>OY998263.1:57079150-57679150 GCA_963922045.1 Persicaria maculosa | reverse complement strand
TGTACACTGTCAAACAACTGAATGACTTCCAGTTTGAAGTTGTTGGTGGCATGAATAGGGTTCTTGTTGATCTGAATCAGAAATCTTGTACATGTAAGGTATTTGATTATGACAAGATACCTTGTGTACACGCGCTTGCTGTCATCAGAGAGAAAAAACTGGTTGTTTTGAGTTATATTAGCACTTATTACACAAATGAAGCTTGGACCTTGGCTTATCAAGAGACAATATATCCAATGTTACAAGAAGCAGAGTGGATTGTGCCAGATGACATCAAACAGCAGAGATGTCACCCATCATTGGTGCGTAAAAGATGCGGCCGACCTCAAAAAAAAAGGAAGCCTTCAGCTGGAGAATATAGATGAAAAGGATCAAAGAGTCATCAGACCAGCTAGACAGTTTATGCTACATTGAGTTTTAGTACATTTTATGTTTTTGTTCTTCTTATATTGAATAGAATGTTAGCTGTAACCAGTTTCTTACACTGTCACCAGCTTTTATATAAACTATCACCAGCTTTTAGTTTCTGTTCAAAATGAAACAAATTGATTCAAGTGTTGTTCAGTACATATAATCTGCCAACAAAGCACTTGAGGTGTAACCACAAGCTCTGTCACCAGAAGGACATGTGGTATGTCACCAAAGAAATGGTGTCACCAAAAGAACAACCCTATGACAAAGGAAGAAAATACCCAAAAGGGGATAATGCTAAACAAAGCTACATGTGGTTTACAATAAAAAAATTAAAAAAAAGTGGGGAAAATGGTGTCACCACACTGAAAACAGTTTCAAAAATTCTGTCATCAGAATGGATGGTGTCACCACAAGTAATGGTGTCACCAAAAGAACAACCCTAGGACAAGGGAAGCAAATACCATAAAGGGGATAATGCTAAGCAAAGCAACATGTGGTTTAAAACATAAAAAATAAAAATAAAAAATAAAAAAAAGTGGGGAAAATGATGTAACCACACTGAAAACAGTGACAAAAATTCTGTCATCAGAATGGTTAGTGTCACCAAACACTGCCACCAGGGTAAAAACAGTGAGCCTGTCACCAGAAATCATCAAACTTTGAAAGTAAATTGAAATTATGGAGACTTAACCAATATAAAAGGCATAATACATAAAATGATTAAAAGGAACATAGATATTAATATGAAAACATTCATTCCAAAATACAACTAACTTGGTTCAAGTATTTCAAAGTGTCACCATGCAACTTACATCAACTAAATATCCCATAATTAGATAAGTAAATGTATTTAGGAATTTCAAAGCTACATTGTCCCAACTACAGAAACTTATGTGATAAACTAAACAAATGTCCATTGCTTGGCGAAGAGATCAGCTGCAATCCTCTCACGATAGGCCTGAACATAGTCGTCATTGATAAGTTACATATCACCATCAAATACAAGGTGCTCAATGTGCTTTATGGTGTAAACCCCACAGCTACCCCTACATAATAAACACACAAAGAAAAAGTGAGCAGATGTAATCTAATGAAATAGAAAATAAATAAATAAAAAGAATAAAAAGATGGCAAACAGAAGGTACCCTTCTTCATTTTGCTTCAAACCCGATACTTTCTCAACAACAAAGGGAGTGTCATCAACATCAGGAAACACACCACTCTTCATCATTAGAATAGGAAGCATTTGGCAAGTCTGATGAAGCTTCTGAGCTATAACTTCCTCTTTGTAGTAATTACACTGGGAGTCATACACAATAATGTGCTTCGAATCCAACTGAATCTCAAGTGCAACCCAATGCTTGTTATCAATATTAAAAGGGGTGTAGACCTTCTTGACACCTTTCCAAGGCTTCCCACAAGGAGGAGAGAGACCTATGAAATACTTGTAGAAAGACTCATCAATTGTAGGATGCTTTGTAATTAAATCAGGATCGTACGCCCCAATCTTGGTAATAAAAATGGTGTCTAATATAAGACTGCTTGAATGGTGATCAGGAAAGTCGTGAAGGCGCTTTCTCAAATGATAAAGTGATTCATCAATATGTTGTGAAAAGAAAAAGAATAATTCCTAACTGTCACCACACTACTGTCACCAACTGTAATCAACAAGAAAAACACATGTACATAGGACCAAATAACACAAATATGAACTTACAATATCAAGAAGCCAGCTGCCCTTCCCCACCAACTCAGTGAAAACGACTTGTTCATGTCAGAAGTAAACCCATAAATCATTCCATCACGCCTACAAAAACACAAAAAATATAAAAATAAAACCAAAGATAAATAAAATTATAATAGGAAGTAGAAATATAAAAAAGAGAAGATAGATAAAAAAACAGATAATTACCCAAGAGATCTAAAGCCAGTATAAAAATCAGTACGAGCCTCTTTGGTTAGAAAAGAGTTAGTCGGTTCTTTTGGAAGGCGAGGCTTCTTTGGTTTACATGGATTTGTGTAAGGAGTTTGGACTGCAGGGGCAGTTTTCCCAACCCTATGGGAACGCCGTAACAGAACCTCTTCTTCTTCATCTGACGGTACGAGCTGCATAAAATCAGTGATGTTATGAAGTATACTCTCTGTAGCAGAAACATTAACATCAGCAGCAACACTTTCATCATTCACATCAGATGAATAACCAAGAATGACACCAACACAAAAACTGTCATCAACTCCATCATTTGAAGCACCAACAGCAGTATCATCACCAACAATGTCACCAGCCACCTCTTTTGCCACACTACTATCTTTATTGAACTCAAGTGAAGAAAGAACAACAGTAGGAGCAACAATGTCACCAGAACCAGAACTGTCATTAATTTCATCAGTCGAAACAACAACAACAGTATCAGCTCCAACACTGTCACCAGACACATCTTTTGGCACATTAATGTCAGCAATGCACTCCTGTGAAGAAAGAACAACTTTAGGAGCAAGAGAAAGAACAATATTGGTGGAATCTGATAGAATAACTTCAGTGGGAGCAACACTAGAATCATCAGTTCCATCTGTTGAGATAATGACTAAAGTAGGAGTAACAAAGCCACTGTCATTAATTTCATCAGTAGAAGCAGGAGGAGAAGCTTCAATTCCACCATGTGACACAACAGTTGGAGGCACAACACTGTCAGCAGGAACACCACTGAGATTAACCTTATCATCTGAAACACCCACTGCACTTGAGACAAACACATCAATAACAGGAACAGCAATGTCACCAGCTTCAGCCAGAGAAGCAAGGACTTCAGCAGTAGCAATAGCACTGTCATCAGCAATCTTATCAGGAGAAGGGAGTACCATGTCATCAGCAGAAGGAAGAACACTGTCATCAGCTTTCTCCAGTGACTCCAGATCTGTCCCATCAGCAGTGCAATAAACATCACCATCTATTGAAGTTGACGCATTATTTGATGGACGAACACAATAATCTGCAGGGTCAGACTCGTTGGAAGTATTGTTGTCATCCGTTTTATTTAAACAGCTAAAAGGATACCCATGCTGAGAAATCTGAGAGCAGTTCTCCCTAATCCCAGCCATTTCAGGCTTGAGAGATGCATCCAATTCTTCACGAAACTTTTTTAGAGCGGCTTCACTGTCATCATTAGAACGATGAGATTCTAGTGAAGCAATTCTCTGTTCAAGTCCAATGATCTTAGAAACACACTCCTTCAACTGTGATTCAATCTTGTCAAAGGATGCCCTAAAAGATTTGATAATTCCTTCAATAAATTCAGCTTTTCCAAACAAATCTTTAGGCCAACCAGGAAGATCATCACTTGCAGGAATAGAAGAGGAAGGCATATCAGGTGCAGACTCAGACTTAGGGGCACTAAACTTATCACCTGTAGGAGGAACAGGTCTAGGTAGCTTAAACTTGGATTTCTTTGGCTTGTCTGCATGAGCCGGAACTTTGTCAACCTTCTTTGCTTCTTCTTTACTCTTAGAGGGAGATTGGCTCTTTGAAGATTGCCGAGATGGCATCACTCGTTGCTTCTTCTTCACAGGCTGATCAACAGCAACAGAGCTTCTCAACTCTCTCTTCTTCACCACAGGAGCATCACTGCGCTTGGACCGTGTAACCACTGCTTGCTTGAGAGGAACAGGACTGGCAGCAGTGCGCGTGGACCGTGTCACACCTGCCTTCTTGAGAGGGACAGGACTCTCAAAGTGAGACGTGGCATCAGTGGCAATTAACTTCTTTTTCCCCAATGGTGACTTTCTGACTAAGTCTTTCTTTCGAGTAGGAAGTTTAAGAGAAGGGAGAGTAGCTTCAACTCCACCATGAAATATGGGACCACCTGATTGCCTAACAACATGAGCTTCAAGACGTAACTTTCTAGCAGATACTACATCACTGTCATCAGTACCCAACCCAACGAAAGAAGAAACAAATGAATCAATGGCGTCATCAGAGACTTCATCAGAAAACGAGAGTTGAGGGCCATTCATAAACTCGGCATAAATAGGATAGACAGTAACACCCTAGCAAGAGAACAAGAAACAACATTACACAATGACAGTTAGGAAATGGAACAATGAACTGATATAAAAATAATAAAACACAAGAAGAAAAAGGATGCTTACCAAATCTTTTTAAAAAAATTCAGCACACTTGTCATAATTAATGCAGATATCAACATTTTCACGATACCAAACAATAGAGGCAGGTAATCCTTCACAAAATGCAAAGTTACAACATGTCATCGAAGCAATTTTAGGAATTGCTTCTAAAATCCAAACCTGAGATCAAAACAACAATAAGGACAAAAATTAGAATGAAAGAACAATTATATAAAAATAATAGGCAACCACAATAAAAATTGGAACTTAAAAGTAAGTAGAAGGGAACTACCTGAAATGCCAAGGGATAACCGAAAACATTGTAGCCAAACCTCTCACCTCTGTTGGCTTGTTCTGATCGCATGCCTTTCTTCAAAAAAGACAATGTTTCCAAATAGACAAGACGTCCAAAAGGATACAGCGATAATCTGACCAAATCAGAAACAAGATCAACATACTGTTGACGGAAATTATAGTTTTTCCTCTGGGGGAGCAAAACACCCTCAATCAGTAATAGGTATGCTAAGGATAGTTTCTTCTGAGACACCTTTGGTTCCTTTTTAAAAATTGCAATAAGAACATCCAAACTGCACTCAGAAACACCCAAAAACTCCTCCATATCAACTTGAGGAGAGGTAGACTTATCAGAACCATTATCTCCACAAACCAATCTGGTTACACAGCAAAAATCAGCAAGCGAGAACCTTAACAAATGTCATCCAACTTTAAACCACATTTTCATTCTTTTTCTTAGTCTCCACTTCATGTAGCAGCATCTGATGGACAAGTTGAGAATAGAAATACAGGCGATCACCAGCACGCACAATTGACCCAAAACAGCCATCAATGAGGGCAGCCCAATCAGATGAAGACAACCCCTCCCGAATGATATCAATAACAACAGGCTTTGAGTATACATTAAGATGTGCATGGAAACGCTTCTTCTTAGGGACAATGAACTTAAATCCAGCAGAATCAAGAGGAAATGATGTCTTCAAAGGAGAAGGTTCACTAAATAGCACAATATCTTTACCTGAACAACATATCAAATTCAAACATAAATAAATAAAAATGAAATGTCACCATATGGAAGATAATGTCATCATAAGAGAAACATACAAGACTGTAACCAAAGAGATAAACTACTACCACCAAACATGAGAATTATCAAATACATAAATACACAAAAGAGAAAGAACAAGGGCATATAACAGACTGTAATCAAACAGATAAACTACTGTCATCAATCATAAGAAATATATCAAATACATAAATACACAAAAGACAAAGAACAAGGGCATCATAAAAAACAGTGTAAAGAATCCTGTCACCACAAGGACATGTGGTGTACAGTATAGTTTAGGGTTTAGGGTTGAGTCTTTAGGATTTAGGGCCAAGGCCCTAAACCCTAAATCCTCAACCCTAAACCCTAAAATGTTATGTACAGTACTTCATTAAGAAATGAGGGGTTTCACCACACGTAAAGGTGTCACCAAAAGGACAACCCTATGACAAGGCAATCAAATACCCTAAAGGGGTTAATGCTAAGCAAATACTCTGTCAGCAGAAGTAATGGTGTCACCAAAAGGACAACCCTATGACAAGGAAATCAAATACCCTAAAGGGGCTAATCCTAAGCAAATACTCTGTCAGCAGGAGTAATGGTGTCATCAAAATTAATTGTGTCACCAAATCGACACCCCTAGGACAAGGGAAGCAACACCCCTAAGGGGCTAATGCTAAGCAAAGATACATGTGTAGTGTAAAGAATCCTGTCATCACAAGGACATGTGGTGTACAGTATGGTTTAGGGTTTAGGGTTGAGTCTTTAGGGTTTAGGGCCAAAGCCCTCAATCCTAAACCCTAAAATGTTATGTACAGTACTTCATTAAGAGATGAGGGGTGTCAGCAGGAGTAATGGTGTCACCAAAAGGACAACCCTATGACAAGGGAATCAAATACCCTAAAGGGGCTAATGCTAAGCAAATACTCTATCAGCAGGAGTAATGGTGTCATCAAAATTAATTGTGTCACCAAATGGATACCCCTAGGATAAGGGAAGCAACAACCCTAAGGGGCTAATGCTAAGCAAAGATACATGTGTGGTGGAAAAGAATCATGTAACCAAAAGGAATGGAGTCACCAAATGGATACCCCTAGGATAAGGGAAGCAACAACCCTAAAGGAGCTAATGCTAAGCAAAGCTTAATGTGGTGTAAAACATTAAAACAGTGGGAATATATGGTGTCACTAAAAGGATAATTCTAAGCAATGAATGGTCTCCCACCATGAATGGACATAGAACAGACTGTAACCAAACATATAAACCACTGTCACCACGCATGAGGAATAGATGAAATACATAAATACTACATTCAAAACAAAATCAGTCCAAGGAAGAAATAATACATCATATCACAAACTCATAAACCTTATAGAAAACAGAAGAATCACAAAACAGACAGAACAATGGCTTACAACATCCTGGAACCAAAAAGGGAAACTACTGTCATCATGCATGTAAAAATGGTCAAACAACTGTGCATAAATGCTAAATTTGAAACGAAATTAGTTCAAGAAATAAACAATGCATCATATCACAAACTCATAACCCTTACATACAAATAAAAGCAAAACACAAACCCTAACCGCTGCTTAACAGGATAAAATCACAAAAACAAAACCAAATTAAACAACAAACTGACGACAACCAGAGAAGAACATGCAGGAAATGGAAGAAGATGTCCAAATGCAAACAGAAATTGCAAAACCCTAAACAGAAACCGAGTTCATTTGAAACGACAGTGAGCAGTACCTGATGACGACGCCATTAGAAGCACGAAGAGCGACACGAAATCGGAATGGGAGATGACAGCAGTAGGGCAACCGGCGAAAATCAGAGAAACGGAGGAAGGAAAACCGACGAGGAGTGAAACGGCGTGGAATCGTCGGGAAGAGAGACAGTTTCGTCTGGAGAGCCGGAGAGAGAAGACGGGAATGATGATGGAACCGCCTGCAACTGACAATGGTTGAAATATAAGGGCAGGGGTATTATGGGGTTTTCAAAAATATTTAGGACATTTAGCAAAAACTCTTTTTAATTGGACATTTTGCAAAAGGATGTGGATAAAATGGACATTTGGCTAAATAATTTGTTAAATTTAATGCAAAAATCAATTTAAATTAATAAATAAACATGGGGAAGATGAAAAATAGCTATTATTTTTTTAATTCAATAAAATATAAATTAAAATTTTAAATTGATAAAAAAAAAGATTTTAGGTATGCATTTATAAGATCGAACACAACTTTTCTAGTATTATTATTATTATTATTATTATTATTATTATTATTATTATTATTATTATTATTATTATTATTATTATTATTATTATTATTATTATTATTATTATTATTATTATTATTATTATTATTACATATATATATATAGATTGTGTATAGATATTATAGACTGTATAGATTGGTAGATAGATGATAGATGATATATATATATATATATATATATATATATATATATATATATATATATATATATATATATATATATATATATATATTATAAATTATTTATCGGACTTGTATTTATAGACATGAATGAAATGATTAAATTAATATAATAGACTCCTTATAACATAGATGTCCTCTTTACAAATAAATGAACTTGGTTAAAAAATAAAAATTAATACATAAAATAGTAATCTAAAAAATAAAATAAAAATTAATCCTCAAAAATAAAAATAAAATAAAAATAGTAGAAGTTGCATCATCCATGTAAACAAATCAATGCTAATAAAAATAATAATAAATATTTATATATAAAAATTGAAAATGAATTAGAATCATACACTATATATATTTATAAAAAAATATTAAAGTGTTTCCGAAATTGAATATGGAATGTTTATACAACAAATGGACTACAACAATATGCAAAAAAAAAAAAATACGAATTAGAAAAATAACTATGATGTAGGTATACAAATTTTAATGATGATAAAATTAAACAATAAAAAGAATATATAAGCACATAAAATCCAATGTTAAATAATAGAGCAACAACAAATTGATTAATTAAATAATGAAAGATCGAAGAGGGAACAAAAAAATTCTTACGGGTCATCGAATGATCGAGGGAAGATATATATATATATATATATATATATATATATATATATATATATATATATATATATATATAATATATATATAATATAGCTCTCCCCAACTAATCTGCAAAATAAAAGATCGATAAGAATAAAAATTAGAAAAATAAATATGATATAGGCATAAAATTTTGAATTGTGATTGATAAACAATAGAAAGAATAGATCAACATATCAAACCCAATGCTACGTATATATGAGAAAGTGTAAGAATATATATAAAAAAAACAACAAACAAATGATTAATCAAATAATGAAAGATAGAAGAGGGAGTAAAAAAATCTTATGGATATAGAACAACAAACAAATAGATGAAACCCTAAACCCTAAATATGGCAGCTTTTCATTTTCCTATTATAATTTAAATATAAGCTTTATTTATGTAGCTATATATATGAGCATATATTTATTATTATATCATATATATATACATATCTAATGCATGATTTTAACTATATAGACAAATGGATTGTTGTTAACTATATATTTAACTATAAATATAAGCTTTATTAAATCATTGTTTTTAACTTAATTATCCACATTTAATTCAATTAAGCTTTATTTTAGGTAGTTATAAGAACATATACTTATTATGATATCATCTATATATACATATAAGCTTTATTTGCATGATATATTTTGACTATCTACACAAATGAATTGTTGTTAAATAAATATATATATATATATATATATATATATATATATATATATATATATATATATATATATATATATATATATATATATATATATATATATATATATATATATATATATATAGAACTATAAATATAAGCTTTATTAAATCATTATTTTATAGCTTTTAAAAAAAAGAAAATAAAATGGGAAGGTAAATCAATTTTCTTGTAATTTAGCATTTAATAGAGTCCAATGGTACGTGGGTATTGAATGGACAAAAAACAAAAACTATATAATATAAGATAAGATATATAAGATTATTACGGATTATTATTATTGGAAGAAAAAACTTTTTAAAAATTTCTTTACTAAATTTGTCTATTTTTCTCTTTGTTGATTGGGTTGATTTGTTAAAAAATCTTAATAATCACCCTAACACCTTTTTTTTTTTGGGAAAATCACCCTAACACCTAAAACAATTAATACTAACTAATCATATTTATAAAATCAAAATATCACTCATTCAAAATAATAAAAATAATATGCACAAATTAGAGTATATAAAAATGTCAATATATATAAAAGTTCTTAATTATAACTTGACACGAAAATGAAAAAAAAAACATCAAGGTAAGATACTGCAATAATATTACATTACATTGCAATTTTAATTTTACCTCAAGCATAATCAAAATGGAATTTATCAACATAGTGATGAAGAACACCTTAAAGCTCCACTTTTCCTAATTATCAAACAAAAAAGGGTGAGTGAAACCCGATCAATATAAAGAAAGGAATAAGAACCATAACAATATATAAGCAAACAATTAAATTTTTACAGAGAGAAAATGAAGCAAAAAAGTAAATATAGATTTCCATATCTTGATAAAGATCGGATTTAGAGGTTTGTTTTTTCACAACACAATAGGGATGATATCTATCATTGATCAATGGAATGATCAATTGGTATTTGTACTACATATTCAAAAGGCTATAAATATTAAAATTAATGTGATTTAAAAAAATTAATTAATTAGAATGTGAAAAGATATATCACATGTCACAATAAAAACCGCCTTAACTTTTCGTATATCTTTCCACCCAAATAAAAAAACTCTTTACCTACATCAATCTCTTTAATACTTAGTATATAAAAGAAGCCAAAAAGTCATATATGCTTTTAAATAAAGGGATATTTGCAAAACTAACCCCAAAAACCGGTTGTGTTGCTCTCTCTATCCCTTCTCCATATTTTTTGCAAAAGGGTAGGCCAAATTGTTTTAATTTTGCATCCCAACCGGTTACACAAAGGATAGGCACCGGTTGCATTGATGGAGGAGAGAGAGGGAGAGAGAGGGAGGCGTGTTGATGGGGAGAGAGTTGACAGTTTTGAAAAAAACTGTCACCTCAACCGCCTAGGAGAGTGGTTTATTAAAGGGGTAGTTGAGGCCTCTTGTTTCTCCATCTCTCTTCGACATCTCTCTCATCTCTCTCATACTTTGAAAACCGAAGGAAGAAGCGGAAGGGTTTCGAAGAAGAAGTAGAGCAAGGCGGTAGAGGAGACGACGAAGAAGCGGATATCAAGCCCTAACGCCCCTGCACACAAGTGACGACAACAAGTAAGTAAAGCCTAAACCCTAAAGCCCCCGATTTCTTTCCGATTGAACACAATATTAGGGCGAGAACTGTAGTTTCAGATCCAAATGTGTTTGCCATTATTTGGAATGTAGAAATCAAGTAAGTTGCGCAAAGGTATATGAGGTTCCCTCTGTCATGTCAATTTCAACCATCGGCATGTACAGATGAAGGGCTGGAAAGTTTCCGAAAGGAAATTGACGAGGGGGATAGAAAGGAAATTGGGGGAAAATAACAATTGGTCTTCAACATTGGCTGGGATTAAATGGATAAATTGGGGGACAACAACAATTAGTTGGATGTAGAAATTGGGGGATTTGGGGGAATTATCGACATTGGAAGATTTGGGGGTTTTGGGGGAATTGGGGAAATTGGGGAAGGCGCTTGCGTCTTATGAAAATAGGGCCAAGGGGAGTTCGAAATGTTTACTTTTGAGATGCCTTCCAACATTGGACTGAGTTCAGGGGAGACTTGAGTACATCTCATGTTTGGATTATGTCATGTTTTTACTAGTGAAATGTCATGTTTATAACGCGTACTGTCATGTCTTTACTAGTGAAATGTCATTTTTATAACATTTGCTGTCATGTTTGTTGATAGTCCTACGGTTTTGCTTCCCAATTTTCCAGGATATCAAGGACAGGCGAACATGTCGACTTCCCGGTCTGGAAGAAGAGATCCCCTTTCACAGACAACAGGCGAGGTACGGTGTGCATAGTCTCGATCAAAGGAATATAGTCGTGTCGATGTGCGAGTGACAGTTGTGCGTTATTTTTGCAGGCCATCGATGCGGTCCCCGAGGACCAGCACTACAAGGGCCGTGTAAACCAGTACGGGCGGCCGGCAGTACTTGCAAACCTGGACAACTACCTAAGCGAGGGGGACTGGAAGAAGTTGATGGCAAGCCCGTTGGCCGCCATTGCGAGGCTTGGTTCCCGTGTCAAGTTCTCAGCCCAACTGGTGCACTACGTCCTGCAACGCCAGCTGCGGACGAGAAAGGAGCATGAGAGCTGGTACATGATACACGGCAAAATAGCTCGGTTCTCCATCCAAGAGTTCGCGCTGGTGACCGGGCTTAAGTGCTCATTTATGTTGCTGCCAGAGGAGAATGATGGGGACAGGTCGGCCATCAAGGACTTCTTTGGGGTGGAGAAGATGAGGATGGAAGAGTTCGAGGTTGCATTCCTAGTGGCGATGAAGGGCAGAGAGCATTCGCCCGCGATGAAGTTTAAGTATGCGTTGCTGATGCTAGTTGAGGGTGTGCTATTTGGGAAGGATCCCCGCAACTACATTCATGGATGGGTGGTCAATATGGTGGCCGACGTCGACGGTTTCTTGGGATTCCCGTGGGGCAGGCACTGCTACGAGAGGACCCATGAGTTCCTCAAAAACGCTGTTGAGCGCAAGCTCCAGCATGGGGTCCAGGGCCCTCGGCCGTCATATTTTTTAGCTGGCTTCCCCCTCGCCTTTCAGGTATTGGCTTATATCTCAACTGGACATGCATATAATATAACTGGACACGCTTATAAGTTAACTGGACACCTTTATATTTGAACTGGACACGCTTATATTTAAACTGGATAGGCTTATATTTACACTGGACAGATATTGACATCCATGCCCTGTGGTTTATGTGGTTGTGGGCTTATGAAGCTTTCTATCCAATCCGATCCCAATTTGCTGCCGTCCTTGACGTGAATGCCCACCCTCGGTGCCTGCGGTACGCGTCGAAAGAGCACAACATCAAGTACGAGTTAATCGTCAGCCTCATGGTGGAGGAGAAGGACGAGCTAAAAAGCTTTGACCTTGAAGACAGTGTGCAGACAGTTTTAATCCCCGATGAGTTTGAGGCGAAAAAACGGGTGACCCACGGGGCTGTCTACCCTAGAGAGAAGACCGATTTGTTCTTCGACAACCTCCGCGTAGAGTACAGAAAGGGTGTGCACACGAGGGCGACAGCGGAGACCGCCACCCAGGCACCGACCCAGGCAGCCCCTACGCAGGAAAACACACAAGGGCCATCGGTGGGTGATTTCTCACTGATGTTGTCGAAGATGGATGACCTGGCAAGGGAATTAAGAGCTGACTTCGCTGCGAGGATCAAACCCCTTGAGGATGCCATCCGCCAGCTTCAGAGGACGGGGAGGGAGGGGCTGGACGAGTCCGACCACGCAGTCTCGCTGGGAAGGGCGGAATCGTCGGCGGCGAAGGAGGTAAGAGTTTCGTTCGCATGGCATAGCACCTTTGGGTACCCAATACTGTGCTTACTACGATGTTTGCAGGTTGATGAAAAAGCACAGAGGAAGGAGAGTGAGCAGCAGCACCAAGTGGATGAAGAACCAAAGCCACGGGATATTGAGAAACAGGGCCAAGCGGATGCGAGCAAGGATTAGGAGATCACGAATGAGGTAGCTGGGGACAAGGCGGAGAAGGACCAAGGGGATGAGAACAAAGAGCAGGACAAAGGGGATGAGAACAAGAACCAGGACAAAGTGGATGCCGACATAGTTTCTCAGGACAAGAGGGGGGATAAGGACGAGGAGGTGAAGAAGGCCAAGGTGGGGAAGAAGAGCAAGAAGCCCCCCAAGGGGAAGAAGAACGGCAAGGGGACAGCCGACGTCCCCAAACAGACAAGCGCTGAGGCATGTCAATTCCCTTCAACTGTCATGTTATGGATATCTAAATGTCATGTTAAAATTTTCCAATTGTCATGTCCCTTTCAACGGTGTGTGCAGCACGATGGCAAAGGGGATGCCCAAGGTTTGGCGAAGCCTAAAGGTGGGCGCCTGGATAAGAAGGGGAAGGCGGCCGTAGGCGATGCCCCCACCCAGAAAACAAGTGAGGTATGCCACCTCACTACTAACGTTCATGTTGTCCAGTTGAAATGTTCTCGTTGTCATGTTGAAAGTTTCCTGTTGTCATGTTTAAAGTTTCCTGTTGTCATGTTGAAATGTTCAAGTGTTCCCGTTATCATGTGTGTGCAGGGTGACCTGGACACGGAGGACACCTCTCAGGTCGAGCCGCTAACGCGGAGGGGGACGCGAGCCCGTAAGGCTACTGCTGCATTTGCTGGGCACGAGGTCACTCAACCTGTGAAGAAGCCACGGGTGAGCAAGTCCAAGACCAAAAAGGACGCGGTTGACCTGGGCCTTCTGACTAGGGCAGAGCTGGACGCCTACGACGCTTGGATGAAAGAGGGCACAAGTCCTACACGGTCTATCGAGGGTACCCTCCTCGAGAAGAAGTTCTTCCAGGATTTAGAGGCGCCGACGAACTGGGTAACCTCTGAGGTAAAGCTCCTTCCCGCGAAAGTCTTTTTTTGTTGCCTCACATATCAAGCAATTCCCCCTGTTGTGCCTCTGACATGCGAGTTCTGTTCCGCAGCACATCGAGCAGGCATGCGCAATCCTTCGCAGGTCCATACTCACTGACCCGATGTTCGCCTCCGTCGCCGTGCTCGACAATTTCTTCCGGGTTTTGCTGGAGCGTCAAACCGGCTTGGTGGTCGCTGAGCTCAAGCTGTACATGGATGGTGTACTGCCAGATCGGTTTCCCAAGCCTTGGGCCTCCGTGGACCGCATCCTGCTCCCCTGGAATTTGAAGAACGGGCACTGGGTGGCTCTGGAAATCAACTTCGCCGAATGGACCGTGCTTGTGTTTGACTCCGATACGAACTTCACCAGAGAGCGCCAGCTCACCCAATTGCTGAAGCCCGTGACGCACGTCCTGCCCACCATGTTCGCCGACCACCAGGAGATGCATGCCAAGCACAAAGCCAATGTTGACCGCCCCCTGACCCTCACCCGCGTGAAGGGGATCCCGCAAAACAAACAATCGTAAGTACTTGTCCCGCTTCCCTCATTTTTTTGTAATGTTACCGAATATCCATTGACGCAAATGATGACCGTGTTCAGTGGAGACTATGGCCCGTACACGATCCGGTACATGCAGCAGCTCGCTATGGGGGACCGCGTATTCGATGGCTTGGACGACGACTTTATCGTTGCATACCGTCAGCTCCTATGCGTCTCTATCTTCCACCTTGGCTTCAGTGTCAGCAACGATCCTAAGTAGTCCCCTCGTCATTATGTGAAGCAGTGAACATTGTGGGTTATTGTGGTTGTAGTTGCCGTTAACATCAATACTCTCTTTTGGATTCCGATGTTTTGATGACATTTCTACCTCCTTTTGCTCTGTTTGGGGTTGACATTTTAGATTGTCGTTTTAGATGGATTATTGCCATCGCTAATGTTGAACATCTTTCGTTACCTCTGTCGTTTGCTATGGATTATTTAGGTTTGTTGTCATTGTTAATCGCAGACACTTAGGGAAAAACTTGTCAACAAATACGTAGACACTGTCATGTCAACAACATTACCCGTCATGTCTTAAACATTACCCGTCCAGTTTGAAACAAGTGACATACCAGTTACTAGCAAAAAGGTACGACGACCCACACATCAACACACTTACGTACAAAGACGCAGTAGTCACCCCATCTGGGACATCATGTGCATCTGAATAAAACCCAAAACCCACAGACGCATTCTAGTCTAGCTGACCAAAACCCAAAAGCCACAGATGCATTAACGTCATGTTAATCGTAGTTGGTCGTCATGTTTTTCCTACCTGATCGTCATGTCTTGTCCCATTGATTGTCTAGTTTGTCTGGCGCTTGTATCTCCTTTCCCACTGCGAGGGGTAACGTCTAGTCTTGGGTCTACCCGGACGGGCCTTCACACTGGGCGGGAGGCAGGTCTCTTTGGCAATTTCCGGGGGCACCCTCCATGTGTCTGGAGACGGAACTGGGTACAAAACGTCCGCGTAGCAAGCACGCCACGCCTCTCCCTTGTAGAAGTCGTTCACCAGTGAGTGGACATCCACCCCGCGCAATTGTGCAGCAGCCAGTGCGTGCGCACAGGGGTATTGGTCGACGTTGAACCGTCTGCAGCTGCATAAACGTCCCGTGAGGTTGACAAGCCAAGTGGACTGACCATTGCGGACCTCGAACTCGTGGGGGCTGAGCGGCCTGGCCAACATCGACAGAGACTCAGCGAAGTTTGCTTTAATGGCTTTAGCGACCCAATCGCTTACAACTTTCCCAGGTTTTGAGGTGATCTCTCTCCGCTTCACGAACCAGTCCCCGACGGTCTCAAGAATGGCATCCATCAGCGCTGTGAGTGGCAAGTCCCGAGGGTACTTGAAAACCGAGTTCAAGCACTCTGAGTTATTCGTGGTGGTTATGTTGTACCTGTTACCCGGGTAGCACGCCCTTGCCCACTTTTCGAATCCGGCCTCCCGTAGGTATTGGCCCGCGGCGGGAGAAACCGCACAGAAGTCATTGTACAACGACTGGAACTCGTCGTATGTGTAAGCCTTGACCATGGAGAAGTATTGGTCCTTCATAGCGCTGATTTTGAACCGAAACCGGACGTTTTGCCATAAGTGCCATGTGCATATGCCGTGCTTGGCGAAGACGTAGCTGTCCCGTATTCCCTTCTCGATGCTAACATGGCGGTCAGATACCCACATGAGATCAGTCGTGTCTTCAACAACATGCAACATTTGCCTGAAGAAGAACCCCCACGACCCATCATTCTCTCCGTCAACCATTGCGAATGCAATTGGGTAGACAGAGTGGTCGGCATCTTGTGCAGTCGCGAACAGGAGGCACCCTCGGAACTTCCCCTTCAGGAACCCCCCCATCCACTGACACCACCTGCAAATTCGACAACCTAACTGGTTAGCGTTGGCATGTCGTTATTGACTAATGTCATGTCATATAACTTATATGTCATGTTATTTCCTGAGGACGTCATGCGGGGTAGTTGGTCGCTGTAATGGTAGTAGTTGTATAAGTTTAACGGCTTTGCAGTAACGGTCACGCAAGGTACGGAGAAGGAGGGACTGACCTTTCTTAGATAGGGGATCGCCCTCCGCCACACTCCAAGGCTGACAAACGCATACTTGAATCGTCCTTCTGTGTCGCGTTCTATCCTGGTGTACGTGCCAGGGTTGGACTGCTCCAGCATGTGCATGTACGAGTACATTCTCTTGTAGCTTTCCTCGTCTGTCCCGTAGGTGGTGTCCCTCGCCTTCATGGCGGCTCGCCGCGCCTTCCAGTAACTGGACGACACCCCGAGCTGGGATTTCGTCAGAGCCTGCACTTGCTCCGGCACAAGGGCCTTCTTTGAACCAACGAAACTGCACATGGACAGGCGCATTGGGTTAGTGTTCGTCGAAGTACCTGTCCAGTTTTATAACATTTCCTGTCCAGTTATATTTAACAAGCGTCCAGTTATAAACAACATACTGTCCATTTCGGTTGGTTAGAGCGAAGGAGATACCTGTCCACTATGTGTTGCCCAACCTGGGTGTATGTCGCACGACGCTTTTGTGTCATCATGTCGGTCAGGTCGCACGTGTGCTCGTTCACAAGCTTGGAGATAATCCAAATCCGCGTTTTCTTGTATGTGGAAACCCGACAAAGCCACTTGCAATTGGGACCACCGCAGCGCACAACATACAAGCTCTTCGTCGACTTGTTCACCTTGGTCGTGAAACACCTAGATAGGGCCGCCCACTTGATTGTCTGTTGGACCTCCTCCTTCGACCGAAACACTTTTCCCTCCCGGAGCTCACCCGTGTGCTGACGGGGACCCAATGGGTTCACCGCAACCATTGGTTCACTTTCCACACCCTCCGTATTCGGTCCCAACTTCTGTTTTCCGCGTGCGTATGCTTCCTCTACTTCCCTCACAGCCTGCTCGGCCTCAGTATCCCATGACCACGACTTGGTAGGAACTGCGCACCCGAGCTCCATCTTCACCGCATTTGGTAGTACCTCATCGTCGGAGGAGGAGCTCCCGATGTCAATGGGCACCCTTCCATCTCCACCCGGTGGAATAACTTCATCTTCCGGATCACTGCTGACAGAAATGACTTGCTTCCCACGTCTTATTTCCTCGGCTTTCTTTGCCTTCTTTCGCAACTCGAACTCTAACTCCTCATGTCGCCCGTACGCGTCGGTACTATTATGTAACTGGACACATTCGTTTTCTAACTGGACGCATTGGGCCTCTAACTGGACGCCAGTTTATTTTGCCTGGACACATCCGGCTACCAGGACTGCGTCTTCTTCACCACCAGCCAATTGGATGCCCGTATGTGCGTGATCTTCTTGGTTAACAGGCGGCCCAGTTAATGGCAGTATAAATTCCTCACCTCCCGCCACTGAGATACCCCACCCTCCGGAGCCACCCGTTGACGATCCTTGTGTAGGTGCCACATTGCTGCCACATAGCTTGGTTCGCAGGGAGACATGGAGGTCGACAGGCCACGATCGTTCTCCAGTGAGTCCGTTTACAAACTTGAAGGTCTGCAGGTCTTCGTCATCTCCTATTGCATATGGCCTGCACCCGCCCTTCTTCAGCTTCCCATATGTGAGCTCCACCTCATGCCTTCTCCCATCGACGTTAAACTTTTCCATCACGAGTTTCTTTAGTGCAACGTAGTCGATACGTTCATCCACCAGCAGAGCCTTCTGGCTCCGTGACCCCTTGAAGACCCAACCGCCTTCTTCGCAAGCCCACCATCCTCCGAACACCACAGTCAGACATACGATTGTCTTCTCCCCTGTTCATTTACATAGAGAGGGGATACATTTAGTTTACATTAAGTTGTAGCAAAGTTTTTTTTCTCGTCATAATAATTATAAGACTACTTACCCATTTGTATCTGCAGGCGGTCGAAACTCGGTCCAGTCTATTCCACCAGCTGTCACGTTGTTTGCTGTTGGTTGTCACGTTGTTCTCTCCCGGTTGTCCAGTTAATATTTACTCGTAACTTCCCCTTCAGCTTTAAGATAAACCTCGGCCCACTTGCTTCTTCTACATTGGCTACTCTGTGAATCTTCAGATTTTTTTCCACCTGGTACCCATTAAATGCCACCCCCATCATTCCCTCCCTTATCCTCATATAGATCCCCATATCATTGGCCACCAACCCTCCTCCTTCACTCTTTGCCGGCGCTTCTCCTTCCTCCTTTTAATTCTCCTACTGCAGTGCATTAATGTGGAATAATCATTGGACTGAGGTGGAGCTTCAATGCTTATATACTCTCCCCCTCTTCCCTCCTCCCTCCTCTTCCTCTTCAGGATTTTTTGGCGCAAAATTTGGGCGGGAAACCCACTTTCCCCGGACTGTTGAGAGAGTCCCTGTCAAGCTCAATTAGCTTTCTCTCTCTTTGTCTAATCAAACTCAACAGCTCCCTCTCTTGCCTCTCTCCTCTCAATGGACGTCTCTCTCTCTCTCTCTCCTTCCTGGACGTCTCTCTCTCTCTCCTTCCTTTTTCTCTCTCTCGCCTTCCTTTTCTCTCCCTCGCTGAGGTGTCACGTTTGGGCCCACTTTCCCAACCTGTTACCTGCTGGCCAGGTTTGCCGGATATCCGGTTTCACCCCATTTTTATCCGGGTTGGGTTAACCTTGCAAGGTTTTTGGGTTTTTGGGTTACCTTGTGCAATTCCCTCTTAAATAAAAGGAATATATAGTAGGTATGGACAGAAAACTCAAAACGCACTATTAGAATTCTTTTAATAGGCAATATAGATTATTATTATTATGTAACTATAAAATATATACTACGTATTAAAGAGATTTATCTAGTGTTACATGATCTGATGATCATAAGGAAATGGTGCAGGTTATTAGGCCGGTATTGAACCGTTACATGATAATTTTGCCATATAATAATTTGGGACAATTTTATTTCTTTAATAGTGAGAATGCAAAAGGTTAGAAATTAAAAGCCATATAATAATTTACACAATTAATACCATAACCGTTTGGAATCAATGTAATTATACATAATTATCTTGCATAATTTTGACAATTAATTCCACAACTTTTTATGTATAAAAAACTGCGAGAATGCAAACGGTTGGTAATTCAAAATGTGTATATATTCACATAGAAAGATAAAAAGAAAAAGACAAGCAAATTTAACAAAAATTTATACTTGGTTATGACTGACAATTTTACATAAAATAGAGAGACTGGGGAGCAAAAGGAATTTTATACAAGAAAGCCGAAAGGGCTTTTGCTTGCACTGACGTTTTACCCCTACCCTCGGAACACAAGTACAAACACCTCCACTTTTGTAATGGCATTGGCAACTCTTGATATATTGCTTTTTTTTTTACTGCAGTTAATTTGAAGTGTATAGGGAGGTAAGGTTTCAGAAGGGGAAATCAATTGAAGTACGTGGTAGCCAATTAATTGTATGGAAAACTGAGTTTCATGAAATAAAGGGGTCTAAAAACCCGCATGGTGAGTGATGGTGATGCTTCATTTCTAAAACAGGCACTTTACGTACTTGGCCTCTCATAAAGCTTCCCTGATCTCCCTTTGGATCTACTGATCGAGTGTTTTTAGTGTTGAGTGCAACGGTAACCCATTCCATCTCTAGCTTGATGTAAAATTTGAATATATTCAACTTCTAGCCTTGGCTCCTCACCAAAAAAAAAAAAAATTTTAGCCTTGGCTGAGAGAATTTCAGATGAAAAAACTTGGAAGAGTGCAAGATTTGACAACACTTCCTGGACCTTAGACCTGAGCATGGGTCAGGCCGGGTGGGCTTGGGCCGGGTCTTGACCAATTTTTCGGCCCATTACACCGGGTCAGGTTTGGCACGAGCCCGATATTTGGGCCTAATGCCTCGTCTAAGCCCGTCCTATTCGTCGGGCCGCCCAGTGGGCCTAGCATCTCAAATTCGTTTTTTTTTGTCTGAAATCGATCTAAAAAAATATATATAAAAAAGGGGCAAATCACAGCATTATATAAATACTTTCAAATGTGAAGCAAATCTAAACAATATTAGTTTACTACCAAATGCAAATCAACGTTATATTGTACATTTGTACCAATACTTTCAAGCGACACTCGGGCTATGCGAGAGAGAGCATTTAATGTTCTTATTTCTCAATTGGATTTGATTTTGAAGATGAGAGCGTGTAAGGTTGAGAATATTTAGCACTTATGAGTAGTATGACACTCGTAATATAGTTATAAATTATAGAAATTATGTATATATTTTTAGGGAAATTTCACGAGGTACCCTTGTGGTATAACGTTTTTCGCGGGGTGTACAACAGTTTGGACTATTTCGCGTGGTACCCCTATGTTTAAAGATCTTTTCGCAAAATACCCACTCCGTTTATTTTAACGTTCTTTCTGAATTTGCTTTCTTCTTTCTTCACGAGATGATGGACGACAAAGAGAGACGAAGATGAATGCACACGAATGCCCTAAGAAGAGAACTCGGCGCGGGCGAAGCAAGATTGGAAGAAGAAGTTGACGCCGTTGAGTGTGGCTGGTGCAAAGGCGGCGACACCGACGATTGTGGCTGGTATGAAGAGGTATTTTTCTGAGTTTTGCGTTTTAAAATTCGGAATTTTGGTTTAATTAGGGATTTGGATTAGGGGTTTGGATTTGAGATTTTAAGATTGGGTTTGGAGATTTATCTATTTTAGATTTTCGATTTAGCTAGGGATTTCGATTCTGAAATATAAGGGGTCTGGTTCCTATTTTGGGATGTTCGGAATGGAGATTTAAGAATTGAACTGAAATTAAAAAAAATTGGATTTGGGATTTCGTGATTGGATGTCAAACTTGGGGATTCATTGCATAGCACTTCTCAAGCCTTTTTGCTCAATACAAACAACCTTTTTCTAATTTATGTTGGATGTATAACATGGTTACTCAAACAACCTATTGCAGAAAAGTTGCAACTTGCAGCAACATCTAGACAGATCAAGAGACTCAGTTATTTTTTGGACATAAATTTGAACTTGGAAGAATCTTAGAGTGAGAACCATTGTTGATGTTATTGATGAGAAAAAAATAATAATGGAAAATGAGTAGTGCTGTTGGGTCTGTTGGTAATGGTGCTGTGGGCGGGCATCAAGATTTAAAGCTAAAGGAGAAGGTTAATAAGGAGTATGTTCTCCAGTCTGTCACTAAGGAAAATGAAGAAGAGGTGGCCTCGAATGAGGAAACAAGTGCAAAATCAGGAACACATATGCCAGCAGGGAGAGCTTTGTGCACTATGAGTCTATGACATTTAATGAAAAAGAGTTAAGACAACTGAGAGTTTTAATGTTGTGGTTGCTGTTGCAACTAAAAAGAATGGAAAAGAAGCTGAGCAGAACATATGTAGTTGTTGGCTTGTTACTCTACATTGCTTTCATTTTCAATTATAGTTTATTTTTTTTATTAGATTTCAATTTTAGTTTTATGTATTATGTATTTCATATTTTGAATTTCATTAATTTTATAGATTGTCAGTTTTTTCCATATTCTGTATTTCAATCTTTGTATTATGTTTTTTAGGTTATGTTTTTTTGTTCCTTATTCCACATGATAGATAAAATTTAAGCCTATTAGCTCAAATGGTAGAGCGACGTGCTTATGCACATTGATGTGGGTTCAAATCCTGCATAGGCTAATCTCAACTTAATGAATTTTTGTTTTTTCCCCCTTCTTTAGTTTGCAATCCTAGCTTGAAAGCTAGAACACGAAGAAGATTATATATTGAGAGAGCATGGAAATAAATCAACTGCTGAAAATAAAACCAACTGCTATCTTGGTTTGCTAATAAAACCAACTGCTGAAAATTGCACTTAAGAGTTTTGCAAGGTTTAGTTATTAGTTCCTATATCATGAATGCGTTAGTGTGGTAAGGAATTTGATAGAAAGTGTTCCAATTCCATTTCACACCAAGAAGAAACCAAGAATATAGAGTAAATTTGAATAGTTAATAAATAAATAAATGATTTGTAGCCTATGTGGGATTTGAACCCACATCGATGTGTACAAAAACACATTGCTCTTCCATTTGAGCTAATAGACTAAAAATTTCCTCTTCCATTGCTCTTACATTTACAATGAGATGTAGAGTATATGAATAAAAAACAGTGGCGGAAAGTGTCAAAAAGCCTCCCATAGATATGTGTAGAACTGCAAAATCCTCCATAGATGGCCAGCCCAATAGGAAGCTCTTCACAGACCACAAATTGTGTGCAATTCACAATATTGTGCTTGAAATACTTGGGGATGGAAATCTTAATTTTCCCTTAACCCCCTCTTTGTCACTGTCACCGATACGTTTGTGTATGTAAATCACATGTACAAAACTAGAGATGCGATGAATAGAGTATATTGATAAAAAAAAATAAAAGCCAAAACAATGGGGCAGATGTGTTAGATTTTTGTGGGAATAGAATAGACAAGGCAGAGTAGATAATTGATGAGGCAATGGAGAAACTAGAAAGTGAAGGGGGAGAGACAAAGAATGATTTGATTATATTTGAATTTCTTGAGATATCTTCCATATTTTCATATTCTTGCTGTTCATATATTGTGCCTGAAATCCTTGCTGTTCAGATATGAAGACGGATATATCTTCCATGTTTTCATATTCAATGCAAGTGGTTTGAAGCTCATGTATCCTGCTAGTTCTGTTAGGCAAGGGGTTCGAAATATCACAACATGACATACCTGGCAGGCTGGCATCACCTACATCAGATTCCGGCACCTCAAGCTCCAGTACGTCGGCTCGGTACGGCTCATCCTCCTCTCTTGTGTCGCCTCCTCCACCTCCGTGTCGCTTGAGAGTTGGCCCTTCTTCCTTCCCCTCTTCTGTGTAGACTGATTGAATTTTCAACCTAAAACCTAAATTTCAGAAAAGGTGACAAAATTAACGAACTTACCTCGTATCAACGCCGCCTCCACCTCCGACCGGCGGCCTAGACATCTGGCCATCGTTGCCTTCGCTCCCAGTTAAGGGGGTTTGTTGTTCGCCCTCGTTCGATTGAATCGCCTCCATTGTTGTGCTCAGTTCGTCGTCGCCTTTGTCGATTACATTTGCCTCCAGTCGTCAGGACTCGTCGTCCCTTGAATCGTCGCCGGTCTCTCTCCATTCGCTCAGTTCGGCATCCTCTTTCCTCTCAGTTCGGCATCCCCTTTCCTCTCAGTCTGACCGTCCATCGTTCTTTCTTCTTTAATCAAAACTAACGGAGAAAGTCACAACTCTGTCAAAATTAACTACAGGAGGGTGCGATGTGAATTAGAAGTAAAGGTGAGGGGTACCACGCGAAATAGTCTAAACTATTGTACACCCCGCGAAAAACGTTATATCACGAGGGTACCTCGCGAAATTTCCCTATTTTTTTTATAATACTCATTATAACTTATATAATTATAATTATATATGGGGTGCGCTCCGGTGAAAACCAAAATTGCGGTAAAAACATGTGAGGACCGGCTTTTTAGCCCGATTCACATGCTTTATAGCCCGGTTATAAATAGAACCGATCTATAAAGTCACAAATTTTAGCCCGATTCTGAATAAAACCGAGCTATAAAGTCACTATGTAATTTTAAAACATGAGTTTTTTAGCACGATTTTTAGGCTTAACCGAACTATAAAGTCATGTGTTATTTTAAAACTGAAGTTTTTAGCACGGTTTTTAGGTTGAACCGAGTTATAAAGTCACTGTGTGATTGGGATTTTTAGCACAGGTTTCAAATAAACCAAGCTATAAAGTAGTCCTCATGGTTTTTACCACAGTTTGAGATTTTCACTGGAGTCAATCCCATTATATATAATATAAATATAAAACCGGGCCAGGCTCGTCGGCCCGCTTGGGCTTCACCCTTTGCCCAAGCCCGGCCCTTTGGACCTACTGGGCTGGGCCTGTACTCTGTCCAAGCCCGCATATTTTTCAGGGCGGGTAGGGTGGGCCGGGCGGGTTGACTCATGTTTGCTCAAGTCTATTCTTGGTCTCCCCCAGACTCAAGGAACATGAGTTTTATGGAAGACCAATCATCTTACTCATAAAACTACCTCACTTGAGATTCAATTACCCATGATTGTTGCTATTAGATAGGGCAGGACCTGAGATTTCAAACGCTTGAGGCGAAATATAAAAATAGGCCCCTCGACTATTTTTAATAATAAAAAAGAGAATACTACACTATAAAAAAAACATAGCACTAGATCACCGACTTTCCACTGCTGGAATATGGAATGTTTATACAACAAATGGACTACAACAATATGCAAAAAAAAAATACGAATTAGAAAAATAACTATGATGTAGGTATACAAATTTTAATGATGATAAAATTAAACAATAAAAAGAATATATAAGCACATAAAATCCAATGTTAAATAATAGAGCAACAACAAATTGATTAATTAAATAATGAAAGATCGAAGAGGGAACAAAAAAATTCTTACGGGTCATCGAATGATCGAGGGAAGATATATATATATATATATATATATATATATATATATATATATATATATATATATATATATATATATATATATATATATATATAAAACATATATATATATATATATATAATATAGCTCTCCCCAACTAATCTGCAAAATAAAAGATCGATAAGAATAAAAATTAGAAAAATAAATATGATATAGGCATAAAATTTTGAATTGTGATTGATAAACAATAGAAAGAATGGATCAACATATCAAACCCAATGCTACGTATATATGAGAAAGTGTAAGAATATATATATATAAAAAAGCAACAAACAAATGATTAATCAAATAATGAAAGATGGAAGAGGGAGTAAAAAAATCTTATGGACATAGAACAACAAACAAATAGATGAAACCCTAAACCCTAAATCTGACAGCTTTTCATTTTCCCATTATAATTTAAATATAAGCTTTATTTATGTAGCTATATATATGAGCATATATTTATTATTATATCATCTATATATACATATCTAATGCATGATTTTAACTATATAGACAAATGGATTGTTGTTAACTATATATTTAACTATAAATATAAGCTTTATTAAATCATTATTTTTAACTTAATTTTGACTATCTACACAAATGAATTGTTGTTATATATATATATATATATATATATATATATATATATATATATATATATATATATATATATATATATATATATAGAACTATAAATATAAGCTTTATTCAATCATTATTTTATAGCTTTTAAAAAAAAGAAAATAAAATGGGAAGGTAAATCAATTTTCTTGTAATTTAGCATTTAATAGAGTTCAATGGTACGTGGGTATTGAATGAACAAAAAGCAAAAACTATATAATATAAGATAAGATATATAAGATTATTACGGATTATTATTATTGGAAGAAAAAACTTTTTTAAAAATTTCTTTACTAAATTTGTCTATTTTTCTCTTTGTTGATTGGGTTGATTTGTTAAAAAATCTTAATAATCACCCTAACACCTTTTTTTTTTTGGAAAATCACCCTAACACCTAAAACAATTAATACTAACTAATCATATTTATAAAATCAAAATATCACTCGTTCAAAATAATAAAAATAATATGCACAAATTAGAGTATATAAAAATGTCAATATATATAAAAGTTCTTAATTATAACTTGACACGAAAATGAAAAAAAAACATCAAGGTAAGATACTGCAATAATATTACATTACATTGCAATTTTAATTTTACCTCAAGCATAATAAAAATGGAATTTATCAACATAGTGATGAAGAACACCTTAAAGCTCCACTTTTCCTGATTATCAAACAAAAAAGGGTGAGTGAAACCCGATCAATATAAAGAAAGTAATAAGAACCATAACAATATATAAGCAAACAATTAAATTTTACAGAGAGAAAATGAAGCAAAAAAGTAAATATAGATTTCCATTTCTTGATAAAGATCGGATTTAGAGGTTTGTTTTTTCACAACACAATAGGGATGATGTCCATCATTGATCAATGGAATGATCAATTGGTATTTGTACTACATATTCAAAAGGCTATAAATATTAAAATTAATGTGATTTAAAAAAATTAATTAATTAGAATGTGAAAAGATATATCACATGTCACAATAAAAACCACCTTAACTTTTCGTATATCTTTCCACCCAAATAAAAAAACTCTTTACCTACATCAATCTCTTTAATACGTAGTATATAAAAGAAGCCAAAAAGTCATATATGCTTTTAAATAAAAGGAATATATAGTAGGCATGGACAGAAAACTCAAAACGCACTATTAGAATTCTTTGAATAGGCAATATAGATTATTATTATTATGTAACTATAAAATATATACTACGTATTACAGAGATTTATCTAGTGTTACATGATCTGATGATCATAAGGAAATGGTGCAGGTTATTAGGCCGGTATTGAACCGTTACATGATAATTTTGCCATATAATAATTTGGGACAATTTTATTTCTTTAATAGTGAGAATGCAAAAGGTTAGAAATTAAAAGCAATATAATAATTTACACAATTAATACCATAACCGTTTGGAATCAATCTAATTATACATAATTATCTTGCATAATTTTGACAATTAATACCACAACTTTTTATGTATAAAAAACTGCGAGAATGCAAAAGGTTGGAACTTAAAAGTCATATAATAATTTACACAATTATTAATACAATAACCGTTTGGAATCAATGTAAATATATACATAATTATCTTGTTTAATTTTGACAATTAATACCACAACTTTTTATGTATTAAAAATTGCAAAATATGATCAATATGTAACTATTAGGATTCGAACTCAAGACCTTATTCCTAGGGGTGGGCACAAATCCCGCAAATCCCGATCCCGTCCCGGTCCCGTCCCGATCCCGTCCCGATCCCGGTGGGATTTAGGACAAAATAGCGAATCCCGTCCCGTAAAAATTATGCGGGACGAAATGCGGGACGATCCCGGTGGGATCCCGCAAATCCCGTCCCGTCCTGCATAATATAATAATAATAATAATAATAATAATAATTTTTATAATAATAATAATATTATAATATTATAGAATAATAATAATATATTATTAGTATTATTATTTTGAGCAAATATTATAATTATAATCATGATCTTCCATTTATAATAATATTATTATTATTATTATTATTTGAGAAAATATTATTTATAATTATAATAATAATTTTCAATTTATAATAATAATTGATAATAATAATATTATTATTATTATTATATAATATTATAATTTAATTTAATAATAATATTACTTTATAATAAAATTATTATTATTATATTATTATTATATCATATTATATTTTTTTCTTGTAAAGTATAATTATTTTATAATAAGAACAATAAAAATAAGTAGTAATAATAATATTATTATTATTATTATTTTATTTTTTGTAATTATAACGTGACATTATTATTATTATTATTATTATTATTATTATTATTATTATTATTATTATTATTATTATTATTATTATTATTATACCCATTTAGAGCTACAAGAGGCAAATAGCTAAATACGGTATTCTTTCCAACTATCAATCGATAATGAGGCAGTATCTGTTCAATCTCGTCTCAATCCCTTTTCGTCCCGATCGAGTAAGATAATGTAGCCAAATATGTTGAACATTATAATTAATTATACAATCATTGTATGAATTAATAATAGTATTATAATATTAATATTAATATTAATATTAATATTATTATTATTGAATAATATAGTTGAGAAGAATACCGTATTCAACATATTATACAAATTACTTAATGAATTATGAAAGAATTTTTCACGCAAATTTTTATAATATTTTATTATTTTTATTTGCGGGACAAGGCCCGTCCCGTCCCGATCCCGTCCCGTCCAGACACCATCCCGTCCCGAAAAAAAAGTGTCAATCCCGTCCCGATCCCGTCCCGTAAAAATTTCGCGAGACGAGTCCCGTCCCGGGTCAATCCCGTCCCGTCCCGTCCCGTGCCCACCCCTACTTATTCCTACCAAACAACTTTACTAACTATTGAGCTATGAAGATGTTTGTGATCATTTGTTAAATTGAAACAAAAAATATAAAACATGAATAATTAAATAAATGAGCATTAAATTGGTCCTGAACACAACTTTTTATGTATTATATATATAGAAGATATAGATATAGATATAGATATAGATGGCTTTATATGAATTTTATTTTATATACAGCTTCATATTAAGTTTGTAAAGTGAATTTTTAATTCATAATATTGATATTTGTAATCGATAATCTAAAGACGTTTCTTAAGAAACCAAGTTTGATCAGATTTTATGTTTAAATGGAGTAACCCCTATCGAAAAATACGTGTATAAAATATTTATTAAAAAGGGTAAAGTGCAACTAATATCCCAACCTTTAAGGACAGTTGCTTTCAATACCCTAACCTTGTAAAATCTCACAAAATATCCTAATCTATACTATTAGTTGCACTTAACACCCTAGATTAGATTCTTAAATTTAAAAAATTACCCACATCATACAAAAATTACAAAAATCACCCATATTCATAAAATATTTTCAATAAACTCCTAATAAATTTTAAAATTTGAAATTAAAAAAATCTCTTACAATTTAAGCCAACCCAACCCACCATCAAAAAATAATTATAACAGGTATATAAAATCTACTCCTTTAAAACATTATATAATTACTTTAGCATCTATTCATTTAAATTTTTAATATAATCAATCAAAATAATTAATTATTTATCTAAAAACATACATTATAATTAAAATCTAAATTTATATAAGTCTGTCTCGATACATGTCGATTTGTACATCTATATATTCCCTATATATTATTTGATACAATATATACTGTCTTTTTGGTTAATATTATGTTATATATACTAAAACTAATACATAACATCTTATAATGTATCACACATAAATTCCATGGTATTAAAAAAATGATTCTATAAGAAATATTTAACATAATAGTTTTACAAAAATAAAATAAAGTAGATTTTAAAAAATAAATGGTAAAAGATATCATAACCATTTGCAATCAATAATTATATAATAAAGATATACTAAAAATAATATGGTAAAAAATAATAATTTTACCATATTATTTTTAATATATCTTTATCAAGTAACTATTTATATATTACAAACGTTTATCATATCTCATAGAATTTATTTATTAAAATCTACATTATTTTATTTTTGTAAAAGTATTATGTTTAAGATAAATAATTAATTATTTTGAGTAATTATATTAAACATTAAATGAGTAAATGCTAAAATAATTATATTATATTTTTAAAGGAGTAGATTTTATATACTTGTTATAATTATTTTTGGATGGTGGGTTGGGTGCACTGTTCTAAAAAAAGGCCTGGGCCTCCGCCTAGACCCCGCCTAGACCCTCGAAGGTCCCCCACCTTTGAGTTTAGCCGCCTAGGCCCTTGAATGTCACCCGCAAGGTCTTGACGGCCTTGCGGGTTTAGCGAGTTAGTGAAAAAACCATTTTGAGGTTTTAACTCTTAAAAACCCCCACATGTCGATCTCTTTCTTAGTTCTCAACCTCTATACTCTCTTTTACTCTTGATCCCTCATTCATATAGTCATCTAACTGACGACCTTACTCCCGTTGTTAACGCCTAGACTATTAATTAAAGCTTATTTGTTTATATATGTTATGAATTAAACTTTATTATTTTACATACGTATTGATTATGGCCTAGGATTAAAAATACATTTCAAAATAGTAAATCCGCCTAGACCACGCCCAATCCGCCTAGACCCTTGACCCTATCTAGCCGCCGAGCATCCGCCAAGCGTTTTTTGGAACATTGATTGGGTGGGCTTAAATTGTAAGAGATTTTTTTTAATTTCAAATTTTAAGATATTTGGCTAAAAGTCCAATTTGCCAACCTTTTTTGCAAAATGTCCACTTAAAATCAGTTTTTGTTAAATGTCCTAAAATTTTTAAAAAACCCCGTTTTGCCCCTCCCTTATAATTCAATCCTTTATCCCCAATTGAAATAGGTCAGATCGCTTTCATTAAACCCTTCCACCGCCGAGCGCTTCCATTGAACGATGAATCGAGCCGGCCGAGCACTTCTTCCACCGCCGCTCCCTATGCTGCCGGATCCGAGCTCCAATGGCGCCAAATCCGAGCTCCCTCTCCCTGTTTTCCTCCACCGTCCTCCGCGCAGGCCCCGCTTGCTTCGCCGCCGAGGCAAGAGAAGAGCAAGATTCGACGGTTTTCGCCACCACCTCTGCACAACCTCTGCTCCCGGAACCGAGCTCCAATGGCGCCAGATCTGGCCCCGGCGCCACTACCTGTCGTCGCCGGACGCCGCCAGGCGCGGATTCGTCCAGCTTTTTTCCCAGTCCCGTACCAGCCGTTGGTGGCACGTGAAGGCGCCATTCCACTGCTGGTGGCGCTTTCCCAGTTCGGTACCAGTCGAGCGAAGAAGAAGGTGTCAAGGTGCGCTTTTCTTTTAATTTTCATTGGATTGAGGTATAGGGTGTAGTCCCGCTTTGACCTAATTTCCTGAATCTGATGGAAGTATTTCACTAATTAGGGGCTTGGTTTGAAAGGGGGGTTGGTCCTGACTCCTGATGTTTGCTCTTTCAAATTGTTGTTGTTCTTGTGGCAAACTTGTCTGTATTAGCTGTGAATTTTGGTTGCAAGTGTGTTTTAAATATGGATCCGAGTGCTACATCTTGAATCCAGATATTGATGTTAAATTTGCTATGACTTTTTGCTGTTAGTGTTCATATGCATGTAGCTACTTTAGGCTTCTATTTAATGGTGTTTACTTCTCTTCAGGGTTCAAGCATTAGTGGCAGTTACTTCTCTTCATTCTCAAGGTTGCAGGGTTGTCATCGACTACTCTTAGAAGTTAGGACCAGTGAGGTTTCTGTAAAAGCTCGGATTTTTAAAATATTAATTTTTGGAAAGGAAAATCAAAAAGAATTTAAAACAAATTCCGGTCCAATATTTTTTTATTTGTATTTTAAAAGATCGTTTCCGTCTTTCATTTCTAGGTTCGAAATTCGCGTGTTCAGAATTTAATTCCGGGTATTTATTTACCCAATTTCACACTCCACCCTTACCCACTCCCTCACCTCACCATACTCTATCAAATCCATCCCCATTCCTTATCAATCACCATACCTAACCATTCAATTCAACCCCTTTCACACAAGGAACCAAACACACCTCCTTTCTGTGAAACCAAACACAACTCCTTTCTTACTTTGTTGTGGTACTGCCGAGAGCTCCCCCTCCCACCTCCATTGTCGCCGCCTCACCATCTCCACCACCACACCTCCATCGCCACACACCACGCCTCGGTGACCCATCATCGTCGTTGTCATCCTCAGCTCCTCCTCTTTCATCGAAGAGCAACAGCAGCCACCCTCGGAGCACTCGACGACATCGACGAGCCACCGAAGATCCACCGCCCATTCAAGCGCGAATAACGCTCCGGTAAGCCGTTCTCCTTCGGTTCCTAGCCAAACCACTCTCGATCCCTACCAAGGTGCTCACCCACACCCAATGCAGGTTCGACGATCCATCGCGAGCCTCCGACGACACCCGAACCGCCGATTGAGAGCTCCGAAGTCGCGAATACCTCGGTGAGCGTTCGAACCTCCTACCTCTCCATTGGTTCATTTCGATTTCGTTCCTCGTCCTTGGGTGGTCGGAGAGTGAGTGTGGGCTGTGTGCGGAATGATTGGGCGAGGTCGATAGCTCCAGCGAGCCGGGGTCCGACGAAGACCGGCACGAAGGTCGTGAGCGCGAGAGACGGGCGTGAGAGCGAGGGGAGTGAGTGGGGGAGTGCGAGCGGAGGCGAGCGAGAGGTCTAGCACGAGCACGAGCCGAGGTGCCGGGCTCGAGCCCCGTCGATCAGCGTAGGCGGCCTGATCGAGCTGCGCCGGCGGGGACGAGTCTTGGAAGTGGGCGGGAGTCTCGTTGGATTTGGGTTGAAGAAGAAGCCAACGTGGCTTTATGGGCCCCCCTCCCTTTTGCTAACTTACATATACGTAGTGTAGTATGTGTTATTTATTAAACCGGTTGGGGTTTAGGCGGGTTCGGTTCGGTTGGTTTTAAATGGGTTTGGTTCGGTTCGGGTTTATCCACTTATTTAATTATTTAATGGTATTTAAACTATAATATAATATTATTGGGGGTTAAAATATATTATTTGGACTTATAGATTTTAAGAGTAATTTGAAAAAAGGGAATTTAACGGGTATTTTCAAGGGCCGGAATCCTTAACTATTTAATTCGGATTTGAAACGATTTTGGAACTAACTTGGGAATTGTACTTGCTTGATGACTAACTAGCATGATAGTATGATCGTTTGATTAGCGGGATATGTGTGACTAATAACGTGATATTGTGGTGTTTTTTTTTTAAAAGAGATTAAATGTTCAATATTTATGATAATAATGATATATATAGATGGAAGTATAAGTATGATATATACAGGGAGTATATTTTCAAACTGATGAGTTGACAAGTTATGATGTGACGGCTATTGTGTTAAGTTGTGAAGTTGTGTGTGTGATAATTCTATGCTTTGTGTGCCTTAGATATAGACTCATTCATGTACTTATACTTGTTAGGTGATCATCTGTGACGTGTCGGATTACATATTGCCTGGTTGATTGCCTTTTGCTGTTCTGCAGTACCAAGTAAGTCTCTTCGGAGCTTACTCAGATTGAATAGAGCTATTCCCTGCTTTAGGTGCATGATATACTAGGTGTTGCATTCATGATCAGCATGCCATGTAGTACCATGCTAGATTGCATCTACGTTGAGCATCCTATTTCTTTATGCGTATGTAAACAGAACGGCCGTTATCTGTGAAGTAACTAGAGTCATTGCTAGGGTCATAGGACGACCCAGTCTCATCGGGTCCCGTCCTGAGTCAATCGAGTCATGCACTTCCTTATATCATGAGATGCCTGCGGGCTTTATTGTGGAGCGGGTTAGGCATGCGTGCCGCCCTATTATGAATGAATGCATTCACGAGCTGGCCAGTCTCCGCCCTATCGGAAGGGGGTGGAGGTAGGAGAGGGATATACCACTTGGTATTCTGTGCTAAGGCCTTATTATTATTATGTACTTGATCTTAGGAGCATGTTAGTGTGTTAATATTCCGCCATGCATCTAGAAGCATCTTTATTAGGTATAGTGTATATGTGTGCTTATGGTTGGGATGCAGAGCTAAAGTGGGCATCGATCTGATCCCGCCCCATATCAATTTTTTTTAGGTATTATTTATGTTCATCCTATCGGTGCTGTTTGCTTATTGCGCGGGTCATTTTGTCGGCGGAGAGTGAGCGCTGGAGTTATAGACTTCACCAGACTCTGATTATATTTTTGGATTTACACTTTAGATTTCCACGCTTAGACTTACGACAGGTACAGGGGACTTCCCCGGGGATTCCAATGATCCCTTCGATTTTGGGTATGAAATCCCCCCTTTGAAAACATTAAAGTAAGTTTTGAAACCTTCAACCTGTACTCGGGGCGCAAGGTCCTAACGAGGGGTTTAATCCCTCGAAACGTAACTCGGGAATCATAATCCCGGGCCGTTACAGTTTCTTGGTGGAATTTTGGAGAGTAAACTCAAGGGATTCATCCTTCTGGCTCCAGTTTTTCTTTGTGTTTGAATTTCAGCTATTTTAGTTGAAATTTGATTGAATTTCAGTAATTTCAATTGAAACTTTGGATGACACATTATATTGCAAATCCTGGATATAAGTTGTACTCATTTTCAATGTTGAAGTTGAAAGCTAATGCATTAATTTATGCCTCAAGTAATCAACTTGCAATTAAGTCTTTCTCCCTCTCTTTCTGTTAGAATTCTTCATGCTTTTTAGTTTGAATTTCTTTAATCTCCCTTTTCAATTTGTCGATCAAATTGGATACCAATACCAACTCAAGAGAATTCTGTGTTTTGATGTAAATTACAAATTTTTATGGAGTGGTGGTGACAACGATAGGAGCGGTGACAGAGATAGGACGGTGACAGCGATAGAGGTGGTGACAGCAATATGAGTGGTGGTGACAGCGATAGGAGTGATGGTGACAGCGATAGGGGCGGTGACAGCGATAGGGGTGGTGATGACAGTGATAGGGGTGGTGGTGACAGCTATAGAAGTGGTGGTGACAGCGATGAGAGTGGTGGTGACAGCAATAGAAGTGGTGACAACGATAGGGCGGTGACAGCGACAGAGGTGGTGACAACAATATGGTTGCTGGTGACAGTGATAGGGGTGGTGGTGACAACGATAGGGGTGGTGGTGACAGCGATAGGAGTGGTGACAGCGATAGGGTGGTGACAGCGATAGAGATGGTGACAGCAATAAGGGTGGTGACAGTGATAGGGGTGGTGGTGACAGTGATAGGGGTGGTGATGACAGCGATTGGAGTGGTGGTGACAATGATAGGAGTGGTGACAACGATATGGCGGTGACAACGATAGAGGTGGTGACAGCAATAAGGGTGGTGACAGTAATAAGGGTGGTGACAGTGATAGAGGTGGTGGTGACAGCGATAGGAGTGGTGGTGACAGCGATAGGAGTGGTGACATCGATAGGGAGGTGACATCGATAGAGGTGGTGACCGCAATAAAGGCGGTGACAACGATATGGGCGGTGGTGACAACGATATGGGTTGTGGTGACAGCGATAGGGCGGTGACACTAATCTCGTAAAAAAAAAATTGTCACCCAAAAATTTGTTTATCATCATACATGTGTCACCAAAGCCATTGACCGGTGTTACCACATATAAAGGTGGTGACCCTAATTTCGTAAAAAAAAAGAATTCGAAAAAAAAAACGTGTCACCAAATTTTTTTTTGTGTCACCAATTCATTGACTTTGACCGGTCAATGGTCAAAATAAAAATGGGAAGGAAGGAAGGGCATGGGAAGGAGTAGCAAAAATGTAATATTCGGACATTTTGCAAAAGGGGAAATAAAAGTGGACATTTTGCAAAAAGCCTTGTAGAAAATGGACACTTAGCTAAAATTCCCTAAAATTTATTAGGAGTTTATTGAAAACATTTTATGAATATGGGTGATTTTTGTAATTTTTGTATGATGTGGGTAATTTTTTAAATTTAAGAATCTCATCTAGGGTAGGATATTTTGTGAAAATTTACAAGGTTAGGGTATTTAAAGCAACTATCCCTAAAGGTTGGGATATTAATTGCAATTTACCCTATTAAAAAACCATAAGTGCTTTAGCCAAGATGTCGAAATGTCTATTGACAAGATAATTTCACCTAAATTGTCACAGATCCTTTTTATTTTTTCCGAACACATTACAAAAAGGCTCAAAACTCTCTTTTCCCGAATCGAAATCTAAATCTGTCGAACGAATTGTTTTGATCGAAAACAACCTAAAATCGATGAAATTAATCAAAATATCAATTGATCGGCACACAAATGGATCTATCGCTCGCTTTACATGATTATCGAATTGCGATTTTTGGTCTTCGTTCGAAAAAACCGTCGAAGGAAGGAGCTTGGCAGATACGAACGAGGTTCATGAATAAGCTCGGCAGGTTTAGTCGAGGTGAATAAGTAACCTCGGGGCATAAAAACGAGGTTATGACAGAGCCTCGTCTAGGTTTTGTGAGGTATATAATGACCCTTTTGAAGTTCTTGTTTGAAGCCCCATTGACATAAGCCGAGCTCAGTAAATAACCTCGGCTTCTATTGTTGAGGTTAAGGAAGAAGCTCAGCTTCTGTTGTTGAGCTTAATGAAGAAGCTCGGCTTCTGTTGTTGAGCTTAATGAAGAAGCTCAGCTTCTGTTGTTGAGGTTAATGAGGGAGCTCGGTTCAATTGACGCGTAATGCATAAATTCATTAAATTGTGTAGAGGTATGTGTGATGGATCTTGTTAGAAAATGCTGTTTTCCCCACTTCTAATTGTGTAACGGCCCAGGATTATGATTTCCGAGTTACGTTTCGAGGGATAAAACCCCTCGTTAGGATCTTGCGCTCCGAGTACAGGTTGAAGGTTTGAAACCGAAGGTTTGTAGTTTAAAGCGGGATTTCGCACCCAAATCCTGAAAGTCTGTTGGAGACCCCGGGGTAAACCCCTGTACCTGTCCTAAGTCTACAACGCGGAAAAACTTTTATCATGCAAAGGACATAAGTGCTGAAAACAATACAACCAGTTCTGCGGCAAGGCCGGGTCGAGTATAAGTAGGAAGAAATCCCAAAAAGTGTAAATCTGGTGAAGTCATAGTTCAACACTCACTCTCCGCCATATGAATGGACCCCGTCATAACAGCACGAAATCAAGGAGTGAAACGGGTACCTGAATCTAAAAAAAAGAGGGGGATCTGGGTCAATCATCAGGTCACTAATGCGCGTGTGTAACCACACTCTAAGAGGCATATAATAAGTGGCAGAATCTGCAACCCGCTGGATTACTACAACCTCTCCAAGTGCCACAGCAGGTTTGGGCTGATATCTCTATGGATTTTGTGGAAGGACTCCCTAAGGTTCGCGGGAAGTCAGTTCTTCTGGTGGTGGTCGATCGCCTTTCAAAGTATGCCCATTTCTTACCCTTGGCTCACCCCTTTACTGCTATCTCTGTTGCTACTACTTTCTTCACGGAGGTTTTCAGATTGCATGGCCTACCAGAAACAATTGTGTCTGATCGAGACAAAGTTTTCTTAAGTATGTTCTGGAGGGAGTTATTTCGCCTTAGTGGCTCCAAGCTAGCCTTCTCGTCTGCTTATCATCCTCAATCGGACGGACAAACAGAGGTTGTTAACCGCACTATTGAGATGTACTTGCGGTGTTTGACTGGAGATCGACCTCAACGGTGGGTGGACTGGATACCTTGGGCCAAGTATTGCTACAATACCTCATATCACACTGCCCTTGGCACTACCCCGTTTCAGTTGGTCTATGGCAGGGAACCCCCTCGACTCCTTTCCTATTCAGTCGGGTCAACAAAGGTGGAGGCTGTTGATCAAGTCCTGCAGGACAGAGATGTGGTACTCCAGACCGCTCGTGACAAACTTTTGCAAGCCCAGCAGCGCATGAAAGCTTCATATGATTCAAGGCATAGAGAGTTGCAGTTTGCAGTGGGGGATTGGGTTTGGCTGCGACTACACCCCTACCGGCAGCTAACCGTGGCTAGACAAAAGTATCATAAGCTTCTTCCAAAGTATTTTGGCCCTTATAAAATCTTGGCCAGAGTTGGGCTAGTTGCTTACAAGCTTGACCTCCCGGCTAACAGTCGAATTCATGATGTGTTCCATGTGTCCCTACTGAAAGAATATAAAGGGCCTCCCCCAACAACTGTTGGGAATTTACCACTCATTTGCGATGGTAAGGCTATTCCAACCCCTGAGACTGTCATCCGCAGTAGGCTCAACCGGGGGACGAGGGAGTTCTTAGTTCAGTGGACTGGCCGCTCACAGGAGGATGCGACATGGGAACCAGCTGCACAGTTCCAAGAAGCTTATCCAGAATTTGAGCTTGAGGACAAGCTTGAGGCCGAGAAGGGGAGTGATGATACGGATGCTTTTATAGGAAAGCAATATGCTAGGAGGAAACCAGCCTAGAGATTTGCTATGCTTGCCAAGCTTGCCTAGTTAAAAGATTTATATAATTATATTATTCTAGGGTTTAGTTTATCTTAAATTAAAGATTATATTTTAGGATATAGCTTAATTATCTTCCCTTATTATTAGGATCTTCTATTATCCTTTCCTTATTATTATGTACTGCCTATATAAGAGGTTTTATTATTGAATAAGAGGCAAGCAGTTTATTCCTAACAGAACGAGAGTTCTGAGAGTAAGGGCTCTGTCAAGGACGAGCCTTTTCCTTCACATATTCACCATTGATCCTAGGGCGTCCCGACCCGTGACTCGATCCTACGCTAAGAGTCATAACATAATGAGATTGTAATTTTAACTTACATTGAGCAAATATTTCCAATGGAAGGGTAGCAAACCTTGCTGGTTGTCCTGTTGTTTCCATTTCTGAAAAGCGGTCTTTGTCATTCCTGTGTTTATTAAAAAATAACAATTATTGATATGAAAGCCAACAATAACAATTGTTAACCAAGTATTAGAAATATTTGGATCACTTGGCTGGTCAAGTTGTTGAATGCTTCCTTAAAAACAATGTTCTTGGCATGACCCTTGAATGGTGAGCTATCTTCTACCATGACAATTTTTAGTCCCTTAGGATTTGTGACTCTTGATATTGCCACATACAACTGTCCATGGCTAAATACAGGCTTTGGTAAATAAATACCAACAACATTTAGCGATTGACCTTGACTTTTGTTGATTGTCATGGCATAGCATGGTTTTATAGGAAAATGCCGTCGTTTTAATATGAATGGCCATTTGGTGTTTGTAGAAGTGAGTGTGATTCTTGGGATTAGGACTTTCTTACCTATGTTGCTCCCTGGAATGATTTTTGCTTCTATCACCCACTCAGCGAGATGTGAAATGATAAGGCGTGTTCCATTGCACAATCCTTGACTTGGATTTACGTTTCTTAGAAGCATAACCGGTAAACCCTCTTTTAGATTTAGAGAATGAGGTGGCATACTTGGGAATTGTAGAGCATTTAGGAACTCTATTGGGTACATGTGTTCCTGGCCTTCCACGTCTGCAGAGGCTTTGCATATTTCATCTGAGCTTCTATATGTCTTGACTGTTCCATGCAACTTTTGAAACATGTGCTCATTAATTTCATCAGCATCCCCATTCAATGGTGTTAGAATTGCTCTTTCTCGAAGGTAGCTTTCGTTGCTCTGCTGCTCTATGAAATTCGGGAATATATGCTTGACAATTTATTCAATAGGAGAATCTCGTGGATTGACAATAAACTCCCGAGGGATGAGAATCCATTCTAGGTGGTCTTCACCTTGTTTTGCTTTAGCTTCTACAACCCCCTCTCCTACTTTTAATACCCACTTATGGAATCGTTGTTTCTGAAAATCTATACAACCGTCGACATCATATTCATTGACTCTCATACTCCGTGTTAGTCTTAAAACCTCACACCCATACCATAGTTGAGAGTTGTTTATGCATGCCTGAATGATCTCTTGTCGTTTCCCCTTTGTAATAACGGGTAATATTTGCATGAAGTCACCTCTGAGTAAAATTGTAATTCCCCCAAACAATCTGCTGCCATTTCTTTCATCCTTGGATCCCAAGATATCTCTCAGCGTTCTGTCTAGGGCCTCAAAAGCAAATCTCTGTGTCATCGGTGCTTCATCCCATATTATGAGTTTCACCTCATGCATCAAACTTGCAAGATGTTGTGGTCTGTCTTATACCATATGTGCTGTTTTCCATTAATTCCAGTGGTATGACAAATCTACTATGTGCTATTCTTCCTCCGGGTAGTAGGAGTGAAGCAATTCCTTGCATTGTCAATAGAAAAGTGTATAATATAAGATTTATTATTAAACGGTAAAAGGAAATATTTAGGTAAAGTTTATTGTAGTAAGAAGTTGTGGTGATCAAGTTAGTACCTGAAGATGCAACTGCTGCTACTATTTTTCTTTCTGATTGTATTCTAGTTATTAGAGCTTTATACAAAAATGTCTTGCCGGATCCCCCTGGACCGTAGACAAAAAAGAATCTCCCTTCTCCTCCTTCAACTCATGCGATGACTTTGTCATAAATGAGAGATTGCTCTGTGTTGAGGGAGTTGTAGAGTTGCTTCTACTCGACCGCTAATTGAGCAAAATTGTAGTTCATTTCTTCCTGAATCAAGCGATTATCAGAATTTGTTAATAGAGCGGGGTTGGGCATTGGTATGCCGTTGTAGTCAGATATAGATTTCCCATTGCAGTTTAGAATTTCTTGTATCTCTAGCAAACAATAATTCTTAACTTTCTCCTCGGTGAGGAGCACATTTGGAAATCTAAACTCTTTCCGCTTTCTACGCAAAAACATCTTCAGATAATGCCTCCTAGTTCTGTTCCCATAATTGTTTCAGGTTGTTCACCTCGCAAAATAACAATATCGTCATGAACAATTCACATAGCTGAGCCGCCATAGCCCATTGCCTTGCTTCTATGATTGCATCTGTCCATTCTTTGTCATCACTGACCATTCCAAGGGCATAGCAAGCTTCTTTGAAAGTGTTGTACAACTTCTTGTTGACTGTCCTAATTTCCTCAAATGATCTTCGGCCACAAACAACATTTATGAGCATTCTCAAATAATATCTCTCACCTGATGTGGGGTGAGAATAAAAGATTCTTCCAATGCACTTGCCTTGTTTTCGAGTCTGCCATGATTTATCTTTAGCATTCCACACGTATGTTGTTGGTATCTCCGCATACGTCAATTTTCGTGCCTCCTCATCAACTATGTTTAGTGAACCATTATGTAAACATTGTGTCTCTAATGCTAGGTCTTTGAAGGAGGGCTGCTAGACTTTGAGAATCATGTAATGTTACAACATTCTGATCCGGTAGATGAAATGTCAATCTCATTACGGATGGATAGCAATAATGAATCTCAAATCCAAAAATCCTCCAAGCTGCTTCACACGCTGATAAGTATCGGCGGTCTAAAAATTGTTGTATCTCATCCACATGTACAATGTTCTCACTCCCTGAATCATTCTTCGACAACACATTTTCTTGAATGGTTAGTGTAGCTCTATCAGGCCCTTTATTTAAGTACTTGAACAAATACTTGATTGCCCTTGATCTATTGCACCACTCAACATTGATATGCGCTTGATATTTAACTAATAGATAACGATTGTAAGGTGTTACAAACCTATTATCAAGCTTAGATTTTGCCTTTTTCACATGAACACCATTGTCTCTTCGTCGATACACCGGAAAACCCTCTTCATCAACTGTTGTTTCTCCATAAAATGGTTTCGGAAAATGTTTACTGCATTCCCCATCTTTCATGCATGGGGATTTGGGTTGGCATCACGACATGGACCATGTAGCATCAACTCAGTGACAACCTTAAAACCTATAGGATCCTTCTCCTGAGATGGAATTTCAGCGCATATAATATCATCAATTTCTTCCGGTGTCTTGCATTTGGACGATTCTTTCAGCCAAACTAAAATATGTGCATGCGGTAACCCACACTTTTGAAATTCAATTGTGTACACAGCTACATTGGAAAATGGAAGCTATGTTAATATTTTTGTGGATAATGGTATTTTTGGTTTGTCAAAAAGAGCATATAACAGTGAACTCACCTGCTTGTTGTTCGCCAAAAATTTGATGTTTTTCAATATCTTTCATGAGTTGAGCTAGCTTTAGCTTGAATGCTCTTGCTTCCACATCTGGACGATCTTTTTCCTTTTGTCCGGGTATCTGAGAAAGCATTTCACTGATTTCTGGCCATTTAGGGCTGGCAGTGAATGTTATGAATAGGTCTGGAGTCCCCAACGCCCGACAAAGAGCCATAGCATCTTGATAATTTTGTATCATGTATCTTGGACTTCTTGTAAAAGATGCTAGAAGGACTATCCTTTTACCAATAGCTATAGCATGTGTATCTCCTTTAGTAACTGCATCATAAATATTTTGGTATAAATCAGCCCGCATGGTCTCCTGATTGTGCCTGACCCACTTTAATCTTTGCTCTTCCATTGAAGTGTAGCCATCCGTCACATACTGTTGGAGTAATCCAGCTCCCCTACTTAGGGACGTTGTTCCTTCATCAACTCTTTGTTGAATTCTGTAAGCATAGTATTCCTTCATGGTCACCATCTCTCCTTTTGTTTTCCTTATGCCGGTGTTATTGTAGTATGGAATATTCTCGTGGAATCCATCTTCTCCAAAAGGGAACAATAGAGGGTATTGCAATGCCATATATAGTGGGTGCAGTTCTGAAATTCTTTGAGGGCCATGGGTTTTGCTCTGTATCACTATATCTCTTGATGTAGTATTCTGCCCAAAATCCCCTACAATCAGTGCAGCCATTTCAGAAGCAGTGGGCGTACCGTATTGTTTTGCTCTGTATCACTGAAATTCTTTGAGGGCCATGTGTCTCTCTTTCTCCTATAAGGTGAAGTTTAAGATCATAGGTTTGGTTCTGACTACTCCAATCTCTAGCCATCCGGAATGCTTTAGCAACACAATTGTGTTTATCTAACATATCAATAAGTTCTTTCACAATTGAATCATCAACTTGAGGTGAGTCATGATAAGTTGAGGCTGCCAATTGATTAGCAAGCTCATTATCAGTATCATAGAAGTACAATTGAGCATATTTAGGCCTTTGACCATCTTGCGGTAGGAGAGAACCCAATCGATGATAGTTTTGACCACTAATTCGGAATGTATATGGCCCCCCTCCTTGATTGATTGATCTATCAATTCGTGCTCCCAATGATGTGAAGCAAAATAGTCCATTGTAAATTCGTATTTGGCGTCTGAACATCTTTGCTCTGGGGTCATCATCATACTAAGTAGTTGCTTAAGTGGTGCAAGTGTTTCTTGTAGTTTTTCTAAGTTTACTTTCCCTTCTTGGCAACACAATGAAAAAGTAGGGTTTTCACTTCTCCTAGATTTGATGCTTCTTTCTTCATACCACATGGTTGCGTTACAATTAGGGCATTGAAGTAGAAGTCCAAGGTTGTTGTAGGTAATTGCTACATCTAAGCCAAAAAACCAAAACCGTTTGTATTAAACTGATGTGACAATTTATTTTGAATAAGTGAATAAATCAAAAAAACAATATATACTCACTATTGTTGTTGGATACTGCAGCAATTGGAGCCTTTCTTGGTAATGTTGCAGCACTTGAAGCCTTTCCTGATGATGACGATGGGTCAGAAGAGCCTGGGAAAGTCAAGTATGAAGGTAATATGTAAGTGGTTTTCCTAAAACTGATAAGCACTACAATATATGGGGAAAAAGAACTTTGTGCTTTAGGTTCATTTCAAACCATATTATATTCAAAATTATTATCATGAATTACACTTTAAAGTCAAATTTGAAGGGGCAAAATTTACAACAATAAATGATAAATGTGGAAACTTTTTGCATTTGTGGGCTTGAATTCACAGTTATAAAAATCACAAAATGGTCTACCCATGCAGGGGGTCTACCTGTTTCTAGAGTGGTTGCATTTGTGAGCTTGATTCCGCAATAGCTTTGTAGTTTTCCATGACGCAATATTTTCGTTTCTGATTGTAGTATCATTGAAATTTGTGGCATTACTGAAGATGAAACTGGTGGTAGAAACTTCTGAAGTAAATCTGAAATGGTAAGCAATAATTACTACATAACATTTTGTTAAAAATCTAAAATCTTTTATGTTCCATTTTTGTAAGTGATTTGTGAAAACATTTTGCATTTGTGAGCTTGATTCCGCAACAGCTTTGTAGTTTTTCATGACGCAATATTTTCGTTTCTGATTGTAGTATCATTGAAATTTGTGGCATTACTGAAGATGAAACTAGTGGTAGAAACTTCTGAAGTAAATCTGAAATGGTAAGCAATAATTAGTACATAACATTTTGTTAAAAATCTAAAATCTTTTATGTTCCATTTTTGTAAGTGATTTGTGAAAACATGTTCAAATCATGTGTAATAGAGTATTAATGATTTTTTTCTGATATTTTAGTATACCCGTGTCTTCATGAATTGCGTTGGTTAGTTTAAGTCTACGGAAAATCTGCACTTTTCCGCTGGCAAGCATGTTATTTTCAGACCATAGTAGTATTGAGATTTGAGGCACATGTGAAGATGAATGCAGGAAACTTTGGAGTAAATCTGAAATTTTAATGAACCATTAGTTTACATGTAGTGGATTGCTATACATTTTTTGGAAATCAATGAAAAGCATACCTCGAGTCATTTTGCTTCGTTCCTCCTGCAATCGGTTTGGTAATAACCATTGCATTCAGCGCAAAGCGGTAGAATTGTCTGGTGTTTTGAGCATATGGTAATATTTGAATAAGGTGAAGAGGTTGGGTAATTGGTTTATATTTTTGGCTACTTAGAGAACCGTTTGAAAAGACGGCTTTATTTTAGTACTACACAAATTGTTTGATTTGTAGTCTTTATTTTGTTGACAGGTTTCTGGTTCAACATGGAGTGCATGCTATTCTAGCTGATGCGATGGGTATGGATAAGACATTGCAGGCAGGTATCCCATCTTTCTCACAGTCTTAGTTAATATACCTGGTTTATCAAAATACAATGGGTTGCATATTTTATAGTTTTGACGTTGATCCGATTGTCTCGTGCTATTTATGGGCTAAGGATACATTTTCCTGCGCCTGAAGGTTGAAGCTATCAAATTTTTTCCCTTCAGTTTTGAAACAAAATGGAGGAATTAATGAACGCAAGGAAGATGTGTATCATCAGGAAAGCTGCAAGGAAGTAATCCTTGATTCTTCCTTTGTGATGCTGAACAAAAAGATTAAAATATATTATTTTGATGGAGCTCAAGAGCACGTTCAGACATACACAAACAGAATAAATGCCCAACATCCATAAGTTAAGGGAACCAAGAGCTAACCCAAGCCTGGTAGTTTAGTATCTCCTCTAACCTACAGTTTATAAGGAAACTCTCTCTGCCCAAACTACTCATGTTATATCCATGGGAAAAACAGCAAGAAACCCTTAAAGTTCTCCTTTACTTGAGTGAAAATAGCAAGAAACCCTTAAAGTTCTCCTTTACTTGAGAGATAGAAGAGGCGTCTTGTTTAGGATCAAATGAGCAAGTATAATTATATTTTTTAATGTGTCTTAGGCTACTTCTTATTATTTCCCCCAAATTTTGAACTCAAATTTGGAAGATAACCTTTATAATGATTGATTAAAGTGGAAATAACAAATTGGTTTGGGAAAAGCTGTCTGGAGTTTTGTATTGTTCTTCTTCTTAAAATTCCCCAGTACTTTGGGTTCAGAATGTTTCTTCGAGTCTCTTCTATTAAGTATTCTTATTTCCATTCCCGTTTAAGAGTGAGTGAATAATTAACAGAATGAAGGGAGATTTGTCTTGATACTGTCGGTGATCACTTTAGTTGTCGTACGTCATTGTCTCGACAATTTCTCTCCTTTTTTTTATGTTAAATTGGCAAAAGTTTATTTGGTTAATGTTTTCTGGCTGAAATTGGGTGTTGTGCTCTAGTTAGAGATGTTGTAAATTGGGAGTTATACTTTATTTGATTAATGATTTTGAACAATGAAATCAAAGAAAGTATAGAATACCATAAAAGCAAGTACAAATTTTATTTGAAATGATAAACTTAGTAGAACTGACATAAACGATTGGGAGAAACATAATTCATCAAATGGAAAGCAAATAATCTAAAACACTACTAATTGAGAACCCTTGTGGTTGTATTATGCTAATTGAGAACCATTGTGGTTGTATAATGCTTTTGGATTTGTAGAGTCATGGACATTAGGGAGGCAGCTTTCCTTAGTGAAGTTCACAAACTCACTTGCACTCTCTTCTTCTTTAATCACACTTGCACCCTCGTCTTTAACGACACTTGTACTCTCATCTTTAATCACCTTCAAAATGAAGCAACCATACATGTTACATTAATCTCATTTAAAAATTTGTTATAATGTTGCAGGGGTTGCTTACAAACCTTATTGTCATGCACCGGGAAGACATCATTGCAGGTGAAGTTCTCAAAACCTCCATATGGGTAGTATGTTTGTGTTTTGACTTCAACAATGTGCATGCTCTTGATCAAGCTGTCTATCTGGGAAGGCCTTTTTTTCACTTCCACCATACACAAAGAGATTGTTTAATATTATTACATTGTTGCAGGCTAATTTAATAGTAGCTAAATAAATTATAAGCATCATGTAAATGACACACCTCATCATACGCTTTCAACAACTGAGCTGCATTTCTGGATATTAATTTTTCAACTGTGTCATCAAACATGGTGATGACAGTTGTGGCTGTTGCATCCTCTATGTCTAGCTGTAGTCTAAATCTGTAATGTCATAGAAGGAGATGTAACAAACTTAGGTATTAGTATTATGCAAAGATTATGAAGGTTATGATATTCTAGATAATAGGAATTACAAATAGCTAACCTTGGTTGTGGATCAGCTATCATTGTCTCACACCAGAATTGGCTTTCTACTCTTGAAACAGCCTTCATGCACTTTCCACTACTACATGAGTAATAGTACCAATTTTCCTTGTTACGAATAGCTGTAATCTGCACTTTACACTTGACAGTGACCTATTTCACAATGTAATATGCAAATTAGGCCCCAAAAGGGGAAAAATTGATTAGGGAAATGCATTATAGGAACGACATTGATAAAGTACCCTTTTGCTAGATTTAGACAACTCGAGCAGTTCTGATATTGTTCCGGTAATGACCTTGTTTTTCTCAAAGTTAGAATGGTCAGACATCCTGAAATGATTACACAAATAGGTTATGGGATTGAAGCAAGGGGAGAAAAAAAATAGTGGGCAGTCATACCAACCTTCTCTTTGTTTTAGTTGCAAGTGTAGTAGCAAGGCACGATGATGATGAGGCATCTTTTAATCTCTTTGGTGTATGACCTCCAACTTCCATAACATTGTTAGAATTTTCATGGGTGACCCCTACTGGAAAAGGGTCCTAAGAAATGCAATAACATTTGACGTGTTAGTAAAATTAACATTATGGTGCTTATACTTTTGTAGGTCTACCGTTCAAACCTCTTTTGCATGTATGGGGAAGACGACATTACAGGTAAAATTCTCAAAACTACCATGTGTGTAGTATGTTTGAGTCTTGACTTCAATAATGTGGGTGCTTTTGATCAAGTTTTATAAGGCATGTGGCAACTTAAAATCAATGCTTCCATCCTGCATGTACATATTTTAGAATAAGATTAGAAACAAAATACAAACAATAGGGGTGTTCTAAAAAAGAGATAAGAGTAAGATTAAAAACAAAATACAAACAATATGGGTGTTCTAAATAAGAGATAAGAGTAGCAACCTCATCATTGTCTTGCAACAATTGACTTGCCTTGCAAGTGATTAATTTCTCGACTGAGTCATCAAACATGGTAACAACAGTGGTACCTGAATCGTCTGCCACATCTAGTTGGAGCCTAAATCTGCAATCATGTGTTGAAAGGTAGAGAGGGGTGGAATGTAGGAGACAACTTGCAAAAGTAGGTAATAAGTGCAGCATTGTAATTAGGAAGTAGTGATTGTAAGTGAGGCACCTTGGTGTTGGGTAGTCAATCATTTTGACACATGATTCACACCAGAAGTGGCTTTCTATCTTTGAAAGGCCCTTTTTGCAGATTGCATTGCTGCATGAGTGGTAGTACCAACGATCTTTATTACGAATGTTGGTTATACTGATCATACATCTAAAAGTCACCTGCTGAAACATTTACAAACAGGAAATCAGTCAACGAAAATGGAGCAGATAGTAGTAAAACTTGTATGAGGAATATTAGGGGATACCTTTTTGTTTGCCCTAGCCAACTCTAACATTTCAGATATTGAGCCTTCAATTAGTTGATTGGTACCCTCAATGTGCTCCACTTTCATGCCACTGGAATCGGTAGAGTAGAAAAATGTGATATAAGTATAGAATGGTATGAAAACAATGATATGCACATGGATAGGAATATGTGACCACATTGTACGGGTTCTGAATTCTTTCAAAAGTGGGATGGCATCATCATCGAAAATGGTTGTTGATGAGGTACTTGAGAGGTACAACTCACCTACATTAAAAAAATGAAGGGTCAAATAATCTTATAAAACCATATAGATTAGAGAAACATAGGATGGGATCTTATAAAACCATATGGATTAGAAACATAGGCTTGGGTGTGCATACTCTTGAACTCCTTAACATTCACAGAAGATAGTATGATGACGAATGGTGGACGTTGGGTGGAAGTCCTCATGAGAAGATCTTCACCTAATTTGTCCCACAATTTCACCCGTAGGCTTTGACCCCTACACGAACAATCAATTAATGTATTTAGAAATTAGCAAATAGGTATGGATTAGCAACAAAAAAGTATTAGGAGAAAGGGGACACCCACCTTTCGTTGATTAGCTGAAAATCAATTACCTTTGAAGTCCTGGTCCGTTGAACGTGCTTTCCAACATTGGTGACACAACCAATAGCATCTATATATATTTGATAGATGAGTATTCTAGGAAAGGAAGATAACATCGAAGTTGGTTTAGAAGAAAATGATGGTAAGAATAACATACCAACTAAATATTTTTGGTGAGTAGGTTGCAGTTGGTTGAAGTCAATGACATCGAATGGGTAACGTATGAAGCCGTCGGGTTTCGTTTCAGTCCTTTCGGTCGTTGTTTGGCCATCAAATTCAATCATATGTGCACTATTTTTAAGAATTCGAAATTCCTCTCTATTCTTGTGCACACCAATCTTCTTAATGTAGTAGATAACTCCTTCTTCTAACTTGGTAAAAGAATGAGCATTGTTGCTTTTTGCCATGCAGTGAACAATGCTCCCCTGTGGCATACATAAGAAGAGATATGGAAGTCGTTCATAGGATGGACATAAAGAGTAATGGAGAATAAGGTATGCTACATAAGAAGAGATATGGAAGTCGTTCATAGGATGGACATAAAGAGTAATGGAGAATAAAAATACCTTGGAGTCCGAAGCAATGAAATCCGTGCTAATGAATTTTCCAAACACGTTCTTGACATCCCATTTGCGGCAGATCATGAGTTCCAATTCTACAGCAGCTCCTTCAGTCAACGCGGCAGTATAAGTCATCGGCTTAGTTGTTGGGGCAGCAACGGAGGTTGTAGCCATGATACACAATTCGGTAAAATTGATTTCCTGCGTACAGAGAAAAGAAGAGTAAAGATTAGTGAATTTAGATGGATGGTTGTAAACCACCATATGCATATTAGCTATTGTAAATAACCTTCCAGTGCTCTGTTGTGTTGTGTTGGGCCTAGATATGGGTGTACATATATATATATATATATATATATATATATATATATATATATATATATATATATAGGGTGTGGTTCGGGTGTGCACACCTCTTAGGGTGTGCATTGTGCACAAATATTATTCGGTGAAATGTGAAACATTCTACCGAATACTGTTATGTTTTTTTTTCCGTTCAGTTCAGATGAAAACGTCCCAATTCCACTGAATAATTTATAACATTCTACCGAATAATGTTTGGTTTTTTTATTTATCCATTTCAAATAAAAGAAACCTCAATTCCCTAAACAATAGTTACAATTTATATGAAATGTCTCAAATTTCACCAAATAATATTTCACATTCCCCTAAACAATACTCACATTTCACCGAATAATGCTTCAAATTTCACTGAATAATGTTTCACATTTCACCGAATAATATTTTGTGCACAATGCACATCCTAAGCCTTGTGCACAAGTTACCCATTATATATATATATATATATATATATATATATATATATATATATATATATATATATATATATATATTAAAATACCCGTTGAAAGATTTTGAAATTGAAACAGCCATAGTATTTATTATTGTGATTGGGTGTTACAATTCTATGTAATAATGTGTTGAGTTTGAAACGGTGGTTTCATTAGCCAATAATGTTATATATTCCTAATTAATATAGTAATGATGTGGCAAGGATTTGTGCTTTATATTCTTGGCTTTGTATTTAGTGAACCGTTTGAAAGATGGATTTCATCTTGATAAATATAATATTAAGTGTAGATTTAGGAGTTTCGTTTTGTCTTGGAAACAAACAGATTCTTGTATTTATTGTGATTGGGTGTTACAATTCTTGGCTGCAAACAGATTCTTGTATTTATTGTGATTGGGTGTTACAATTCTTGGCTTTGTATTGTATTTAGAGAACCACGTAGCATTCTTTGATTTGAATGAATGTAGAATAAGCTCAAAAGAAAAAAATATAATAGAAGCTCAAAAGAAATTCGTTGAATATTAAAAAAAATATTCAAATATTCATCATATAGTCATATAAAATAACAATATAGTATTTATTATGATTGGCAGTTACAATTCTTGGCTTTGTATTTAGGGAACCACGTAGCATGAATTTGATTCATTCTTGGCTTTGTATTTAGAGAACCACGTAGCATTATTTGATTTGAATGAATGTAGAATAAGCTCAAACGAAAAAAATATAATATAAGCTCAAAAGAAATTCTCTGAATATTAAAAAAAAATCAAATATTCATCATATTGTCATATAAAATAACAATATAATATAAGCTTAAAAGAAATTCCTCGAATATTCTCAATATGGCTATATAGAATATAAATATTAAAAATGTCATTGGTAGGATTCGAACTCTAAACCAATTGATACTTGACATAGAACCTATCCATTGAGCTAACATAGACACTTTATTGCAAACTGTGATGAAAAAAAAAGTAGATGGAGACATGGAGATAAATGAGAAATAAATAGGTAGCAAACGCAACTTTTCATGTATTATAGATAGATATAGATTATAGATAGATAGATAGATGTGTTGAATGATTTTTAATAGATTGTACGGATGTAAAGATTCTCACTGAAAAAACTCTCTTTAGAAGTTTGGAAAAACCATCGAGGCTTGGCAACCTACCACGCACGACCACGCCAACAATTACATAAGAATTTGGTGAGAGAACCGATCGGAATTTAGGATCTCTCCGGGAGATTCAACCCTCCTCTCGGAGTCTCAACCCTCATTCGGGAGCCCTAGTCCAGCCTCCTTCGAGAGCCCCAAACCCTTAATCTAGGCTGGTGTTGATCGACTGAATTCGTCTCCGATTTCCCCTCCTCCACACTTTGCAGCCCTACTGCTCCAACCACCCCTCCTCCTGGAGTACGACAACCACGCTCTCTGGATCCGATCGTCCTAGTACCACCGTGGCTCCGCCACACCCAAATCTCCAACGAGTTTCCAGTTGAAGATCGCTAATCAGAGAACCCTAACTCCGAAATTCAAGTTTCGGATTTCGACTAAATACTAAATTGACATGGGACTTGTGTTGCTTTGTGTTTCCAGCCCCCATTTATACAATCTATTGGCCGGAGTTAGAGGTGGCAATTGGGCGGATCAGGTCGGGTTTGTGTTCGGTTAGTCGGGTTTCGGGTCATTCGAGTTTCGGATAATGTCGAATAATTTGGTCAATCGGTTGGGTCGGGTTCGGGTTTCGGTTGTATCGGGTTTCTGTTATTCGGGTTTCGGTTGTCTCGGGTTTCATTATTTCAATATTCATTTTAAAAAATTTACTAGATTATACCTTAAAGTTCGGGTTATTTCGGGTTTCGATTATAACGGGTTCGGATCTTAATGGATTTCGGGTTAATCGGGTTCGGTTCATTCGGATTTCGGGTCCAAAATGGACGGTTTGTGTCGGTGTTCAGAATAATCGGTTTTGAGTCGACCGGGTCGGGTTTTTGGGTTCGGGTCGGGTTTTGCCAGCTCTAGCCGGAGTTTGTGAGTTTCCTTCCCAATTCTTTCATAGTTTAGTATAGTCGGGTGGCTTTGGCATGCGCTGCCCATACCGCTGACGTGCTCTGCGGCCTCCCTTTGGGTGGTGCTGGGTCGCGCTTCAACTTATCAACATCATCGACGCCTCGACGCCTTCTGTTGCTCCGGCTTGATCCGCGTTTGCCTTTGTCGTCGCCCGCGTCCTGGGTTTTCAGGGCAAATTTTTCCCTCTGCTTTGGGTGCTTGGTTCCGCCATTTACGCTAGCGATTGGCCTCTCCGACGGTCATCGACGACATTGTCCCTCCGGTTACATCCTTGGACGAGTTGCCTTCTTGTTCACCGATGCTTGCATGCAATTTTCCCTTTGGGGCATTTGCACTCCGGCGTTGCAGAATACCACAAATTTATATATATAGTATAAATCATATGTACTCAGACCTTAACGTGTATCATGTGAACAAATCCTATCCATCGATTTAGATGAATTCGATGGCTGAGGGTTTTCCATAATATTGATTAATTAGAAATAAAAATGAAAAAATACACCCTATCCTCACAAGACCCGTGCGTGTATCACTCCAAATCCCTACCACACCATCGGGCTGTTCCACATAGAGGAAAGAGAAAAGAAGGAGCGACGACCAAAATCAACCACCTGCGACCAAATTCAACCGACGGTTTGGAGATGGCGATGGTGATGGTTGGCGAAGGTAAGCCCGGTTGTCTTCTTCTTTAAGTTTCCTGATTCGCTTTTGGATATGGTATGCGATGGAGGCTTTTGGGCTAATGGGGCAAGCAAAGGCGGAAAGGCAGCTGTAAGACCCGGGGTCTTAAAAGGCGTCATCCCATGCCACCTAGCCCTCTCAGGTCCGTTGTCCTCACATGGAGCCCGAAAAGAAAGAGCTGAGTACACCGGAACCAACTTCTCTCTCTCTCTCTCTCTCTCTCTCTCTCTCTCTCTCTCTCTCTCTCTCTCTCTCTCTCTCTCTCTCTCTCTCTCTCTCTCTCTCTCTCTCTCTCTCTCCTCTCTCTCTCTCTCTCTCTCTATATATATATATATATATATATATATATATATATATATATATATATATATATATATATATATTATATATATATATATATATATATATATAGGGTGTGGTTCGGGTGTGAACACCTCTTAGGGTGTGCATTGTGCACAAAATTATTCGGTGAAATGTGAAACATTATTCGGTGAAATTTTAAGCATTATTCGGTGAAATGTGAAACATTCTACCGAATACTGTTATGTTTTTTTGTTCCGTTCAGTTCAGATGAAAACGTCCCAATTCCACTGAATAATTTATAACATTCTACCGAATAATGTTTAGTTTTTTTATTTATCCATTTCAAATAAAAGAAACCTCAATTCCCTGAACAATAGTTACAATTTATAAGAAATGCCTCAAATTTCACCAAATAATATTTCACATTCCCCTAAACAATACTCACATTTCACCGAATAATGCTTCAAATTTCACTGAATAATGTTTCACATTTCACCGAATAATATTTTGTGCACAATGCACATCCTAAGCCTTGTGCACAAGTTACCCATTCTCTCTCTCTCTCTCTCTCTCTCTCTCTCTCTCTCTCTCTCTCTCTCTCGCGTGCGCGCTCGCTCTATATATATATATATATATATATATATATATATATATATATATATATATATATATATATATATATGGGACACCCGGTTTTGATGGTTTGATCCCGTTTGAGATGCTTTGGGCCCAAGCGTTATTCTTTGGGTTCAAGGCTTTGTCTAGGGCCCAAAATTGGCCCAATGGATAAGGAATATATCAAAATCAAAATAAACAATATTAATAAATAACTAAAAATATATAAATCACAGTTGGGTTTGCTAAATTCCCGCTATGATTTCTGGTGCCTTTGATTTAGGCGGTGTGGGGCTTTACGTTTGGCGTGGATGGACTTTTTTCTTCGACTGATGGAGTTCTGGTTGTTCGGAGTCGGGACAGGCTGGGTTCGTGGTAGTGTGTATCGAGGCGTCTCCTTTTCTCCGGAAAACTGTTTCCTTGGAGGTTCGTCTTCACGGCCACAGGTGACTCCTGATGTACCACTGGCATGCGGTGCTGCTTTTGGGTCTTGGCTTCGATCGTCGTCTACGTCCTCATCTTGTTTGGTTTAGTTGTGTTTAGTTTCGATTTTTGCAGAGTGCTATTGTTTGTATTTTTCACCATCTTTGTATTTTATGCTTGTTTTAGACGGTTATCCGTCTGCCAACTTGTCGGCTTTCGAGGTTCAGGTATGTCTAGCTTCAAATTTTTACCTAATAAAAAAAAGGTTGTATGGATGTGAGTGTAAAAATAAGTTGGGTTTTTTTAAAGGAGAGAGAAAGTGTTAAAAGGTGATTAAGAAACCGTAGAAACCCGCATGGCTGCGGATGCTGGCATGAGAACCAAAATATTCAACGAGTACATGCAATTAATAATTATTTTAGTTAAGACGAACAATAGTACTCCGTAGTAAACTGTTACGGAGTACTATTTGGATTGGTAAAACTAACTTAAATAAATTGGATTATTGAAAACACTAACTGAACTACAAACTAATACTCTAAAAACCCATTTGAAAAGGGTATATAGATATATGATATAGGCTATGAGTATGAGATATAGATATCAAACTACAGGTATTGGGTATGTGTATATGATTGATATCTATATCTTATATCTGTTGTTTGAAAATGGTATATAGATATCATAATTTAAAAAAGGGGCTTGTTTATATGTTTTTATACGGAGTATATACTACGTATTTGTTAACAAAATTGATGGTACATGCCTACAACTCTACATGAGTTTTTAACAAGGCCCAAATTTTATAGAGTCTTGGGCTCGAAATTTTTATATATTTGACTCCAGTGAAAACCTCAAATTTTTTTAGATAAGGTAAAGATTTGGATGAGGTTAGGCCCTGCTGAACCACCACCCAAGGGCATCCTTGCAGATGAGTATGCGCATAGCAGGTTCAACGAGGATGTCCCACGTGGGCATTGTATGGATTACACGAGCGATCCTGTCGGCGGTCGAGTTGACCTCTCGGAAGATATGGCCGAATTGCGCTCTAGTAAAATGTTGGAGTAGGAGTAGGGTGTCAGAGATCCGCATCTCGATCCCCCACGGGCAGCACCACATGCCTTGCAAACAATTAATGATGGTCAGGTTGTCGCCTTCAACTATGATGCTCCAAAGCCGAAGCTCCTTTGCCTTGACGATGCCTCCTCTGATTGCTAGAGCCTCCGCATCTAATTAATGCTGAGATGTGTCCACATTTGAAGCCGCCACACTCGATGATTGCCCCACTGTGGTCCCTAATGATGAAACCTGCAGAAGCTTCACCCGAAGATAGTTTGGATCCATCTAAATTAATTTTGAAAGATCTCTTATGATGCCAAAAAATAAATAGGAAATGAAAAAGGACCAAAGAGGGGGGAGAAATTCAAAAGGCCAACCGCGGATGTATAACTCATAAGAGGTTGCGGACGAAGACGGGAAAGAAACGTATGAGGTGTCAAGCATCCCCCCTCATCCACGTGCCCCCTCTTGAGCAACACATGGAATTTAGGTCACGACATGTGGCCAAGAAGATAAATCGATGTGTCCCGGAGGAAAGGCCGACATCCACTATAAAAAACGAAAAGCTCTCTGGAAAAGAGGCTTTTTTGGAAAAAAAAGAAGGAAAACTCTGCAGACAATCCGAACTGAAAAGAAGGGTAACGTTTTACCGGTCCAAGGATAGCCCCCTGGCATTGTGAAAGAGAGGACAGATTACGCGGACACAGGTATCGGATGTTCAGAGATAGAGGGTTCACCCCCATCTTCCTTCCCTCTCTCCGATCTAGAATAAATCTTCTCCTGTCCGAAGAGCTTTGGTGAGGCCATCGCCCGAGAAGTGGAACGAGATGAGGGTACAGCTCAACGGCACTGGACTCGGCCCATCCGCCGGCCGTGGAGGACGGATCCAGGTAAGTCCGTTAAAGCGTCCATGGTCTTCGCAACACAGGTCAAGGTCCCCCGTTTAGGGTAGATGGTAGCAGAAGGGTGGGGCCCAGGTAAGACCGCCGACCAACTAAAAAAGGACACGTGGCTCACCTCCCCCACGGGGACGTCGAGGGAGTTTTCACTTTTCACATGTGGTTTCATCACTGGCACCGTCCGTGGGGAAAACTCTCTCGCTAAGGGGTCCTGAGGTACAGTGAAAAGACTACGTTCGAATTGAAACTTGCCACTAACCACAATATTTGTTTAAATTATAAGAAAATGAGTGAACGTATGGATGATGCATCTAACATGATGATCCAGGACGCCGAAAGGTTTGCAGAATCCAACATCCATACGGCTTCCCCTCACCCTTTCGGAATCCTTGCTGACCCGGTTTTCTCGCCGTACATACCCCATCACTTCGGGCAACACGGGGCAGTGAATGAGGATCAATACTTCCATCCGCCGAACCCTGAACATGCGTTCTTTTACGGGTATGACAAGTACTGTTTTTGCAGGAGGATGGTCAAGTATGAAAATAAATATAAAATATGAAATCAAACTGACTCCCTGTCTCAGCAAATAAATACAAGACTTCCTCCCGTTATAGTAGAAGGTAGTCAGGATCGATCCACGAGGAAGCGTGTCAACGCTCGCCTTTTCAGTTCAGAAACTCTCAAAATTTGACTCAGGAAGCACTCGACGTTGACTAAGTGTCCTCGACGTCGACCACTTAGTCTACAAAACAGAGAACATAAGCAAAAAACACAAGAAAATAGAGCAAAGCTGGTCGATCTCGAGTAGGGGTACTCCAAGTCGACTACTGTAGCACTCGACGTCGACCAGTGTCGTTGAAGTCGAGTAGAACAGATTCAAAAACCGTAACTTTAAATTGAAACAAGACAAAAATAAACACGAAATATGTGAGAAGAAAATCAATAAACTAAAGGACTTCCAAGATCATGGTTTCAACACCACAACGATAACCGTATAAAATAATTGCATAAGGTATAAAAGATCATGCCTTTTCATCAAATAACTGTCGTTATTAACAAATAGGAATATAGAGGCTCTCGCATAAACCCTAATTGTTACTAACCTTTTTTCACATAATTAATCCAAGTTGTAGTAAGATTACTTTCGCTTCAATAACACAAACAAGGATCACCTTCGACTTTCGCAAAAGAATCATGCTCGTAGGGATAGAAGACAAAATTGCATCAAAAGATTGTACCTTTATCGCATTACCTTACATGGCTACTGTCAGGCTCACCCCGACCCTAGAAGTTGGGTGACTACTCGCTTCTCATCATAACAAATATCAATATCATAAAAGAAATAACTAATTGTATTAATGAAATAAAACAGAGCTTACAACCGATCGAAGCCAAAACGTCTCTCGACAAACTCCAACTCCACTCGGCCTTGATCTCTCTCTCTCTCTCTCTCTCTTGGACTTGATAGATCTTCATGTGGATGGATAGAATTCCACAAATCTTCTCTTGCAAGCATTCTATCTTCTCTTCTCCACTCGATCTCGGACATGGACTGGGTAGTACTCGACTTCAACTAGACGTACTCGACTTCGAACAGAATTTTTCTCCTGGGTTGCACTCGAGCTCGGTCACGTTCTGGACTCAACGGGTGTACTGGACTTCGAGTACTGTAGCACTCGACGTCGAGTAGCTCTTGGCTCCTCGAGTGATCTGCTCGACTCCGTGTGAACTTCTGGCTCCGGATACTCGACTTTGACCACTTGTAGTCGACGTCGACTAGAACCTTGTCGAGTACTTTTTCTCGTTTCTTGCTCGATTTGTCCTTGCTCAGCTGCTCCTTGATCTTGAACTTTCTGTAGTTGACTTCAAGCTTTTCATCCTTTCTCTGAATTGCTATAAATTGCCTCAATTTCTGCGAAATTAAACGGAAACTAGTGTAGACTCCATAATTTGGCAATTAAGTGTAAACTACATAGAATCTGTGCTATTCTAGCCCAAATGCATGAAATGTATACAGAAATCGATATAAATGTTAATGTAAAACATGGAAAATTAGGGTCACAACAAACACCCCATACTTAAGCTTGCTTGCCCTCAAGCAATACTTTAAATGGTCATTTAGGGAATGGAACAAACTCTCAACATCATAGATTCATTGCCATATGTTCCTGCAATCAATTACCATCTTCTAAAAGGTACTAATGTCACAAATCCATGCGTGTTCAATAAAAACAACACCTATTCACAAAAGGAAGTTTATGCAAAAATGATTCATACATGGCGCGGAGGATCCCGAATCAGGAACCACTTATGCCTCCACTCCGACTTACTAGTGTTCCACTCCATTATTGGAACGGTGAGCTTGGCCTGGAAGAAGCTCTCGTGGGTGCTTCCATGGCCCATGGTGAGCATATTGGAGAGAAGGCCCAGGGAAGGATGGACCCCAACCTCTAAGCAATGCATAACAAAGGAGGTAAAGAAAAGCCAATTGTTGGGCACCAGTTGTGCGAGGCTCAGGCTGCACTATTTTAAGTAGCGTTTGAACAAGTTGGGGAGAGGAAGCCGGAAGCCCTGTGTTGTGAGCCTAATTTGCCATGTTTTATAGTTACTTTTATATCGATTTTTGTATGAATTTCATGCATTTGGGTTAGATTAGTACAGAATCTATGTAGTTTATGCTTATTTGCCAAATTATGGAATCTACACCAGTTTCTCTTTAAATTCGCAGAAATCGAAGCAATTTACAGCAGTTCTGAGAAAGGAAGAAAAGCTCGAAGTCAACTACAGAAGTCCGAGGTCAAGAAGTAGCGGAACCAGGACAAATCAAGCTGGAAGCAAGGAAAAATCGACTCGACAACATTTGGTCGATATCGAGTACTGCAAGTCGATATCGAGTACAGCCAAGTCGATTTTCACTCGGACAACCAAGAATCGAGCAGAGATGAGGAAGTTAGTCGATATCGAGGTGTTTTACTCGATATCGAGTAACCTGAAATCGAGCTGGAGACCAGACATCGACACGAGGAAGCTGGAAGCTGAACATGTTAGTCGATATCGAGGAAGATCTTGTCGATATCGAGGAAAAATCAAGTCGATGGGCCGTCCTGGAAGCCAGAATCGAGTTGCTGAGCAGAAGACGATAAAATGCTAGTCGATATCGAGCAATCCTATTCGATATCGAGTTGATTCCAGAAGCCGAAGTCGAGGGTATCCGATTCTTGTTAAGGTTCTATCCCGAATCCGATGGAGATATTTTCGAGATCAAATTCCATAAAATTCTATCAAGTGCTATCAAGAGGAAGAGACATTTATCTACTTTAGATATAATTCCTAGTTGATTTATTTCTTTATTTCCATGTTTTAATCTTTAGATATTAGATAGATAAAATTTGATATAGATATAGTTTTCTTTCCTAGATTAGCTTGGAATGAAGCCTATAAATAAAGCCTTAGGGGCTGATTTCCATTCAATATTCAATCATACAATTCAATTCTAGAGAATGAAGGGAGGTAGTAAGTAGAGAGAGAGAGAGAGCTTGTGGCTAGTTATTTCCTTTTATTATTGATGAGTTTCTTGATAATGAAGAGCGAGAGTCCACCCACTTCTAGGGTCGGGGTGAGCCCGGCGGTAGCCATGTGAGGTGATGCGGTAAAGGTTTGATCTTTTTATGCAATTTGTCTTCTATCCCTGAAAGCATGATTCTTTTGCGAAAGTTGAAGGTGATCCTTGTTTTTGTTATTGAAACGAAAGTGATCTTAATACAAATTGGATTAATTATGTGAAAAGGGTTAGTAACAATTAGGGTTTATGCGAAAGCCTCTATCTTCCTATTTATTAATAACGAAAGTTATTTGATGAAAAGCATGATCTTTTATGCCTTTATGTGTTATTTTGCATGGTTATCGTTGTGGTGTCGAAACCCTGATCTTGGAAATCTTTAGTTTATTGATTTATTTCGTCGAAATTCGTGTTCTGGCTTGCGAAAAGGTGAGATCTTTGTTAATGAGTTTGTCGATTTCGAGCTGGTTTTTTTCGATGTCGAGTTGATTTGTCGAAATCGAGTTGGGTTTGCTGGTTTTGCTTTCTGTTAGTTGAATTCGAGTGCTGTTGGTCGATATTTTTAGTCGATATGGAGTAACTGTACTCGATATCGACCAGTTCTGTGCTTTTGTTTCTTTTCTGCTTTTCTCTATTATTTCTGTTCGTCTGTTTAATTTTCTGTCTGTGAGATTTGCCGCTACCTGAGATCCACTGACGTGCTTCATCGAGGATCGATCCTGACTTCCCGCTGCTACATAGGGAGGAGGTCTTGTAATTATTTGTGTGGGCATAATCCGGTTTGATTTATTTTATTATATTTTAAACTCGATTTCCTCCTACAACAAATTGGCGACGTTGCCGGGGAAGCAATCATTCGCGCCTTAGGTAGTTAGATCTCACGCTTGCCTTGAGTTACTTTATAGGTGTATGCGCCGTTCTGGTTAACCACCTGAGTTTGACACCTTAGACGATCCAGAACGCATTATAAACATCAATTCTAAACTGAAAAGGATCATGGCGACCGCCGAAACACAAGCTGAGATGATTGAGAGGCTTCAGAGGGAACTAGCCGCCAAGGATACTGCTCTAACCGCGGAGAGATCACGCACTACGCAGGAAACGGAGTGAAAGAGGCAGGTGGAAGCTGAGCTTGCCCAATACCCTACCACTGCAGAGGATTACATGCACCCGACTCTTGTCGTGCCTGAATCGGCCATTATAATCCCTGAAAATAATTTTGAAATTCGCACTCCTTTCCTGATTGAGATTAAAAATAATGCTTTCTATGGTAGATTTAATGAATGCCTTCTTCAATATATTACCAACTTTTCTGACATGTGCCGTACTTTTGGTGAAGGTACCACTTTGGAATATGTCATGATGAAGGCCTTTCGATGGTCTCTGGCCGATCCAGCTTTGAAGTGGCTTGAAAGTCTCCCTCCACGATCCCTTACAACATGGGCTGCAGTAAGACAGGAATTTCTCAACAAATTCTTTCCTCCTGCTAAGACAGCGCTCCTACGCTAGAAGATTACAGCTTTCAAACAGAAGCCTAGGGAGCCGCTAGTAAAAGCATGGGAACGATATAAGGATCTACTGCGATCATGCCCTACACATGGACAGCCACCCTACATCGTTCAGGAGATCTTCTTCAATTCTCTTGAGCTGGCCACTAAGGATAGGATCAACTAGTATACTCATTATGAGTATCTGACAATGCCGCCAGCTGACGCATGTGCTACCCTCGACAAGCTGACCAACTACGACAACAAGTATGGGACTCCAACAAACTATGATGAAGATGCCTATGCCAGGCCAACCCCATCCATGCCCCTCTATGAGCCTTCTAAGGAGATTGACCCAGATGTCAAGGAGCAGTACTACAGAGATTAGAATCGCAAGCTCCTCAAGCAAGTCAAGTATCTTTCTATCAACCAGCTCTGCATCAAATGCGGATCACAGCGGCACACCTTTACTGAGTGCCCACACACAGAGCAAGTCAGCATGGCAGAAAACCACGAAGAGGTAGCTTACACAGGGGGTCCCAGTCGCTATATGGGGGACCAAAGGTTTCAGCAACCACAATGGAAACAAGGTGCCCCTAGGACCCCCAACCATACAGAGCTCCAAGACATCCAAAAAGAGATCAACGGAAGGATGATCTACAGATGATCCTCGATGAGAAGCGCCGTAATCAGGCACAACAACAGCAGTCTACAAGCGCCATCAATAATCGGCTCCAGAACCTCAATACAAGATTTGGAGAGATGGACATCTGGAAGAGGAACATAGAGACTCAGTTGATTCAATTCGTGGCACAAATTCCACGACCTATCGGGCAACTCCCTGGGCAAACAGAACCAAATCCTAAGGGGAAGACCGGACACGTCGCAACCGTAAAGCTCAGGAGCGGGCATCAACTACGCGAGCCAGAGGTCGGAAAGTAGCAGGGCGAAGAAGCTGAGAAATAACTCGATGTTGACCAGTAGCAAGTCGATGTCGACAAGAATTTGGTCGATGTCGAGCAACATCAAGTCGACGTCGAGGAGAAGCTTAGCCAAGATTCGTCTGCACAACACTCCAACTCGACATCGAGGAAACTGGTCGATATCGAGGAAGATCTTGTCGATGTCGAGAAGAATCAAGTCAACTTCGAGGAAGTTGCAACACCTCCGACATCTGTTCTGGCTCCGAACCAGAAAAAAGAACCTGCCTTTCCCCACAAAATCTCCAAAGGATCCAGCAAAGAAGAAATTTCAGCGCTTCATCAAGATGCTTCAGAGGCTCAATGTCACCATACCCTTCACAGAAGCTCTTAATGAAATGCCATCATATGTGAAGTTCCTTAAGGAGATCCTAAGCAAAAAGCGGTCAATGGCAGAGATCGCAGAGGAGTGCAGCCATATGGACATACTTGAGAAAAGGCCAAATCCAGGTAAGTTTGCTATAACCATTGGATTTGGTCAATATAAAATTAATGAATTGTGTGATCTTGGAGCTAGTGTAAGTATAATGCCTCTGTCAATATGGTCCAAGACTAAGATAGGTGCCCTAGAGCTTGTGGATGCTATATGGCAAACAACACGGTGGTCATCCCAACAGGCATGGTGGACAATGTGCCAGTGCAAGTAGGTAAGTTCTTCGTCCCTGCTGATTTCTTAGTTATTGATATGGCGGAGGACCCTGCTTGTCCAATTATTCTAGGAAGGCCCTTCTTGGCGACGATGGATGCCAACATAAGCGTAAGAAAGGGAGTACTCACTTTCAACATCAGCGATGATGTAATTGAGTATTCTTTTAATAAAACTGGAAGGCACACAGGTCCCATGGAAGAGGTAAAGTCTATACCAGCTGGTTTCATTACTTGCGGGGAGCCTAATGTAAGAAATATGACTCCTGAAGAGCTAGAAAAGAGGGATATGGAAGCCCAGGTGGAGAAGATCATGGCCATCCTGAACGACGACACAGATGATCTGCTCGACATCGACCAAGGTAAGTCGACGTTGACTAATTATTTCTTGGATGCCTTGACAGGATGCAAGTATGGGATCGAAGTCGACCAGAGTTACTCGATGTCGAGTAACTTGGTCGACGTCAACCAAAATCAGAGCACGCCACCCGCAGCAGGAGCGTCGAGCAGCCAACCCAAAGTCGAGCACAACTCGATATCGACCAATTTGGTCGACATCGACCAAAAACCTTCATCCTCGACTTTTCCTCCCTCGACCAGCAGTCCACCAGACGAGCCAACTTCCTCGACATCGAGTAATATTACTCGAAATCGACCAAATACTGAGGTCCCCGAATCCGATTCTGCGAAGGTAAGCCAAGGTATGGATCTTTCTTCTCCTATTTCAAATAAAGATTTATCTATACATGGGAGAGGTTTGCCTTGGTATGTGCGATTATGTAGGATTTCCAATGATGAGCCCAAGGAGTATGAAGTTGGAGACAAGCTCTATGTTTCCAAATCAAAGGATCATTGGTTTCCTAACAAATTCAACAAGAAGAAGATGGGGCCTTTTATCGTGAACAAGGTCCATTCAGGCGGACTGCAGCTGATGGACAAAAATGGAGTCATGTTTGAAGCCCAAGCTACATGGGTCCTGCAAATGCCACCTTGAGCTTCATGGAGAAAGTCGGCCTAACGACTATAAAATCTAGAGCTTCATGGAGAAATTGGCGCCGTTGCCGGGGAAGCAATCATTCGCGCCTTAGGTAGTTAGATCTCACGTTTGCCCTGAGTTAATTTACAGGTGTATGCGCTGTTCTGGTCAACCACCTGAGTTTGACGCCTTAGACGATCCAGAACGCCTTATACACATCTATTCTAAACTGAAAAGGATCATAACGACCGCCGAAAGACAAACTGAGATGATTGAGAGGCTTCAGAGGGAACTAGCCGCCAAGGATACTGCTCTCACCACTGAGAGAGCACGCACTACGCAGGAAACGGAGCGAAGGAGGCAGGTGGAAGCTGAGCTTGCCCAATACCCTACCACTGTAGAGGATTACATGCACCCGACTCTTGTCGTGCCTGAATCGGCCATTATAATCCCTGAAAATAATTTTGAAATTCGCACTCCTTTCCTGATTGAGATTAAAAATAATGCTTTCTATGGTAGATTTCATGAATGCCCTCTTCAACATATTACCAACTTTTCTGACATGTGCCGTACTTTTGCTGAAGGTACCACTTTGGAATATGTCATGATGAAGGCCTTAAAATGGTCTCTGGCCGGTCCAGCTTTGAAGTGGCTTGAAGGTCTCCCTCCACGATCCCTTACAACATGGGCTGCAGTAAGGCAGGAATTTCTCAACAAATTCTTTCCTCCTGCCAAGACAGCGCTCCTTCGCTAGAAGATTACAGCTTTCAAACAGAAGCCTGGGGAGCCGCTAGCAAAAGCATGGGAACGATATAAGGATCTACTGCGATCCTGCCCTACACATGGACAACCACCCTACATCGTTCAGGAGATCTTCTTCAATTCTCTTGAGCTGGCCACTAAGGATAGGATCAAATAGTATACTCATTATGAGTATCTGACAATGCCGCCAGCTGACGCATGGGCTACCCTCGACAAGCTGACCAACTACGAAAACAAGTATGGGACTCCAACAAACTATGATGAAGATGCCTATGCCAGGCCAACCCCATCCATGCCCCTCTATGAGCCTTCTATGGAGATTGACCCAGATGTCAAGGAGCAGTACTCCAGAGATCAGAATAGCAAGCTCCTCAAGCAAGTCAAGTGTCTTTCTGTCATCCAGCCCTGCATCGAATGCGGATCACAACGGCAAATCACTACTGAGTGCCCACACACAGAGCAAGTCAGGATGGCAGAAAACCACAAAGAGGTAGCTTACGAAGGGGGTCCCAATCGCTATATGGGGGACCAAAGTTTCAACAACCACAATGGAACCAAGGTGCCCCTAGGACCCCCCCACCATACAGAGCTCTAGGACATCCAGAAAGAGATCAACGGAAGGATGATCTACAGATGATCCTCGATGAGATGCGCCGGAATCAAGCACAACAACAGCAGTCTACAAGCGCCGTCAATAATCAGCTCCAGAACCTCAATACAAGATTTGGAGAGATGGACATCTGAAAAAGGAACATAGAGACTCAGATGAGTCAATTCGCGGCACAAATTCCAAGACCGATCGGGCAACTCCCTGGGCAAACAGAACCAAATCCTAAGGGGAAGACCGGACACGTCGCAACCGTAAATCTCAGGAGCGGGCATCAACTACGCGAGCCAGAGGTCGGAAAGCAGCAGGGCGAAGAAGCTGAGAAATAACTCGATGTCGACCAGCAGCAAGTCGATGTCGACCAGAATTTGGTCGATGTCGAGTAACATCAAGTCGACGTCGATGAGAAGCTTGGCCAGGATTCGTCTGCATAGCACTCCAACTCAACATCGAGGAAACTGGTCGATATCGAGGAAGATCTTGTCGATGTCGAGAAGAATCAAGTCGACGTCGAGGAAGCTGCAACACCTCCGACATCTGTTCTGGCTCCGAACCAGAAAAAAGAACCTGTCTTTCCCCACAAAATCTCCAAAGGATCAAGCAGAGAAGAAATTCCAGTGCTTCATCAAGATGCTTCAGAGGCTCAATGTCACCATACCCTTCACAGAAGCTCTTAATGAAATGCCATCATATGTCAAGTTCCTTAAGGAGATCCTAAGCAAAAAGCGGTAAATGGCAGAGATCGCAGAGCAGTGCAGCCATATGGACATACTTGAGACAAGGCCAGATCCAGGTAAGTTTGCTATAACCATTGGATTTGGTCAATATAAATTTAATGCATTATGTGATCTTGGAGCTAGTGTAAGTATAATGCCTCTGTCAATATGGTCCAAGACTAAGATAGGTGCCCTAGAGCTTGTGGATGCTATATGGCAAACAACACGGTGGTCATCCCAACAGGCATGGTGGACAATGTGCCAGTGCAAGTAGGTAAGTTCTTCGTCCCTGCTGATTTCTTAGTTATTGATATGGCGCAGGACCCTGCTTGTCCAATTATTCTAGGAAGGCCCCTCTTGGCGACGGTGGAAGCCAACATAAGCGTAAGAAAGGCAGTACTGACTTTCAACATCAGCGATGAGGTAATTGAGTATTCTTTTAATAAAACTGGAAGGCACAGAGGTCCCATGGAAGAGGTAAAGTCTATATCAGCTGGTTACATTACTTGCGGGGAGCCTAAGTTAAGAAATATGACTCCTGAAGAGCTAGAAAAGAGGGATATGGAAGCCCAGGTGGAGAAGATCATGGCCATCCTGAACGACGACACAGATGATCTGCTCGACATCGACCAAGGTAAGTCGACGTCGACTAATTATTTCTCGGATGCCTTGACAGGATGCAAGTATGGGATCGAAGTCGACCAGAGTTACTCGATGTCGAGTAACTTGGTCGACGTTGACCAAAATCAGAGCACGCCACCAGCAGGAGAAGCGTCGAGCAACTAACCCAAAGTCGAGCACAACTCGATATCGACCAATTTGGTCGACATCGACCAAAAACCTGCGTCCTCGACTTCTCCTCCCTCGACGAGCAATCCACTGGAAGCCAAGGACAACTCGATATCGACCAATTTCGTCAACATTGACCAAAAATCTTCGTCCTCGACTTCTCCTTCCTCGACCAGCAGTTCACCAGACGAGCCGACTTCCTCGACATCGAGTAATATTACTCGAAATCGACCAAATACTGAGGTCCCTGAATCCGATTTTGCGAAGGTAAGCCAAGGTATGGATCTTTCTTCTCCTATTTCAATTAAAGATTTATCTATACATGGGAGAGGTTTGCCTTGGTATGTGCGATTATGTAGGATTTCCAATGATGAGCCCAAGGAGTATGAAGTTGGAGACAAGCTCTATGTTTCCAAATCAAAAGATCATTGGTTTCCTAATAAATTCAACAAGAAGAAGATGGAGCCTTTTATCGTGAACAAGATCCATTCAGGCGGACTGCAGCTGATGGACAAAAATGGAGTCATGTTTGAAGCCCAAGCTACATGGGTCCTGCAAAATGCCACCTTGAGCTTCATGGAGAAAGTCGGCCTAGCGACTATAAAATCTAGAGCTTGTAAATAGACATTTATTTTTAGGACTTTTTGGACATTGTTGTTTTTGGTTTTGAACTTTTTTCAGGTCCATGGGGATAGAAGCTGCTGAAATGAACTAGGCCCAGCAGCATAACACTCGATTCTGACGATCATGCACGCCTATCTAGTGAGTGTCTTTCTTTACCCTTATTTTTTATACAGTGAAGACACTGTAATGTTTAAGTATTGAAACTCGACGATGCAAAATTAGATTCATTAAGAGGTATAGCATGAAATTTCCTAGTAAAGGGAAGTCACAATGAAATGCATATTTTCTTGAAAACCATGAAAGGAGGTAAAATTTTATGTTGCTTTTGACATGTTGCATGATAAAAGGATGGAGGACTTTATAAATTCCATATAATGCTCATATTGTTATATCCTAGCCTTACCTATGTTTGTGCATCACAAAAGCCATATTATGCCATATTTCAATTACTGCTCCACATGTTCTAAATATTGTCATTCTTTACCTTATTTCCTATCCGGGGATTATGTTGAGAATGATGTCACATTATGGAGATTGTTATATGGTGTTTGTGTTGTTATTGCTATTATTGGAGTTTGGTAGGAAATTGTTTGAAATATATGGAAAATTTAATGAGTGAAAGAAAATCCGATCACCTCAGGAGATAAAGGTAGATCGACCCTGCTTTCTGAGATAATAGTTCAGTGAGATGGGACAATAGGTGAGGAGTCCAAAGCACTAAGTATCCGGGGCCATTCATGACACCTATGTTTGCGACTCGCGAGAAGGCAGTGCTGAGGTTAGAGAGGTAAAAGCATTATTATTGACAAAAGCATTATGAAAGGTGAGAAATCTTATGAAGAAGGGATGTGGTAAAGAAAATTTGGAAAGTACTCCATTTCCCCGGATTTTTAGCACCACATTGCCAAAAATTGCCCACCTTTAGCCTTTTACCAAATCTACTCCTTATTGAGCTTAATTAAAGTCCTCTTGATTATTAATGCTTTGTCACGAATGAATATTTTGCATAAACCTCCTTTTGTGAGTAGATGTTGCTTTTTAATTGCACATGCATGGATTTGTGACACTAGTACCTTTTCGAGGATGGTAATTAATTGCAGGGAGATATGAGAATGAATCTAATATGTTGAGAGTTTTGTTTCTTCCCCTGAATGACAAATAAGAGTATTGCTTGAGGACAAGCAAGCTTAAGTATGGGGTGTTTGTTGTGAGCCTAATTTGCCATGTTTTATAGTTACTTATATATCGATTTCTGTATGCATTTCATGCATTTGGGTTAGATTAGTACAGAATCTATGTAGTTTATGCTTATTTGCCAAATTATGGAATCTACACCAGTTTCTGTTTAAATTCGCAGAAATCGAAGCAATTTACAGCAGTTCTGAGAAAGGAAGAAAAGCTCGAAGTCAACTACAGAAGTCCGAAGTCAAGAAGCAGGGGAACCAGGACAAATCAAGCTGGAAGCAAGGAAAAATCGACTCGACAACATTTAGTCGATATCGAGTACAGCCAAGTCGATCTCCACTCGGACAACCAAGAATCGAGCAGAGCTGAGGAAGTTAGTCGATATCGAGGTGTTTTACTCGATATCGAGTAACCTGAAATCCAGTTGGAGACCAGACATCGACACGAGGAAGCTGGGAGCTGAACATGTTAGTCGATATCGAGGAAGATCTTGTCGATATCGAGGAAAAATCAAGTCGATGTGCCGTCCTGGAAGCCGGAATCGAGATGCTGAGCAGAAGACGAGAAAATGCTAGTTGATATCGAGCAATCCTACTCGATATCGAGTTGATTCCAGAAGCCGAAGTCGAGGGTATCCGTATCTTGTTAAGGTTCTATCCCGAATCCGATGGAGATATTTTCGAGATCAAATTCCATCAAATTCTATCAAGTGCTATAAAGAGGAAGAGACATTTATCTACTTTAGATATAATTCCTAGTTGATTTATTTCTTTATTTCCATGTTTTAATCTTTAGTTATTAGATAGATAAAATTAGATATAGATATAGTTTTCTTTCCTAGATTAGCTTGGAATGAAGCCTATAAATAAAGCCTTAGGGGCTGATTTCCATTCAATATTCAATCATATAATTCAATTATAGAGAAGGAAGGGAGGTAGTAAGTAGAGAGAGAGAGAGAGAGAGAGAGAGAGAGAGAGAGAGAGAGAGAGAGAGAGAGAGAGAGAGAGAGAGAGCTTGTGGCGAGAGCAAGGTGTAAAGGCGAGAGCGGATTTGGCTTGTTTTTTTTTTTTTTGATTAGGTAAAGTTTTGGGTAGCAGGCTACCCAAGAGCATCCAAGCGGATGAGATCTTGAAGATCTTTGTTTGTTGTTAATTGCTCCCCTAAAACCGAGTGGCAAAGGTGTGCAACCTTATCAGCCAGTCGATTTCTAGCACGGGGAGTGTGAGAAAAGGAGACATTCCTCACAGTTCGAATTATGGTTTTAGCGTCAGATAAGATCATTTCCACTTCCCAGGGGCAACGGGTGTTGTTTGAGAGGTGGTCGATGATAATTTTGGAATCACCTTCAACAATCATGTCCTGGATATTTAGCTTCATAGCCTCCAAAACTCCCAAACGAAGGGCAACAGCTTCCGCCAATATGGGGGAGGGATGCCGTAACTTTAGGAAGGAGATTTGAATTGGTTTAGCATTCCAGTCTCTGATAATAATCCCCGCAGAACCGGATCCATCCAGTAGCGCAGAGCCATCGAAGTTTACTTTGAACGTGCCATATGGGGGTCTTTTCCAAGTCACCTGTTTTGTTTCCCTGGGTCGTGGATGGTTCTTCCTATTTGCTGGGTATGTAGTTGGGGTATTTGGCCGACTGTTTTCGTCGAAGCGCTGGGCTTGGGTCCAGTTGTCAATTTGTCTTTTAGAGAATGCCTCAATCTTGGCTATAGTGGGTGGTTGTTGGTTTCTGAATGTTGCCATGTTTCTAAAATACCAGATACTCCACCAGTTGGTGGATAGCACCTGAACTTTTGGTTTTGGTAGGCAGCGAAGCCAGTGGATGAGGGAACTTGTATCTCTGGTACATGCTATTGTTTGTCGCAACTTCTGTTGTTCCCATTGGCATAGGGGTCGGAGGGTTAGTTCAGGGAAGCACTCAGTAAGGATATGCACATCATCCTCCGCGCAGTCACCGCGTGGATTTGGCTTGTTTGGTTGTAAGCTTTCTTTTTAGTTTTATTTGTAATGCAAAGTTATTTTCTTTTATTATTGATGAGTTTCTTGATAATGAAGAGCGAGTAGTCCACCCACTTCTAGGGTCATGGTGAGCCCGGCGGTAGCCATGTGAGGTGATGCGGTAAAGGTTTGATCTTTTTATGCAATTTGTCTTCTATCCCTGAAAGCATGATTCTTTTGCGAAAGTTGAAGGTGATCCTTGTTTGTGTTATTGAAACGAAAGTGATCTTAATACAACTTGGATTAATTATGTGAAAAGGGTTAGTAACAATTAGGGTTTATGCGAAAGCCTCTATCTTCCTATTTGTTAATAACGAAAGTTATTTGATGAAAAGCATGATCTTTTATGCCTCTATGTGTTATTTTGCATGGTTATCGTTGTGGTGTCGAAACCCTGATCTGGGAAGTCTTTAGTTTATTGATTTATTTCTTCGCAATTCGTGTTCTGGCTTGTGAAAAGGTGAGATCTTTGTTACTGAGTTTGTCGATTTCGAGCAGGTTTTGTCGATGTCGAGTTGATTTGTCCAAATCGAGTTGGGTTTGCTGGTTTTGCTTTCTGTTAGTCGAATTCGAGTGCTGTTGGTCGATATTTTTAGTCGATATTTAGTAACTGTACTCGATATCGACCAGTTCTGTGCTTTTGTTTCTTTTCTGCTTTTCTCTGTTATTTCTGTCTGTCTGTTTAATTTTCTGTCTGTGAGATTTGCTGCTACCTGAGATCCGCTGACGTGCTTCCTCGAGGATCGATCCTGACTTCCCGCTGCTACATCAGGAGGAGGTCTTGTAATTATTTGCGTGGGCATAATCCGGTTTGATTTATTTTATTATATTTTAAACTCGATTTCCTCCTACAACACCCTGCACCAAGCTCTCGATATAGACAACCAAACAGCCCGGGTAAGTATCCATGCTCCCTTCGCCCTCCACTATAAGACACAACATAACCCCTTCCGACCAGGGAAAAACTCGCGCGATTAAGCCCAAGTCTTCCAAAGTAGTAAAGGTTCCCCCTCCGCGGTCATGGGCATTAGGCGAAGCAATAGGGATTACTCTATCCGGCAAGAGGATCGGGATAAGACCCGCATGGGAAGGATTGAAGTCTCTTCTGAAAGAACACGACGCTAAAACACTCTCATCATATAGAATCGGGCGGAAGTCTCCCAGAACCGTGGAAGAACGGAGCCCAGATGGGATAAGAATAGGTCTGGATGGTAGGTTGGTCCGCATGTACCAGTCCTTGTAAGAATGTTGGGATTCGAGAGATTCGAGGATAGAATCGGACCCAGACGTCGAAGTTCCCCCATCGGAATTCTACGAGGCAGAGCTCGCGGGAGAAGAAGGCTCGCCACGCGCACGAGGGGGAGAGGAATAAAAAGACGGATCGGCCGGGGTCTTTGGTCGACGAATGGTGACCTCCTCCGACACAACAATACTACCCATTAAAAGATTGCCCTCCGGTCTCTCGGGAGGAGGAGAGTTGTCGATGGCACGAGTACTGCCAGAACTTTCTTGGGAGTCCGACATAGAGAACCACACTTGGGGAACCCTAAGGAAGGGTGGCTAGGAAAACTATCTAAACCAGGAAAATATAAAAGCACACTAAGGATTCACCCCAGGTCCGCGGCTGAAGAACTAGGAAACAAGAACGACCAATGAAAAAGGCACGGAGGAGAAGTGAGAGAAAATTTACCAGGACAAGACTGTAGAAGCAGACTATACCAAACTGCGAGAAGAGAAGGCTGTAAAAAGAGAGGCGGTAAAAATAAAGGGGAAGGACGATCCCTATTTAATTATAAGCCTCTTCGACCGTCGTTTCACCTCCCTCGTCCACAAGGCACGTGTCGGGCCCCCGGTGCCCATTAATCATTTAAAACGGGCCTAGGAAGGCGAGACCCAATTAGGCCCACTCGTGGCCCAACATCTTTCCCATTCCTGCCCTAAAATAAAGGAGGGCAGCAGAACTAATGAAAGGAGTCGGACTGTGACGCGCCCTTTCGACTCCCTCCGCGGCCCGAGGAGTTGTGACGATGCCCAAAAATAAACAGGAAATGGAAAAGGACCAAAGAGGGGGGAGAAATTCGAAAGGCCAACCGCGAGCGTATAACTCATAAGAGGTCGCGGACGAAGACGGCATAGAAACGTACAAGGTGTCAAGCATGCCCCCCATCCACGTGCCCCTCTTGAGCAACATGTGGCATTTAGGTCACGACAAGTGGCCAATAAGATAAATCGACGTGTCCCGGAGGGAAGGCTGACAACCACTATAAAAACCAAAAAGCTCTCTGGAAAAGAGGCTTTTTTTGGAAAAACAGAAGGGGGAATTTGAAGGTAAGAGAGAGAGAGAACGGGAGAGAAGGGAAACTCTGTAGACAATCCCAACTGAAAAGAAGGGTAACGTTTTACCCGTCCGCGGATAGGCCCCTGGCATTGTCAAAGAGAGGACAGGCTTCGCGGCACTGATCAAGGTCCCCCGTTTAGGATAGATGGTCGCAAAAGGGTGGGGACCCAGGTAAGACCGCCGACAAACACGTACCATCGCCACGTCTCACCTCTAATCGCCATCGCCACGCCTCCTGTCGGACTTCATTCCTCTCCTATCGACCTTGCTTCATCCCTCTCCTCTAGACCTTGCCTCGCCTCCAATCTCCATCGCCACGCCTCGCCTCCAATCGCCATGATGCGCCTCCCCTCTCCTCTCCTCTCACAGTATCGCCTCCAATTGCCACGCCTCGTTTCGCCAATCGCCATGCCTCGTTTCACCACTTCAATCTATTCGCCTCTTGCCTCGCGTCTGCGCTTTTGCCCCTCCGAATCAACTTGTTAAAACCAAGGTATGATTTTACTTTTTCAGTTTCGATCTATTTTGATTTGTTCACACATAATGAATTTCTAGGGTTCTTATTCATCTACTGGATTTGATTCAAATATTTCCTAATTGCTATAAAATTATATACTGTACTAGTTTTGTTTTTTGGCCTTGTTTCCTCCCATTCCGAAATGTGTTTAGATATGCCAAATAATGGAATTAGGGGTTTAAAATTCAGTGTTTTGATTCGAATACTGTGTTAGAACTGCTTTCCCTTGCTAACAAGCACGTTCTGTTGTTATGAACTAAAATCAGCTAGTGATTTTTACCTGTCTACAATGGTGGACAATCGGAGATTGCATTGATGCTTATGAAATATGGGCTGGAGATCTGTGCATATCTCCTTGTGGGTGCTTGTTTGCAAGTACTCATAACTCATAAGCGCTCTTTCTTGTATTTATTATGTAAATTTCACATCTTTTCCCTTGTTGTATTACTTACGAAGCTTGATGTATATTTATACATCTCCACGTAATTCAGAACATAACAAAGTGCGAGATTTCCTTTATGTGCTTCCTGTCTCATTTCTTTCAGGTTTGGTGTTGTGAAAATTGCATCATTGCCTCTTGCTAATGAAATGGATTGGACGACGCAACAAACAACACACGCGCGGAAAAAGGTATATATGTTATTGATTCAATGTATAAAACTTTTCTTTTGTTGACAATTTTGAAAGAATTGTGGCATTTAATTAAATGTGCAATGACTAAACATGAAATAGGACAATTGATAGAGATATTCAATCCAATGAAGTCACACACTTTGAATTGACGGACTAGATCAACAGGATTGATGGTTTATTAATATATATGGGTATATATTATATTTATTTAAGAAATAAATAATAGATGTTATTTATTTGAGAAATAACATTTTACATATTATGGGTGTGTTACCGTGTGTATAGCCTTTGGCCTTGCCTAGTTAAAAGATTAGACTCCTAATTAATTTAGATTAATGACACTACAAAAAAAATGAAATTCGCTTTGACAAAAAGCCGTGGAAGAAAGCCTTCAAGGGGTGGCAAAAGGCATTTAGCAAAAAAATTTAGCGACGGCTAAACTACGGTGAAGCAACCCCTATGAAAGACACAACATATTTGCTACGGCATGCTGCCGTAGCTAAAGGGTGGATGAAAAATTAAAAAAAAAACCTGCTTTTTAGCCCGGATTCTTCAGAACCGAGCTAAAAAGTCCAATATTTTTTTTAAAAAAAAATTCACAATTTACATATATAATAAAATTTCATTAATTACACAAAATTTACATTTATATAATAAAATGTCAAAACTACATAATTTACATATATATAATAAAATGTCAAGCTACATTTAGGGAAGATTTATCATTATAGGATTTTCAAATGAAAACCTAACCTCCACTCAAAATTGTCCAGCAATATCGACCACGTCAAGTAACCTACCATGCCTTCGACTCCCTTGTTGACTCTTTGTGGATGTCGGACACTTCTTCAACTTGATTTTCCTGGTGACATGTTTTCTTTTGAGAGCATCCTCCTATTTATCATCACTGCTCTTGTTCCCAAAAGTAATTGTTGGAGTGTTGCATGAGAATAGCAAAGCCTTTGATATTAACAAGAGAAGCAAATGGAGAAAGAAACTACAAAGGCAATTATTTAGAGAGATTCTCAAACAAGTCTAGCAATATTTGCTAAGCTTACATTATAATAAAACTAAGCAACTGAAGTAGATTAGTCTTTCATAAGAATTCTGAACGTTGCTTAGGGTATCAAAACTAATATGAATATTAAATCGTCCTTGGCAGCCAAGCAACAAAGGATACACATTAAAAAGAAATTCAAAGGAAGGCAAGACAGTTCATGAAGAAGAAGACACCATATATTGCGGTATAAGAGATGCACCATACTTGGTTTCAAATATTCTTTCAAGACAAGCAACTAATGTAGTCTGCACTCCAGGAATAAATGCTTTAGTCTGCAAAGTAGATTAGTCTTTTAAGTTCTAAATAAAGGGATTCATTCAAGTTCTAAATAGGGAATCTTCACAACTCTTAACAATCATATTGGTTGGAATTCTCGACTAGAGTGAAGTAACAAAACTAGTCAACAATAAACCATCTGAAACTCCAAGCCAGCATGGGGGGTTAACCAGGACAAATTAAGCTTGATGACCTGTTCATATAAAGAATTGTTTTTCTAGGACAAATTAAATTTACAAGAAAAGGCAAATGGTGCTTCTGTAAGGAACATATCTGAACATTAATTCTGCTAAAAGAAAGGCAGGCTTTTGTTCTGTAGATTAAGGAATCTAAACATATATAATTCTCGGGAGTGAATATGAAAATAAGTCAAGTTACCATTCAGTTCTTGCACAAGTTCTTGTTGGCTTTTCATATCCAACTGGGTAGATCTTATAGAGCATGAGCTCAGGCGACTAAACTTCTTAGTCCTCAGCCGCTGATCATCTTCTGCATACCTATAAATGAACAAGTAAAACATAAATGCAAGATATACATATTGTTGATCTAGACAACTCAAGACACTCAATAAATCAAAAACGAAGACAAATTCTGAATCTATGTAATGAAAAAGCACAAAACTTGACAATTGAAAAGGAATCAAATGTTTCCCATAAATTTAGAGTGGTAAGATGTCACCAAGGGCTCAGCAAGATGACCTCTAGTATTGGAGTTTGCTTGACCAATCCAGGTGATTAATTAAAGATGCATACAATCATCAATGCCATGACAGATCACAAGAGCCATCTAGTAAAAAAATCTAAAACACAAAAAGAGGACTACTTGATTTGATGCCCACAATATTAGATGCAAATCAGATGCAAATCCCACCACAAAGAGGCAACTACTTGATTTGAAGAGCATTTTACTAATGTATAGGGATCCATATCTTTTGCATTTGTGAATATAAAAATGCAACAAAAAGCAGACATCATCACATATTAACAACCTCTTCTTCACATATGATACAATGTTCCCTCCGCTAATAAATGGTCCTTAGAGATTTGATATTTCAGATAACTGCTAAACGAATGGATAGATTTAACTTCTCATATCTTGAGAGAACTCACTGTGAGGTTCATCTAATCCTTGAAACCCTTCTTGTGACTCTTCTATCTATATGCTTGGGATCTTTCTTAAGTCATAGTATCTTATAATAAGGCAGATTAGAAATAAACATGCATGTCCCATAGGCTAAGTTCATAAAATAAAGGGAGAAGTTTTGAGGTTTCAAACATAAGAAAAAATTGGTTTCTAGAAACTCTCATATAGCTAAAAAAAACCTAAACAAGGAATTAAAAAAATACAGACAATAAATGCTAAAATTGAAGAGGGGATGAATAGAAAACAAAGAAGAAGAAGAACGCATGTATGAAAACATAGAGAAAGCATGCTGAATAGAAATGCACAAAGGCAAATCCTCTTGATACATGAGTAAATTTGTCTCTAACAAGACGAAGGTCCTGCATATTATAAAAGGAAGTTTCGAGGAAACTCAGGTGATATCTATATGAATGAGATTTGAGGGTCAGAGTGTTAGAGTTGGACCGACCTGTGAAGTCTTGAGCTCCAATTCTTCCCACTCTAATGATGGATTACTTCCTTCCACTATCCCAGTTCCAGCATAGATCAAAGCACCAAGATCCTGGGAACCCAAATGAATAATCGATTTAATTGTCAAGATTCGAACAAATTGCTTTCTCAATAGTTGCTTAACCACTGATCTAATCATGACCTTCTTGGTGCATACGTGAATTTCCCTCTTCTTATCTTTAGAAATTGCTATATCTCATGGTATCAGAAAAGAGTTCATATCGAGTTTAAAGTAACTGGACACACGGATATATCATAAAAGTTGTATAACAAAGGGTTTAAAAAAAAAACAGGTAGAGCCTATCAGGAAATGTGAGTACCTTCTCCACTAAGGCTGACCTAATTCCAACGGCAAATTCAGTTTCTTCCCCTCCAAACCAACCAACAGGGCCAGCATACATGCCTCGGTCAAACCTTTCTGAAAAGGTCACAACCCAAGAGAGGCAAAATCAATAAGCAAAGAAAGAAGGAAACAAGAAAAGAAAAGAAATGCTTTGATTACCACATTCCACGCCCGAAGCATAGTAGTAGCTTACAAACAAGCAACATATTTCCAATTAAAAAACATCAAGCTGCATGATGGGATTTGAAAAAATTTTACCTAAAGTTTTTTCCGTATGCTTTCTCGTACTATAGTAAACTCTAAGTGCTCTTTGGGGCTAACAATTCAAACAAGGAAAGAGGATGAGTAAGTTCAAGGAATCACAAAATGAGGTGGAAGCTTCAATCAAACATAAGATTAGAGAAAGTGCAATGTCAGCAGTCGATTTCATAATAAATGGTGGGACTTGAATAATTTGACAATCACATAAAGTCACTTCCAAACGTAACAGGTGGGTCTTTTTATAATCAATCTACCAATTAAGTAGGTTGAGAAGAATACCAACCTGGAGAGAAGATCCACTTCTATTTCGTGATCTAGTGCTTTTTATCCACATCTGGCACGGGTTCCAGCCAAAGCTTCACTAGAAATATTGAGTTGTTTGCGATGAAACAGCTGCTCTGGCTGCTCATAAAATTGTGAAAGTAAATAGCAACACTAAGCAACAGCCACAATCATAGCTTCTTCAAACTAAAAGAAGAAAATTAAATATATTCACTGTGCAATGTTGTTGGATTTTGTACATCTATCAAAATGTGACAAGTAACAGGGATTAAGAAATAATAGTTAGTTTCTGATCCAAAAAAAATGGAAATAATAGTTAGTTATAGTATTTAGTAACATGGTATGGGGTAAAGGATGAACATACTATGTTTCCAATAAATGCTGGTGCATTAGGTGGCTGGAGGCAGAACTGATACGCATTCTCACCAACAGACAAGATGAAATCTAATTAAGTACGTTTTTATTCACAAAAAATTGCCACAAACCTAAAATTTCACCCAGAAATTAGATGAAAAGAAGAACAAAAAGAGTACCTTCATCAGAATAATGTTTCAAGCGCCTATGGGACTTGTCGTGCTCTTTCTCATCTCTTCTATTGCTCCCTCTTCCAGATTTCTCATCATCATCTGAAATTCTTCACCTCTTGCTTACATCCCTTCCTAGAACCACAATAAAAGTAAGAATTTGCAATATGAAAGGGCCAACAGATCAAGCATGCAATGTAAGAAAAACATCATTTAATAGTGCAACTGGCTACGCATGATTGAAGAGTTCTGAAGCTATAATCCCTAGGAAAACATCACTTAAGAAGGGAAAATGAAAAGAAGAAACCATAAACAGACATAAGCATCTACAAAATCATGCAGCATAGGAGAGAGTAAAAGAAAACCCTAACCATTCAAACAACACCCATACAAATCTAAATTCGAATATAAATCAACAATCGAAACTTACCTTCTACCAGTTCCTCCTACGGTGAATCGATCCTTAGGTCAGAAGACAAGCCAGTGTGTCCCCGGACTCCACAAAGCTAATAAGAACTTCAAAACGGCAACGTTGTGCACCTTCAATGGAAACACCAAATTGAACATCATGAACAAATGAAAAACGTACAAACCAAACAAATTAGGGTTGTAAATTATCAAAAAGGCTCAAATTTTAGCTCAAACCTTGGTTGAGAAAGGGTTCAGGTTGGCATGGAGGCGAAAGCTGAGATGGTGTTGAGGCGAGGATGAGCGTCAGTGGAGAAAAGAATGAGGAAGGTCGCTGGTGAGGGGTGAAAGAGGGCCGGCGGTGGTCTCCGTCAGAGAGAGATATTGAGAGAGCGGAGAGAACTAACAGAGGTTGGGGAGAGATGGAGGCGCGACGGTGGTTCTCACAGAGGGATTGACGGAGGAGAGAGGCGAAGTGGTGGTGTTGTCGGCGGCGGAGGCTCGAGAGTGAGCACCGGGACAAGAGGCGGTGGTGTAGGTCTTGGCTGAGGTCACTGGTGGTAAGGGGCCAAGGAGGATAGTAGCGCCGGTTTAGGAACCTGGCGAAAAAATGGAGATAGGTGGGGAGAAGACGTGGTGGCGCTGTTGGAGGCGTAAGTCCGACGACAGCAGCAATTCCGCGAGATCTACACTGTGTTTGGCAAATGGAATATTAATGGAAAGGAAGTGAAGAGAAAATAGAGAGGTGAAGAGAAGAGAAGAGAAATGAAGTATTTTTTAAGATTTGCTATTTGGCTATCATGGGGAAGGAAAGGAAGGGAAACACATATATGTTGTTTGTTTGGGTGGAATTGAAGGGATTTTTATTGAATTTGTAGTGTTAATTAATTACATATTTTTCCTTTTTCTTTTTTTATAAAAATCTTCTCTCACACTTTCTCACGAGATTCCACCATTTTGACGGAGTTTCAAATTCCTTCAAATCCCACGTTTTTTCCTCCTCCTTTTCCACCCAATCTCTTCCCTTCTAAAAGAAACTACCCATCCAAACAATCAATCTATTTTCCCTTCACTTCCCTTCCCTAATAAACCCCCCAAATCCCTTAATCCAAACAGGGTGCTAGGGTTTGTTGGGAGCCTTCCTTCTCCTCTAGTCTGGTGGCAGCCGTATCATTGCTGGTCTTTTCTAAAGAGAAGTGCTTATTTATTTTTATTTTTGATTTAAAATAAAAAAAATATATATAGCGTTAGCCACGGGATCTCAGTGTCATCGCAAATACTGGTTCGTTACAGCAAACCTAGCTACGGGAAGCCTATTTCCGTGGCAAAAATCCACTCAATAGCTACGGCAACCCTTGCCGAAGCTACCATTGGTGGCAAAAGGGTACCAATTGCTACGGCAAGTCCCTTCTGAAACTAGCTAGCGTGGCAAATTTCTTTATTTTTTATAGTGTGAGGAAGTTCCAAATGAAAGAAGGCAATGCTAATTAAATGGAAAATGAGTTTTTCTTTTGGCAGTGATTACACAAAAGGAGGTTTTGTATTCTTACATTAATTGCCGGTGTATTTATATACACAAATTAATTAGCAAAGGGTGATTAACTTGGAAATAGGCACACACGTTTCTAGCTAGAGAGCTAGAAAGACTGTTGTTCATTTTCAAAGGAAAAACTGGAGCAACAGTAACAAAGAAAATAGGGAAATCAAAGTGTTGATTTGCCAACCATCATCATCATCTGAAGCAATACGATTGCTAGCCTTTCGATCTTCGTCCTAGCAGTCGAAGACAAGGGAGATCTAAACATCGGGCTCATGTGGACCAATTAGAGATGTCACGCTTAGGGCTTTCGATCTCTTCCGAATCCTCCCCGTTCAGATCCGGTTCACGCATCAAGAGGTATCCTCTAAACAATGATTGATCTATCAATATGCATGAAGATCCTACGATTAGATGCTTAGATATGATATGAAATTCCGCTTAATGCATCAAAATATACTTCAATTAGTATCAGAGCACCTTGCATAAATTGATACGATCAATAGATTAATTGTTACTTTTTTGATGCGGATCTTGATTTAAATTGATGATAAATCTATATGGATAAAGATGTAAAATTAAAATGGAGATTTTGATGAATTGAGAGATGATATTGTATGAATGAAGAGTATTATTTATTTTTGAAATAAATAATTAAATATATTAATTAGAGGAGTTATAATTGAGGTTACAAAAGTTGTAATGGTTATTTTTTCCTAATTAATTGATTGTCTCATATCAATCAAACGGTAAATTGAGATTTGCCCATAAAATTTAGATGGATAATAATATGATATTGTTTATTTTAATTATTTCCTAAAAGTTAGGAAATCCCACTTAAGATTTAATATTTGATATTATACCTTTTTTCATACAATTTAATCCAATTATTACATTTTTATGGTTAATATTGATTAATGTCATATAAGGATTTCATTTTAAATTGAGATTAACTATTATGCTTGTTTTATATTATGATATATTGCTTGCATATATAAGGTGAATAGTATGGCCCATAAGTACGATCTACGCATCGTTATGTTTTTTTGTACACGATCTGCGTATCATTATGTATTATTGTATTTTATTTTCGGTAATTAGATTATTAGGAAATATTGTAATACAAGAAGGAGAAGACATAAAAAATTCAAGGATGGAGATTCATGAAGGATGCGAGGGGGGAGACTCATGAAGATTAGATCTTTATTTTATGCATCGTAGGGGCCATACTAGAATCACAATTTTATTGCATTTTGAATGCTTTATTTAAGTCTTTATATTGTTTTTTATTTTTGACATTTTTTCACTTATAAATAAAAAGCAAATAAAAGACTTAAGTTCCTAAGGTAAATTGAGGCAATACCTTTCCATATCATAACCCATTAAGTTCTAGATTTTTGGTTGGATGGGCTTCACAAAAGTGAGGGTGTCTTTCCATAATCTTAGACTAATGAGGGTGAATCTATGCGGGGGTTCATAAACCTTGATATGGTTGTACCCAACAAGAGACCAAAAGGCAAAGTTTTGGATCTTGAGGCATAGGATGATTCAACATTGGATGTGGATTATCAACCAAGAGTTATAAGGAGTTATAATTAGTAATTGTTACTTACCTTGAGCACACAAGACTCAAGGCAGTGCAAAAGTACGTTGGGTCTTGTATGTAATGGGATCTTGGAATCATTTTAATCACCAAGAACGAATAATAACAACTTGAATAAAATGTGCATTTACTTATTTTAAAGATATTTAATCTTAAGTAATTTTCATTTCAAACATAAACTGATTTGTATGTCATTTACTTTTATATATGCATTATGTCTAATGATAACTTGAACTTCACCCCGTGCTCAATAGTTGAGAAAAACAAATTGAATGGAATGAACTTTCTTGATTGGGAAAGGAATATGAGAATTGTTCTCATGTCTGAAAGGCGTGAGGACGTCCTAAAAAACCATATCCCTACTATTACCGATGCCTCATCGGATGAGGAGATAGTTAGAGAAATGGAGTTAAGGAGTGATTCTTTACTTGTCACTTGTTTCATGCTAGCAAGCATGGAACCTGACCTTCAAAAGAGGTTTGAATACCAGAAAGCCTACTCTATCATCACCAACCTGAAAAATGTTGTTTCAGGCACAGGTAAGGATTGAACGATATGAAACTCGCAAGGCTATGCCTCATTCAGGATAGCAAACTTGTGAAGGGAAAGACAGTAGGTCCCCATGTGTTCAACATGATCGGTCTTTTTAGTCGTATGGAGACACTAGGCACCCCCTATGACCAAGAGCTGACCACATATATCGTCTTACACTTCTTACATGATGGCTTTGCCTCATTCAGGATGAACTACCATATGCATGGTATTAAGAAAAACCTGAACGAACTCCATTGTATGCTCAAAGCTGCTGAGCAGAATACTTCCACTGGCAACAAGAAGGAAGTTCTTAACGTCAACAGAGGGAAAGAGTTCAAGAAGGTAGCCAAGAACAAGAACAATACCCAAGGGAAGGGCAAGGAAGTTGCAAAACCTAAGGGTGGTGAGAAGCCAAGGGTGGCTGCAGACCATGATTGTTTCCAATGTAAGGCTAAGGGACACTGGAAAAGAAATTGTCCTAAGTACCTAGAAGACAAGAAGAATGGGAATTTGCGTTCCAACACTTCAGGTATTTGTGTTATTGAATTACTGTTAACCAATGTCCTCACATTAGATAATGGTCCTACTTGGGTATTAGATACCGCAAGTGGTTCTCACATTATTTCAAATGTGCAGGGACTAAGAAATAGGAGACAAGTGAAGAAAGGGGAGATAGACATACGTGTCGGAAATAGAGAAAGTGTTGCTGCACTTGCCATGGGAGATTTTAGTTTATCTCTTCCTTCTGGTTTAATCTTAGAACTAAATAATTGTTGTTTTGTTCCTAGAATTACAAAGAATCTTGTTTCTGCTGCAGTAATTTATTCTAAAGGTTTTGATTTTGGCACTAAAGATAGAAGTATATCTATTCTCAAGAATGATATTTTCTATGTCCGTGATTCAATGATCAGTGGAATATTTGTATTCGACCTTAAAACAGAATCTTATAACATAAATACAAAAAGGCAAAAACCAAATAAGTTGAGTGAATCATACCTATGACGTTGTTGTTTGGGTTGCATCAGTCTAGATTGCATGAAGAAGCTCCATAAAGATGGACTTCTAAAAGACATGGATTATGAATCCATTGATACATGTGAGTCATATTTGATGGGCAAGATGACAAGGTCACCTTTCAAAGGCACAAATGAAAGGGCTACTGAACCATTGGGTATTATACATACTGATGTGTATGGACCGATGAGCACATGAGCTAGAGGTGGATATAGATACTTCATCACATTTATTGATGACATGAGTAAATATGGATATATTCACCTTATGTCACATAAATCGGAATCATTTGAAAAGTTCAAAGAATTTTAAAATGAAGTAGAGGCTCAAAGTGGTAAGAGAATAAAAGTTCTTCAATCAGATCGCAGTGTTGAGTACTTGAGCCATGAATTTGATCATCATTTAAAAAGATGTGAGATAGTAACACAATAGTCTACTCCAGGAACAGCACAATTGATCGGTGTGTTTGAAAGAAGTAATCGGACCCCGTTAGACATGGTTCGATCAATGATGAGTGTTGCTAACCTTCCGGTATCCTTCTGGTGATATGCCCTCACAACTTTCGTACTTTCACTAAACAGCTCTTGATAGCATGCATTTAGATGGTCATAATAGGTTGCATTTAGTTTAGTTATGATGAATATCATGCATGGTTTAAGTACAATTTGCATATTTGCTCTTTATGTTGGTGGAGTCGGAATCTACACACTTTTATTGATTATTTTAGGTAACTGTGGATCCGAGGATGAGACATGGGTTGGTGACGCATTAGATGAGAATATATAGTTGATTGAAGAAGCTTACTTGAAGATCTCAAGAGGTGCTGAGAAGAAGAAGCGAATCTAAATGAAGAATAAGTCTGCAGAAGTTGTCGCCAGACATGCTGAACTTGTTTTGCCCTTTTTGGAGGCCTCGGTTGTCCGATTGACTATTATGATCATGCGTTGGAAAGCACTTTCAGAGAGCTACAACTTTCTTGTTGACAAGAAGAGCAAATTCGAGACGGAAGTTCCGTGAAAGACAGATGCAGCGGCCGCAACATGCATGCCGCGGCCGCCGCCAGGGCCGCTGCAGTGGGATATGGGAGAACGGCTGATGCCGCGGCCGCAGCATCCATACCGTGGCCGCAGCATGTGGCGTCAGCGCGTAAACGCTACGTTTTAACTTAAGAAAACCCTAGTTTTTATTCTAGTTGTTTGGTGGCTGACTTTGGATCTTTATAAGGCCAATTTTAGTTTATTTTCCAACACTTCTATTATATTCCACGTTCTATCAGACAATTAGAGAGAGAGCGATATTCGCCATGGGCGACTAAACTCTCTTCGTTCCACTTGCAATTTGAAGCTTTATTTTGATTGATTGTGAGTTTCTGAATCTTGTTCCTTATTTCCTATATTGAATGCTTCAACTTCTTTGTGCTTGATTGTTTATTGTTTTCTTCTATCTTGTCTGGCCAACTAGTTAGATCAATTCAATTGCTAGGGTTTTGTAGATTCCTGATTGCGAACCTTAACCCAAGTAGCAAACTTGTCCCTTTAGGGCTGATTGAACTAATTGGATAGGTAGGAAGTTGGATGTGTTGTTAAATCCCTCTTTAGGGATTGCAAATACCTTGGTTAATCTCTGAACATAAAGCTATCAATTGGGTGAAATCCTTCTTTAGGGACTGTTCGATTGATAAGGGTTTCTAGGACTGATTGGACTAGTAACTATATTAGGTCGGGACAAGGGCATTCATAGGAAACTGAATAGGACAAGAGGAAGTTACAATATCAATTCAACCAAATAAAGTGGATAGTTGTAGGTAGATCGACCTTCTCTAAATTATTTTTGCATCAATCTGTTTATAGTTTATTTTGCTTTCTTTCTTGTTTCAATCACCAAAACCCCCTTTTCTACTAATTGGTAAATACACTTTGCAAAAGAATACTTGATTCTCTGTGGGATCGACCTCTTACTTGCTTTCTATACTATCAAAAAGAGCTTACCTCCAAGGGTAAGGTTGCAACAAAAAGAGTTTACCTCTAGGCAAAGTGTAAAGGGCGACCGGACTCGAAACTTAAGGCTCAGAATCTGCCAAACCAAGCTTGAAACGGAGCATCCCATCCTTCGACTCTTGGTTGATGATGAGCAACCCATTATGGCGCAGGCGGCGGAATAGGAGCGTTAGGACGCAATCAGATCTATGAGAACGAAAAATTAGAGTTAGAGTATTGACATACAGATGAAAAGCAAGAATAGGTAATAATATAAGACGTTTGAAGTCGTACCGCGACAAAATGGTCTTCGTTTCCAATGCAGGCTAAACCAAAGATTGCTGATTGAGGGTTGTTAGCAGGTGTCAGTGAGGTCATGGGGAGACATGTGAACTGATAATGTCAAGCTAGGACGACGAGAGGAATCTGTTATACCGTTGCAAATACTAAACCCATGATGGGTAGCTCTATCCACCGTCTCCTATCACCATGCACAGGTCCCGCCCATCTCTAGTTGTCGACGAACTGCTGGAATGAGTACCCTCCCATATAACAACCGGCGTAGAGATAGGCGTGATCCTCCAAGTGATTGCATAATAACGTTTTGAGTTCTGGGAAAGCAGACTCGCCGATCGGTGACGTCAATGACGCCAAAGCACAGTAGCTGATGCCGTGCAATTATCGATGACTCCTGGTGACATTGAGGACAACATGAAGGTTCCATTTGATGGTCCTGTCACTCATGCAAGGGCCAAGAAGATTCAAACTGCAACTAAAGCCTTTCTTGTCCGTCACCATGGAACTTTAGAGCAAGGGTTCAGGCCACCCTGGATCACTGGGCTCAAGGTTACACCACCAGCACAAGAAGTGAGTTTGCGTCCCCACACGGAGCTCATGAAGACTCGTCTGCACCCACCATGAGGCAACCTTACTCGACATTAGCTTGGACACTCGACATGACCATGGGCCGAGTGGGCCGAGATTAGTCTTGTGAATGGGCCGAAATTTTATTAGTTAATTATGTTATTATTTTATGCAATTTAGATAAATAACGTGGAAGTAATTATATCTCTTCAAGATATAATCCTTGGCCACCAAGTTATTAAATATCTATCTTATTAGGAATTATTTATCTTAGATTTATTTCATTTATCTTTAGATAGAATTAATCTATCCAAACCCCTTTCCTTTGCAAGGAAGGATTGGTTAGATCTCCCATAGTTTACTATAAATTCATGTTATGCACCTTTGAATTAATCAGATTGAAATAGAATTGAGAATCCCTTTATGGATTAAAGGGTTCTTGGTTATCAATCCAAACACTATCCTTGTTCTTATGTTCTTGAGAGTTTCGGCCAACACAAACAACATCACCCTCACTGTTCTTCGTCGAGATCGAGGAACCCCAGCGCACAGCCCTACTCGACACCCCAGCGCTTCCGAGAAGTCCAGCGCTTGGTGTCTTCCGCGGGCAAAGCCGCTCCCAGCGAGCGAGGCCATCCCAGGCGCCTCGCCCTCGCTTCCGCTCCTGCACTTCCAGGCGCCAGCGCTCCCGCGTCTTCGCTCGCTAACTCCCTCGCTGCTAGCGAGCGCTTCATCGTCGCGCTTCCACCCGCACACCCTGAGGACCCGTGTCCCGTGTGCCCAGCTTCAGCGATAGCGCTTCCGGACTCCCTCGCAACCCTCGCTTTCCCTTACTTAGTTTTCTGTCGCTATTTCATAACTATAAATTGCTGGAAATTTGGAAAAGTCTGAAACCGTCGCTACTGCAGAAATTTAATTACTTGTTTTAATTTGTTCCAATCAGGAGATATCAAAGAGCATTGCAAGATCTAAGCAAATATACGGCGTGGTTCTTGATCTTGAGCCCACAGGCGAAGGATCGGGCATCCCAAACGTATCAAGTGGTATCGGATTTCAGGTTAATGCAAGTTCTTTACTCTCTTGATTTCTTAATTGAGTGATTTCTTTTTCGTGCCTATTTTTCACCATAGCCGCTGCATAAAAGTTGAATCTTTATTATTCACCCATCAAAATTGGCACTTTATTTTTGTTAATTCTTTGTTTGGATCTTTAATTTCGAAGATATTGAGTTCTTGACTGCAAGTTGTGATCTTTTATTCCTAGTTGCTACATATCATGCCTATGACTGTGATTCTTGGATTAAAAGCATTATATGAACTTGCACCACTAAAGAACCCTAATTTCTCCAGTTTCTAGCCTATTTTCCCTATTTTCTTTATTTTTGCTTACTTTTAGATCATCGTAGCTTGTTATTTTTATTTTTATTTTTTTCTCTCTTATTTTCGGTTACTGCATTTTATTTTCAGCAGCTATTTCATAGCCAAAAAAAAAAAACAGAAAAAGCCGAGAGCTTCAAAAAAAAAAAAAAAAAAAAAGAGAAAGAAAGAAAAGTTTAGCATACCTTACATTGTTGAGTTAGCAACTCTTCCTTTGTTCATTCTTTTCTTGCTACATGTTAGATGATCTAATCGGTTTTAAGCATTACAAAAGAACCCTACTTGTGTGATTTTGTGCTGTGCCGACACTGGAGCCTTGGTCACACCCCTCTTTTTCTGAACCGTGTTGCAACCGTCAGATAATAGTTGACGGAGTGTGTGCACTTGATTGCCCTTGTGATTGCTATTGTCGATTATTACACATTCATATTATTCAAGCATCACATTGTACATCTTATTCTATCCACATTAAGCCGCTTGTTTATACTTGCTATCCTTGATATCCGACTTGTGGCTGATTTAAATTGCAATTTTGTTTATTACTTGCTGTCTTCAATATTGCAAAATTCTGTGTCCAGGGGAATTGCTTGAATATTGTGCCTTGTTTTCTCGCTCTTTGATTTCTAAAACTTGAATCACTCTTAGGAATCACTAGAGCTTGCATTACTTGGTTTCTGGTCTTTCCTTCGGTTACTTGTTGCTCTTCTGATATTGTAGGAACATGGCAGCCGAAGGCACTTCCTCTACTACCCCTAACCCTATTTCTGATGAGACCTTAGACCGTATTATTCAGGCCGCTACTAAAGCTTCTATGGCCGAACATAAAAAAGAACTCGAAGCAGCTGAGGAGCGTTGGAACAAGCGTTTCCATGATCAATTGGCCCAACAAGCTAGCCTGGTTACTACTCGGTCTATAAATGGTGTTATACGACATCTGGAGGAATTGAAACAACAGGAGGCTTCTGGTTCTACACCCCAAGGTGGTATGCCGCCTCCTGCCGCACCTACACCTCCAATAAACCCTACTCCACCTACAAGTAATCCGCCCCCTGCAGGTAACACTTCTTATACTGCTAAACCCCCCCTTCTGGTCAATTATATTTGCCGCTTAAGTCTGCTACTCCTAACCCTTTCACTGGAGAGAATGACAACGATCATCTAGCGGGCTTCAATGGCAACCAAGATCGTCGTGAGTACACACCACCACGGCATCAACAGCAAGGGAGGTTCAATCAGCGTCCACAGCAACCGCTGCATGGCCGTGTTAACTGGGATGACAGCCGCAGCAATAATGATCTTTATGAGACGCCGCATTTGGAGGATGCTTACCATGAGGTAAATCCTAACTTTGATGATTTACCCCATCCTAATTTTGGTCATCCTAGATTTGATAATGCTCAAGCTATACAGAGACGAGATGTTAAGCTTAAATTGGAAACCTTTGATGGTAACACTGATCCTGAAGCTTATCTTGTTTGGGAAAATCATACTGACTATATGCTTGAACATTTACGCTATGAGGAAACGGAGAAGTTGGAAGTTGTTATATTGCATTTAGTAGGTAAAGCTCGCACCTGGTGGTTCCGCACTCGTGAGATGCGCCGTCGTCAGGACAAGCAACCTGTTGAAACCTGGCCACAACTTCGCTATCTCCTAAAGAAGAGACATGTGCTTGAGGAATACACGGAGTCCATGAGGATGCAACTGGCGACCTGCCGCCAAGAAACTCGCTCTCCTAATGACTATAGGGATGAGCTGGAACGACTCTCCCATCAGGCTAATGTTTATCTTACTGAACGTGCTTTGTGTACTCAATTTCTTGCTGGTCTTAATATTTCTATTAAAAATCCTTTATCTATCCATTCCATTAGAGACATTAACACTTTGACTCATAAAGCACAGCTTCTGTATGAACAACAGCAACAACAGCTGCGGCAACAGAGGACTAGATTCGACCAGACCTCTCAAGGTCGCAGGTTTGTTCCCTTTAACCCTTCTAGTCAATCTAAACCTTCTACTTCTAACCCTTCTATGCAGCAAAAGGGAGTTTCCAACTCACCTCAACAGGGTTATCAGGTTGAAACTAGAAGAGTCGCTACACCCTCTACAGATCACAACAAAGATATCGGCTGCTTCACTTGTGGTGGTTCTGAGCATGTCTCTCGCAATTGCCCTCAGAAAAGGAAGGTTCTTCTCAATGATTTGGGAGACCATTACTATGAGGAGGAGACTGTTGAGGACCATGTAATTTCGAGTGAAGTGGAGGAGGACCAGCCGTCTGAGCCTATTGAGGAGATCGATAGTTCAGAGTACGACAACTTGCTTTGCATTATCAACCGGCGGGTCCTACACATTCAGGAATCTCCCATGGCTGATCAAAGGGAGAACATATTCCACGGTAGGTGCTTAGTTCGAGAGGCTACCCTAAGCCTCATCATCGATGGTGGGAGTTGCTGCAATCTCATCAGTGAAAAGGTAGTTGATTTCCTCCATTTAACTACTACTCCTAGAGCTACTCACTATGGATTAAATGGCATTACTGATGATGGTTCTGATATAATGGTCACCAGACAATGTTTAGTTTCCCTTTCTATTGGAACATATCATGATAAAATATTATGTGATGTTGCTCGCATGGATTGTAGTCATATATTATTAGGTCGTCCTTGGTTATATGATCGTTCTGTTCTTCATGATGGTCGTGCGAATACATATGCCTTCACTTTTGATGGGATGAGAGTTACTCTTCTACCCCTTTCGCCACACGCTATTCTGAAGGACCAGGTTCGCAAAAAGCAACAACAGGACGCCCTAAAGGAAGCTCAAAGGAAGGAGAAGCTCAAGGAGATTTCGGCCCAACAGGCCGCCCCCGCGGCCCAGCCTGCCGCGCCCGCGGCCGTTCCAGCCGCACCTGCAGCCCCCTTGGCGCCTCCTCCTTCCCACTCGACGTCCACTCAGCCCTCTTCTGCATCACTTAAGGGCTCTATAGAACGTCGATCTTTGGTCTCTCAACCTCAAAAAGGGACCATTACATGGAATGCTCATCGACCTCATATTCTTTTGGTAATGAAACAGGTATTACTTAATGTTGAATTGAGTCATATTCCTGCACCTATTGCTGCACTTCTGCAGGATTATATAGATGTACTTCCAGCTGAACTACCACAAGGCTTGCCTCCTATTAGAGGTATTGAGCACCAGATTGATTTGTGCCTGGGGCAGCCTTGCCTAATCGCGCCGCTTATAGAGCTAGTCCTGAGGAAACAAAGGAGCTGCAACGCCAAGTCACAGAATTGATGGATAAAGGCTTTATTCGAGAGAGCCTGTCTCCCTGTGCCGTGCCTGTCATTTTGGTTCCAAAGAAGGATGGCTCCTGGCGCATGTGTGTTGATTGTCGCGCAATCAACCAAATAACGGTTAAGTATCGCCACCCTATTCCTCGTTTAGATGATATGCTTGATGAACTTCATGGTGCTTCTATTTTTTCTAAAATTGACCTTAGAAGTGGATATCATCAAATTAGGATGAAACAGGGTGATGAATGGAAAACGACTTATAAAACTAAGTATGGCTTATATGAATGGTTAGTAATGCCTTTTGGATTGACAAATGCACCTTCTACTTTTATGAGGCTTATGAACCATGTGCTTAGAAGACACTTAGGAAAATTTGTCGTTGTCTATTTTGACGATATCTTAATCTATAGCAAGAATATGCATGATCACTTAAGTCACTTAAAATTGGTCTTTGATTGCCTTAGGAAAGAAAAGTTATATGCCAATTTAAAGAAGTGTTCTTTTGCATCCGAGTCTACCATTTTCCTTGGTTTTGTAGTGTCTGCATCTGGATTGAAGGTGGATGAGGAGAAGATTCGTGCTATTCAGGAGTGGGCTAGGCCGAATACTCCCACTCATGTCCGCTCATTCTTGGGCCTTGCTGGTTTCTATCGACGTTTTGTCAAGGACTTCAGCCTGATTGCCGCCCCCCTACATGAGCTAACAAAGAAATATGTGACATTTTGCTGGACTGACTCACATCAAAAGGCTTTCGACGCCCTCAAGGATCGCCTGACACACGCCCCAGTGCTGCAGTTACCTGACTTTGCTCAACCTTTTGAGCTCGAGTGTGACGCTTCTGGCACTGGCATTGGAGGGGTCCTGTTGCAGAACAAGCGTCCCATCGCCTACTTCAGCGAAAAGTTGGGCGCCGCTGAGCTCAACTATTCTACCTACGACAAGGAGCTATTTGCACTGGTTCGCTGCTTATCGACTTGGCAACATTATCTATGGCCTAAGGAGTTTGTGATTCATTCGGATCATGAAGCTCTAAAGTACCTCAAAGGACAAGCAGTGCTCAGCAGGTGACTTGCTCGATGGGTGGAGTTTATAGAGACCTTTTCCTATGTGGTCCACCACAAGAAGGGAAAGGATAATGTGGTAGCTGACGCGCTATCACGCATGTATGTCCTCTTAAACCATATGGATGCACATGTTTTGGGTTTTGCTTTGATAAAGGAATTGTATGCTTCTGATGGTTTCTTTAAAACTATATATGCTCAATGTGTGTCCAAAGGTGAAGTTGATTCATATTTTCTTGATAATGGTTATTTATTTAAGATGGGCAAGCTTTGTATCCCATCTTCTTCTATTCGCCGATTTTTAACTCAAGAAATTCATGAATCTAGAGGACATGGTGGTTTCGAAAAAACCTTAGCTGGACTTAAGGAACATTACTTTTGGCCTAAAATGTCTAATTATGTGCTGAGATTTGTCAAAAGTTGTGTTACATGTGCTAAGGCCAAATCAAAATCTAATGCTAATGGTCTATATCAACCTTTGCCTATTGCTAATGCACCCTGGGAAGATGTTTCTATGGATTTTATTGTAGGACTGCCTAGAACTTCTAAGGATCATGATTCCATATTTGTTGTTGTAGACAAATTTTCCAAAATGGCTCATTTTATTCCATGTCATAAAACTGATGATGCCATTCATGTTGCTCATTTATTCTTCAAAGATGTTGTTCGCTTACATGGATTGCCATTATCTATAGTTTCTGACCATGATCCTAAATTCTTAAGCTCTTTTTGGAAAACTCTATGGTCTAAATTGGGTACAAAATTGCTATTTTCTACTTCTTGTCACCCACAAACTGATGGCCAAACTGAGGTCACAAATAGAACTCTTGGGGCTCTCCTTAGAGTCATGCTGCGAACTAACCTCCAGAGGTGAGAAGACTGCCTACCATTTGTAGAATTTGCATATAACAGGTCTAGGCACTCTGAAACAAAGCTTACCCCCTTCGAAGTGGTATATGGCCGAAATCCACTCACTCCTGTGGACATGCTGCCTCGGCCATACAAGGAAAAGGAGAGCGTAGATGCGGCTAAGCAAGTGGACTTCATCAAGCGCTTGCATGAGCGTACCAAAGCGCAGCTGGAGAGGAAGACTGTGCAATACAAGGCCGCGAAGGATAAGCATCGCAAGGATGTGCAGTTCAACGTTGGTGATTTGGTCTGGCTGCATCTCAGGAAGGAAAGGTTTCCGCAACAACGGAAATCTAAGCTGGACCCCAGGGGAGATGGACCATTCAGAGTGGTTCAGAAGATGGGTCCTAATGCATACAAGTTGGATCTCCCTGCCGATAAGTACATCGTCCATTCTACATTCAACGTCGCCGATCTATCCTTGCTCGTGCCTGACGTTGACTCTGACGACGATTTTAGGACAAATCGAAGTCAAGTGGAGGAGAATGATGCCGTGCAATTATCGATGACTCCTGGTGACATTGAGGACAACATGAAGGTTCCATTTGATGGTCCTGTCACTCGTGCAAGGGAAAAGAAGATTCAAACTGCAACTAAAGCCTTTCTTGTCCGTCACCATGGAACTTTAGAGCAAGGGTTCAGGCCACCCTGGATCACTTGGCTCAAGGTTACACCACCAGCACAAGAAGTGAGTTTGCGTCCTCACACGGAGCTAATGAAGACTCGTCTGCACCCACCATGAGGCAACCTTACTCGACATTAGCTTGGACACTCGACATGACCATGGGCCGAGTGGGCCGAGATTAGTCTTGTGCATGGGCCGAAATTTTATTACTTAATTATGTTATTATTTTATGCAATTTAGATAAATAAGGTGGAAGTAATTATATCTCTTCTAGATATAATCCTTGGCCACCAAGTTATTAAATATCTATCTTATTAGGAATTATTTATCTTAGATTTATTTCATTTATCTTTAGATAGAATTAATCTATCCAAACCCCTTTCCTTTGCAAGGAAGGATTGGTTAGATCTCCCATAGTTTACTATAAATTCATGTTATGCACCTTTGAATTAATCAGATTGAAATAGAATTGAGAAGCCCTTTACGGATTAAAGGGTTCTTGGTTATCAATCCAAACATTATCCTTGTTCTTATGTTCTTGAGAGTTTCGGCCAACACAAACAACATCACCCTCACTGTTCTTCGTTGAGATCGAGGAACCCCAGCGCACAACCCTACTCGACACCCTAGCGCTTCCGAGAAGTCCAGCGCTTGGTGTCTTCCGCGGGCAGAGCCGCTCCCAGCGAGCGAGGCCATCCCAGGTGCCTCGCCCTCGCTCCCGCTCTTGCACTTCCAGGCGCCAGCGCTCCCGCGTCTTCGCTCACTTACTCCCTCGCTGCCAGCGAGCGCTTCATCGTCGCGCTTCCACTCGCACACCCTGAGGACCCGTGTCCTGTGTGCCCAACTTCAGCGATAGCGCTTCCGGACTCCCTCGCAACCCTCGCTTTCCCTTACTTAGTTTTCTGTCGCTATTTCATAACTATAAATTGCTGGAAATTTGGTTATGTCTGAAACCGTCGCTACAGCAGAAATTTAATTACTTGTTTTAATTTGTTCCAATCAGGAGATATCAAAGAGCATTGCAAGATCTAAGCAAATATACGGCGTGGTTCTTGATCTTGAGCCCACAGGCGAAGGATCGGGTATCCCAAACGTATCAGTAGCCACAATGACCATCTCCAATAGTGTCCCTCACACCTTCCATTGAACCCTCCGAACACATCATCACGTCCACGTCGAGCTGAGGTCGCTTGTGAACGATGTCGAGCAGCACGTGCTTCTTCTCTCTCAAAATTTGCCCTGAACTCCTCGTATGGCAACGGGTTGGTTCTGTAAGCATTCCTCGACCCCTGAGGCCTCCCTTTAGATCGGACGCTTGCAGATGAGGGTGGGTGGAGCTCATCGTCGCATACATTGTTGGAAGCCGTGTATGAAGATGATAACTTATATGGCAGTGGGGTGTCGTCGATGTCAGTCCATGATAAATCTATCCACTAAATGTTTGATGTAATATCATATTGTAATGAGAGATATGAAGTAAGGTGTACCTGTTTGTTGTACAAGTGCTGAAATGGAAGAAATTATCTACGTAGCATCGTACGGTGTTCCTGCTGTACGGAAGCCACACCACCTCTAAATATGCCACCACACCTGAGAATGGGTGCCATGCCGCGTGTAGCGCCCGACGACATCGGTTGAATGATTCCTCCGACTTCGATTGGAACAATCCCAAACAGTTGCCTTTGAAGATGCCATTGTGGTTTAAATTCTTTGTGATCTTCAGAGCATCTTCCTCACATCTTCTCGTCACGTGTAACCAGCAAAGGAGATGCTGGACGTTGGGGAAGACAACATTTAGCGCCGCCAAGAGACTTAGCTCCCGATCAATCATAATAGCTTGAGGCTGAACCGTCCCAAGCAAGATCTGAAGCTGATGCAACACCCAAGCGTAGGTGTCTTCGTTCTCGTGCGACATGAAGGCATAGGCGATGTAGTAAGTATGGCATGAGGGTGTGAACCCGACCACCTCACACAATGGAATCCCATATCTGCAAGTGTAAAAATGTTACATGTACAATACTTTATAATTGGATAGATGTGTAATAATGTAATCGTAATTAAGTAACTTACGCATTTGTTTTCTACGTGATGTCCAATATAATGACGTAATGGAACCTTCGGAGTAGTCGTATCCCATTAGGATGCGCTAGTAAGAGGTCACTCAAGACGTCGTTGGCATCTGGATGTCGTCTGAACTCGTAGTACTACCCTTTTTACCGCAAACGATGTAGGGTATCTTGGATCATTATCCGACTACCCTTTTCTTCGGTAACCATCCTGTTGAGCGCGTTGGTAAGGGAACGCGATGACGTGACGCTCGTCTCATCCAACTGCCTCAATCCGTACCCAATGGCTTTTGGAGTAGTACCAATTTCCTTCATCCACCTAGCCATCTTCTTTTCCCCCTCTGTCATCTGTCCGGCGATGGCGTGACCCTTCAAGCTCGTGGAAAGCTCGTGGTTATGAACATCGTGGGTTACCGTCTAACCCAGTGATCCAGCGAGCCTTCGTGCCTGTGTAGAGAGAATGGACATCCGTTTATCTTCGATTGCGTGCTTCGGAGCTTCCTCCCGCGTGGTCGGTACTCCCCATACTGCTCGCAAGCAAGGAGAACCCCGCCTGGATGGTTTGACGCCCCCGTCCAAGACCGCTCGATTACTAAAATCATACAGTGTTTCTGACCCAAGTCCTGGAAAAGCGTAACCATTTCGTTACGGTCATTCCAAACCTTTGGGTCCGAGAACTCAGGTGTGAAGTCTCGAAACTGTAATAACACGAATGTAAATATAAATAAACATAACGCAAGACATATGGAATATATTGAACTATACAAAATGTATCCGTACTTGGCAAACTTGGAGACGACGATTGCCTTGCGACTCGGCCATAGCGATTCTAACTGTGACGGAATATATCGAACTACGTCGGACTATGATTTGGAGGATGCGGATTTAGGCTATCCCGCTCCGCTTAAAATAGGCAGATGTGCGTCAAAGGTACATCGATAGCGACGTGCATTATTTGCACGTCGATATCGACGTGTAAACCCTAACCCCCCCTCCCCCCCCGCGCCTAACCATAAACCCTAGCCCAACCCTAAACCCTAACCATAAAACCCTAACCTTCCCTAGCCACTTTGCCCGACGTCATTGAGTTGTGGACTATCCATTAAGGAAGAGTTCACCCACCAAGACGCAAGAACTCAGCAGTCCACTAGGTTAGACATTTGGTTGAGGAATAATTCAAGATGGACTAAACAGTAGTTAGATATAGATTGAAATAGAAATATTATATCAAACAGTGAATATAATATAAAGATAGATACTACAAAATGTTGTGTGGAGGAAATCGAGTATGAAATATAATAAAATAGATCAAACCAGATTTAGGCCCACGCAAATAATTACAAGACTCCCTCCAATGCAGTAGTGGGAAGTCAGGATCTAATCCACAAGGAAGCGTGTCAGCGGATCCTAGGCAGCAGTAAATCTCGCAGAAAAGCAACAGAAAAAAGAAACAAAGGAAGAAAGAAAGACAAAAATAACAAACGAAAGCAAGAAATAAAGCAAAGACAACAACTTTACTCGATCTCGACTAGCCTAACTCGAGATCGACTATCAGCAGCAGACACAGAAACTCAGAAAATCGATGACAACAACAACTCAACTCAGACAAGGTCCTACTCGATCTCGACTACTACCTACTCGAGATCGACAAGCTCCTCCTCTAGATCGACAAAGAAACAGAAACTGTAAAGGCAGATTTCGAACGCAGAACTCAAATTTCGACAGAAATAAATCAATATATAAAGCACTTCCAAAGCCAGGGTATCAACGCCACAACGATAACCATGCAAAGTAACGCATAAAGGCATAAAAGATCATGCTTTCCATCAAAATAACTTTCGTTACTAACAAATAGACATATAGAGGCTTTCGCATAAACCCTAATTGTTACTAACCCTTTTCACATAATTAACCCAAGTTGCATTAAGATCACTTTCGCTTCAATAACACAAACAAGGATCACCTTCAACTTTCGCAAAAGAATCATGCTCATAGGGATAGAAGAAGAATCGCATAACAAGATTGTAACTTTACCGCATCACCTTACATGGCCACCGTTGGGCTCACCCCAGCCCCAGAAGTGGGTGGACTACTCGCTCTTCATCATCAAGATAGACATTAAATAACAAAAGAAACTAACTTGCATTGAATTAAATAAAGAAAGCTTACAACCAACAAGACAAATCCGCTTTCGCCTTTCCACCTTGCTCGCCACAAACTCTCTCTCTCTCTCTATGTAACTACTTACTTGTTCTCTCTGAAATTGAATGATGAAAAACCAGCCCCTAAGGCTTTATTTATAGCCTTCTATTCCTTGCAAATCAAGGATAGAATATATCTAACTATATCTAAAAAGCTTAAAAGATAAATAAATGTAATTTAGGAATTAAATCTAAAAAAGGGAAATAATATCTAAATAGGTAAGTCTTCTCATGTTGATAGATCTTGTCTTCCATAGATAGAATTTGATGGATTTCGGATAGACTCGGCTTCCTTCGGCCCCAAGGATTCCCAAACCGAGTAGGATAGTCAAATCGCGTAACGCGGCTTCGGGATGCGGCTCGTCGATCTCGATCAGGGCTCATCGATCTCGACCAGGGCTCGTCGGCTTGGGCTGACTAGGCTTCTCGGGTAGCTCTGCTCGATCAAGCTCGTATCTTGGCTCCTGGGTCCTCGATCTCGACAACACAACTCGAGATCGAGTAGATCTGGCGTCGAGGATGTGTGGCCTGGTGTGGTCGAGGAACTCCTCCTCGGCATGGACTCGGACTGGCGCATGGTGGTCCTCGATCTCGACAAGCCTCCTCGAGATCGAGTAGGGTTCCGGGAGTCGGGTTGTCTCTGACTCAGTGCCTAGTCGACAAGGTCTGTGCTCGGACATGTTCGTCGAGATCAAGTAGAGTGTACTCTAGATCGAGTAAACATGGGCTCGTAGCTTGTTTCGACTGCTTCTGCTGCATCTTGACCTTGGACTTCTGTAGTTGATTTCCGAGCTTTTCCGACCTTTCTCAGAGCTGATGTAATTTGCCTCGAATTCTGCGAAATTAAACAGAAACTGGTGTAGATTCCATAATTTGGCAAATAAATATAAACTACATAGATTCTGTACTATCATAGCCCAAATGCATGAAATGTATGCAGAAAACGACATAAAAGTTATTGTAAAACATGGCAGATTCAGCTCACAACAAACACCCCATACTTAAGCTTGCTTGTCCTCAAGCAATACTTTTATTTGTCATCCAGGGGAAGAAATTAAAACTCTCAACATATTAGATTCATTATCGTATAACCCTGCAATCAATTACCATCCTTGAAAAGGTACTAGTGTCACAAATCCATGTATGTGCAAATATACAAAAGCAACATCTACTCACAAAAGGAGGGTTATGCAAAACATTCATGTGACAAAGCATTAATAATCAAGAGGACTTTAATTTAAGCTTAATAAGGAGTAGATTTGGTAAAAGGCTAAAGGTGGGCAGTTTTTGGAAATGTGGTGCTAATGATCCGGGGAAATGGAGTACTTTCCAAACTGAATTTCATACCACATTCCTTCTTCATAGGATTCATCACCTTTCATATTGCTTTTCTCAATAATAATGCTTTTATCTCTCTAACCTCAGCACTGCCTTCTCGCGAGTCGCAAACATGGGTGTCATGAATGGCCCCGGATACTTAGTGCGTCGGACTCCTCACCTGGTGTCCCATCTCGCCAAACTATTATCTCAGCGAGCAGGGTCGATCTTTGATCGGATTTTCTTTCACTCATTAAATTTTCCATATATTTCAAACAATTCCGCCAAACTCCAATAATAACAACCATATAACATCTCCATAATGTAACATCATTCTCAACATAATCCCCGGATAGGAAATAAGGTAAAGAATGGCAATATTTAGATCATGTGGAGCAATATATGAAATAAGACATAATATGGCTTTTGTGATGCATAAGCATAGGTATGGCTAGGATATAACAATATGAGCATTATATGGAAATATAAAGTCCTCCATCCTCTTATCTTGCAACATGTCAAAAGCAACTTCAAATTTTACCTCCTTTCATGGTTTTCAAGAAAATATGTACTTCATTGTGACTTCCCTTTACTAGGCAATTTCATGCTATATCTCTAATGAATCGAATTTTGCATCGTTGAGTTCAATTAAAGCTTCCATGACATTATTCAATTTAAAAATTTTAATGGGGGTCATTTTTCTTTAAATTTTGGAAAACATGCATATAAGCACATAAATCAATAATGCATTCCAAAATAGCCATGTAGCAATTCAAAGAAATAATGCACAAATAATGTCAAATATGGTAAAATATGCATAAAGTAAGCCCTTCCTCCACCCCATTACAGTGTCCTCACTGTATAAAAACAAGGGTAAAGAAAGAAACTCACTAGACAGATGTGCAGGGCTTCTTAATATCAAGTGAACATGCCTGGGCCGAGTCTGAATATAGCTTGCTTCTTCTATCCATGGACCTGAAAAGTGCAGAAGACATATACCCACAATAGAAAAACTAAAAAATGTTCAAAACCAAAAAAAACAAAACAATGTCCAAAAAGTCCCAAAAAGTAAATGTCTATATACAAGCTCTAGATTTTATAGTCGCTAGGCCGACTTCTCCATTTAGCTCAAGGTGGCATCTGCAGAGCCCATGTAGCCTGGGCTTCAAATAGGACTCCATTCTTATCCATCAGCTGCAATCCTCCAGAATGGATCTTGTTTACCACAAAAGGTCCCATCCTCTTCTTGTTGAATTTGTTAGGGAAACAATTGATGTCTCCAAAGTAGCCATGACTTTATGCATATTTTAGTTCCATATTATTTACATTTTGCATATTTCGGGTTGGGAATATGTCGGATTTATGTAGTATATGCTTATTTGTCAGAAATGGAGATCTACATAAGTTTCTGTTTAATATCGCAGAATATGGAACCATTTCGGGAGAAAACCAAGAAGCAAGAGCCGGAGCACAAAGCTACTCAACATCGACTAACCCTAGTCGATCTCGACAAGACATGCCTAGACACCAGCCAGCATCGAGGAGCCTATGTCGAGAGACTGAAGACGAAGAACCCGACTCCATACCCTACTCGAGATCGAGTACGGCTACTCGAGGTCGACAAGACCATGGAGCCACGACCGAGCACCTCGAGAAGACTTGCCCGACCAGCCAAGCCAGACCTAGTCGACGAACAATTCTACTCGATGTCAACGAGGGGTCCTCGAGATCGACGAGCGCCAGGAGCCATGTCCGAGTCTGTCGAGGACCAGCTAGCCGAGATGATGAAGCCGAGCCAGTCGACCAACAATCCTAGTCGAGATCGAGTAGGCTCTACTCGAGATCGACGACGGTCCCAGAAGCCGCGTTACTCGGTTTGACGAATCCTACTCGGTTTGGGATTCCTTGGGCTCGAAGTTTGCCGATTCTATCCGAAATCATCAAGACACATCATGAAGGAAGAGATCTATTCACTTGAGACACCTTAGATATTATTTCCCTTTTAGATTTAATTTCCTTGTTACTTTTATTTATCATTAAGCCTTTTAGATATAATTTTAGATATAGATAGATATTTCTATCCTTGAATAGCAAGGTTTAGAAGCCTATAAATAAAGCCCATGGGGCTGGTTTTTCATTCATTCAATCACACAATTCAATTTCGGAGAGAGGTAAGTAGGAGAAGTAGAGAGAGAGAGAGTGAGTGGCCAAGAGGAGTTTTGTGAAGCGAGAGCGGAATTGAATTCCTTTGGATGTAAGCTCTATTTTATTTTATTAATGCAAGTTTATTTCCTTTTATTATTGATGTCTTTAATTATGATGAACCGCGAGTAGTCAACCCACTTCTAGGGTTGGGGCGAGCCCGACGATAGCCCTGCATAATTGAGGTAAAGATCCGACTTTTATCATGTTTTGAGCATCTCCTGCTTGTTTATGTGTTTATTACCCATCTAATGGAGATCCATGATAACAACTTGGATTGTAAACATAAAATTAGTAGAGACAATTAGGGTTTCTTGAAAGAGTTGTCTAATTGTTGGAAAAGGCGAAAGCTTGTCCTTGATGCGATTTACATGATTATCTGTTTATCTCTGCCTTATGCATGCTTGGTTATCGTTGTTGCGAACCCCAATCTTGGAAGTCCTTTTACATTAAGTTTAGTTCGAAACCCCCAAAGCATTTGTTCTTTATTTTCTTTCGTTTTATCTTCTATTCTTCTACTCGATCTCGAATTGCACTACTCGATATCGAGTAAACTGATCCTTGACCAAGTCGCTGTAGCTTCTCCTGTGCAGGTACTCGACGAGACAAAGCGAAGTCGACCAAGACTCTACTCGATATCGAGTAGGCCTTGTCGATATCGACCAGCCAGTGCCTGTGACTGCTACGCTGTTCGACGGTCCGATCTTCTGTCGACTAACCTAGTCGAGATCGAGGACCCTGTTGTCGACTTTTGTGAGATTTCTCTGCTGCCTAGGATCCGCTGACACGCTTCCTCGTGGATCGATCCTGACTTCCCGCTGCTACATCAGGAGGAGGTCTTATAATTATTTGCAAGGGACGGAATCTGGTTTGCTGTGATTTATTTATATTTTATTATTGCAAGTCTCGATTTCCTCCTATCAACAAATTGGCGCCGTTGCCGGGGAAGCTATCATTCGCGCCTTAGGTAGTTAAATCTCACGTCTGCTTTGAGTTACTTTACAGGTGTATGCGCCGTTCTGGTCAACCACCCGAGTTTGACGGCTTAGACGAACCAGAGCGCCTTCTACACATCAGAGCTAAACTACAAAGAGCCATAGCGGCTGCTGAGACACAAGAACAGCTGATTGCGAGGCTTACAAGGGAGCTAGCTGCTGAAAGGGCAGCAAAGGAACAAGAAGCTGAGCGCGCAAGGCAAGCAGAAGCTGAGCTTGCCCAATATCCAACTACAGCAGAGGATTATATGCATCCAACTCTCGTCGTGCCTGAATCGGCGATTCTAATCCCTGAAAACTCATTTGAAATTCGCACTCAGTTTCTTATAGAACTTAAGAATAGTGCTTTTTATGGCAAATTTAATGAGTGTCCTCTTGAACATATTACCAATTTTCATGACATGTGCCGTACTCTTGCTGAAGGTACAACGCTGGAATATGTCAAGATGAAAGCTTTTCGCTGGTCTCTCGCTGAGCCTGCACTGAATTGGCTTGAAGGGCTGAAACCAAGATCACTCACAACATGGGCCCAAGTAGAGCAAGAATTTCTGAATAAATTCTTCCCACCTGCCAAGACAGCACTTCTCCGCCAGAAAATCACCGCCTTCAAATTGAAGCAAGGGGAACCGCTGGCAAGGGCATGGGAACGCTACAAAGAACTGCTGCGATCCTGCCCCACTCATGGACAGCCACCCTACGTCATTCAGGAGATCTTCTTCAACTCTCTTGATCAAGTCACCAAGGACAGAATCAACCAGTATACTCGCTATGAGTATCTGACGATGCCGCCAGTTGACGCATGGGGTGTGCTAGACAAGCTCACTAATTATGACAACAAATATGGGTCTACTGCATACTATGAGGAGAACTGCTATGCCAGGCCAACACCATCTATGCCACTCTATTAGCCAGCAAAGGAGATTGACCCAAATGTCAGGGAGCAGTTCTACAGAGACCAGAATCGCAAGCTCCTCAAGCAAGTCAAATATCTATCTGTCAATCAGCCTTGCATCCAATGCGGATCACAGAGGCACACCACCACTGAGTGCCCACACACTGAGCAAGTCAGAATGGCAGAGACACATGAGGAGGCAGCTTATGCAGGGGGTCCAAATCGATACATGGGAGATCAAAGGTTCTATTAGCCTCAGTGGAACCAAGGCCCTCCCAGGAATCCCCCACCCTACAGAGCTCCAGGACATCCAGAAAGGGATCAAAAGAAGGATGATCTACAGCTGATCCTTGAGGAGATGCGTCGGAATCAGGGCACCATCAACAACCAGTTCCAGAACATCACTACAAAGTTTGGAGAACTGGACATCTGGAAAAGAGGAATAGAGACGCAGATGGGTCAAATCGCTGCACAGATCCCACGACCGTCCGGACAGCTCCCTGGGCAAACAGAACCAAATCCTAAGGGGAAAACCGGACATGTCGCAGCTATCAAACTCAGGAGTGGACATCAGTTACACGAGCCAGAGGTCGGGAAATAGCAAAGCAAGGCAGAGCAGCAACTCAAGACAGAGCAGACCCAACTCGAACTCGAGGAACCCGTACTCGATCTCGACAAGACCCTACTCGACATAGACCAGAAGCTGAGCTCGGACTCCACTGTGAAGCCCAGCAACTCGAGGTCGACAACCCAAGTTGAGATCGACGAGCCCCTGGTCGAGATCGAGGAGCAACATCTGGCCGACGTCCACGACTCTGCAACACCTTCGACAGATGATCTGGCTCCAAAACAGAAAAAGCCACTGCCTTTTCCTTCCAAAGCTCAGAAAGATCCCACGGCAGGTAGGTTTACCAGGTTTGTTAATATGCTGCAAGAACTGAATGTTTCTATTCCTTTTATAGAAGCCCTGCAAGAGATGCCTCGATATGTCAAATTTCTAAAGGAAATCCTGAGCAAGAAGCGATCTATCTCGGAGATCGCAGGCGAATGCAAAGTACTCCACTTCCCTGAAAAGATACCTGACCCTGGTAAGTTTTCTGTTACTGTGGGTTTTGGACTATATAAATATGATTCTCTGTGCGATTTAGGAGCAAGTGTGAGCATCATGCCTCTATCAATCTGGCGGAAGGTAAAAATAGGATGCATAGAACCTATGGATGCCAAACTATACATGGCAAACAATACAGTAGTCATCCCTACAGGTATAGTTGAGAACGTCCCTGTCCAGGTTGGTAAATTCTTTGTTCCAGCAGATTTCCTTATCATAGACTGTGCTAAAGATCCTACTAGCCCTATTATTCTTGGTAGACCGTTCTTAGCTACTGCAGATGCCAAAATAAGTGTCAAGAATAGATCGCTCACCTTCACCATAGGCGATGAGATTTTAGATTTCTCTTTTGGCCCTGCAAAAGAGGAAATTTCCTGGCTGGAGGTGAAAAGCATCAGCAACCACGGGACCAAGCAAACAGCGAAGGAGGGTGCAAACACTGTACTCGAGATCGACAAGAGCTACTCGATCTCGACAAGGGCCCCACTCGATCTCGACAAGACTTTGACGATCTCGACAACCACTGCTGAACCAGAGACTTGCCCAGAGCCTAAGTATGGGGTCCCTTTACTCGAGGTCGACCAGGTGTACTCGATCTCGACTAGCCCCAAGCCCAAAGTTTCCTATTTTGGGTCTGAAAAGGTAAGTTCAGGTATGAATTCTACTCCCCCTCAGTCCATAAAGAAATTTTTTAATAATTTAAGGGGAGGTAAAGCCCAGTGGCAAGAAAATCTGCGAAAGCTAAAGGCTGGAAGGAAGAAAAAGAAAGAGAAGGGAGATGATGCAAGCAACCACCTATCAGCTGAGCTTGCATACTACCATCAGGACCTAGATGATCCAGGAGAAGGGCCAAGCATGAGCAGGCCCCACAATAATGGTCCTTGAGTGCAAACGGAGAAGTCGGCCTAGCGACTCTAAAATCTAGGGCATGTATATAGAACTTTATGAATCTTTGGGACCTTTTGAACTTTTTGGTTTTTGTTTTTTGTTTTTGGTTTTATGTCTTTTAGAATATTTCATGTGGATAGTCTTGTTTCTTGTGCAATCTAACACTTTTAGGTCGGCAAGCATATACGGATTGCGAAAAGTGGGATAAAGAAGTCCCTGAAAACCAGTCAGAATCGACGAAGGCCAAGTCGACGACGACAAGGAGGAGAAGCCAGAAGTTACTCGACCTCGAGTAGACGTACTCGACATCGACAAGCCAAGACACTCCTCGACTTCAGAAAACTACTGGACGCAGAAAAGCTACTCGAGATCGAGTACACTATACTCGAGATCGACGAGCAACCTACTCGACATACACTGATTTGCCTCCTCGATGTGTTATCCTGTGAGTTCCTTCCTTTACTCTTGTTTTTATTTGATTTTATACAGTGGGGACACTGTAAATTTTAAGTATGGGGTGGGGGAAGGGCTCATTATCATTATCATATATGTTAGTCTTGCTTTTGGTTTTACATGGTGAAATTTTAATTTTATGTTATGCATTCATGTTTAAATTTTGTGCCTTTTAAATCTTTTGTCATAATTTAGTCTTGATTTTTGCATAAGAAAAAAAATAGAAAATGTCGAAAAATAAAAAAAAATAGGCATGTTTAATTTTTGCATTGTTTTAGTTTTATACCCTAACTTAGATGTCCTATGATGATAAATAATAAGTGACTTGATCATGTAAATCCTATGGCATGTTTGGAAGGTTTAGCCTAAGTCCTCGAAAATGGTTTTTATGTGGATTGTGAACTTGTGATGAAATTGAGCACATATGATCCTAAGCTAAAGGTTAAAATCCAACAAAAATTGTCCCAGTGAGAATTTTGGCCTTATAGGGAGAACATTAAAAATCCCTCTGCTTTCTTGAGTATATTTACTCTTCCTATGCATCTCTAAATGTTGTAATAGTTATTCAAAGCCAATGCATTTATATGTTTATGTTGATGAGAATTAAATGATGGAGGCACCTTTTAAGCCAATTTTATCCTCTCTTTACCTACCCTACATTATCCCTGCTTGAAGCCAGAACATTAGCCTGAGACGTTTATTGTGAACTCCACAAAAATATCCTTAGCCAAATTGAGCCTCACCCCCATTTGGGAATTAAGACTTAGAGTTGGTTAGAATGATGATTTGTGGAAAGAATGAGCTTATGTTGCATTTCAAGAAGGATCAGGGAAAGCATTGAGATATGGGTTGGTTTTATATTTTTATCTTGCTAGACATATTATGTAAAAGGACTTTTGGCTCACATTATGAATGCACTAGTATTATTTTATTTATTTTCGTTTCAAAAAAAAAATCCGAAAAAAAGAAGAAGAAAAAGTCCATATGTTTGTGAATAAAGTGCATGAGCCAAATTTACCTTATTTCTTTCATTATTTGCAAGATACATATTTTGGGGAGGTTGAGAAAGTTTGAAAGGTTACATACTTCATTGAGATAAATTGGAGTGTTTGGTGGATGCACATGATTGAAAAGTTATGGTTTGGTTGTGTTGGAGATTTAGGAGTCTTGATTCCCGAATTTTATTTAGCACCACATGGCCAAATAATTCCATACCTTATTATTTCTTACCAAGCCCCATTACAACCCCGCCGAATGGAATCTTCTTTGAAAACTTCTATTGAGCGAAGTCCTCCTGATAATTCTTGTTTCATTTACATAATTTGTTGCGAAATGGATTCATATTTAAATTGCAATGTTTATGAGATTGTGTATGGAATTGAGTTGAGAGTTGATCTACATAGCCTAAACACATTTGAGAGTTGAGTGTAAACACATTATCCCTGTGAGGTTGGATTTATATTGCCTATGCCTATGGATCGCTCATATATGTGTAATGACGTTAAATTCACTTGTCTTACATTGCTACTACTCGAGAAGTTGCTTTTGACAAAGGCGAAGACTTGAAGGATGTGTTGTAGGTTTTGGTTATTGTTTGGTTATTGCTTGAGGACAAGCAAGTCTAAGTATGGGGTGATTTGATGTCTCCAAAGTAGCCATGACTTTATGCATATTTGAGTTCCATATTCTTTATATTTTGCATGTTTTGGGTTGGGAATATGTCGGATTTATGTAGTATATGCTTATTTGTCAGAAATGGAGATCTACATAAGTTTCTGTTTAATATCGCAGAATATGGAACCATTTCGGGAGAAAACCAAGAAGCAAGAGCCGGAGCACAAGGCTACTCGACATCGACTAACCCTAGTCGATCTCGACAAGACATGCCTAGACACCAGCCAGCATCGAGGAGCCTATGTCGAGAGACTGAAGACGAAGAACCCGACTCCACACCCTACTCGAGATCGAGTACGGCTACTCGAGGTCGACAAGACCATGGAGCCAGGACCGAGCACCTCGAGAAGACTTGCCCGACCAGCCAAGCCAGACCTAGTCGACGAACAATTCTACTCGATGTCGACGAGGGGTCCTCGAGATCGATGAGCGCCAGGAGCCATGTCCGAGTCTGTCGAGGACCAGCTAGCCGAGACGACGAAGCCGAGCCAGTCGACCAACAATCCTAGTCGAGATCGAGTAGGCTCTACTCGAGATCGACGACGGTCCCAGAAGCCGCGTTACTCGGTTTGACGAATCCTACTCGGTTTGGGATTCCTTGGGCTCGAAGTTTGCCGATTCTATCCGAAATCATCAAGACACATCATGAAGGAAGAGATCTATCCACTTGAGACACCTTAGATATTATTTCCCTTTTAGATTTAATTTCCTTGTTACTTTTATTTATCATTAAGCCTTTTAGATATAATTTTAGATATAGATAGATATTTCTATCCTTGAATAGCAAGGTTTAGAAGCCTATAAATAAAGCCCATGGGACTGGTTTTTCATTCATTCAATCACACAATTCAATTTCGGAGAGAGGTAAGTAGGAGAAGTAGAGAGAGAGAAAGAGTGAGTGGCCAAGAGGAGTTTTGTGAAGCGAGAGCGGAATTGACTTCCTTTGGTTTTAAGATCTATTTTATTTTATTAATGCAAGTTTATTTCCTTTTATTATTGATGTCTTTAATTATGATGAAGCGCGAGTAGTCAACCCACTTCTAGGGTTGGGGCGAGCCCGACGATAGCCCTGCATAATTGAGGTAAAGATCCGACTTTTATCATGTTTTGAGCATCTCCTGCTTGTTTATGTGTTTATTACCCATCTAATGGAGATCCATGATAACAACTTGGATTGTAAACATAAAATTAGTTGAGACAATTAGGGTTTCTTGAAAGAGTTGTCTAATTGTTGGAAAAGGCGAAAGCTTGTCCTTGATGCGATTTACATGATTATCTGTTTATCTCTGCCTTATGCATGCTTGGTTATCGTTGTTGCGAACCCCAATCTTGGAAGTCCTTTTACATTAAGTTTAGTTTGAAACCCCCAAAGCATTTGTTCTTTATTTTCTTTCGTTTTATCTTCTATTCTTCTACTCGATCTCGAATTGCACTACTCGATATCGAGTAAACTGATCCTTGACCAAGTCGCTGTAGCTTCTCCTGTGCAGGTACTCGACGAGACAAAGCGAAGTCGACCAAGACTCTACTCGATATCGAGTAGGCCTTGTCGATATCGACCAGCCAGTGCCTGTGACTGCTACGCTGTTCGACGGTCCGATCTTCTGTCGACTAACCTAGTCGAGATCGATGACCCTGTTGTCGACTTTTGTGAGATTTCTCCACTGCCTAGGATCCGCTGACATGCTTCCTCGTGGATCGATCCTGACTTCCCGCTGCTACATCAGGAGGAGGTCTTATAATTATTTGCAAGGGACGGAATCTGGTTTGCTGTGATTTATTTATATTTTATTATTACAAGTCTCGATTTCCTCCTATCAACACCAATGATCTTTTGATTTAGAGACATAGAGCTTGTCTCCAACTTCATACTCCTTGGGCTCATCATTGGATATCCTACATAAGCGCACATACCAAGGCAAACCTCTCCCATGTCTAGATAGATCTTTAATGGAAATAGGAGAAGAAAGATCCATACCTTGGCTTACCTTCGCAGAGACGGAATCGGGGACCACGGTGTTTGGTCGATCTCGAGTAGGGGTACTCGATCTCGATGAGTTTTCAGGTTCTGGAGGTGAGCTGCTCGTAGGTGCAGGAGCTGGTGGAGGTGAGGGCTGGTCGATCTCGACAAGCCTTGTCGATCTCGAGTAGCTCTGGCCATTTGGTGGAGTCAGCGTCGAGGAAGGTGAAGTCGAGGCAGGGAAGTGGTGGTCGATCTCGAGTAAGGTACTCGATCTCGAGGAGCCTGGCGCTTCAGTCTGGCTGTTCGATGACGCTGGTGGTGGTGGAGGCTCCTGGTTTTGGTCGAGGTCGACGAGAGTCTTCGATGTCGAGGAATCTTGGTCGACTTTGACCCCATACTTGGTTCCTGTCAAGGCATCCGAAAAATAGTTAGTCCATAACGACGTACCTTGGTCTGTGTCGATTGGATTCTCTGTGTCCTCCTTTAGGATTGCCATGATCTCCTCCACCTGGGCCTCCATATCCCTCTTCTCCAGCTCCTCAGGGGTCATATTTCTTACCTTGGGTTCCCCGCAAGTGATGTAGCCAGCTGAGATAGATTTTACCTCTTCCATTGGACTTGTATGCCTTTCAGTTTTATTAAAGGAATACTCAATTACCTCATCGCTGATGTTGAAAGTGAGCACTCCTTTCCTTACGCTTATATTGGCATCCACCGTCGCCAAGAAGGGTCTTCCTAGAATAATTGGACAAGCAGGGTCTTCTTGCATATCAACAACTAGGAAATCAGCAGGGACAAAGAATTTACTTACTTGTACTGGCACATTGTCCACCATGCCTGTTGGAATGATCACTGTGTTGTTGGCCATGTAAAGTCTAGCATCCACAGGCTCTAGGGCACCTATCTTAATCTTGGACCAAATTGTTAAAGGCATTATACTCACAATAGCTCCAAGATCACATAAAGCATTAATTTTATATGGACCAAATCCAATGGTTATAACAAACTTATCTGGATCTGGCCTCTTCTCCAGTATGTCCAAATGGCTGCATTCCTCTGTAATCTCAGCCATTGATCTCTTTTTGCTCAGAATCTCCTTCAGGAACTTGACATAGGATGGCATTTCATTTAGAGCTTCTGTGAAGGGGATGGTGACGTTGAGTTTCTGAAGCATCTTGATGAAGCGCTGAAATTTCTTTTCTGCTGGGTCCTTTGGAGATTTTGTGGGGAAAGGCAGCTTCTTTTTCTGATTCGGAGCCAGAACAGATGTCGGAGGTGTAGCAGCTTTCTCGATCTCGGGTTGCTCTTCCTCGATCTCGACCACGTCTTTGTCGATCTCGACCAGATTGGGTGGTGTCGAGTTGTTGTGCAGTGCAGACGAGGGCTTCTGTATTTTCTTCTCGAGATCGAGCAGGCCCTCCTCGAGATCGACTAAGGTGTTGTCGACTTCGACTTGCTGCTGGTCGAGTTGCTGTTCTTTGTTCTGTTGCTTTTCGACTTCTGGCTCTTGCAGTTGATAGCCGCTTCTGAGTTTTACAGCAGCGATATGTCCAGTCTTTCCCTTGGGATTAGGTTCTGAAGATCCTGGGAGTGACCCTGTCTGTCTGGGGATTCCTGCTGCTAGCTGACCAATCTGTGTATCAATTGTTTTCCACCATATATCAATCTCCCCAAGCCTTGAGTTGACGCCCTGAATCTGAGTATAGACTGAGTTGAAGGATTGCCTGGTTTCTGTATGATTTCTCCTTATTTCCTCTAAAACAGTCTGGAGATCATCCTTTTTCTGGTTTCTTTCCGAATGTCCTGGAGCTCTGTAGGGCGGGGGGTTCCTAGGGGCACCTTGGTTCCATTGCGGTTGCTGAAACCTTTGGTCCCCCATGTAGCGATTGGGACCCCCTGCGTAAGCTGCCTCTTCATGGTATTCTGCCAGCCTGACTTGCTCTGTGTGTGGGCACTCAGTAGTGGTGTACCTCTGTGATCCGCATTCAATACAAGGCTGGTTGATAGAAAGAGACTTTACTTGTTTGAGGAGCTTCTTATTCTGATCTCTGTAGTACTGCTCCCTAACATCTTGATCGATCTCCTTAGGGGGCTCATATAGGGGCATGGATGGTGCTGGCCTGGCGTAGGGGTTCTCCTCATAGTTGACTGGAGTCCCATACTTGTTGTCATAGTTGGTCAGCTTGTCTAGAGCAGCCCATGCGTCAGGAGGCGGCATTGTCAGATACTCATAGTGAGTATATGTGTTGATTCTGTCCTTTGCAGCCAAGTACAGAGAATTGAAGAAGATCTCTTGAACTACGCAGGGTTGCTGTCCATGTGTAGGGCAGGATCGCAGTAGATCCTTATAGCGTTCCCATGCCTTTGCTAGCGTCTCTCTAGGCTGCTGTTTGAAAGATGTGATCTTTTGGCGTAGGAGTGCTGTCTTGGCAGGAGGAAAGAACTTGTTCATAAATTCCTGCTTCACTTGAGCCCATGTTGTGAGAGATCGTGGTTTCAGCCCTTCCAACCACTTCAATGCAGGACCAGCCAAAGACCAACGGAAAGCTTTCATCAGGATGTACTCCAAGGTGGTACCTTCAGAAAGAGTACGACACATGTCAGTAAAATTGGTAATATGGCGCAGAGGGCATTCATTAAATCTACCATGAAAAGCATGATTTTTAATTTCAATAAGGAATTGAGTGCGAATTTCATAGTTGTTTTCAGGGATTAGAATGGCCGATTCAGGCACGACGAGAGTCGGGTGCATATAATCCTCTGCAGTAGTTGGGTATAGGGCAAGCTCAACTTCTGCTTGCCTCGCACGCTCAGCTTCCTGTTGCCTGCCTGCTCTCTCAGTGGTGAGAGCAGCATCCCTGGCGGCTAGATCCCTCGTGAGCCTTTCGATCAGCTGTTCCTGTGTTTCTGCAACTGCCATGGCTCTTTGTAGTTTAGCTCTGATGTGTAGAAGGCGCTCTGGTTCGTCTAAGCCGTCAAACTCAGGTGGTTGACCAGAACGGCGCATACACCTGTAAAGTAACTCAAAGAAAAAAGTGAGATCTGACTACCTAAGGCACGAATGATAGCTTCCCCGGCAACGGCGCCAATTTGTTGTGAGGAGGAAATCGAGTATGAAATATAATAAAATAGATCAAACCAGATTTAGGCCCACGCAAATAATTACAAGACTCCTACCAATGCAGTAGTGGGAAGTCAGGATCGAATCCACGAGGAAGCGTGTCAGCGGATCCTAGGCAGCTGTAAATCTCACAAAAAAGCAACAGAAAACAGAAACAAAGGAAGAAAGAAAGACAGAAATAACAAACGAAAGCAAGAAATAAAGCAAAGACAACAACTTTACTCGATCTCGACTAGCCTAACTCGAGATCGACTAACAGCAGCAGACACAGAAACTCAGAAAATCGACGAAAACAGCAACTCAACTCAGACAAGGTCCTACTCGATCTCGACTACTACCTACTCGAGATTGACAAGCTCCTCCACTAGATCGACAAAGAAACAGAAACTGTAACGGCAGATTTCGAACGCAGAACTCAGATTTCGACAGAAATAAATCAATATATAAAGAACTTCCAAAGCCAGGGTATCAACGCCACAACGATAACCATGCAAAGTAACGCAGAAAGGCATAAAAGATCATGCTTTCCATCAAAATAACTTTCGTTACTAACAAATAGGCATATAGAGGCTTTCACATAAACCCTAATTGTTACTAACCCTTTTCACATAATTAACCCAAGTTGCATTAAGATCACTTTCGCTTCAATAACACAAACAAGGATCACCTTCAACTTTCGCAAATGAATCATGCTCATAGGGATAGAAGAAGAATCGCATAACAAGATTGTACCTTTACCGCATCACCTTACATGGCCACCGTTGGGCTCACCCCAGCCCCAGAAATAGGTGGACTACTCGCTCTTCATCATCAAGATAGACATTAAATAACAAAAGAAACTAACTTGCATTGAATTAAATAAAGAAAGCTTACAACCAACAAGACAAATCCGCTTTCGCCTTTCCACCTTGCTCGCCACAAACTCTCTCTCTCTATGTAACTACTTACTTGTTCTCTCTGAAATTGAATGATGAAAAACCAGCCCCTAAGGCTTTATTTATAGCCTTATATTCCTTGCAAATCAAGGATAGAATATATCTATCTATATCTAAAAAGCTTAAAAGATAAATAAATGTAATTTAGGAATTAAATCTAAAAAGGGGAAATAATATCTAAATAGGTAAGTCTTCTCATGTTGATAGATCTTGTCTTCCATAGATAGAATTTGATGGATTTCGGATAGACTCGGCTTCCTTCGGCCCCAAGGATTCCCAAACCGAGTAGGATAGTCAAACCGCGTAACGCGGCTTCGGGATGCGGCTCGTCGATCTCGACCAGGGCTCATCGATCTCGACCAGGGCTCGTCGGCTTGGGCTGACTGGGCTTCTCGGGTAGCTCTGCTCGATCAAGCTCGGATCTTGGCTCCTGGGTCCTCGATCTCGACAACACAACTCGAGATCGAGTAGATCTGGCGTCGAGGATGTGTGGCCTGGTGTGGTCGAGGAACTCCTCCTCTGCATGGACTCGGATTGGCGCATGGTGGTCCTCAATCTCGACAAGCCTCCTCGAGATCGAGTAGGGTTCCGGGAGTCGGGTTGTCTCTGACTCAGTGCCTAGTCGACAAGGTCTGTGCTCGGACATGTTCGTCGAGATCGAGTAGAGTGTACTCTAGATCGAGTAAACATGGGCTCCTAGCTTGTTTCGACTGCTTCCGCTGCATCTTGACCTTGGACTTCTGTAGTTGATTTCCGAGCTTTTCCGACCTTTCTTAGACTACATAGATTCTGTACTATCTTAGCCCAAATGCATGAAATGTATGCAGAAAATGACATAAAAGTTATTGTAAAACATGGCAGATTCAACTCACAACACAAAAGTCGTAACAGATATAATGTACATCACGGTGATCTAGTGGACCGTACAACATCATCCAATATCTCAGTAACCTCGTCCAACAACTGATGGATCTGAGGGTGGGTGGCCATGGCCCGTATATAGCCCTCTATCTCGTGCATCCGAGCCGCTACCGCCGGAGGGATAACTGCAGGGTGAGGCAGGTCCACCCATGGATCCATGCCGATCGGGTGGACGGTCGCTGAAGGGTACGGATGGGGTTGGGTGGTGGGAAGCACGTACGGCCGGCGCTGAGATGTGTACCAAGCCATGTACTCAGCAGTGACACCGGCCTGACAGTCCTCTAGTGCGTCTATGATCAGCCAACCGGTAAAAGCGACCCTCGTCGCGTAAGTCCTGCCACCTGTCGTGCGCGGCGTCAAACACGGCGACGTACTTCGGCTTCAAGGTGGTGCCGCGACTCATCTGCCTCGGCTTGATGACGGGCTGCGGGACCCCCTGGACTCGGCCAAACTGCCGAAGGCACCTATCGGGCATATATGGCTCCTCCTCCCCGCAGAATGTGATGGTGCCCCGGTAGGTGGACTGACGGTACTCACCGTCGAAGTCCAGTTCACGCCTAAAGGGCATCCGCTCCACCTATAAATAAAAAAAATCAGTTGTAAGTCACATTTACGAAATATATGTCATATAATTAGAGCCTCGAATACATACTGTAACGGCCCAAGATTATGATTCCCGGGTTACGTTTCGAGGGATGAAACCCCTCGTTAGGATCTTGTGCCCCGAGTACAGGTTGAAGGTTCGAAATCAACAATTTCGCTTTGGAAGTGGGATTTCATACCCAAAATTCGAAGGGATCGTTGAAATCCCCGAGGAAGTCCCCTGTACATGTCGTAAGTCTAGGTGTGGAAAACTCATGGTCATACAAAAAGCAGAAGTAAAGTATAATACAAAAGGGGTGCCACGGCAGAGCCGGGTCAAAACATGAGCAACATTCAAATCCGAACCGTAATTAAATTGGTGAAGTCAGAGTCTCAACTCTCTCTTTCCGCCATGTTAGACCCCGCGGTCATGGAGCCAAATCAGCATCAATAGTAGTAAGCATAACGGATACCTAAAAAAATTGATAGTGGGCGGGAACAGATCGATGCCCACTTTGGCTCCGCATCCCGGCCCTAAGCACACATATACGCTATACCTAATAAAGATGCTTCTAGATGCAAGGCGGAATATTAACACACTAACATGCTCCTACGATCAAGTGCATAATAATAATAAGGCCTTAGCACAAAATACCAAGTGGTATATCCCTCTCCTACCTCCACCCCCTTTCGATAGGACAGAGACGGCACGCATGCCATGATAATCGGGCGGCACGCATGCCCAACCCTAAAGCCCGCAGGCAGCTCATAATATAAGTAATCCGATAGGGCAGAGACGGCACGCATGCCATAATAATCGGACGGCACGCATGCCCAACCCTAAAGCCCGCAGGCAGCTCATAATATAAGTAAAGGAAGTTCCATAACTCGATTGACTCATGACGGGACCCGATGGGACTGGGTCGTCCTATAACCCTAGCAAAGACTCTAGTTACTTCACAGATAACGGCCGTTCTGTTTACATACGCATAAAGAAGTAGAATGCTCAACGGTCAATGCAACCTAACATGGTACTACATGACATGCTGATTATGAATGCAAGCACCTAGTATATCATGCACCTAAAGCAGGGAATTTCTCTATTTCAATCTGAGTAAGCTCCGAAGAGACTTACCTGGCTATACAGAACAGCATAATAGAAGATCCAGCATACATCGTTCATAATCACAAAGTATCACCTAATTACATGACCAGAATATATATAAGTCTATGTCTAACTATCAATCACACACACCAATCAATAGAACAAGTAACATATCGTAAATGTCATCGTATCGCACGTTCCATAAAGTCACATTGCTCACCATAAATCATCAACCAAATCTGCATGCTCATACTCATCATATCCCCATATATCCCAACAGTTCATCACAATCATAAAGCATATAATTTGTTCGATAATATCCTACTAACTCGTCATAATTATATAACCTTTTAACCTCTTATAATAAATCACCACAAGTCATGCTATTAGTCACACATATCATGCCTTTAGTCAATTGATCATATCATCATGCTAATTAGTCATGGAATAAGTCATATCCCCAAGTTAGTCCCAAGCCGTTTCAAAATCCGGGTCAAACGGTTAGAAATCCCGATTCTTAAAAATGTTAGCAAAACCCTTTTTTAATTATTTAATACATCATTTCCTAGCTTGAATCCCCAAACCGTTTATATAACAATATATATATATATATATATATATATATATATATATATATATATATGAAATGGAATTTTTTTTCACTTTAGCCAAAATACGAAAAATTATTATGGAAACAGCCAAAATCCCAAAATATTTTGGGATTTAGCAAAAACGGGCGACTTTAGCCCAATTAAAAAAAATATATTAAAATATCAAAGTCGCTGTTTGAAACAGCGACCTAGGTATTTTTTTATCGGATTAAATGAAAAAAAGGATGAAAAGAAAAAAAATATATATATGGGAGAGTCGCTGTTTCAAATAGCGACTCTTCGTTTTTTATTTATTTTTTTAATCATGAAAGAGAGGGAGGTGGGCAGTAGGTGGGGCTCAAAGGGGAGAGAGAAAAAGATATGAGAGTGAAGAGAGAAGGGGGTTCACGTGGTGAGAGGGAGTTTGAGGAGAGAGAATAGGTGAGGCAAAATAAAAGAAAGAAAGGAGAGAGAGGGAGTGGGGTGCGTGTGCATGTGTCAGAGGAGACCAGGAGGGGGAGAGAGGGCATAAGGAGAGTGAGTAAGAGAGGTTATTGAATTTTTTTTTAATCAAGGGAGAGTCGCTGTTTGAAACAGCGACTCTCCCGCATATATTTGTTTTTTTACGTTTTTAAGAATTTTCCTAATTAAACTGTATTTTTAAAAAAAATACTAAGTCGTTGTTTAAAACAGCGACTTTAATATTATATTCATTTTTTAAAAAAAATTAGGCTAAAGTCGTTGTTTGAAACAACGACTTAGCCCCGTTTTGGCTAAATCCCAAAATATTTTGGGATTTGGCTATTTCCATAATATTTTTTCGTATTTTGGTTAAAGTGAAAAAAATTTCTATGAAATGTTAGCAAGGGGCCCACAAGCTACGTCAGCCTCCCTCCTCCTCCAGATTTCAAAACGACGCCCGCCTCGCCTGTGCTCCGATCAACGCCGAACCGTACCTACAACTGCGTCCAGCTCCTCGGCACTCTGGCTCTCGACTCCTCTCAGTGATTGCATCCCGCCACTCCCCACAGCTCCCTCGCACTCGCCCCGGCTAGCGCTCATAGCCCTCGAGCTCGTCACGCCATCCTCTCCCAGCCGCCCTCGCACTCTCGCTCGTCGGAAACCGATCTCGATCTCACCCTTAACCCCACCGATACCCTCCCCCGACCATCACAGACACAGAAGAATTGAAAACGACGACCGAGAAATGAGAAGGGAGGGTCGAAGCTCACCGGGGTAGTTTCGCGGATGTCGGAGCTTCGATTGGAGTTCTGGGCTTTGTCGATGGCTCGCGAGGGCTCGTCGGACCGGCGTGAGACATGGGTGAGGGTGATGGTGAAGTCTGAGGATGATTCCGATCGAAAACGGAGGAGAACGGCTTACCGAAACGGAGTTCGCGCTCGAATGGGGTGGTGGAGCTTCGGTGGCTCAGTGGTGGCGACGGAAAGCCTTTGGGGCTGCTTCAGGGTGCTTGTGGACATCGGGATTTAACGAGGGGAGGATGTGGTGGTGCTGGGTGAAGATGGTGAAGCCGGGAGCAGTGACGGTGGTGGCGTTTGGTGTTGATGGAGAAAGTGACAGTGGTGATGGCGGCTGCGGGGTGATGGTGAGGAGGAGATGGTGATGGCGTGAGATGGTGAATGATGATGAATGACGATCGGTAGAGGGATGGGTGAGGATTGAAGTGAATGATATACAAAGGGAGAGGGATGGTCTCGAGCAGGGTAAGGTACGTAGGAGGGAGTGGGTGAAGATTGAGTATGAATTTGGTTAAACCAACACCCGAAAATATATCCTGAATACGTGAATTTTGAATCTCGTAATTAGTTCTCAAATTTTAGTTTCCCCGACTCTCGCTTTCTCGATCAATTAGATTTTTATAATCGACAAGGATATCGCAATCCGATAATTATTTTGAATTTCCGAGGTAAAAGGACGAAAATTGTTCGTTAAATTTATATTCCAGTCTGAATCCGCTAAACGAGTTTTAAAACCGATTAAATTTCATTTTTAATTCTCTTTTTCCGAAAAAATTAGGATTTGAAAATCCGAGCCTTTACATCATCCACATATAAAAATAAGTATCATCCCCGAGACTAAAATCATCTTAAAACAGGGGATGAAGTTTAGAATTGGTGAGTCCAAAGATCATGTCATTGATCCCGTAAGCACCTCACAAGTGCCCCTATGAGATGCTCACAGTACCGTTGTCATAATCATAATTTCTCCAATAGATCGTAGCAAGAATGTAATATGGGCCCCTACCACATCCTTACTCCGACTTCTCGGCTATATCATAACTTGAAAAGCATTACAACATCTCCACTGGGTCTTAGCAAGCAGTCTATAAGGGCCGCTATAAAATGTCTGTATCCACTTCGTGGGGCGTTATAATGCAAGCTCAGTTAGAAAATTTCAAGAGGGTCCTTAGTTTGAAAATGTTTGGTCTCAAAATCATTTAAGTTATCAATCGCGTTCGATTTCTCTAAATCCAACTCAGTCCTTTTTAAACACCATTCAAAATCTATTAACCAGATGTTAGTCAAGCAAGTTCCAAATTCAAGAGGTGGAATCATCCACCTCTAAGGGCTAACCCCATATTTCCTTCCTAGGTTCCAAGTCAAAATCAAATTCATTAATTCAATTCTATCATACTAGCAATTCCAATTCAAGGCATCATCACCGTCTAAAGCATAGAATTCGCACAATACTACCCCAAATAAAGCATTCACTTGGTTACATCCTCAAGAGAATCCGCCTACAACTACCAACCATAACAAGACACGACCCCTACTCCTTATCTTTCGCATCAAGGTCATTCCTACCTAGGTCTACCAACTCAATCAAATACTAATTATAAACCCCATTGCATCCCGCTCATATACATACTCTCTAGCCTCACAACTGTCCGCAATCAAGGCCAATTACCCAAACCAACTACTAAGCATTCCAAGTCATATGCCATCAAGCCATCTAAGAACCAGCCTACTTCAACATCCCGACCTCAAATCCTACTCGACCAGCTAAAACCATATCTTGGAGTTCCCGATTGCATAATTCTCTTATTCCGACAAACCTAACAACTCGATCGACTACCAAGACTCTCTATAAAGCATACCCTCATCCTAGAGGTCCTCTACCAGTCTTATCTCCACCTTCTAAGAGAAATCTCAAGTCACCTCGACTGAACTGCTCTCTTGATCGACCTAGATGTTCCTTAACAATCTCGCTTACTCTTCCTAGGTCCTCAAGACTCCGCCTGACCATCATCTTCAAAAGAGACATATCGAATCACCTTGCTAACCTAATCATACTTCCCGCACCACTAAACACTCCCACTGACCATCTCACACCTGTCACTCCCGACCAACTCTAACACCGAAACCCATCTAGTGCTACTCCCAACCATGAATCACCAGACCCTCATCACTAGCACCTATCCTAAAAGACCAACCACTGATTCTATCTACTCATCCCATTCTGAATCTCACAAAAACGGAAGCAATCACGACTCCTCAAGCCGACCTACTCTAGATCCTCTTCCTGGCATTTTTCGAAACTACCTGAAGCTACCATTCCTTAATCACGATATCTTGGGTCTAAAGCCTCTATCCATCGACCTTTCTTCCCCAAAGAAACCTTATGCCACCCTAGCTCGAATTCCCCATAATATCACAACTTGACCAATTCTCTCACAATCCTCTAATCTATAAATTCCCAACATCCCCTACCTGGACTAGTTCTCCTCATATTGCCTCAGATCACGCTTCCTCGACCTCGAAATCTCTACCGCTTAAACCATTATGTACCGATCATCATTCCCACGGAATTCCTATGACATCCGAGTTTCCCATGTACCGCAACTTCGCCAAACCTTCTAAAATTCTTCTTCCTCAAGTGTCCTGAATACCTTCTGCTTTCCTAGTTCCCAATTCCATGCTCAGAACTTCCATATCTCAACCTCAAGCCCACAATCTTACTAGAAAATCTCAATGACATTCTTGTCTAGCTACTAGTCCTTCCTCAAAAATTCATCACACATCCTCAAATACCTTAATAGCCACAATAACTTCCACTCATAAATTCCCCAAGCATTACCAATCCTATCTAAACAACCCTAAATACTCATCATACGAATAACCCTGATATGAACAACCTAATATCCCCGATCGATAATTTGCCAAGCAACCCCATACTACTCTTCCTTGGCAATTCCTCAACCTCATCCCTTACCGAAAACGCTCACACTCACAACACACATCACCTAGTCCCAAATTCTACGATTCCTCAAACGTTCCTTAATCGATCATCCTCGACACCGCCCACGATCCGCTCATAGACTATCTAAACACCTTCCTTAGCACACCAATATGCCTTACAACACCTTCCCTCAAGAATCCCCCGATCAACTCCTAGCTCACCCATCCACCTCAAACAATCCTAACTACCTCTACCCACAACCAAACTCAAGATCACCCTAATGAAACTAGTCTAGACCTTAGCCAACCACCCTCTTATACTACCCGCACACACTACCAGCCTAGACTACCACTTCTCACTAGGACATTCTTGGAGCTCAACTATACTCACTAACCACTATCTCCGACCAGTCCCAACTCACTCGGCTCTACCCAAGCTAACGCATCCATCCTGCACACCCTCTCGCTCATCTCATGACCAAGAACAAAGACTTCGATTCCTCTGCCACTTTCCGACCTAGCTTACTGAAGAATCTCTCGACTCATGCCCAAGAAGAAGCACCACCAGACATATAACCCATAACCAACTCACCAGCAAGTCAGTATACCAAGCACCAAGGCACATCATCATAGAAACAAGTTAGTCATGCAATTATTGCTACCAGTTTAGCACATCCGTCATCACACATTCAATTATGTCAGTTCTAGGCCTATCACAGAACATCAATTCCGATTAGTATAGAAGAATCCACGATTTGAATTAAGAATGTTCTTCCTCATGTCAATTGGGAGGAACATGTTCACGATTGTCATCTTTGAAGCATATTGGTCCTTTTTGCCATCGGTGATGCTGATCCTGGGGCCTAGGGGTCATGAACCATCACACTTCTGTTGCGCCGCTTCGGTGCCACTTGGTCGTCGGTCCTTTCTTGCATATCGGCACTCATCGGAGGATCTTAAGGGTTAGAAGTTACGGAGATAGGGGAGAGACAAGGGCGAACAACACATCTTACTTAAGTGTTCAGACATGGACCAAGACTAGGGACGACGAGACCAAGGAGAAGATCCCAACCCGAGAGTTACAACGATGCCCTTATAATTGTGTCACGCAAACACATAAAAATCCAGAGATATCATCATATTATTTCACACTAGTATGCACCTATCTCAAGGAATATCGATTTATGCATTCATAACATGTTCATATTATCATCTTTATATGTGCGCAGAACAAGCTAGCAACCTAATATTTCATTCACCAATCATGCTTGACAGACTAAGAACATGTATGAAAAGACTGACATGGGACATATATGACTTGAGTTATGCAAGATCTAGCAAACACCATGGGATATCATATGCACGACTTATCACTCATTTAGATACGCAATTAAGCAAGTTACAATACTACGGAAAGCATGCTAAGATGTACCCTAAAAATCATGCTAAGGGAATGGTCAGTTCATGCAGGGTTGGTATAGCAAATATCTCATCACATACATCCATATTCGCATAGTAAGACTAAGATGTCACACAATCATACGAGGGCCTATAACTGGGAGGTATATATGCCTTACATGATACTAGCAATACTCATTAAACATGTACACAATCGATGAGGTCCAATTAGGTTAATCTGGCATGCTAAGTCATCCAATTCACGTTTTAAACATACAATGAGAGTTGACCACACTATCATGGACCTAGTTCATAGAGAGATAGTAATCATGGGAATTCAATACATACGGAACATATATCCACTCATAAGTGCAACCATGCAAGGTACCAGGCAAGTCATGCTGAATTATACCAATATAGCATGTCATGAAATTACAAGGAGGCTATCATTATAACTTGACAGAATTCTCTAAGGGCAATCACCGACTCACCACCCCGTTTCCCCATGGGACGCTAGTACGACTCCCTGGGTAGGACACAAGGACATCCACGCCATTTCCGAGAGGTGAGGGTAGAACTCCTGTTTAAACTCTTGCGGTAAGAAGACGCGATGACCAATACAAGGACCGAAAGGGATGAACCCATGAGGTAACTCACTTCTAACTCGAACTACTACGATCATCACCCCTACTAACATATTCAAGTAACCCTCACATCCGACACGACTTTCGAAGGTAATTAGTTAACCAACCCAAATTTCCCGTGGAAGACACCAACCTCAGGTATGAGACTCGAGAGGAGCGTAGATGGCGGGATACCAAGCAGGACTCGAAACGGGGAGAGAAGACTCTCCTCGAGCCTTGCTAACATGCCTAAATATTTTAGTGGGACGGTTGACAGAGTCAAAATCATCAGGGGTTTGAATTATGGAAGAGCTATTCCGACAAGACAGAAAATCTGATTACATAAGAACAAGGTTTCCTCCCGCTATCCCATTTGCACATATAGTCATTTACATGTTCAAGTTAAGGCATTCTGATTAGTTCGATATCCTAAGCACAATAGCACTCATCACGGAAGCAATCAACAAGATTAATATGATCCTCTTCGAGGAGTATCGCCCTCGGGCCCAATTGCATATATGTATATATAAATGTAAGCATAGAGACGATCTATGCCGTCCGTCGAGGGACGGCTGACCGGAGGGGCAAAAACCTCACGACCTCTTAACTCAACACTCCAACCTCCATGGTGTTCCTTGGAGTCTTCTAGGCTCATCTGTAAATAAAAGCTAGTACTTTGCCTATCGTTGCCCGAATTCTACATCCATAAGGGATGTCTACCAGTTGGGTCTCTACCCACGAGATTGTTTCCCCTGTATTCATTTTAGGTTTAAGTCCAATTAAATTCATTTTGCCCTTTTAAAAATATTTTCCAAGACCATTTGAAAACATTGGGCGATTTTCAAAACCATCTTCAACCTATTGTACTCGGATCGCAAAACCTCAGCTCTGATAGCACCTTTGTAACGGCCCGAGATTATGATTCCCGGGTTACGTTTCGAGGGATGAAACCCCTCGTTAGGATCTTGCGCCCTGAGTACAGGTTGAAGGTTTGAAATCAACAATTTCGCTTTGGAAGTGGGATTTCATACTCAAAATTCGAAGGGATCGTTGGAATCCCCGGAGAAGTCCCCTTTACCTGTCGTAAGTCTAAGTGTGGAAAACTCATGGTCATACAAAAAGCAGAAGTAAAGTATAATACAAAAGGGGTGCCACGGCAGAGCCTAGTCAAAACATGAGCAACATTCAAATCCGAACCGTAATTAAATTGGTGATGTTAGAATCTCAACTCTCTCTTTCCACCATGTTAAACCCCGCGGTCATGGAGCCAAATCAGCATCAATAGTAGTAAGCATAACGGATACCTAAAAAAATTGATAGTGGGCGGGATCAGATCGATGCCCACTTTGGCTCTGCATTCCGGCCCTAAGCACACATATACACTATACCTAATAAAGATGCTTCTAGATGCAATGCCGAATATTAACATACTAACATGCTCCTACGATCAAGTGCATAATAATAAGGCCTTAGCACAAAATACCAAGTGGTATATCCCTCTCCTACCTCCACCCCCTTCCGATAGGGCAGAGACGGCATGCATGCCATGATAATCGGGCGGCACGCATGCCCAACCCTAAAGCCCGCAGGCAGCTCATAATATAAGTAATCCGATAGGGCGGAGACGGCACACATGCCATAATAATCGGGCGGCACGCATGCCCAACCCTAAAGCCCGCAGGCAGCTCATAATATAAGTAAAGGAAGTTCCATGACTCGATTGACTCAGGACGGGACCCGATGGGACTGGGTCGTCCTATAACCCTAGCAAAGACTCTAGTTACTTCACAGATAACGGCCGTTCTGTTTACATACGCATAAAGAAGTAGAATGCTCAACGGTCAATGCAACCTAACATGGTACTACATGACATGCTGATTATGAATGCAAGCACCTATTATATCATGCACCTAAAGCAGGGAATTTCTCTATTTCAATCTGAGTAAGCTCCGAAGAGACTTACCTGGCTATACAGAACAGCATAATAGAAGATCCAGCATACATCGTTCATAATCACAAAGTATCACCTAATTACATGACGAGAATATATATAAGTCTATGTCTAACTATCAATCACACACACCAATCAATAGAACAAGTAACATATCGTAAATGTCATCGTATCGCACGTTCCATAAAGTCACATTGCTCACCATAAATCATCAACCAAATCTGCATGCTCATACTCATCATATCCGCATATATCCCAACAGTTCATCATAATCATAAAGCATATAATTTGTTCGATAATATCCTACTAACTCGTCACAATTATATAACCTTTTAACCTCTTATAATAAATCAACACAAGTCATGCTATTAGTCACACATATCATGCCGTTAGTCAACTGATCATATCATCATGCTAGTTAGTCGTGGAATAAGTCATATCCCCAAGTTAGTCCCAAGCCGTTTCAAAATCCGAGTCAAACGGTTAGAAATCTCAATTCTTAAAAATGTTAGCAAAACCCTTTTTTTAATTATTTAATACATCATTTTCTAGCTTGAAATTCATTTTCACAACTTCCTTTTTTAAATCGACAAATCTTGATATTTTATCTTTTAAATCTTCAAATATTATATAATAATTTAAATACTGCTAATTAGTCAAATAATAAACGGATCAACCCGAACCGAACCAAGTTAGTTAATCCCCAAACCGGTTGTATAACAATATATATATATATATATATATATATATATATATATATATATATATATGAAATGTTAGCAAGGGGCCCACAAGCTATGTCAGCCTCCCTCCTCCTCTAGATTTCAAAACGACGCCCGCCTCGCTTGTGCTCCGATCAACGCCAAACCGCGCCTGCAACTGCGTCCAGCTCCTCGGCGCTCCGGCTCTCGACTCCGCTTAGTGATCACATCCCGCCACTCCCCACAGCTCTCTCGCACTCGCCTAGGCCAGCGCTCATGGCCCTCGCCCTCTCTCTCGAGCTCGTCACGCCGTCCTCTCCCAGCCGCCCTCGCACTCTCGCTCATCGGAAACTGATCTCGATCTCACCCTCGCCCCCACCGATACCCTCCCCCGACTATCACAGACACGGAAGAATTGAAAATGATAACCGAGAAATGAGAAGGGAGGGTCGAAGCTCACCGGGGTAGTTTCGCGGATGTCGGAGCTTCGATTGGAGATCTGGGCTTTGTCGGTGGCTCGCGAGGGCTCGTCGGACCTGCGTGAGACATGGGTGAGGGTGATGGTGAAGTCCGAGGATGATTCCGATCGAAAACGAAGGAGAACGGCTTACCGAAACGGAGTTCGCGCTCGAATGGGGTGGTGGAGCTTCGGTGGCTCAATGGCGGTGACGGGAAGCCGTTGGGGCTGCTTCAGGGTGCTCGTGGATGTCGGGATTTAACGAGGGGAGGATGTGGTGGTGCTGGGTGAAGATGGTGAAGCCGGGAGCAGCGACGGTGGTGGCGTTTGGTGTTGATGGAGAAAGTGACAATGGTGATGGCTGCTGCGGGGTGATGGTGAGGAGGAGATGGTGATGGCGTGAGATGGTGAATGATGATGAAAGAAGATCAGTAGAGGGATGGGTGAGGATTGAAGTGAAAGATATAAAGAGGGAGAGGGATGGTCTCGAGCAGGGTAAGGTACGTATGAGGGAGTGGGTGAAGATTGAGTATGAATTTGGTTAAACCAACACCCGGAAATAAATCCTGAATACGTGAATTTTGAATCTCGTAATTAGTTCTCAAATGTTAGTTTCCCCGACTCTCGCTTTCTCGATCAATTAGATTTTTAAAATCGACAAGGATATCGCAATCCGATAATTATTTTGAATTTCCGAAGTAAAAGGACGGAAATTGTTCGTTAAATTTATATTCCAGTCCGAATCTGCTAAACGAGTTTTAAAACCGATTAAATTTCATTTTTAATTCTCTTTTTTCCGAAAAAATTAGGATTTGAAAATTCGAGCCTTTACACATACATCGGCGAAGGTAAGGCGGTCGAACTTGTCCCGCATCTTCTTCACCTTCGCCAACTTGGCCGCTGGGTTCGCGCGGGTAGGCGCCTTCGGAGGGATGAACATCGCATGCCAGCGTTGATCGGCCTTCCTAGCCGGATCGCTGGACAGATCACCTCGGAAGCGAGGGAAGTACGCCCATATCCAAGTCTTGACACAAAACACAATGTGGTTAGAATATAATATAAATATTACTAAACTATAAAACAAATTCAGCGGTCTCGTACCTGCAGTAGCGGCGTGCATCTATCTAAACCCTTCGCACCTGCTCGGGTAGCCTCACCTAGGCCCCTATAGAGACAGGCAAGGGCACCTGCACCCCATGCAATGGTGGCCGTCCAGGGGATGTCCTAAATAAGGTCGAACATCTTCCATGGGATCCGGCTCTGCGACTTGTCTACAAAGAGAGTCGCGGGGAGAGCGGTGGATAGGTAACCAAGGTGCAGAAACCGACGCTGTACAAGGTCATCCTCTGGCTGCCCCCCTCCCGTATGCGTGCAGATCAAAATCTGCTCAGGATCAGCTGCGGCGTCGGGGTCATCAACGGGCGCAGGGTCAATGAGCGGTCGTGTCTTGCGATCCACTGGTTAGTCACCAACACAACGAGGAGACCGTCAGTGTGCATGTATGCGCTCAAGTCATGTGGGCTCACCTAGTAGTACTCGGCGATCATGAGGATCCGCTCTGCCGCGAACAGGTGTGACAACACAACGGAGAGACCGTCATCCCTTTTTCTTACCCTATCACATACCCTACCACCACCTACCTCATCGGTACCAACTAGGTGCCAAGCTTTTGCTACTAATTTGTGTTCTTGATTGTGATTTCAAAGCTTAGGTACAAATATGGAAGACTTTGTCGAAGAGAATCCCGAATGGGAAGAATGGTTCCAAGATTTGAGGCGGCGAAATAGGATCGCAGTGGAGGAGGCACGATTAAGGGAAATAGCTCGGCTGGAAGACGAAATCCGAAGGCTTAAGGCTTCCATTCAGTCTAAAGGACCATGCCCTCCTCTCGATGAGCCAATTGACCGACTCGATGTCGACAACCAGGTATGTCCTTCCTCGAATTTCATTCCTACTTTGCCACCTATTGTTAATGAATCATATGAAGGATCCCAAGAAGAGAAGAAAGCGGACATTGTTGCCCAGGGTGTTCAAAGGTCGCTTTTCCCTTACAAGCTGAAGGCCATCCCGACAATTTTGAGCAACCGATGTTCATATTTAAGTATGGGGTCTTATCAAAGTGGCATGAAACTCCGCAGGATGAGGAGGAAATATCTCTTCCCACTCCACCGTTCCGTTGTGGTGGAGATACACAACCAAGTCAACCTATGAAACGGGAGAGGTATGATGATGAGGTATGTATACTTCCTTTATGTCTTCCTTTATGCATGCTAGTTGGAGCTCGGGAAGATGAATGGGTGAAGCCATTGAGCATTCACTCGGGGAGATTCAAGCTTCTTCATACAATGCCCCCAGATGACATCCTACGCTTCCCACCACCGGAGGAACCACCAGATACACCTATACCTCCGGACAAAGTTGATCCAGACTAAGACTTCACTAGTACAAAAACTAGATTTTATGCCGGATATTTGGGCTATTTATGCCGGATATTCGAAAAGGTATCTCCGGGGTATAGGTAAATGTAATAAAAAAGGGGGTGTTTTATTTATGCCGGATATTAATATGACACGCCCGGCATAAATAATTGTGTGTTTTTTTTACACACGGTTATTTATGCCGGATCTAAATACCACACGCCCGGCATAAATAACAGCAATATCCGGCATAAATAATAGAAATATCCGGCATAAATAATAGCAATATCCGGCATAAATGAAGTTGATCTTTTTATTAAAAAAAAACCTCAAGCTATTTATGCCGGGTTTAAAATAGCCAGGTCTGGCATAAATACTAATGTTTTTTTTTTAAATTCTGGCCGGTATATAATATGACCTTTTATAACAGACGGTTTTTCGGGATATATAGTTTAATGTCATTTTGCAAGAGCACTTTTAGAATATCAATATAAACCCCCTGTTAAATGTCATCAAAAACATACATAAATATCATCCAAACCATACATAAATATCATCCAAACCATAGCAACAACCACTACAAATCCATTGTTTAAGTTGACCCACCAACATCACATTCGGGGTACATCATATGATATATCAACCTTAGAACTGAAATGTAAACATGCTAAAACAAAAGTTGTCCCTGATAAAGTAAAACGAAAGTAAGTGCATGGCCACATCCGGGTACATATCTTGATAGATGCTCGAGCTCACCAAATGAAAGTCATCTCTCGATGAGCACATGAACCGGAGACAACTTGTGGCTCACCTAAAAGAAAAATCATAAAGACATTGTTACGAAAGCTAATAGCTTGAGCCTATTACATAGCACCAGCTGCAATTTCTAAGATCAAAGAATAAATTGATAGAGGAAAAGGGGGAAATTTTGCAATATATTTATAAAATGGTTTCTCAGTCCCTAGCTATAAGTACTTCCCTAACTAAATCAAGCTATATATGTAAATTAACCAAGAACGATTACCTGGTCATAAAGGCATGACGAAAACTATTCTATTGGCGACACACAAGTGTACTAATTTTTAAGGAAGCTTCCCTACGTACTATATATAGTACATATATAGATACAGCTTATAGAAATGTGGTACATATAACACTAAATGTATCCATATATAGTATGTTGCACACCCTAGTTAGAAGGCCAACCCGATATTAATCGAGCTACCTATCTATTATGCGAAACAAAGGAGGATAAAAGAAAGGATTGAGATGCATACTATCATGTTAGGACTTAAGGAAGGTGTGGTAGAAGGCCAGCTATAAATGAGATCTAGCTAGTTGCATACATGGGAAAGGGCCGAATAGATACATCAACATTAATACCTCTTACAATTTTATACATCAACTGCAATTTAGTTTGTACACATTTTGTGCTGGGATATTTAATGGTATATTATTATGTACTATGCAGATATATGGTAACTGTAAGATTGAAGAAACCCAATGCAGATATATGGTAACTGTAAAATTTGGATGTATTAGCTACTCCTTTCTTTCTTTCTTATTTGATGAAATGCCAGATTTTGTGAACAAGCCAATGAACGCAAGAAAAAACACTCTGATACATATATAGGAAATATAGGATGGACCAACAAACAATTTGAGAGGAACATTGGTCCATTATTTGTTTTGTTTGGGCACGAAAGTTGGTCCCGTAACATAACACGCGATTGATGATATATACAAGACAATCTATAACCGGAGTCAAAAGCTAGCTAGCAAGCTCCCAATTCCGTTAATTTACCTCTTAGGTGAACATAGCAGCTTCGATAACACATCGATCTCAACCAACCCGCTAATGGAAACCGGAAACTCGCCAGCCTATGAACACCAGAAATTAAGCACCAAATCAATCAATTTAACACCCATACACAAACATAAATTCTGCACACAGTTATTACAAGTATATAGTTTGATGAGCTACCCAGACAGAATTGAAGAATCTACACATTTATCCATTCATGGTAATGTCAGGGTAATTGCTGAATCAAGAATTAAATAATCTGAAAAGAAGAAGAAAAAAGAGGACATACCTTTACAAAGGCTTTGCAACTTTGGGGGTGTGGGCAGCTCATTTGTTGAAGAAGGTGGGACTTGTGAGTGTGGGCTATCAAAAAACAAAGGCCTCTATTTATAGGGAGAATGGAAGCCTCTCATTCAAACAAGGGTATGGGCAAAGAATCATGTGAAAGTATCTATTAGGATATGGACAGAGAATAACTTACTCCACAAGAGATGGTGGAAGATGTTCACCTGACATGTTCTCGATCTCCAGATGCTAGCAAATTGGGTCTGAAATTCGAAACTATGATGAACGAATTTTAGAAGTAAAAAATTAGAAGAAAAAAAAGAGTAGACAAAACCCAAAGATGACAGGAAATTAGGCAGGCCACAAACCTTGGAGAGGCGCTGAAGTTGTTGAAGCGGTGACTTCGAGAAGTAGGTGGTGGAAGAATGAGTGGGACGAAATAGGTAAAGATGGAGAACGGGCAGTCGTCTCAGGTGGTGTTATCCACCGAGTCCTGTAACAATTGATAGCAAAAACAACAAAAGGAGATAATAAAGAACTGAACAAGATGGAGCTCAAAAGAACAACAAGGTATAGTGCAACAACATTGAACTAAAGTTCGTTGAAGAAACAAAATCTATAAAGAATAAGAACAAACAAGAAGAGGAATGTCAATAGGTAAATTTTAACAACAAATTAGAAATTAAGTTCAAAGACAGCGAAGAAACACACTAAAAACCTTAATAAAATCTCTGGATAATTTTAAACACACATCAACCAAGCTATCAATCTCATAAACTAAAAATGTAAACCTATGTCTACCCAATCACCCCAAAATCTCTCTTAAACATTTCTACGAACATCTTGAAGGCATAAAAGTAAACAACCACCAAGTTGCAATATCTAAACCCCAATTTTGTCGAACCTCTAATCATAACCACAAGGAGCAAAGTCCCCAAATTTTAAGCAAGCAATTCGCAGTTTGAAATGAGTAGGAAATTGGAGTTTATATGGTTGTGGAAGTAGCTCACCTGAGATGTTGGAATCAAGCCACAACCATGCTGTCCAATTTGAAATTAAGAGAGAGGCTGTGGCCTAAAGCAATGAAGAACATGGAATTTCAATAAAAACGAAATTCAAATCATGAAACAACTAAAACAAAATAAAAACGAAGAACAAGAAATTAGGGTTAAAGTCTAACATCAATGGGGGTAAACAATAACTTCAATTTTGAGTAAACAAAAGCCGATCAGTGGAAGAAACGAAATGCGCGAAATCGAACTGACCTCTGGTGTCGGATAAGAGAGGGACTGCAGGAGAAAGAGAGGAGGCAGTGGGGAAGAGCAGAGAGCAAAGGCGGCATGTAGCGGTGGCTACGATTTCAAAGGCGGCAAATCGGCAATGAAGATGGACAGAGGAGAAGCAAAGAGACAATGAAGAAAGTGAACGAAAAGGGAGCAGTGAGCGAAGAGGAGGGTCGCCGGCGAGGCTGAGCGAAGAGGAGGGCCGCCGGTGAGGCTGAGCGAAGAGGAGGGTTGTCGGCGCTTCAATTAGGGCTCGCGAAGAGGAGCGAAGGCGAGGCTGAGCGAAGTCGATTAGGGCCGGCGAAGAGGAGTAGCCAACAAGATCCCGACGAAGACCTCCACAGTGAAGGCCCCCGCCGACGAGGAGTGGAGGGCCTCCACAGGCGCTGAGGGCCGCCGACTGGAGTGGAGGCCGCCACAGGCGCCGAGGAGCGAAGTCGAGGAACTCAGTGTTTCGAGGGTTTGGTTTGGGAGAGACCAGCGAGCGCTCCTTTCCAAAATTATTACTTTTTATGCCGGAAACAAAACGCTTATTTATGTCGGATATTTATATTTGGTATAAACAATGTCTAGGTAATTTTATTTGCTTTTTATGCCGGATTCCCATATTATTTATGCCGGATAAAAAATTTGACACGCCCGGCATAAATAACTAGGGTCTTTTAATATTTCGTTGTCATTTATGCCGGACATAAATTGTAATATCCGGCATATATTTATTTTTCAGTATTTAGGAGAATAAAATTAAATCATTTTAAGGTTTTTATTTCACAAATTGAACCTCCGGCATAAATAGTTATGTAATAAAATCTCAGTTTTGTACTAGTGCTTAAAGGGAAGTATGTCAAGCTAAAGACTTAAAATTTAGCGCTTAGACTATCCACAATGATTTTGCCTATAATGTATACATTTGCACAAGATGTGTAAAAATACACCTTACTTTTTGTTGTTTTGCTCCAATGGTCAAATGTGTATTTTTTACACATCATTCAAATACAATAAATTTAAAACAAAAAAGAAAACAAAAATCATAAAAAATATACCAATAAAATTGTCTTGCTTTTTGAAAAAGTTTTTGCAAATGGGGGAGGTGATGTGCTCAAATTTGCACATTACATGCTCAAATGTACACATTTGCACACCCCAAAAGCAACCAATGTAGCTAAAAAATGTCTAAAAAGTACACATTTAGACATTTACACACAACCATTGGAGTTAGTCTTATGGGAGACAACTCGCTATTTCTTATTTCTTAGATTTTGGATAATGTTGGTGTCTGTTTTTAAACATTATTTTGGGTTTTATATTGTGGATTTTGTCTTTCTAAAAGAATTTTGCAGGTAAAAGATGTTGCAGAAGTACTCGACGTCGAGTACTCTACTCGACGTCGACTACCCCTATCGAGAAAAATGGCTTGTGATCGACAAGGATCATCCTGAAGGCTTTCACTGTACTCGATGTCGAGTAATTGTAGTCGACGTCGACCACTTCTGCAACCATATCAGCACTCGATTCCGATGTTCTGCACATCTGTCTAGTGAGTTTCTTTCTTTACCCTTGTTTTTATACAGAGAGGACACTGTAATGTTTTTATACAATGAAGATATGCGAATGAATGACGTACTTTCCCATCCAATTCGAAACCAATGTCACACCATTTCTCTTTCAATCAAAAAAATTCTAAATCAAACATGGCTCAAACCTCAATCGTTCTTCTTCAATCTCTCACAAAAACATCCCCATATCCCAATTTCAACTCACACCATTGCCACCCTCTTCGACCTTCCTAAACCCTAATCGCAGATATCCCCTAACCATACCCGAAACCACCCTCCTCATCCTTCAATCTCACCCACCATTGTCACCCACAACCCATCACTCAATCCACCATTGTCCTTCAATCCCTAAACCTCATTGTAACTCCTTCACCCACACACCCGAAACCCCACGTTCGCACAAAACGGAGAAGAGAAAGACTGATTTTGGATTGATGGAGAGGGGGGCGTACCTTTATAGTCCGGCGACGGCGTTCTTCGCTTTTCCTCCACATTCCGACAGCGACGAATCTTCTCTAGCCTCCCCCCTTTCGAAATCGTCGTTAATTTCCCTTTCCTTTTCTTTTGTTTGAAATGGAGAGAGAGAGAGAGAGAGAGAGAGAGAGAGAGAGAGAGAGAGCTAAAATGGAGAGAGAGTATGATTCTGATTTTTTTGGCCACATTTTCCTTCTTTCCTTTTATTTTCCTTTTTTTATTTTTGCACCTAAACCTCCTACAGCAAGTTGTACCACCGAGACTATTTTTGCCAAAATTTGGGATTTGGGTTATTTTTGCCAATTTTCAAGGAAGGGTGCTATTTGTGCAAAGTTGAGCAAAAAATTGTATATCTATGACCATTTTCTCTTTTAAAATTCTGAACCTACTTTAAATAAAGGTAATACAATATATATGAAAAAAAACTTGAACCTATTTTGTAAACCAACATGAAATTTAAGGAAACAAGTTGTCACTTTGGTGCTAGATATAACTATGTGTTAAAGATTTAAAAATTTTGAACTTACTTTAAATGGAGGCAATACATTATCATAAAAACTTGAACCTACTTAATAAAACGACATGAAATGTGAGCCATTAAGATGTCATTTTAGAGCTATAAATAAAGATTTTTTTATATATATAACTATAGTCATATAAACAAATATTCTTAAACCATAGTTATATAAAAAAGATTGTTGAACCCACAAGTATAATAAACATTTTGGAAACATTTTGATATTATATGAGATTGTAAAATCTTGAACCCATAATCGTAAAACAATTTGTTCCAAATTTTATTATGTAGTTTCAAGATTTTTTTTATAATGCTAGTTCAAGATTTTATACTTATAGATTCAAGATTTTTATAACTATAGGTTTAAGATCTTATAATTATATCTTTTATTAAGTAGTTTCAAGATTTTAAAATCTTGAACCCATAATTATAAAAAACAGAATAGATTCAAAATTTTATTTTGAAAAAACTAATCTAAAAGAGTAAGGAAGGGTAATATGGTAATTTTATTTTTAAATACAAATTTAAATTGGTGTATTAAATGAATCAAAAAGCCAAAATTATATTTTCAAAAAAGATAAGATACTCGTTAGTTATAAATTAATAGATGCATACTGGAACAACAAGGAATAATTGCTTAGTTAGTTGGACGAGCTAGAGCTGGCAAAACTCGACCCGAACCCGAAAACCCGACCCGGTCGACCCGGAACCGATTGTTCTGAAGACCGACTAAACCCGTCCATTTTGGATCCGAAATCCGAATGAACCGAACCCGATTCAACCGAAACCCATTAAGACCCGAACCCGTTATAACCGAAACCCGAAACAACCCGAACACCAAGTTACATTCTAGTGATTTTTTTAAAATTAATATTGAAATAATGAAACCCGAGACAACCGAAACCCGAATAACCGAAACCCGAACCCGACCCAACCGAATGACCAAATTATTAGACATTACCTGAAACCTGAATGACCCGAAACCCGACTAACCGAACCCGAACCCGACCCGACCCGCTCAATTGCCACCTCTAGGAAGAGCTAGCGTGAGCTTTGCGTTGGTCTTAACTCCCAAATTCGACTCCCAGCGCCCCCACCTTTTTTCATACTCTGTATTATTTACCTAGCAACTTAGCAAGCACGCAGTTGTGAGCCTAATTTGCAATGTTTTATAGTTACTTTTATATCGTTTTCTACATACATTTCATACATTTGGGTTAAAATAATACAGAATCTGTGTATTTTACACTTATTTGCAATATATGGAGGTCTACACAAGTTTTTGTTATATTTCGCAAAAATCGAACGCACTTTGGAGCTTAAAGGAAAGTCATGAAGAAGCTTAGGATGGTGCAACTGGAGAAAAGCCCATTTTTCACCATTCATCATTTCGAATCAAGTTTTTAAGTCTTCATGAGATTTGTAGCCCTCGGATAGAGCTTTCCAACGCATGCTCATATGCATCAATCCAACGAACGAGGACTCAGGAAAGTGCGTTTCAAGAACAGAGCAGGATGCTGAGAAGACTGGTCGATATCGACAAAGCACACTCAATATCGACCAGATTTAGGTCAAAATTCTCCAAATCGACTCAGAGTTGGCCAGAATCGACAAGGCTGAAGAACAGTGGTCGATATTGACTTAATCAAGTCGATATCGAGTGCCCCATATCGAGTCAACGCCTAGAATCGAGTCAAGAAGCTGAGCAAAGGAAGGAGCAAGTCGATATCGAGTACCCTAACCCGATATCGAGTAACACCCAACTCGATTTTGACCCTGAGAGCCGATATTGAGTTTCTGAAGCTGAAGACGGAAAATGCCAGGTCGATATCGAGTCATGCTAGTCGATATCGACTGGACCCAAGCGGCAGATTCCGAGTTAACCGACTTCTTGTTAAGTTTCTATCCCGAATCCAATGGAGATATTTTCGAGATCAAATTCTATCAAGATCTATCAAGTCCAAGGAGGATTTATCCACAATTAGATATAATTTCCTAGTTGATTTATTTATTTATTTCCATATTTTAATCTTTAGATAAAAGATAGATAGAATTAGATAAAGATATAGTTTTCTTTCCTTGATTAGCGGGGAATGAAGGCTATAAATAAAGCATTAGGGGCTGAGTTTTATTCATTCAATTTCAGAAGGAGAAGTAGTAGTAGTAGAGAGAGAGAGAGTTTGTGGCCGAGTGGAGTTGTGAAGCGAGAGCTGAATTGGCTTCAATCGGTTGTAAACTTTGGTTGAGTTTAATGCAAGTTGTTTCTTTTCCATCAATGATGTCTGCGATTGCGATGAAGAGCGAGTAGTCCACCCACTTCTAGGGTCGGGGTGAGCCCGACGGTAGCCATGGAGGTGATGCGGTAAATAGGGTTGGCATGGTACGGTAACCACCAAAAAATGGTGATTACCACGTACCAACCACAAACTGGTGGTACGCAAATTTTCATACCACGTACCAACCACAAGTCGTGGTTACCGCATATGTGGTAAGCACGACTTGTGGTTACCATCGGTACATTACCATGGTTACCAAGATGTAATTTTGTTTGTATTTTTTTGAAACCCTTTGGATACCTTCCGGTAGTCATCAAAGTTATCAAACGAAAAAATATGATTAAAAAAAATAATATGGTTACCGCCAATTAAAAATTCAAATAAATCAAGTTCACAACCTAAATTACAAACCAATTCAAACCAACCAAGTTTAAAGTCTTGAAAATAAACCAAGTTCGATTGTTCAAACATTCAAAATTTTCCTACAAGTTCAAACAAAACAAGTTCAAAGTCTTCGATCAAACATTCATAATGTTCCTAGTTCCTACTGTTTCTAGTAGAAAACGTAGAAAGTATCAATTTAGGTCAAAATCAAAACACAAAATATAAATTAAAAACTTAAAACTTAAAGGTAATAAAAATAAAACATTAAATAAAAAAAATTGATATATATACTTGGTAACCATGGTAACCATGGTATTCAGATTTCATTACCATTACCGTACCACCTTCACGTGGTTACCACCATGTTGGTTACCACAAGTGTGGTTACCAACAAAGTCGGTTTGTGGTTGGTACGTGGTTGGTATGGTAATTTTCGTACCATTTGCCAGCCCTAACGGTAAAGGTATGATCTTTTTATGCAATTCGTCTTCTATCCCTGAAAGCATGATTCTTTTGCGAAAGTTGAAGGTGATCCTTGTTTGTGTTATTGAAGCGAAAGTGATTTTAATACAACTTGGATTAATTATGTGAAAAAAGGGTTAGTAGCAATTAGGGTTTATGCGAAAGCCTCTATATTCCTATTTGTTAATAACGAAAGTTATTTGATGAAAATCATGATCTTTTATGCCTTTATGTGTTATTTAACATGGTTATCGTTGTGGTGTTGAAACCCCGATCTTGAAAGTATTTTAGTTCATTGATTTATTTCACAAAGTTCCGAGTTTTCAAGTTTCTACAGTCAATATTAAGTTGTCTTTTGTCGATTTTTGTTGTCGATATTGAGTATCTCAAGTCAATATCGACCAAGGTTCTGCACTTGTGTTCTGTTTCGATTTTGGATCAATAATGAGTCACTGTGGTCGGTTTTTCTACTCAATATCGAGTAACAGCACTCATATCGACCAAGTTTGTTGTCTTTGCTTTCTTTTCTGCTTTTCTCTGTTGTTTTTGTCTGTCGGTTTAATTTTCTGCCTGTGTGATTTGCCGCTACCTGAGATCCGCTCACACGCTTCCTCGAGGATCGATCCTGACTTCCCACTGCTGCATCAGGAGGAGGTCTTGTAATTATTTGCAAGGGACGGAATCTGGTTTGCTTTACTTTACTTATATTAAACTCGATTTCCTCCTACAACAAATTGGCGCCGTTGCCGGGGAAGCAATCATTCGTGCCTTAGGTAGTTAAATCTCACGTTTTTCTTGAGTTACTTTGCAGGTGTATGTGTCGTTCTGGTCAAACACCTGAGTTTCACGCCTTAGACGAACCGGAACGCCTTATACACGTCCACGCTAAACTAAAAAGAGCCATGGCAGCCGCCAAAACACCGGAACAGCTGATACAGAGGCTTAGGACATAACTAGCAACCAAGGATACTGCTCTCGCTACTGAGAGAGCGCAAAGGGAACAGGAGGCAGCGCGAAGGAGGCAGGTGGAAGCTGAGCTTTCCCAATACCCTACCACTGAAGAGGATTACATGCACCCGACTCTCGTCGTGCCTGAATCGGCCATTCTAATCCCTGAGAATAACTATGAAATTCGCACTCCTTTCCTGATTGAAATTAAAAATAATGCTTTCTTTGGTAGATTTAATGAATGTCCTCTTCAACATATTACCAATTTTACTGATATGTGTCATACTCTTGCTGAAGGTACCACCTTGGAATATGTCTTGATGAAGGCTTTTCGTTGGTCTCTAGCTGGTCCTGCATTGAAGTGGCTTGAGGGTCTCCGTCCACGATCCCTCACAACATGGGCTGAAGTAAAGCAGGAATTTCTCAACAAGTTCTTCCCTCCTGCCAATAGGGGTGTGCATCGGTCTAAAACCTAACCGAACCAGGCCGAACCAAACCGAACCGAAACTGAAAATCTCAAACCGAAAGCCGAACCGAAAGCATTATGTTCGGTTCGGTTATTTGCCGGTTTGGTTTATGTTCGGTTCGGTTTTAACATAATTGAACCGAATTTCCATAAAAAAATATTAAAGTATACAAATACATATATACATTGTACGTATTTACACATATATACATATATTTCAATATAAAGTATACAAATATAAAGTATATATATATGCAAATACATATCATGCAAATACGTACAGTGCATATGTGTGTACTTATATATTGCATATGTGTATACACATACAATACAGTGTATATATGTGCATTTTTACGTATACACATGAATTATGTATATATAAAGTATATGAATATCTATACACTGTATTAATTTATGTAGTGCATAAAAAAAATTCGGTTTAACACAAACCGAACCGAAACCGAACACAAACCGAAACGAAACCGAAAATTGAAAATTCTCGAGCCGAAAGCCGAACCGAAAAAATTCGGTTAGGTTCGGTTTGTGTTGGTTCAGCCCAAAAAATCGGTTTGTACCGAATCATGCACACCCCTACCTGCCAAGACAGCGCTCCTTCGCCAAAAGATTACAGCTTTCAAACAAAAGCCTGGGGAGCCACTAGCAAAGGCATGGGAACGATATAAGGATCTACTGCGATCATGCCCTACACATGGACAGCAACCCTGCATCGTTCAGGAGATCTTCTTCAATTCTCTTGACCTGGCTGCTAAGGATAGGATCAACACGCATACTTATTATGAGTATCTGACAATGCTGCCAGCTGACGCATGGGCTGCCCTCGACAAGATGACCAACTACGACAACAAGTATGGGACTCCAATCAACTATGATGAGAATGTCTATGCCAGGCCAGCCCCATCCATGCCCCTCTATGAGCCTTCTAAGAAGATGGACCCAGATGTCAAGGAACAGTACTACAGAGATCAGAATTGCAAGCTCCTCAAGCAAGTCAAATATCTTTCTGTCAACCAGCCCTGCATCGAATGCGGATCACAGCGGCACACCACTACTGAGTGCCCACACACAGAGCAAGTCAGGTTGGCAGAACACCACGAAGAGGTAGCTTAAGCAAGGGGGTCCCAATCGCTATATGGGGGACCAAAGGTTTCAGCAACCACAATGGAACCAAGGTGCCCCTAGGAACCACCTGCCATAGAGATCTCCAGGACATCCGAAGAGGGACCAGAAAAGGGATGACTTACAGACCATCCTAGAGGAAATGCGGAGGAATCGTTCAGATACCAAGCAGTCCTTCAACTCCGTCTACACTCAGATACAAGGTGTCAACTTTAGGCTTGGGGAGATTGATATATGGCGGAAATCAATGGAGACACAGATTGGCCAGCTAGCAGCAGGTGTCCCCAAACAGTCAGGTACACTCCCCGGATCTTCAGAACCAAATCCCAAGGGGAAGACAGGACACATCGCAGCTGTAAAACTCAGGAGCAGCCACCAACTACGTGAGCCAGAGGTCGAAAAGCAGCAAGACGAAAGAGCTGAACAACAAGTCGATATTGACCAGACCTTGGTCAATGTCGAGGAGAGGCAACTCGATATCGAGGAAAAGGAACTCGATGTCGAGGAGATACCTGGCCACAATTCGTCTGCACAACACAGTAACTCGACATCGAGGAATCTGGTCGATATCGAGAAGAATCTTGTCGATGTCGAGGAGAATCAAGTCGACGTCGAGAAAGCTGCAACACCTCCGACATCTGTTCTGGCTCCGAACCAGAAAAAGAAGCTGCCTTTCCCAACAAAATCTCCAAAGGACCCAGCAGCGAAGAAATTTCAGCGCTTCATCAAGATGCTTCAAAGGCTCAACGTCACAATACCTTTCACAGAAGCTCTCAATGAAATGCCATCATACGTCAAGTCCCTCAAGGAGATTCTAAGCAAGAAGCGGTCAATGGCTGAGATTACAGAGGAGTGCAGCCATATGGACATACTTAAGAAAAGACCAGATCCAGGTAAGTTTGCTATAACCATTGGTTTTGGTCAATATAAATTTAATGCTTTATGTGATCTTGGAGCTAGTGTAAGTATAATGCCTTTAACAATATGGTCCAAGATTAAGATAGGTGCCCTAGAACCTGTGGATGCCAAGCATTATATGGCAAACAACACGGTGGTCATCCCAACGGGCATGGTAGACAATATGCCAGTGCAAGTAGGTAAGTTCTTTGTCCCTGCTGATTTTCTAGTTATTGATATGGCAGAGGACCCTGCTTGTCCAATTATTCTAGGAAGGCCCTTCTTGGCGACAGTGGATGCCAACATAAGCGTAAGGAAGGGCGTACTCACTTTCAACATCAGCGATGAGGTAATTGAGTATTTTTTTAATAAAACTGGAAGGCACACAGGTCCCATGGAAGAGGTAAAATCTATATCAGCTGGTTACATTACTTGCGGGGAGCCTATGGTAAGAAATATGACTCCTGAAGAGCTGGAAAAGAGGTATATGGAAGCCCAGGTGGAGAAGATCATGGCCATCCTGAACGACGACACAGAAGATATGCTCGACATTGACCAAGGTAAGTCGACGTCGACTAACTATTTTTCAGATGCCTTGACAAGATGCAAGTATGGGGTCACAGTCGACCAAAATTCCTCGACATCAACGAATTTGGTCGACATCGACCAAAAGCAGAGCCCTCCACCAGCAGTAGCTTCGTCGAGCAGCCAACCCGAAGCCGAGAGTTCCTCGACATTGACCAAATTGGTCGACATCGACCAACATATTTCTCCCTCGGCTTCCCCTCCCTCGAAGAGCAACCCACTGGAAGCTGAGAATTCGTCGATGTCGAGGAAATTGGTCGACATCGACCAAAAACCGCTTTCATCGGCTCCACCTTCCTCGACGCTGATTCCACCAGATGAGCACAACTCCTCGACATCGAGCAAATTACTCGATGTCGACCAAAAACTGCCTTCCTCGACTCCACAATCCTCGAGCAACAGCCCACCAGAAGCAGGAAGTTCCTCGATGTCGAGTAAATCTGCTCGATGTCGAGTAGAATCTGAGGTCCCCGAATCCGATTCTTCAAAGGTAAGCCAAGGTATGGATCTTTCTTCTCCTATTTCAATTAAAGATTTATCTATACATGGGAGAGGTTTGCCTCGGTATGTGCGATTATGTAGGATTTCCAATGATGAGCCCAAGGAGTATGAAGTTGGAGACAAGCTCTATGTTTCCAAATCAAAGGATCATTGGTTTCCTATCAAATTCAACAAAAAGAAGATGGGGCCCTTCACGGTGAACAAGATCCATTCAGGAGGATTGCAGCTGATGGACAAGAATGGAGTTCTATTTGAAGCACAAGCTACATGGGCCCTGCAAATGCCACCTTGAGCTTCATGGAGAAAGTCGGCCTAGCGACTATAAAATCTAGAGCTTGTAAATAGACATTTATTTTTTGGGACTTTTTGACATTGTTGCTTTTGTTTGTTTTTGGTTTTTGAACTTTTAGTTTTTCTATTGTGGGTATTTCTCTTCTACATTTTTCAGGTCCATTGGGATAGAAGCAAGCCAAATCGGACTCGGCCCAGGCATTTACACTCGATTTTGAAGCTTAGCACACCTGTCTAGTAAGTTTCTTTCTTTACCCTTGTTTTTATACAGTGAGGACACTGTAATGTTTAAGTATGGGGTGGAGGAAGGGCTTACTTTGTGCATATTTGATATATTTGACATTTTGTGTGCGTATTTAAAGTTTATTTCTTGAATTGCTTATACATGGTTATTTTGGAATTCATTATTAATTTATGGGCTTATATTTATGTTTTCCAAAATTTAGAAAAACGACCCCCATTGAAAATTTTGATAAATGTCATGGAAGCTTTATTGAACTCGACGATGCAAAATTGGATTCATTAGAGATATAGTATGAAATTGCCTAGTAAAGGGAAGTCACAATGAAGCGCATTATTTCTTGAAAACCATGAAATGAGGTAAAATTTGAAGTTACTTTTGGCATGTTGCATGATAAGAGGATAGAGGACTTTATATTTCCATACAATGCTCATATTGTTATATTCATAGCCTTACCTATGCTTGTGCATCACAAAAGCCATAATATGCCTTATTTCATATTTGCTCCACATGATCTAAATACTGCCCATTCTTTACCTTATTTCCTATCCGGGGATTATGTTGAGAATGATGTTACATTAGGGAGATGTTATATGGTAATTGTGTTGTTGTTATCATTATTGGAGTTTGGTAGGAAATTGTTTGAAATATATGGAAAATTTAATTAGTGCAAGAAAATCCGATCACCTCAGGAGTTAAAGGTAGATCGACCCTGCTCGCTAAGATAATATTTTGGCGAGATGGGACACACAGGTGAGGAGTCCAAAGCACTAAGTATCTGGGGCCATTCATGACACCCATGTTTGCGACTCGCGAGAATGCAGTGCTGAGGTTAGAGAGGTAAAAGCATTATTATTAACAAAAGCAATAAGAGAAAGGTGATGATTCTTATGAAAAAAGGAATGTGGAAATTCAGTTTGGAAAGTACTCCATTTTCCCGGATTTAACACCACATGGCCAAAAATTGCCCCCCTTTAGCCTTTTGCCAATCTACTCCTTATTGAGCTTAATTAAAGTCCTCTTGATTACTAATGCTTTGTCACATATGGATTGTTTTTTCATAACCCTCCTTTTGTGAGTAGATGTTGCTTTTTATTTGCACATGCATAGATTTGTGACATTAGTACCTTTTCGAGGATGGTAATTGATTGTAGGGTCATATGGAAATGAATCTAATATGTTGAGATTTTTTATTTCTTCCCCAGAATGACAATTAAAAGTATTACTTGAGGACAAGCAAACTTAAGTATGGGGTGTTTGTTGTGAGCCTAATTTGCCATATTTTATAGTTACTTTTATATCGTTTTCTACATACATTTCATACATTTGGGTTAAAATAATACAGAATCTGTGTAGTTTACACTTATTTGCAATATATGGAGGTCTACACAAGTTTTTGTTATATTTCGCAGAAATCGAACGTACACTTTGGAGCTTAAAGGAAAGTCATGAAGAAGCTAAGGATGGTGCAGCTGGAGAAAAGCCCATTTTTCACCATTCATCATTTCGAATCAAGTTTTGAAGTCTTCATGAGAGTTGTATCCCTCAGAAAGAGCTTTCCAACGCATGCTCATATGCGTCAATCTCACGAACGAGGACTCAAGAAAGTGTGTTTCAACAACAGAGCAGGATGCTGAGAAGACTGGTCGATATCGACAAAGCATACTCAATATCGACCAGATTTAGGTCGGAATTCTCCAAATCGACTCAGAGTTGGCCAGAATCGACAAGGCTGAAGAACAGTGGTCGATATCGACTTAATCAAGTCGATATCGAGTGCCCCATATCGAGTCAACGCCTAGAATCGAGTCAAGAAGCTGAGCAAAGAAAGAAGCAAGTCGATATCGAGTACCCTAACTCGATATCGAGTAACACCCAACTCGATTTTGACCCTGAGAGCCGATATTGAGTGTCTGAAGCTGAAGACGAAAAATGCCAGGTCGATATCGAGTCATGCTAGTCGATATCGACTGGACCCAGGCGGCAGATTCCGAGTTAACAGACTTCTTGTTAAGTTTCTATCCCGAATATGATGGAGATATTTTCGAGATCAAATTCTATCAAGATCTATCAAGTCCAAGGAGGATTTATCCACAATTAGATATAATTTCCTAGTTGATTTATTTATTTATTTCCATGTTTTAATCTTTAGATAAAAGATAGATAGAATTAGATAAAGATATAGTTTTCTTTCCTTGATTAGCGGGGAATGAAGGCTATAAATAAAGCATTAGGGGCTGAGTTTTATTCATTCAATTTCAGAAGGAGAAGTAGTAGTAGTAGAGAGAGAGTTTGTGGCCGAGTGGAGTTGTGAAGCGAGAGCTGAATTGGCTTCAATCGGTTGTAAACTTTGGTTGAGTTTAATGCAAGTTGTTTCTTTTCCATCAATGATGTCTGCGATTGCAATGAAGAGCGAGTAGTCCACCCACTTCTAGGGTCGGGGTGAGCCCGACGGTAGCCATGTGAGGTGATGCTGTAAAGGTACGATCTTTTTATGCAATTCGTCTTCAATCCCTGAAAGCATGATTCTTTTGCGAAATTTGAGGGTGATCCTTGTTTGTGTTATTGAAGCGAAAGTGATCTTAATACAACTTGGATTAATTATGAGAAAAGGGGTTAGTAACAATTAGGGTTTATGCGAAAGCCTCTATATTCCTATTTGTTAATAACGAAAGTTATTTGATGAAAATCATGATCTTTTATGCCTTTATGTGTTATTTAACATGGTTATCGTTGTGGTGTTGAAACCCCGATCTTGGAAGTATTTTAGTTCATTGATTTATTTCACAAAGTTCCGAGTTTTCAAGTTTCTACAGTCAATATTGAGTTGTCTTCTGTCGATTTTTGTAGTCGATATTGAGTATCTCCAGTCAATATTGACCAAGGTTCTGCACTTGTGTTCTATTTCTGTTTTGGATTAATATTGAGTCACTGTGGTCGATTTTTCTACTCAATATCGAGTAACAGCACTCAATATCGACCAAGTTTGCTATCTTTGCTTTCTTTTCGGCTTTTCTCTGTTGTTTCTGTCTGTCGGTTTAATTTTCTGCATGTGAGATTTGCCGCTACCTGAGATCCACTGACACGCTTACTAGAGGATCGATCCTGACTTCCCACTGCTGCATCAGGAGGAGTTCTTGTAATTATTTGCAAGGGACGGAATCTGGTTTGCTTTACTTTACTTATATTAAACTCGATTTCCTCCTACAACACACGCTGTTGTTTTTTTTTAATTACACAAGGAACGCATAGAGCTGGCAATCGGGCAAGTCGGATCGGTCTCGGTCGGACGTTTCGATTTAGGGTTGTTTTGAACTTGAATTCATATAGGATTGGCTAAAATTCGGGTTGTATCGGATCGGGTCGGGTTAATTCGGGTTTTGATTGGATTGGATAAAATCAGATTATCGAAAAAAACCGATTAAGTTAAATCAAGTTTCGGATTAATCGGGTTTCAGCTTAATCAAGTTTTGACAAAATCGGGTTGGTGGAGTTGGGTTTCGATTGAATCAGAATTATACAAGATCGCGTTCAGATTGAAACGGATGTTGACATATTCGAGTTTCAGATTAATCAGATTTCGGGATGATCGGGTCGGACTAATCGGGTTTCGATATAACTGAATATCAGCTTCATTCGGTACGACGAATTGGGTTTTGCACAAAAAAATCAACTGGAAGGGGAGACTAATTAACTATATTTTTGGAGGGAATCGAGATGGCCACAACAAACACAATGGGTCTCCCACTCTCCCACTATTGCACCAACAGTAACTATGTAACTAACCACATTAAGCTAGTAATATGTTAATACGGATAACTGATCAATATTCAAATTAAATAAAAAAATGAAAGAAAATAAAAAAAAGGAAAGAAATTTGTAATGGAATTGAAAAGTTGGAAAGGAAACTCAAGATATGAAGGAGTGAAATTCGGCCTCCTAGACTCTCTTCCAAATCAGTAGGGTTTTAAGTTCAACTGTCATAAATTCTAATCTGAGAATTCACAGTTCTTCTTTATTGGCTCTTTGGCCATTTACTTTTTGTTCCAAGGAGAAAAAGGTGCCAGTTTCCAACCGAGTCAAGGGCGATGGATATAATACTCTCATTTTCGTATGGCCTTTCTGGTTGGACCAACCGGCGATTGGAATTGGTCTTTTCGTAATTGATGACCCTCGAAACCATAATCTGTTGATATACGACGTAGATCCGGATGATTGATGGAAGAAACACCAAACATATCTGCTCCTACGGAACCAAGGCCGAAAAGATTGAAAAAATCAGTCATTTGCAACCACTCTAATCCTCTGAGCTACAGGCCCCACCCCGCCTCCACTGGATCGGTTCCCGGGAGTCTCCTAAAAAAAAGGAACCTTTCCTCTCCCAATCCCACGAGCCTCTTATCAATTCTCTTTCAATCACGGCGGGGGAGCCAGTCAAAATAGAAAAACTCACATTGGGTTTAGGGATAATCAGGCTCGAACTGATGACTTCCACGACATTCTGAACCCAGCTCACGTACCGCTTTAATGGGCGAACAGCCCAACCCTTGGAACATACTGCAGCTCCAGGTGGCGAAGAGCCGACATCGAGGTGGCTCTTATCTACGCCCCTCGAGAAAGAAAAATAAATCAAAGGAATATAAATTGACCGGGTTATTTGAGTTTCGGGATAGAATTGACCGGGTTCGATTTGTTTCAAATTTCATATTTAATTTGGGTCGGGTTATTCCGGATTTAAGATACAGTCGGGTTTGGGCTGTTTCGGATTTCATATTTGATCAGGTTCAGGCTGTTTCAGTTTCGGGTTAATGTCGAATTGATCCATTCGGTTATAATCAGATTCGGGTACGTAACAAATTCGGGTTTTTTAAGGTTTCGGTCTAAATCGGCTCAGATCGAATCAGTCTCGGGGATCATCAAATTTTCTCTCTTATCAGATATCGGTCGGATCGGTTTCAGATCAGACGGATTGGTTTTTTCGGGTCGGACCTATTCTCTATATAGGGAGTGGTTCCCTTGTGCACACCCCTTATAGTGTATCTTGTGCACAAATTCTAGCCATAGATGGAGAAGAGATGGATGGCTATGATTAAATGGGATTTTTTATTTTGCTTTATTAATTATGGGACCCACCTGAGAAAAACCACCCAAAACTCCTCTTGTTGGTGCATGATGCGCAACCCCCTCCCCCTCTTGTTTTTGTTTTTTTTAGTACCCAGACTTTTTTTCAAAGAAAAGGGGCCAAATTTGATATTTACATAAAATTATATAAAATCACCCATAAAATAGGTTAGTTTTTACAAAATCACTCTTAAAATAAAAATTGTAGAAAAACCCCATAAATTTAGTTTTCTTTCAAATAATTACCCACTTGATTTCGTACATTTTAAAATTTTCGCAATTCCACCGAATAATGCTTCAAACTCTACCGAATAATGTTATGTTAACTTTTTCCATCTAGTTCATAATAAAATTTACCAATTTCACTGAATAATTTGTGACATACTACCGAATAATTTTTTTTCTTCATCAATTTCAGAGAAAAGAAACCCCAACCCTAAACAATATTGACGATTTAAACAAATAATTCTTTATATTTCACCGAATAATGTTTTGCATTTCACCGAATAATGTTTGATGGTGTAGTTATACACGCGTGATTGGTTTTTTATTTTCTTTGTCAAACCGAAAACTCCATATACTGAGGAATAATGAATCATGTTCACCAAATAATTGACCAAAAATCGACACATACATCTGAATAATTGACGAATAATGAATCAAATTATGAATCTCAAAAACCCTACACTAAATTCAACAGATACATCTGAATAATTCTTCGTTTTTTCCCCAAATAATGCGGGAATCAGATTGACTAAGAAATAAATTTCAACCTTAACCCGATTTGGCGTCGTGCTTAGCGAAAAGCCAAACGGTGCTGAATCCTATGCCGCTTGCATCTCCTTACAATTGCTACCTCTCGTCCTGTAGCCTGGCTTGGATCAACCACCAAAATCAAAATTGAAGACAACTGATTAACCTCAAATCAATTACAGATATTATATCTCTATGTATTGATAGATCTACCCAACATTTTAGTATTCGATCTTTTAGTGTTTCCCCAAAGGATTAATAACAAATTGATTTATTTCACACAAAAAAATTAAGACCAAGGCCAACAAAGGAGGAGATTAATTCAGTCATACCTCTTTCTAGTGTCGATGAATCTCATATGTGCAGAATGGCGACTCAGACAATTACACAAAGACAGGGCGGCGCCGAGACATAAAGGGAGCCGGACAACAGGTTGGAAATTGTGGTTGGGCGGCACCAGTGGTCGGCCTTCATCTTCGCTCAACGGCGCTCGAAATCCGTAGGAGAGGGCGGCGCCGGAAACATGGAAATTGAACAGATTCAGATCTAGACCATGGAAATCGAAAAGAAGGGGCAGTCCCCATAATCGTGGTCATCGCCGACCTTCTCTGTCCTGAGACCTAGCCCCATCGTCCGGCCGAGAAGGGATCCTCCGATCCGACTCCGTGCTCATCGGCTGAGTTTGAGAAGGGACGGGTTGCCTCCGCTTGACTCACCGCCTCGCCTTTGCCTCGAATCCCCGTCAGGAACCCAAACACCGGCTTGCCTCACCGCCTCGAATCCTCGATGCCTCACCTCCATTAGGTTTCGATTGAAGAAGACGTGAAGATTGAGGGTTTTAATAGCACTTCACCAGACACGCGCCATATGAGGGGAGTAAAGCCTCGTTCAACCAATTATGCGTGGGACCTACATGATTTTATTTTTTAAAAAAAAAAACTCCCTTTTAATCTCAGTCATCCATCCACACCCGATCATTGGCCTAGAATTGTGCACAAAGTACACCCTAAGGGGTGTGCACAAGTTACCTATTCTATATATATATATATGGAAGGATATTTTGCAAACACTCATTTGGATGCAATTTGTGAACAAATCTGATCCGTTAAATAAAGGAAAATGGACGGTGGAGATTAAAAACAAATTTCTGTTTTTTTCTAAATAAAAAAGACGTGGGACCACGTCTTAACCCATCCACTCTCACCAAGATGCGTGGGTTACAATCACCTATCTCTACCCTCAATATAGTCAATATAATCCTATGCATTTTTTAAAAATTAAAGTGATGGGCCCACTATCAAACAATTTCGATAGCTAGTGTTGGTGGAGATTAGTGTTGGGGCCCACCTTTTTTTAAAAAAATAAAATAAAATTTGTGGCATTGTATTCGTCTGCAATCTTCTAGGTATGCTTTCAAACTCCAAAGGAATGATACAATCAATTTTAAACCTTCTTAGGGTTAGGGTTTAGAGCATGAGCAACCATGGGTTAGGGTTTAGATCAATTTTAAACCTTTTTTTTAAAAAATAAAATAAAATTTGTGGCAATGTATGGTTTCAAACTCATATGAATTTGAAGAATAATTTGGTTAAGCACTTGTGGAACCAATTCCAAGGCTATGATTTGAATGTATAGGTAGTTCGATTAGTATTTACGTATGTTATAATGTTTTTAACTTTTTTTATTTTAATATAGATGTAATAAAATATATTTATATTAACTACTTGCTATTTTTATTTATTTATTTATAAAATTATAAATAAAAATAATTCACAATAATATATGATGATACACATATAATAAAGGGAAATATATACAAAGGAAAAGAAAAAGTGAAAATAAATTTGAAAAGAGGTAATAGAGGTTTCCCATGGTTGTAGAAGAAACCTTTTAGAAAGAGGTAGAAAAAGTGAAAATTATTTTAAACAAAAAAATAAATGAGTTGTAAAATTGTGATAGGAAGATGGAAAAAAAATGGGGAAAGAGGTTACCCCATGGTTGCGGATGGTCTTAAGAGTGGTAGGAATAACCTTTTTATATTCATAAATAATTCATCTTTATACGAATAATATTGTTTCAATGCGGATAATATTATTCCAAAATAAAAACAAAAAATCATAAATAATTCAACTTTATACGAATAATCATTCACATATTCTCGAATAATTCTTATATATCTACGAATAGTCTTTCACGTCAATATTCACATTTATATATATAAATAAAATTTATTTTTTTAAAAAAAAGAAAATTAATTTATATTTACGAATAATTTCTTTAATTGGATAATATTATTCCACACCGAAAACAAAAAATCCTAAATAATTCATCTTCATATGAATAATCAATCACATATTATCGAATAATTATTATATATGTACGAATAGTCTTTCACATCCATATTCACACTTATAATATCAATAAAATTTATTTTAAAAAGGCAAATTAATTTATATTTACGAATTATCCTTCACACTGTGAAATCACCAAATACGTACGAATAATTTGGTGTTTGTCGCTTGAGAATCCATGGAAATAGTTATACGTACGAAAAATCATTCTCAATTCAACGAATAATGATTATCGGTTTGTATACATACGAATAATCATTCTCAATTAACCGAATAATGATTATCGATTTGTACGATTTTTTTCATTCATCTAATACTTTTTTATTTCTTTCATTTTACTATTTTTTTTCTATCTAAATAGTAAACACAAGGAAATTGGATTTCTATCTACGAATAGTGATTGTCAATTAATCAATATTGTATAATTTTATTCCAAAACCACTCATCGACTTATGCACATTTTATAAATATTTGTTTCAAACTTATTATAATCTTTATGATTTCAGTGAATAATGTACAATTTTGTTGATGATTCTTTTAACTCCCCTAGAACTAACTCTTACATATGGATAATTTCTTTAATTCAACCGAATAATCTCTCAAATTTAAAAAAAAAATAATATAGTTTTCTCACAATTATCACAATTCTCATGTGAACAATTATAAAAAAAGGAAAAGAAATGCGAAACAAAAAAGAAAAGAAAAGAAAACAAGTGAAATGAAACTAGAACTAACGTAGAACGGTAGAACCGTAGAAGGCCTTGATTGAATGATCAAAAAATAAAAAATAAAAAGAAGTAACGTAGAAAGGTACTACACGCGCCTATTCCCGATTGTCATGCATGTAGCAACCATTTGTTTTTGTTTTCCTTTTTAAAAATATAATAAATTCAATTAATCTCCACCTTTCATTCTACTCAATTGGATGGTTAAGATTTGTTCACAAATTGTATTCTAAGGAGTGTTATATATATATATATATATATATATATATATATATATAGTGAGAAGTATTTCTCACGGTGAGAAGGAAAGAAGCCTTCTGATTGGTTGTTATAACAAATTAAAAAGGAGACCGGTGTGTGTAGCGCGTGGCTCTAATTATACCGTCTCTCTCCCAAATATCTTCTCCCACCTCTAGCTTTTCTTGAATCTGGACTCTTTTTGAAAACCCTCTACTTCCTCTAACAACCGTAGCCATGGATTCCTCCTCTCCCAAGTCCCAACCCAAAACTCTTCTCTCTCACAAATCCATCAGATCTGATTCCCCGCCCCTCCGCCTTCTCCTACTCCGGACGACAGCACCGGCAACGTTGTCCGACATGGACGAAATTCGGTGACTCCGCCGACGTCGCCTCGGGGTCCTTCTAGTTGGCAGAGTTGTTGTCGAGCCGGCGAACCGGTGAGCTTGGCCTCGTGGAGGCGTACCGTGTTTCCATCTGTTCTCTATTTTTTAGATCTGTTCATGCTCTCCCTCTCTTAGATCTGTTTGTAGCTTTGGGCAATTCCTTACCATATCAATTAGCTTTCCATGTTAGTAGGTAATAGGTTAATTGCATCTGTGTGAAAGCGTAATCTGGATAGCACTGCATTTATGTGAAAGAGTTGTAATTTTATACAAATTAACTTGCACCTTGAATTGACAATTTTGATGCAGCATTTGTGTATCCTTGATCGATTTTGAATGGGTTCGGGAACCTATCGCTAAAAACCCCTGATATTAAAAAAAAATTGAAGTAGGGAGTTTGTTTTTTTTTTTTTTGAGTGGTAAAAAGTCTGAACCACGCGGTGTAAAATATTTGAACCACTTGAAAAAAAATAGTTTCTTTTAACATGCAAGAATTAAATAGAAATGGTTCTATGAATGAAAATAAAAGAAGATTGAAAATTTTACAATTATTAAATTGTAGTGGTTCATTAAATAAATAGTAGTGTTTCATCAAATAAATAGTATTGGTTCATGAAATAAAGAGTAGTGGTTCAGCCTTTTTATTTGTAGTGATTCATCCATTTTTCTCCTATTGGTTCAACCACTTTATTTGTAGCGGTTCAACCATTTTATTTGTAGTGGTTCAACCTTTTTATTTGTAGTGGTTCAGTCATTTGACACGTAGTGGTTCAGCCATTTTATTCGTAGTGGTTCAACAATTTTACTCGTAGTGGTTCAACCATTTTATTTGTAGCGATTCAGCCATTTTACACGTAGTGGTTCGCTCATTTTATTCGTAGTGGTTCAACAATTTTTATACCAAGTAGTTCGGGATTTTAAACCAAGTGGTTCAGGATTTTTTATATCAAGTGGTTCAGAGGTTTAAACTAAGTGGTTCAGGGTTTTAATACCGAGTGGTTCAGAGTTTTAACACCAAGTGGTTCAGAGTTTTAAACTAAGTGGTTCAGGATTTTAATACCAAATGATTTGGTACATATAATATTAAAAAAATAAAAATTAATGAACCACTTTATTTTTTTTTTAAAATAAATAAATAATTAAAAATTAAGCATTAAAAGAAAATAAAACAAAAATGAAAACTTAATGAATCACTTCTTGATAACTTCATAAATCACTTATTTATAACTTAATGAACCATTCTTTATGACTTCATGAACCATTTTTTTATAGCTTTATGAACCACTTCTTGATACCTTCATGAACCACTTCTTTATAACTTCATGAACCACTTCTTGATAACTTCTTGAACCACTTCTTTGTAGCTTCATGAACCACTTCTTTATAGGTTCATGAACCACTTCTATATGGCATCATGAACCACTTCTCTATATGTTTATGAACCACTTCTATATACGTTCATGAACAACTTCTTTATAGGTTCATAAACCACTTATTTATAGCTTCATTAACCAATTCTTTATAATTTCATGAACCACTTGTCCACTTCTTTATAGCTTCATAAACCATTTCTTTATAGTTTCATGAACCACTTCTTTATAACTCCATGAACTAGTTCTTTATAACTCCATGAACCACTTCTTTTTAACTTCATGAACCACCTAATGAAATAAAGAGTCGTGATTCATCAAATAAATAATTAATTAAAAAATAAACATTATAAGAAAATAAAAGAAGAATGAAAATTTTACAATTATTAAATAATAGTGGTTCATGAAATAAAGAGAAGTGGTTCATCAAATAAAAGAAGAATTAAAATTTATTGGTTCATCAAAAAAAAAATTTATTGGTTCATGAAATAAAAAGAAGTGGTTCATTAAATAAAACAAACAAATAAATAAACATTAAAAGAAAATAAAAGAAGAATGAAAATGTTACAATTAAATAATAGTGGTTCATGAAATAGTAGTAGTAGTTCATCAAATAAAGAGTAGTGGTTCATCAAATAAATAGTATTGGTTCATGAAATAAATAGCATTGATTCACGAACTATTTTATTTTAAAAATAAATAAAAAATCATTTATAACAAAGTTAAATTTTTAATGGTGAACTATATATTAGCATGTCTATTAATATGTAATTTATAAATTTACAAAATATGGAGTATTAAATAATAAAAACGAAAAGCAAATTAATAAATTTAGTAAACAAAATTAAATGCTCTTTTGAACAAGAGAGAGAGGTTGGTGTATTGGTACGGATTACGGAGCGTTGAAAATTTGAAATTGTGCCTCACGTCTCAGGTTCGATTTGCCCAGCAACGCCGATAATTTTAATTTTGCCAGCGTGTACCACACGCGCAACTTGGGAAATGGGGGCGCGAGTGGTTGAGAGATGGGAGCGCGTGTGAAGAGGCGGGATTATCAATTTTGTCGGATTTTTTTTATTTATATAGACCAATCAGATCACTTCTTTCCTTCTCACTTTTTTATTTATGGGTTCGGGTACACACAACTCCAAAAGTATATAGGGGAAGGTTCAAGTGGAAACACCCTTTCCCATAGAAACACATTTAGGGTGAAAACTTTTAATCTCAACCCTTCCTTCTAGATCAATGGTCTTTTATAAAGCGGTGACAATTTTGAAATTTACGTGAAGTTTAAGCCTTTTTATTAAAAAAAACACAGCAATCCTGCCGCCTCTCACGTCTTCTCTCGCCATTTTCGCTGGTTCAAGAGCGCCTCTTCCACTCGGTCGCTCTCCGACTCTTCTCCTCTTCCCCTAGACCTGTCAATAAATCGGGGTTTCTTGTCTGATTCAATGTTGATTTTGAATGCGGCAAGCAACGAGGCATAGAAGACGAGGTCTCGAAGTAGATTGAAAGTTGTGCGAGAGCCTAGTTGGGTGAAACGAAGAGTTGGATTAGAAGCCTCTGAGTAAATCGGAAGAGACGAACTCGATCACCACCATGCTTACCAAAAACACCTCCATCTCCCTCCCCTGTGTATCTTCTCCCATGGACACTGGCACTGGAGACGGTAACTACTTTTGTGATTTTGATTTTGATAAAATTAGTCGGATTCGATTAGGGTTATGGTTCAATGTCGTATTAATCTCCCATGAATTGTTTTTTAATTGGTCTAATTCGATTTATCTCATTCTGATTATGTTTAGGAAATTTTGAATTCGTCTAATTTGATTTAATTGTTTTCGATTGTGTTATTGAGTATGCTCGTTTCTTCAAAATGTGAATTGGAGTTCCAGTTTCGGTCTGACTGAGAATGTAAAAATTGTACCTATTCAGTTCAGTTTTTGAAATGGAGTTAGTGGAATGAATGTATTCTGGTATCGTTGTCTATTTTTGTGAAATATGAATTGGAGTTCAAGCTAAGTTGTAGTCAGCAGAGAGAATTGAGAAGTGAAATTGAGAAAATTCAGTTCATATTATTGTCTGTTTTTGTCATATTGTAATCAGCAGGAGATTGTCATGTTGTTGTGAAGTGAAATTGAGAAGTGCAAGTTGAGTTATGGGTTTATGAATAACTTTTAAGTCTATTAGCTCAATGGAAGAGCAATGTGTTATTATACACATGATGTGGGTTCGAATCCCATATAGGCTTTCTCTACACTAAAGATATAAGAAACACAAATAAAACAATTTAATTTAAGTTCTGAAAAATCAAACAAAAGCAAATTTGAAGCAATACTTATGTTATGAAAACTGAAACAGAAGCAACTTTAAGATCTTGTAGTTTGATCACTTGCTTGCATTGATCTATCTGTCTTGTTCAATGGTTTTTGTAAGAGCATTTCTAATGCATTTTAATTAACAAAAATAAAATTGAAAAGGCACATCAAACATCCATAGTCAAACATCGTCTTCTTGTGGTGGTATAGGCTTTCTCAACTAGGGAGTAAATTTAGATCTAGCTTATGTGAGATTCGAACTCACGTCATGTGTGTAATAACACATCGCTCTACCATTTGAGCTAATAAGCTTTCTCAAGTAGGGAGTAAATTGTGATAAACTATACTAGTTGAATTGCATTTAGCATAAAATAAACTATACTAGTTCAATCTCTTCCATATGGCACAAAATCATAAAGAACCGAAAGTTAATGTGAGAAATCTACCCAAAAATCAATAAGATGAATCTGTAAGCCATGTTTCGGTAAACTAAAAAAGCTAAACCGCAAAGTAAACAAACTCATAGTACTGTGTACATATTCTGATATTCATAGTAACCATAGTAAGTGCAAATTATTTTTATTTTTTAAGGAAATTAGCAAACAAATCATAAAGAGACGGAGACTGAGAGAGATAGGGCAAGACAAAGATGAAAAACAAATAGACAGCAACAAAAAATTTAGAAGTTAGGCAGTCAATTTCACGTCTCAGTCTATTTGATGCAAAACAAATAGACAACAACAAAAAATTATGAATTACCAAAGGAAGCTGTTAATCAGTCAATCTCGCCATAATCAATTAAGTGATAAAAGCTTAGCCACAAGAGGAAGCAAAATTTAAAGACATTAAAATCAAAATCCAAGGGGAAGAGGCGGAGAGCAATCGAGGCAAACCTGATAGTTCTTCATCTCGCAAAATGAAATATAAGCGACCCAAAATCAAATCGGGTCTTCATCCCAAAATCGATCTGATGATAATAAAATAGAGGGGAATAGGCGGAGACTAGCAACAAAGACGCAGTGGCGGTGAGCCGGTGACCAGAGGGAAGCAGAACAGAAAGAGCCAGTGGCGCCGATGGAAATCAGAGACCAAAAATCGAAATTGAATCAGCAAAATCGAAAGAAATTGAATCAGACCAAAAACCCATACCTTGATAGATCTATTGCGAAATCAAAGGGGAAATCGGAGAGGAAGAGTTGGAAGAGGCGTTTTTGGCTGTGCCGGGGGCGGAAATCTCGAACGAGGCACTGGCATACTGAGAGTCTGAGACAAGGGACTAAGGGAGGGGGTTTAACAAGAGAAGGGAGTTTGATATGTTTTTGGATCTGAGAAAGAGCAATGCCCTTCGGGGTTTTTTTTTTGTCATTAAATGAGTAGAATATTTATAGCCATTGATCTAGAAGGAAGGGTTGAGATTAAAAGTTTCCACCCTAAATGTGTTTCTATGGGAAGGGTTGTTTCCACTTGAACCTTCCCCTATATATATATACATATATATATATACATATATATATATATATATATATATATATATATATATATATACATACATATATATATACATACATATATATATATACATACATATATATATATATACATACATATATATACATATACATATATATACATATACATATATATATATATACATATACATATACATATATATACATATACATATATATATATACATATATATATATATATATATATAGGAAGATCCGAAAATAATCGAGAGGAGGACTATGAGCAAAAGAACAATTGAGATTCAATCGAAGATCCCTCACGATAAGCAGAAGGGCAGTCGACAGAACAATGAACAGAAGGATGAACGGAGGAGCAGAAGGACAATCGAACCCTCTTGGTGAGCAGCAGCAACAATGGACAGTCTAGAGGACGACGAGTACAAGGATGAGCGGCGCCTCCTCTAATGGCTAGGGTTGAATAGAAGTTGAAACCGACAACTGTGAAACCTTAGCCTAGGAAAGAGGAGATTTAAATACAAAAACACTGACCCTATCGAAAAAAATTCCCGGGTCGAAAAAAACCGGGTCTTTGGGTAAAAAAAATCAGGCATACGGGTCAGGTTTTCGGATCGGGTTACGTTTTTACAAGTCTAGTTACAATGCCTTATATAGGCAATGAGTACATAAAGATAAGACCCTAATAAAGTCATCAACCCTTTGTTTATCACATGTGGGAGTTTAGGTAGGTGAAGGGATAGGAAGATGAAACATCCATAATAAATGGGTTCATAACACTCTCCCTTGGATGTACACCTCTAACATTACAAACTGCATGTCTCGTTAAAAATCTTGCCTAGAAAAACCCAATGGGACAATAAACTAGGACTAAGGGAAAAAATAGTACAGATGTCGTCTGATACGCTTTAGTCATAATGTCTCGTTAAAAACCTTATTAGGAAAACCCAGTGGTACAAAACCCGATCGAAGGAAAAAAGAGTGTAGTGCGTATATTCTCCCCCTGAATTCAACATTCTTCTTGCAACTTTCTCCTTCCGATAAGCTCATCGAATTTCTTGATAATTCTGACTTCATGAGCTTCATGGTCGAGTCTGATCATTGTCTTTGATATGTACAAGCCGAAATGTCTTTATATATTACAATTGACATCGACGCGCATGACTTATATCTCTTGGTGTTAAGCTACTTTCATTGCACAATCATAAGATACTTCAGGACCTAACATTCACTTCATCATTTGATTAGAGGGATCTATTGTATTAAATAGTGCTTAAGTTGCCTCGTTAAAAACCTTAACTTGGAAAAACCCAATGGGATAAAAACCAAGATCAAGGAAAAGAGTACAATATTGCATGGTACTTCGAAACCTAATGCATTATCACCATTTTCACAATTATAGGCACGTCTGGTACTCTTATAAGGATCTTTAATCAATTGTATGTGACGGGGCTTCGACATTAATGCTTCAAGCATTTTCAATCGATATTTTTTTCATTTATATGCTGACGAGAGGGTTTCTCGACCAAATAAATTTGTAGTCAAGACCCCCGCTATAGTATAGGGGAGTCAGGTTCGTCCTCAGGAGAGAAGTCAGCGGTTCTAGGTTTAGTGTGTTTTGGGGTTCAGGGATAGCAGGAAAAGGTGATGAGGGTGGCTGTCGACAAAGAATAGAGGGGTCGATGTCGAGGGATGGAGAGAGAATGGTGGTTTGATGTCGTGTGGAATATGTGCCGAATAAAAATAATAAAATAAAACAAATAAAGATGCAAACTTCCAAGGTTAGGGATCACCACAACAATAAACATATGTGTAGATTAAAATCACATAAAGATGCATGTTTTATATCAAATAACTTTCATTATTCACAAATAGGAATATAGAGGCTTTCGCATAAACCCTAAGTGTTACTACCTTTTCTTAATTAGGATCAACCAACTTTCGCAAGCAAAGCCTAATTACTATCCAAATTCATAATTAATTCACTTTCGCTTCATAATTGCAAATAAGGAATTGTCCTCAACTTTCGTAAAGGATTAAGCACATAGGTAGATGATAATAAAGACATAATAATCATGAATTCATAAATCAAACAAATATATCTATGTTGGGATCACCCCAACCCTAGAAGAAGGAAATTAGAAACAAATCATAATAAAAGAAATTAACTTTAACATAAAATAAACTAAAACTTACAACCGTTCGTCTCCTTCCTTCTCCTTCCCTCTCTCCTCTCTCCTCCTCCCTCTCTCTCTCTCTCCTCTCTCGCCTTCTCTCTCTCTCCTCTCTCGCCTCCTCCCTCTCTCCTCTCTCCTTGCGCCCGAAGACGGCTTTGCTTGAATTAATAAAAATCAGCCCCCTAGGGCCTTATTTATAGGCTTCATTCCCTAGCTATTCTAGGAAAGAAATTATATCTATATCTATATTTATCTATCTAATAACATTAAGATAAAACATGGAAATAAATAATTATATCTAAAAGGAAATATATCTAATGTGGATAAATATCTTCTCCAACTTGATAGATCTTGATGGAATTTGATCTCGAAAATATCACCATTGGACTTTGGATACAAACTTAACAAGACTCAAATAGCTCGGAATCCACCGCCTGGGTCAACTCGATATCGAGTAGGATTGCTCGATATCAACTAGCAATTTCTCGTCTTCTGCTCAGCAACTCGATTCCGGCTTCCAGGATGCAAGTCGACTCGGGTTTTCCTCGATATCGAGTAAATTCCTCGACATCGAGTAAGGCTTGCTCCGTCTTCATCTTCTTCGTCGATCTCGGCTCCTGGACGTGAAAATCGACCAAGTGTTTACTCGATATCGACCAAATCATGTCGATATCGACTAACCTGCTCCAGCTCCCAACTTCACTTGTCGATGTCTGGTGTTCCAGCTCGATATGGGTTACTCGATATCGAGTAAAACAACTCGATATCGACTAAGTCTCTCAGCTTTCTTCTCTGTTTTTGAAACGCACTTTCCTGAGTCCTCGTTTGTCGGATTGACGCATATGACCATGCGTTGGAAAGCTCTTTTCGAGGGCTACAACTCTCATGAAGACATCAAAGCTTGATTCAGAATGATGAATACCGAAAAATGACCTTTTCTCCAGCTGCACCATTCTTAGCTTCTCCATGACTTTCCTTTAAGCTCCAAAATGCGTCAAATTTCTGTGAAATATAACAAAAACTTGTGTATACCTCCATATATTACAAATAAGTGTAAACTACACAGATTCTGTATTATTCTAACCCAATATGCATGAAATGCATGTAGAAATCGATATAAAAGTAACTATAAAACATGGCGAATTAGGCTCACATCAAACACCCTATACTTAAGCTTGCTTGTCCTCAAGCAATACTTTTAATTGTCATCCAGGGGAAGAAATCAAAACTCTCAACATATTAGATTCATTCTCATATAACCCTGCATTCAATTACCATCCTCGAAAAGGTACTAGTGTCACAGATCCATGCATGTGCAAATACACAAAAGCAACATCTACTCACAAAAAGAGGGTAATGCAAAAACAATTCATGTGACAAAGCAACAATAATCAAGAGGACTTAAATTTAAGCTCAATAAAGAAGTAGATTGGTAAAAGGCTAAAGGTGGGCAATTTTTTTGGCAATGTGGTGCTAATGATCCGGGGAAATGGAGTATTTCCAAACTGAATTTCCACATTCCTTTTTCCTTTGATTCATCACCTTCCATAATGCTTTTTTTTTTCGATAATAATGCTTTTACCTCTCTGACCTCAGCACTGCCTTCTCGCGAGTCGCAAACATGGGTGTCATGAATGGCCCCGGATACTTAGTGCTTTGGACTCCTCACAATGTGTCCCATCTCGCCAAACTATTATCTCAGCGAGCAGGGTCGATCTACCTTTATCTCCTGAGGTGATCGGATTTTCTTTCACTCATTAAATTTTCCATATTTTTTTCAAACAATTTCCCGCCAAACTCCAATAATGATAACAACAACAACACAAACACCGTATGATAATCTCCATAATGTAACATCATTCTCAACATAATCCCCGGATGGAAATAAGGTAAAGAATGGGCAATATTTAGATCAAGTGGAGCAATGTACGAAAATAAGGCATAATATGGCTTTTGTGATGCATAAGCATAGATATGGCTAGGATATAGCAATATGAGCATTATATGGAAATATAAAGTCCTCCATCCTTTTATCATGCAACATGTCAAAAGCAACTTCAAATTTTACCTCCTTTCATGGTTTTCAAGAAAATAATGCACTTCATTGTGACTTCCCTTTACTAGGCAATTTCATGCTATATCTCTAATGAATCCAATTTTGCATCGTCGAGTTCAATATAAAGCTTCCATGACATTAATCAAAATTTTCAAATTTTTGGAAAACATGCATATAAGCACAAAAATTAATAACGAATTCCAAAATAGCCATGTATAAGCAATTCATGAAATAAATTTTAAAAATGCACAAATATGGTCAAATAAAACCAAATATGCATAAAGTAAGCCCTTCCCCCACCCCATACTTAAACATTACAGTGTCCTCACTGTATAAAAACAAGGGTAAAGAAAGAAACTCACTAGACAGGTGTGCAGGGCTTCATAATATCGAGTGTAGATGCCTGTGCCGAGTCCGATTTTGGCTTGCTTCTAACCCCATGGATCTGAAAAATGTAGAAGAGAAATACCCACAATAGAAAAACTAAAAAGTTCAATAACCAAAAACAAACAAAAGCAACAATGTCCAAAAGTCCCAAAAATAAATGTCTATTTACAAGCTCTAGATTTTATAGTCGCTAGGCCGACTTTCTCCATTAAGATCAAGGTGGCATTTGCAGGGCCCATGTAGCTTGGACTTCAAATAAGACTCCATTCTTGTCCATCGGCTGCAGTCCGCCTGAATGGATCTTGTTTACCACGAATGGCCCCATCTTTTTCTTGTTGAATTTTTAGGAAACCAATGATCCTTTGATTTGGAAACATAGAGCTTGTCTCCAACTTCATACTCTTTAGGCTCATCATTGGAAACCCTACATAATCGCACCTACCAAGGCAAACCTCTCCCATGTATAGATAGATCTTTAATTGAAATAGGAGAGGAAAGATCCATACCATGGCTTACCTTCGCAGAATCGGATGTCGGAAGCTCCTGAGGGTATGGTCGATATCGAGTTAGGTCACTCGATATCGAGTTGTGCTGCTCTTCAGGTGGACTCTCGGTCGATATGAAGGGAGATGGGTCGATTTTTTCAAGTCGATATTGAGTAAGGTCACTCGATATTGACTTGACTGGCTCAATATTGACTAGCTTCTGCTCAACAGGAGGAATCGACTCAGGAGATGCAGGTCAATATTGACCAAAGGGGGTCGATATTGAGTCGTTTTTCTCGATATCTGGTGGGGCTGTCTCGGCATAGGGAGGTCGATATTGACCTGTGGTAGTCGATATTGAGTGCCTTTGTGGCTCTGTCGACTTCTCCGGGTCGATATTGACCCCATACTTAAGACCTGGCAAGGCATCCGAAAAATAGTTAGTCCAAATCGACTTACCTGGGTCTATTTCGATTGGATTCTCTGCCTCTTCGTTCAGTATGGCCATGATCTTTTCCACCTGGGCTTCCATATCCCTCTTTTCCAGCTCTTCAAGAGTCATATTTCTTACCTTAGGCTCCCCGCAAGTGATGTAACCAGCTGAGATAGATTTTACCTCTTCCATTGGACCTGTATGCCTTTCAGTTTTATTAAAGGAATACTCATTTACCTCATCGCTGATGTTGAAAGTGAGCACTCCCTTCCTTACGCTTATGTTGGCATCCACCGTCACCAAGAAGGGTCTTCCTAGAATAATTGGACAAGCAGGGTCCTCCGACATATCAATAACTAAGAAATCAGCAGGGACAAAGAACTTATCTACTTGTACTGGCACATTGTCCACCATGCCTGTTGGAATGACCACTGTGTTGTTGGCCATGTAAAGCTTAGCATCCACAGGCTCTAGGGCACCTATCTTAATCTTGGACCAAATTGTTAAAGGCATTATACTCACACTGGCTCCGAGACCACATAAAGCATTAAATTTTTATTGACCAAATCCAATAGTTATAGCAAACTTACCTGGATCTGGCCTCTTCTCAAGTATGTCCATATGGCTGCACTCTTTTGTAATCTCAACCATTGATCTCTTCTTGCTTAGGATCTCCTTGAGGAATTTGACATAGGATGGCATTTCATTGAGAGCTTCTGTGAAGGGTATGGTGACATTGAGCTTCTGAAGCATCTTGATGAAACGCTGAAATTTCTTCTCCGCTGGATCCTTTGGAGATTTTGTTGGAAAAGGCGGCTTCTTTTTCTGATTCTGAGCCAGAACAGATGTCAGAGGTGTTGCATCTGAGTCAATATTGACTGGAGGGGACTCGATATCGACTGCAGTATGGTCGATATTGACCGGTGGTTGGTCGAAATCGACTGCTGGAGTCGGTTTCGGGTTCACTGGTGCAGATGGGTCGATATTGACCTAGGGGTGGTCAATATCGACTAGGTGTTGGTCAATTCGACTAGGTGTTGGTCGATATCGACCTCCTCTGCAGTGCCGTCTTTTGCTTCTCCGGTCTCTGTTTCGTGCAGTTTGCGTCCGCTCCTGAGCTTTACTGCTGCGATGTGTCCGGTCTTCCCCTTGGGATTGGGCTCGGAAGATCCAGGGAGCGAACCTGACTGTCTGGGAACTCCCGCTGCTAGCTGGCCAATCTGTGTATCAATTGATTTCCACCATATATCAATCTCCCCAAGCCTAGAGTTGACACCTTGAATCTGAGTGTAGACTGAGTTGAAGGACTGCTTGGTGTCTGAATGATTCCTCCGGATTTCCTCTAGGACAGTCTGTAGATCATCCCTTTTCTGGTCCCTTTCCGGATGTCCTGGAGCTCTGTAGGGTGGGGGGTTCCTAGGGGCACCTTGGTTCCATTGTGGTTGCTAGAACCTTTGGTCCCCCATGTAGCGATTGGGACCCCCTGCGTAAGCTGCCTCTTCTTGGTATTTTGCCAGCCTGACTTGCTCTGTGTGTGGGCACTCAGTAGTGGTGTGCCTCTGTGATCCGCATTCGATGCAATCCTGGTTGACAGAAAGGTATTTGACTTGCTTGAGGAGCTTGCGATTCTGATCTCTATAGTATTGCTCCTTGACATCTGGGTCAATCTCTTTAGAGGGCTTATAGAGGGGCATAGATGGGGCTGGCCTAGCGTAGGCAGGCGGCATTGTCAGATACTCATAGTGAGTATATGTGTTGATTCTATCCTTTGTAGCCAAGTCCAGAGAATTGAAGAAGATCTCTTGAACTACGCAGGGTTGCTGTCCATGTGTAGGGCATGATCACAGCAGATCCTTATATCTTTCCCATGCCTTTTCCAACGGTTCCCTAGGCTTCTGTTTGAAAGTTGTGATCTTCTGGCGGAGGAGTGCTGTCTTGGCAGGAGGGAAGAACTTGTTGAGAAATTCCTGCTTTACTTCAGCCCATGTCGTGAGGGATCGCGGTTTCAGCCCTTCAAGCCACTTCAGTGCTGGACCAGATAGGGACCAACGAAAGGCCTTCATTAAGATGTACTCCAAGGTGGTACCTTCAGCAAGAGTACGACACATGTCAGTAAAGTTTGTAATATGCTGAAGAGGGCATTCATTAAATCTACCAAAGAAAGCATTGTTCTTGATTTCAATAAGGAAAGGAGTGCGAATTTCATAGTTATTTTCAGGGATTAGAATGGCCGATTCAGGCACTATGAGAGTCGGGTGCATGTAATCCTCTACAATTGTTGGGTATTGGGCAAGCTCATCTTCCAATAGCCTCGCACGCTCAGCTTCCCTTGTAGTGCGTGCTCTCTCAGCGGTGAGAGCAGTATCTTTAGCAGCTAGTTCCCTTGTAAGCCTCTCAATCAGCTGTTCCTATGTCTCTGCAGCTGCCATGGCTCTTTTTAGTTTAGCTTGAATGTGTATAAGGCGCTCCGGTTCGTCTAAGGCGTCAAACTCAGGTGTTCGACCAGAACGGCGCATATACCTGCGAAGTAACTCAAAAGAAAAGTGAGATCTGACTACCTAAGGCGCGAATGATTGCCTCCCCGGCAACGGCGCCAATTTGACGAGAGGGTTTCTCGACCAAATAAATTTGTAGTCAAGACCCCCGCTATAGTATAGGGGAGTCAGGTTCGTCCTCAGGAGAGAAGTCAGCGGTTCTAGGTTTAGTGTATTTTGGGGTTCAAGGATAGCAGGAAAAGGTGATGAGAGTGGTTGTCGACAAAGAATAGAGGGGTCGATGTCGAGGGATGAAGAGAGAATGGTGGTTTGATGTCGTGTGGAATATGTGCCGAATAAAAATAATAAAATAAAACAAATAAAGATGCAAGCTTCCAAGGTTAGGGATCACCACAACAATAAACATATGTGTAGAATATAATCACATAAAGATGCATGCTTTATATCAAATAACTTTCGTTATTCACAAATAGGAATATAGAGGCTTTCGCATAAAACCTAAGTGTTACTACCTTTTCTTAATTAGGATCAACCAACTTTCGCAAGCAAAGCCTAATTACTATCCAAATTCATAATTAATTCACTTTTGCTTCATAATTGCAAATAAGGAATTGTCCTCGACTGTCGCAAAGGATTAAGCACATAGATAGATAATAATAAAGACATACAAAATCATGAATTCATAAATCAAACAAACATATCTATGTTGGGATCACCCCAACCCTAGAAGAAGGAAATTAGAAACAAACCATAATAAAAGAAATTAACTTTAACATAAAATAAACTAAAACTTACAACCGTTCATCTCCTTCCTTCTCCTTCTCTCTCTCCTCTCTCCTCCTCTCTCTCTCTCTCTCTCTCCTCTCTCGGCTTCTCTCTGTCTCCTCTCTCGCCTCCTCCCTCTCTCCTCTCTCCTTGCGCCCGAAGACAGCTTTGCTTGAATTAATAAAAATTAGCCCCCTAGGGCCTTATTTTATAGGCTTCATTCCCTAACTATTCTAGGAAAGAAATTATATCTATATATATATTTATCTATCTAACAACATTAAGATAAAACATGGAAATAAATAATTATATCTAAAAGGAAATATATCTAATGTGGATAAATATCTTCTCCAACTTGATAGATCTTGATGGAATTTGATCTCGAAAATATCACCATTGGACTTTGGATACAAACTTAACAAGACTCGGATAGCTCGGAATCCACCGCCTGGGTCAACTCGATATCGAGTAGGATTGCTCGATATCAACTAGCAATTTCTCGTCTTCTGCTCAGCAACTCGATTTCGGCTTCCAGGATGCAAGTCGACTTGGGTTTTCCTCGATATCGAGTAAATTCCTCGACATCGAGTAAGGCTTGCTCCGTCTTCAGCTTCTTCGTCGATCTCGGCTCCTGGACGTGAAAATCGACCAAGTGTTTACTCGATATCGACCAAATCATGTCGATATCAATTAACCTGCTCCAGCTCCTAGCTTCACTTGTCGATGTCTGGTGTTCCAGCTCGATATGGGTTACTCGATATCGAGTAAAACAACTCGATATCGACTAAGTCTCTCAACTTTCTGCTCTGTTTTTGAAACGCACTTTCCTGAGTGCTCGTTTGTCGGTTTGACGCATATGACCATGCGTTAGAATGCTCTTTTTGAGGGCTACAACTCTCATGAAGACATCAAAGCTTGATTCAGAATGATGAATACCGAAAAATGGCCTTTTCTCCAGCTACACCATTCTTAGCTTCTCCATGACTTTCCTTTAAGCTCCAAAATGCGTCAGATTTCTGCGAAATATAACAAAAACTTGTGTAGACCTCCATATATTACAAATAAGTGTAAGTGTAAACTACACAGATTCTGTATTATTCTAACCCAATATGCATGAAATGCATGCAGAAATCGATATAAAAGTAACTATAAAACATGGCGAATTAGGCTCACATCATATGCGTATGCAAGTAACACGTCCGTCATTTAAATTTAGATCCAAAATTATATTCACTTCTGGTGAATACATTCTCCATATAACCTTTGATAGGTTTTCGTGCAATCAACTTGGCTTTATATTTTATTTTGTATAAACACCCACTTAAAACCAATTGATGTTGCACTTTTCGGTGTTGGAACTACGGGTCCAATGCCATCATGGTTAAAGAATCCATCTTTTCATGAATTGCTTCTTTTTAGCTCTTTTACTGTGATTTCGATGTCTACATCCATTTGTTTAATGATCATCATATTCTCATAGACTCTTTCCACTTCTGAGGAATCATATACAAAGAGCCTAGCGATCTCCAACACTTCTAGTGTACTTGAGAATCACTTGATATTCATTGAGTTGGAGTTACTTCTGGAACATCCAAATGAGTGAGTATCTGATACTTTGTCACTTACTAGGCCTTAAGTAAATGCTTTCAATGACATATTTGCTAAACCTTATAATAATTTCATTTATTGAACTTCTGGTTCACTTGTATTTATCCGCGGATATGAAATGATAGAGAAGTTGCTTCCGTGCAATATCTTTCTTAATATTCAGTCTCATTTCCTCCCCCCCTAAATACCGAGCATTTTATCACCATTATAAAGCTCTAGGTATTTGATATCAATAGGGACTCAAACCCCATGTATCATCCAACTTCTTTGTGGTATCGAGGAGGTACGTTTCGGAACATGTGTTCATCATTCAAGACCTTTGCATGGCATGCTCTCTTCTGGAGATAATTAGGGAGATGTTATTGGGTCAAATTCGAAATGCAAACTAGCTTGCATGGGCCCATTTGACTAACGACTCTTCTGGGTCGTCGTGAGCTATCTTATGCTCAACAATCTGTTTGATAACATTCTCTACCTTATGTTTCATATGACCAAGTGTCGAGGCATCTATAATATTGGAATCACACTAGTCTATATATGGTAGTGTTCCGTACGTGTCTCATTGAATCCAATCAAGAGACATTAGAGACTTTTCATTTACTCTCAATATAGATTGTCTTATTGTCGATTTTGCCAAGATAATAGACCATATATGTTCGGTCACCCTTATTGAGGATCTTCAGGTCATAGGATCTTCTGGTCCCTCTTGGTGGGTGTCTATGTGAATTTCAATGATCCCGCACTTCATCGATTCACATGAGTGACCGGATGCCACAAAGAAAAAATATGTTATCATTAACTAACTTCTGGTTAGTGATAAGTTTTAATGGGATAAATGAATGTCAAATAAACCATATATATACATTCTCATTTCTGTAAGGCTTGCTTCTGGCTAGTAATATGAGATATTGGTGGTCAATACCATGTCAATTCATACATATGTGTCATTGTTACTTTAGGTAACAAGATCAATGCTCTTCTAGAGCTATATGGTATTCATCTTGGGTTTTCCATTCAAGATTCTTTGTATATGGTGATCCATTTATTTAATTTAATTTAGATGCCATTGAATGGGTATTGTTAGAACTTTTTTTTTTTGGTGTCATACTTCATGTATGAGTCATTTATAATGTTCTTCAAGACATTTAGAATTAACCGTATAACAACTACCTAGCTATAAGCCACAACAATAACATCGGTTGTGCGCTTAACCTTAACCTCTTTCGTACCCTCTACTGGCGAGGGGCGGGCTTCGGGCTATGCTTAGAGGAATGTCAGGAAGTGACATTGTTAACCGGATTGTGTTATGTGGTTACTTTTATTGGTTGTACCAACCGAATGATAATCATTCTGAACTTGATAAAAACCCACATTCCATATACTTCTTCAAGAGTACAAATGATAAGATTAGAACCATATACTCTTCTGGAGTTTATAAGAATCATATACTCTTCTAGAGTTTATAAAAATTCCCTCTTCTGGAGTTTAATAAAAATCCAACAGTAGAGTCTTCGGGCTCTTATGTTGGAGTTGAAAAACTTCACAATCGTAGATTGTGGTAAACCTTAATTTCTCCCAAATGTTCATTTTCCAAACAAAACTTCGTATTAGACACTCATGATAAGTTGTTTCTTCGGGAAACACATTGAGCTTTGAATTACAGTAAGTAAAATCATAATAATTTTATTCAATATAATGCAATGAATAAAAAAACAGATAAATAAATTAAAGAAAATTGTATTTGTCCACTTCAGGTAGAGTCATGGAGAAACCGTTCAATTTATCATTTTCTTCAAGAAATGATTTATTCATAAGATGATTTATTTGTCAACTTTGAGTGACAATTAGTCTCTATTATGTATAATTCAATCATATACTCCAAAAGATGATAAGTTGCATTAAAAAAAATATAGTAATTTGTCATATAAACATCGACAATATTCTTCAAGAAACAGTATGATCGATTATTACTCACTTCAGGGAGAAGAAAACTTTTGTACCTTCACTTTAATTCATACACTTCTGGGTATTTGTGAAACTTTAAAATAAAACTTATACTCTTCTGGGTATGATTTTAAATCATCTTTAGGGGGATATACAATATATCTCTTATCATTCATTTACTTCAGAAAATGAATATTGTCTCGCCATAGACAAATTTGTATTGATGAGAGAGAGACCTTTTATGAATTTCCTTTTTATATACAACTCTTCAGCAGATGATTGTCGTTACTACAGGAACGCTTTATGATTTTGTGTTCATCCACTTCAGGAGTTATCTTTATATATTTCAAGAGATAATTATAAATAAAACACAGTTGATATAATTAATAAAATTGTAAAATGATAAATACATGATTAACAAGTAGCATATTGTCAACTTCTGGTGACAAGAATTTAAACATCCACAAATACATGTTGTTCTTATATGAGATTTATCGTTTACTTCTGGAGAGATCGATTTGACAAAACATGATAGTTTAATTTGTTTCTCTAGCAATACAAATCATCGATACATTGATGATTATAAATTTTAAAACTTTATCTACTGTTGGATATAAGTTTCATCAAGATATAAAACCTAACATATTTTATCTTCTCCAAGAGATAAATTTATCACTTCTGGGATAATATACAAATTAAAGAATTCATATCTACTTCCAGAGATAATATTTATTTATCTACTTCATGAGATAATGTTTGTCTACTTTGGGAGACAAAGAATAGTAAAAAGTGTATATATATATATATATATATATATATATATATATATATATAGAGAGAGAGAGAGAGAGAGAGAGAGAGAGAGAGAGAGAGAGAGAGAGAGAGAGAGAGAAAGAGAGAGAGAGAGAGAGAGAGAGAGGATGGTTCAGGGGTACTCATGACTTATTGTGTATCATGTGAACACATCTGGGCCATTGATTTGGTGAAATGAATGGATGAGATTAATATGCAATTTTGTTTTTTTTTAATTGAGAAAATGGTGGAACCCATCAATAATTCTACTTCACTCTCCTTTTTAGCGTGTGATGTGAGCCTAATTCGCCATGTTTTACACTTACTTTTATATCGATTTCTGCATACATTACATGCATTTGGGTTTGAATAATACAGAATCTGTGTAGTTTACACTTATTTGCAATATATGGAGGTCTACACAAGTTTTGGTTATATTTCGCAGAAATCGGACGCACTTTGGAACTTAAAGGAAACTCATGGAGAAGCTAAGAATGGTGCAGCTGGAGAAAAGGCCATTTTTCGGTATTCATCATTCGGAATCAAGCTTTGATGTCTTCATGAAAGTTGTAGCCCTCGAAAAGAGCTTTCCAACGCATGGTCATATGCGTCAATCCGACGAACGAGGACTCGGAAAAGTGCATTTTAAGAACAGAGCAGAAAGCTGAGAGAACTCTACTCGATCTCGAGTACACCGTACTCGATCTCGACGAGGGCTGGTCGAGAACACCTGGTCGAGCAGAGCTGATCGAGGACACTGAGTCAGAGACGACCCGACTCCCGGAACCCTACTCGATCTCGAGTACCACCTAGTCGAGATCGACGACACTTCGACGCCATGTCCGGAGTCGACGAGCTGTCGAGAAGCCGAGCCAACTCTACTCGATCTCGAGGAGATCTAGTCGAGATCGACGAGCCCCGAGTCCAGATCCGAGCCGGTCGAGCAGAGCCACCCGGGAAGACCTAGTCGATGAGCCAATCCTACTCGAGACAGAGGAAGGCTACTCGAGATCGACTAGACCTGTGAGTCATGTCCGAGTCACATCGAGCACTAGCTAGCCGAGACGCCGAGTCGACCAACCATCCTACTCGAGACAGAGGAGGGCTACTCGAGATCGACAAGATCCTTGTCGAGATCGACGAGCAAAGTCCGAAAACGCGTTACGCGGTTGAGCCGTCCGAGTCGAGCTGGGATTCCTTGGGCACGAAGGAGGTCGAGTAGACCAAGATCTATCATCATCTATCCATGGAAGGAAATCTATCAACATGAAGACTTACCTATTTAGATTTATCTTTGACCTTTTTGATTTAATTCCTTTATCACATTTATTTATCTTTTAAGCTTTTTAGATATAGATAGATATATCTTCTATGCTTGGATAGCAAGGATTAGAAGGCTATAAATAAAGCCCTAGGGGGCTGATTTTCATTCATTCAAGTCAAGTCGTCTAAGGACGCAAGGAGAAGGAGGAGAAGGAGGAGGAGGAAGAGAGAGAGAGAGAGAGAGAGAGAGAGAGAGAGAGAGAGAGAGAGAGAGGAGGAGGAACGCTTGGAAAGTTTTGTAAGTTTTAGTTTATTTTATGTTAAAGTTAATTTCTTTCATCATGTTTGCTTTCTAATTTTCCTTCTTCTAGGGTTGGGGTGATCCCAACATAGATATGTTTGTTTGATTTATGAATTCATAATTTTGTATGTCTTTATTATCATCTACCTATGTGCTTAATCCTTTGCGACAGTCGAGGACAATTCCTTATTTGCAATTATGAAGCGAAAGTGAATTAATTATGAATTTGGATAGTAATTAGGCTTTGCTTGCAAAAGTTGGTTGATCCTAATTAAGAAAAGGTAGAAACAAATTAGGTTTTTATGCGAGAGCCTCTATCACCTAAATTGTTGGAATTTGCGAAAGTTGATTCTTTGATATAAAGCATGCATCTTTATGTGATTTATGATCTACACATATGTTTATTGTTGTGGTGATCCTTAACCTTGGAAGTTTGCATCTTTATTTGTTTTATTTTATTATTTTTATTCGGCACATATTCTATTCGATATCAAACCACCATTCTCCCTCCATCCATCGACATCGACCAAGTCTTACTCGAAGTCGACAACAACCTCCCCACCTTTTCCCGCTATCCCTGAACCCCAAAACACACTAAACCTAGAACCGCTGACTTCTCTCCTGAGGACGAACCTGACTCCACTATCCTATAGCGGGGTCTTGACTACAAATTTATTTGGTCGAGAAACCCTCTCGTCAAATTGGCGCCGTTGCCGGTGAGATATCAATCGCGCCTAGTTCAATTGTGTTTATGGTTCAGAAAAGCCCATTCCTTTTTCTTACCCTTCACATACCCTACCACCACCTACCTCACCGGTACCAACTGGGTGCCAAGCTTTTGCCACTAATTTGTGTTCTTGATTGTGATTTCAAAGCTTAGGTACAAAGATGGAAGACTTTGTCGAAGGGAATCCTGCATGGGAAGAATGGTATCAAGATTTGAGATGAAGAAATAGGATCGCAGTGGAGGAGTCACGATTAAGGGAAATAGCTCGGCTGGAAGACGAAATCCGAAGGCTTGAGGCTTCCATTCAGTCTAAAGGACCATGCCCTCCTCTCGACGAGCCAATTGACCCACTCAATGTCGACAACCAGGTATGTCCTTCCTCGAATTTCATTCCTACTTTGCTACCTATTGTTGATGAATCATATGAAGCATCCCAAGGCAAAATAGCACTAGAAGAGAAGAAGTTGGACATTGTTGACCAGGGCATTCCAAGATCGCTTTTACCTTACAAGGTGAAGGCTATCCCCGATGATTTTGAGCAACCGATGTTCATATTCAAGTATGGGGTCCTAGCAAAGTGGCATGAAGCTCCACATGATGAGGTGGAAATATCTCTTCCCACTCCACCGTTTTGCTGTGGTGGAGACGCGCAACCAAGTCAACCTATGAATCGGAAGAGGTATGATGATGAGGTATGTATATTTCTTTATATCTTCCTTTATGCATGCCAACTGGAGCCCAGGAAGATGAATGGGTGAAGCCATCGAGCGTTCACTCGGGGAGGTTTAAGCTTCTTCACATGATGCCTCCGGATGACATCCCACGCTTCCCACCACCGGAGGAACCACCAGATCCACCTATACCTCCGGACAAAGATGAGCCAGGCTAATGCTTAATGGAGAAGTCGGCCTAGCGACTATAAAATCTAGAGCTTGTACATAAACATTTATTTTTGGACTTTTGAGACTTTGTTGCTTTTGTTTGTTTTTGTTTTTGGAACTTTTAGTTTTTCTATTGTGGGTATATGTCTTCTACACTTTTCAGGTCCATGGATAGATGCAAGCTAAAAACGGACTCGGCTCAGGCATTTTAACTCGATATTATGAAGCCCTGCACATCTGTCTAGTGAGTTTCTTTCTTTACCTTTGTTTTTATACAGTGAGGACACTGTAATGTTTAAGTATGGGGTGGGGGAAGGGCTTACTTTATGCATATTTTCCATATTTGACATTATTTGTGCATATTTGGAGTTTATTTCTTTAAATTGCTACATGGCTATTTTGGAATTCATTATTGATTTATGTGCTTACATGCATGATTTCCAAAATTTAGAAAAATGACCCCCATTGAAAATTTTGATTAATGTCATGGAAGCTTATATTGAACTCGACGATGCAAAATTAAGATTCATTAGAGATATAGCATGAAATTGCCTGGTAAAGGGAAGTCACAATGAAGTGCATATTTTCTTGAAAACCATGAAAGGAGGTAAAATTTGATGTTGCTTTTGACATGTTGCATGATAAGAGGATGGAGGACTTTATATTTCCATATAATGCTCATATTGTTATAATCATAAGCCTTACCTATGCTTATGCATCACAAAAGCCACATTATGCCTTATTTCAAATATTGCTCCACATGATCTAAATATTTGTCATTCTTTACCTTATCCGGGGATTATGTTGAGAATGATGTCACATTATGGAGATTATTATATGGTTGTTGTGTTGTTATTATCATTATTTGGAGTTGGGTTGGAAATTGTTTGAAATATATGGAAAATTTAATGAGTGAAAGAAAATCCAATCACCTCAGGAGATAAAGGTAGATTGACCCTGCTCTCTGAGATAATAGTTTGGAGAGATGGGACACACAGGTGAGGAGTCCAAAGCACTAAGTATCCGGGGCCATTCATGACACCCATGTTTGCGACTCGCGAGAAGGCAGTGCTGAGGTTAGAGAGGTAAAAGCATTATTATTGATAAAAGCATTATGAAAGGTGATGAATCTTATGAAGAAAGAATGTGGAAATTCAAGTTTGGAAATACTCCATCTCCTCGGATCATAAGCACCACATTGCCAGAAATTGCCCACCTTTAGCCTTTTACCAATCTATTCCTTAATTGAGCTTAAATTAAAGTCCTCTTGATTATCAATGCTCTGTCACATATGAATTGTTTTTGCATAACCCTCCTTTTGTGAGTAGATGTTGCTTTGGTATAATTGCACATACATGGATCTGTGACATAAGTACCTTTTCGAGGATGGTAATTGATTGCAGGGTTATATGGCAATGAATCTAATATGTTGAGAGTTTTGATTTCTTCCCCTGAATGACAAATAAAAGTATTGCTTGAGGACAAGCAAGCTTAAGTATGGGGTGTTTGATGTGAGCCTAATTCGCCATGTTTTACACTTACTTTTATATCGATTTCTGCATACATTGCATGCATTTGGGTTAGAATAATACAGAATCTGTGTAGTTTACACTTATTTGCAATATATGGAGGTCTACACAAGTTTTGGTTATATTTCGCAGAAATCGGACGCACTTTGGAGCTTAAAGGAAACTCATGGAGAAGCTAAGAATGGTGCAGCTGGAGAAAAGGCCATTTTTCGGTATTCATCATTCGGAATCAAGCTTTGATGTCTTCATGAAAGTTGTAGCGCTCGAAAAGAGCTTTCCAACGCATGGTCATATGCGTCAATCCGACGAACGAGGAGTCGGGAAAGTGCGTTTCAAGAACAGAGCAGAAAGCTGAGAGAACTCTACTCGATCTCGAGTACACCGTACTCGATCTCGACGAGGGCTGGTCGAGAACACCTGGTCGAGCAGAGCTGATCGAGGACACTGAGTCAGAGACGACCCGACTCCCGGAACCCTACTCGATCTCGAGTACCACCTAGTCGAGATCGACGACACTTCGACGCCATGTCCGGAGTCGACGAGCTGTCGAGAAGCCGAGCCAACTCTACTCGATCTCGAGGAGATCTAGTCGAGATCGACGAGCCCCGAGTCCAGATCCGAGCCGGTCGAGCAGAGCCACCCGAGAAGACCTAGTCGATGAGCCAATCCTACTCGAGACAGAGGAAGGCTACTCGAGATCGACTAGACCTGTGAGTCATGTCCATCGAGCACTAGCTAGCCGAGACGCCGAGTCGACCAACCATCCTACTCGAGACAGAGGAGGGCTACTCGAGATCGACAAGATCCTTGTCGAGATCGACGAGCAAAGTCCGAAAACGCGTTACGCGGTTGAGCCGTCCGAGTCGAGCTGGGATTCCTTTGGCACGAAGGAGGTCGAGTAGACCAAGATCTATCATCATCTATCCATGGAAGGAAATCTATCAACATGAAGACTTACCTATTTAGATTTATCTTTTTTCCCTTTTTGATTTAATTCCTTTATCACATTTATTTATCTTTTAAGCTTTTTAGATATAGATAGATATATCTTCTATCCTTGGATAGCAAGGATTAGAAGGCTATAAATAAAGCCCTAGGGGGCTGATTTTCATTCATTCAAGTCAAGTCGTCTAAGGACGCAAGGAGAAGGAGGAGAAGGAGGAGGAGGAAGAGAGAGAGAGAGAGAGGGGGGAGGAACGCTTGGAAAGTTTTGTAAGTTTTAGTTTATTTTATGTTAAAGTTAATTTCTTTCATCATGTTTGCTTTCTAATTTTCCTTCTTCTAGGGTTGGGGTGATCCCAACATAGATATGTTTGTTTGATTTATGAATTCATAATTTTGTATGTCTTTATTATCATCTACCTATGTGCTTAATCCTTTGCGACAGTCGAGGACAATTCCTTATTTGCAATTATGAAGCGAAAGTGAATTAATTATGAATTTGGATAGTAATTAGGCTTTGCTTGCGAAAGTTGGTTGATCCTAATTAAGAAAAGGTAGAAACAAATTAGGTTTTTATGCGAGAGCCTCTATAACCTAAATTGTTGGAATTTGCGAAAGTTGATTCTTTGATATAAAGCATGCATCTTTATGTGATTTATGATCTACACATATGTTTATTGTTGTGGTGATCCTTAACCTTGGAAGTTTGCATCTTTATTTGTTTTATTTTATTATTTTTATTCGGCACATATTCTATTCGATATCAAACCACCATTCTCCCTCCATCCATCGACATCGACCAAGTCTTACTCGAAGTCGACAACAACCTCCCCACCTTTTCCCGCTATCCCTGAACCCCAAAACACACTAAACCTAGAACCGATGACTTCTCTCCTGAGGACGAACCTGACTCCACTATCCTATAGCGGGGTCTTGACTACAAATTTATTTGGTCGAAAAACCCTCTCGTCAGCGTGCGTGGGTTTGTTTTGGGTTTTGTGGGGCTGGGTTTTCTTCCTTTGAATTATTCAGTTGTATCGCCAAATTATTCGATCGTATCTTTAAATTATTCAGTTGTATCGTCAAATTATTCGATCGTATCAATTTATTATGCGATGATATCGATGAATTTTTCTAATCGGTTAGCACCCTGAAAACGCCCTGAACTTTTATTTGACGGTATCGCTTGATTATTCTATGATATAGTTTGATTATTCAATGGTATTGATTGATTATTCGATGACATCTCTTTTAACTAAAAATTATTCGATGGGATTGCTTGATTATTCGATATTAAAAGCTGGATTATTCAATGGTATAACGATATTATTCGATAGTGCAACCACTCACTAAACCAATTAACAAAACCAATTGAAAGCATCAGGAACGAAAATGTAACTCAATTGAAAGCATCAGGATCGAAACCAGATCCAATTAACAAATCTCACACATATGGCTGCAATTGAAGCCGTCCGAGGTACATTTTGAACCCAGATCTAGTGAAAACTATGCCTGACAACCCGAATTGAAAGCATTAGGAATGAAACTCTTACCAGCACAAATCCCCAACTGTAAAACCACCACAGGGAGTCGCCCATGGCTTCAAAAACGCCGCCGCCTTCGGAAATGGACCCTCATCCATCCTCCGCCGACCAGAAAACCTCCCGACTGCCACCACCAGGGAGTCGCCCATGGCTTCGAAATCATCGCTGCCTTCTGAAAGTTCTCCAACGCCCAGATCTGCCGACGTCGACATCATCTCGCGCCTCCACCGTCTTCCTCGTCGGCGCCATCGTGCCTCCGTCTGGACCGTCCCTCCATCCCTCCGTCGTCGCTACCATCTTCAAACCAGCACAATCGATCATTCATCCCTCCGAATTGCCGATCTTCAACTCGACTTCCCAACGCCGGAGTCGCCTCCTCGCCTTCGCCTCGGCTCAGTGCCGGCCTTCAACTCGACGTCCCATATCGCCGGAGTCGCCTTCTCGCCATCGCCTCTCCTCAGCGTGCGCCGAATTGCCTCTTCGCTTCATCGCCTCCTACTGTGTCAATTAGTGTAAATAGGGTTATGGATTTAACTGATATCACGCGCTCAGGTTGAGAGTGTTTTATTTTGTAAAAACCCAAAATTACAATTAATCAAATATTTTTGAATAATCTCAGCCCTCTATTTTGCATCATCAATGGTCCAGATGTGTTCACATGATACACGTTAACGGCTGAATACATATGATCTATCCTATATATATATATATATATATATATATATATATATATATATATATATATATATATATATATATATATATATATATATATATATATATATATATATATATATATATATATAAAGAGAGAGAGAGAGATTAGATAAATTGTGCACACCCCTTAGGGTGTACTTTGTGCACAATTGTTGGCCATTGATCGGAGGTGGATGGATGGCTGAGATTAAAATGAATTTTTCCATTTTTTTAATAGAAAAAAGAGTGGGGCCCGCACACTAAGTAGCCAAATCGTCCGCTACTCTCTCTCTCAACATCTGTGTGGCGCGTGTGAAAGGGAGGAAATCGGTTGTTGTGATTTTTGGCTTCTTGTGGGCCCCGCAATTGCCACAAGCCGGACTTCTTTGTTTGGATATTCAAAGAATTGGGAGGTAATTATTTACTATTTGAATATAGCTTATTTATATAGATGTGGGGCCCACCTTCAACATTTTGCCATCCCTTCCAAGTTCCAACCGATTGAATTAGATCATATCTATCTTATTCCATCTGGTCACGTTTATTTATTTATTTTGATTGACCATTATTTGGAAACTACTTTATTTTTTTATATTAATTGACAATATTTCATATCTTAGTCAATTCATATCTTTTTTTATATGTAAAGATATTCTTTTAGATCAAAATAAATCATTAATTTGATAATATTTAAAATTAAAGTACATACACTCCATATTTTTATATATTATAAACGACAACTTCCGTAGCCATATAATTTTTATTTTTACATGTTTTACACAATATGGGTGGTTAAGCAAGCAAAGATATTGAGCGTTTTATCAATTACTCAATATAAATTAAATTTATTCATAATATTGGATGTGATGCAATCAAAGATATGTCTAAAGATTATTCACAACAATTATCAATTTTTTATATGGAAATATGAGATTGTTAATTTTATTTGTAATATACGAAACATTATTCGGTGGAATACAAGCATTATTCGGTGACATTTGAAACATTATTCGGTGGAATTTGGAGCATTATTCGGTGATTCGTTGGTGGTATCCACATGATTTCGTTCATTTTAAAAATTTAACAATTTCACCGAATAATGTTTTACATTCTACCGAATAATGTTATGTGATCTTTTTTCCATCAAGTCCAGATCAAAATTTACCAATTCTAATGAATAATTTGCCACATGCTACCGAATAATGTTTTATCTTTTTTCCATCAATTTCAGATAAAAGAAACCAAAATTTCCTAAATAATACTTACGATTTATACTAATAATGCTTCGTATTTCAACGAATAATGCTTTATATTTCATCGAATAATATTAAGTTGTTCCTCAAACCAAAGACTTCATATCCTGACGAATAATGAATCAAATTTCACCGAATAATTGTCCAACACATTACCACCAATAACAAAAAATCGACACATACGTATAAATAATTGACAAATAATGAATTAAATTATACATCTAGAAAACCATAAACTACATTCGACACATACGTCTGAATAATTCTTCATTTTTCCCCGAATAATACGAGAATCATATTAATGATACCCCATCTACCCACCCCAAACCACCCCCCACCCACCCACCCCCACCCGTATTAAACACCAAAAGTTTGATTTAAAGAAGAACGTAGGTGTGGCTTTTCAAATTCAAAACTTTAATTTTGAAGAAAAATGAAGGACGATGGAGGATGCTATATGGGGACCAACATGGCAGGAGTTAAGGGGGAGGAGGAGGGCTGCCGCAAATATGAACATCAACCCCTAATTAGCACAATTGATCCCAAAAAAACCAAGAAATTTTGTGGCTTACCCATTTCAATTCGTTATCCACCACAAATTGGTAACACCAAGGAGGGAGGCCACCGGATTTACAGTCACACGAAGGAAGGAGGCCGCCGGAGTTAAGCTCGGTGGCTCAGTCCCTGAAATCGCTGAAAGGAGGAGAGAGGGCGAGACGGTTTGCCTCAGGCAGAGCGCTTCGCTGCTTCTATGCACCAAGGAGGGAGGCCGCCGCAATCGATGCCGGTGCAGCCGGAAGAGGCGCGGATGGGGGCCGACGGTTGTGGTAGGGGTGGGTGCCGATGTGGATGGGAAGTCGGTTTGGAACGATTTGGAGCTTTTGACGTTGAAAATGACCGGCTTTGGTCTTTTAGGGTTTTATTGAGAATGGTGATGCACGCGCCCCACTTCCTACTTTGGAATTGCCAGCCTCTTTTTTTTTTAAATAAAAAACAATTACACATGGCGTAATCTAGACCATTCAATCAATTCAGATCGATGGCTAGTATTTGTGCACTAGATACACTATAAGGGGTGTGCACAAGGGAACCACTCCATATATATATATATATATATATATATATATATATATATATATATATATATATATATATATATATATATATATATATATATATATATATATATATATCTAATGAGAAGTAACATTTAAATGAGAAGATGAGAAGTAAGCCTTATACCCTTTAGATTAAAATAATTTTTTTTTATATGGATATAGGGGACATATCTAATGATAAATATATCAATGTTTTTTTTAAATTATTTTTTATGCTATTTTTTTAGATGATGAATGAAAAAGCTAATTTAAATTAGCATAAAAACCCTAAAATGAACCTTAAATCACCCTCTAGATAAATAGCGTAAAAAATAATTTTTAAAAAAAAACATTGATATATTTATCATTAGATATGTCCTATATATCCATATAAAAAAAATTATTTTAATCTAAGGTGTATAAGGCTTACTTCTCATCTTCTCATTTAAATGTTACTTCTCATTAGATATCTCCCCTATATATATATATATATATTTGGTTACAAGGCGAAAGTTTGGAAGGTGTCAACCACGGTTGTACCACCACCCAAGAGCGTCCTTGCGGACGAGAGTTTGGAACTCAAGGTCAGAACTCCAAGGGGAAGAGGCAGAAACCAAGGCCAAGTGAGCAAGACGATCGGCTGCCCTGTTAGCCTCCCTGAAGACATGGGAAACAAAGATGGTCTCAAAGGAACTGAGCAGAAGAAGAGCATCCGAAATAAGCATCTCGATCTCCCAAGGTGTCTGCCAGGCTCCCTTGATCGCATTGACGATTGCGAGACAATCGCCCTCCACAGCAAGTCTTCGAATCCCCCTCTTCCGAGCTTCCATCAGCCCGAGCTGCAATCCAACCGCTTTGGCTTGTAATGCCGACACCTTCCCGCACCTTTTGTCATCGCATGCGACCAATCTTCCTTCGTCATCTCTAATAAGGAAACCTGCAGAAGCGCAACCAGAAGAGATTTTAGCGCCATCAAAATTGAGCTTGTAACTACCATCATCGGTTTATGCCATCTAATGACTTTTTTTTTTGCGGGGGTTATTCTTTGGTTTGAGTGTTCTTGTGATTACATCTTCTTCATCTGGGTTGTTCTGTTTGGATGTTTTCCAGTTTTTCATGTGGTGATGGATTGTTTCTATCACTTCATCTATTGTTCTTATGCTTTGGTTTTCAAAAATGATCTTATTTCTCTTAGTCCAGATACTCCACCAAGTGAAAGAAAGAGTAGCCTTTTGTTTAGAGTCAAGTTGCCGGAAAAGTTCGCCGGTGATAATCTTTATACTTTTATTTCTCTTGTCAATAGTTCTAATTAGTCGCTCAATATTCTTGTCCAGTGAGCCTATCATTCTTAATGTTGTTGGACATTCCATTAGAAGATGAATAGCGTCTTCCTCCCTGGAGTTACAAAGGGTACAATCCATGGGAGTGTGTAAACCCTCTTAATCTTGTTTTGGTCGAGAGTCCATCTTGCGCCATTTTCCATAGGAAGTTTTTCACCTTAGGCGGACAATCAATTTTCCAAATCCCATTGAAGAGGTCTATTTCGTTTCCGTTGGAGTTCGTGATAAAGTCTAGCGCGCTAGAAGTAGTGAACTAGCCATTTGGGTTTGGTTTCTAGTATAATCTATCCTCAAATTCCTGCGATGGAAGAGGGATATTAGTAATTGTTTCTATAATATTTGCTGGCAGCACTCCTCGTAGCTTATCCACATTCCATGTGTTGTTTGGCAATAAGTAGTTTTCAACCTTTTCTTGGTCATCTATGCTCAGGGTCAGTCGATCGTCCTCAAGCTTTCTCTCGTCATTTAGCCATTTGTCCTTCCAGAACTGTATCATTTTCCCGTTTCCAATCTGCCAGATGAGACCTGAGCAGAATTCGTCTTTTAATTCAATTAATTTGGCCCATTTCTACGACAAGTTTTTCTTCTTTTTATAGTCTCAAATTTGGTCATTTTTAAGTATTTTTCTCTCACTATCCTAACCCATTGGTTGTGGGGTTCTGCAAGAATTTTCCATAAGAGTTTCATTTACAGGGCTTTATTCATGTCCTTTGTTTTATGGAGTCCCAATCCTCCTAGTTTTTTTTATTTGCAGATTTTGTCTCATCTTATTAATGGTTTGTAACTGGGGATCTTGTTCCAGAAAAAACATATGTTTAGTTTATCTAAGTCATTATGGACATTCGTCGGGAGCATGAAGTTTTGCATGACATAATTTGGTGTGGCTAGTAGGTTCGCTTTTATAAGAATTGTCCTACCCTACTGGGACAACGTATTCGCTTTCCTGCTGGGACAACCAGTTTGGTTTTATGCCAGGAAGGTCAACTACAGAAGCTATTCATCTGATGAGGTGCTTGGTGGAGAAATACAGAGAACGGAAGAAAAATCTGCATATGATTTTCATTGATTTGGAGAAGGCATACGACAGAGTACCAAGAGACCTTATTTGGGAATGTTTGAGAGCTAAAGGGGTTCCAGAATCCTACATGAGGGTTGTTAAGGATATGTACGAGGGTTCACAGACTAGTGTGTACTCTCATAGTGGGAACCCTGAGTACTTTACTGTGCAAGTGGGCTTGCACCAAGGCTCGGCTTTGAGCCCGTTTCTCTTTACAGTAGTCATGGATGTGGTGTCAGGAAGTATCCAGGGTGGGATCCCGTGGTGTATGCTGTTTGCAGATGATGTTGTCCTTGTGGATGAGACTAGGATAGGGGTCAGCAGCAAACTTGATTTATGGAGGGATAAGCTTGAACAGAAGGGCTTTCTGTTGAGCAGGACAAAGACGGAATATATGGTTTTCAGATTCGGCGAAGAAGAAGTGGGTGACGAGGGGGTCATGTTGGGTGGGGACCTTGTTCCAAAGAAAGACAGTTTCAAGTATCTGGGATCTGTGATGCAGAGCGATGGAGGGATCGACATGGATGTCAAGCACCGGATTCAAGTAGGTTGGCAGAAATGGAGGGCTGCATCAAGAGTCCTATGTGACAGAAAAGTCCCACTTAAGCTCAAGGGTAAGTTCTATAGAGTGGTGGTGAGACCAGCTTTGTTATATGGGGCAGAATGTTGGGCGACAAGTAAGGCACATGAACAGAAACTAATGGTAGCGGAGATGAGGATGCTCAGATGGATGTGTGGGGTCACTTTGCATGACAGAATCAGAAACGAGGCTATTAGAGAAAGGGTAGGAGTGTTCAGTATTCAGGCTAAGTTGCGGGAAGCGAGACTGCGATGGTATGGACATGTTCAGAGGAGGGATCCGAGTGCGCCAGTGCGCAGATGTGACAATTTGGCTATCGACAGTGTCCGGCGGGGCAGAGGTCGTTCAAAGAAGAGCTGGCGTGAAGTGATTCGACAGGACCTGGCCGTTTTGGGACTCACAGAGGAGATGTCACGCGACAGAGTGCAGTGGAGGAGTGCTATTAGAATTGTCGAAAACTAGTAGGGTGCAGTGTTTCCAGCATCGCGCCTTCCTGCCGTCTCGTCCTATTTTTGCGCATCTTTCTCTTAATTCTTGTGTGTGGTCTTTTTTTCCTTTATTTCTTATGGTTGTCTCTGGTGTGGAGTCTTGTCCTGTCTTCGAGGACTTGTCTTGGGTCACTAGGAAACACCCTCTCGACCTAGTCGGGGAAAGGGTGCGTACAACTCGACCCCCCAGACCCTGCTTCAAGCGGGATATACTGGGCACGTTATTGTTGTTGTATTACGTCTTCAAAGGTTTCTTTGTTCACCCTACCATTAATGATAGGGCAACCTAGGTATTTGTCCATAGCCATTTGATTCATTATTAGGAGAATGCTTTGGATTCGTTGCCTTTGACTGGAAGAAACCCCTTTTGTTACTTGGAAAGTAGATTTATGAAAATTCACCTTTTGTCCCTAAATCAAACAATATTCGTCAATTATTTTTTTAACTTTTGTACACGATTCCTGGGTTGCTTTAGCAAAAATCATAATGTCATCTGCAAAAGATAGGAACGGGATTCGTGTTCCATTTGGGGTCATCTTAAAGCCTATCAAGTTTGTTGTTTCATTGCACTGTTGATGTAGTTTTCTTGCTAGGATTTCCGCCCCTAAAATGAAAAGGTAGGGGGAAATTGGGTCACCTTGCCTTAGCCCTCTTTGTTGTCGAAAGGTCTCAGTGGGTTCATCATTGACTAACACAGAGAAAGAAACAGTTTGGATGCATTCTTTAATCCAACCCATGAATTTTCCAAAAAAACCGAATTTTTCCATGACCGCTAGCAGAAAGCTCCAGGCCACTCTGTCATAGGCTTTTTCCATATCAAGTTTTATTGCAATCCATCCTTGTCTTCATGTCCTTGTTCTAAAGGAGTGAAAAATTTCGTGAGCTATAAGAACATTATCTTGAATAGCTCGATCAGTAACGAACGCTCCTTGAAGAGGGTGAATAATTTTCGCAAAAATCATTTTCATTCTTTCTGCAAGTATTTTTACAATCGCTTTATAGATAGTGGAACACAAGCTAATTGGTCTATAACTGTTTGTTGTTGACGGATTATCGCATTTTGGGATTAAAGAGATAAATGTCTGGTTTATTTGGCGTAACATTCTCCCTGGTCTGAAAAATCCTTTAATAGCCTTAGTGACTGATGGTCCTATAATGTCCCAATATTTTCTATAGAATTCTGCTGTCATCCCATCTGGTCCCGGGGATTTATCTTTTCCAATAAAAAAGAATGCAGATTTTATCTCAAGATTGGTGACCTCTTTTGTGAGGTTTATGTTGTCCTCTGTCGTGATCTCTTTGTCTATTAGGAGTAGATACTCTTGGAGTAATCTGTTGTTGATGTTTTCTTTTTTGAATCTTTTTTGAAAATCGTCTTTGATTTCCTTTCTAATATTTTCTTCTCCAATTATTTCTATGCCTTCTTGTGTTCTAATTTCTCTTATTATTTTTCTATTTTGTCTTCCCGACGCAACACTATGGCGGTATCCAGTGTTTGAGTCTGATAGTTTCAAATATTTTGTCTTTGCTCGTTGTCTCCAATATTGTTTGTGATAATTCAGTAATTGTTCCTTTTTCTTTATTAGTTGTTGTTGACGTCTAATATTATCATTTTGTTGTCCTTGGTTAGTGTCATTTTGCAATTCTAGTAATTTATCTTCTGTTTCCCTTAGTTGTCTAAAGATATTGCCGAATGTTTTCTTGTTCCATTCTTTCATAAGTCTTTTCAGTAACTGAGTTTTTTTTCATTACATTAAACATGTAGGAACCCTCATAGCTTGTTCTCCATGCTTGGGAGACTATGTTCTTGTAGTCTTTCCTAGACAGCCACATTTTCTCAAACTTAAAAGGTCTATCCTTTCTTCTATCATTTGTTTGGAGTTGTACAGAAATTGGGCAGTGGTCTTAGGTCAAGAATGCGTGGTTCCTTGTAGCGACATTTGGGTACCATTGTAGTATTTGATCTTGTATCAATGTTCTATCCAGCTTTTCATAAATATTGTTTACATCTGTCTTGTTCTTTCTCCATGTGAAACCATTTCCACATGAAGGAATATCTAGCAAATTACATTGATCCTTGAAGGAGATCAATCTATCAAAACGGGAAGGGTGGGGAGCAGAACCACCCGCCTTTTCACTAGAGCATTGAATCTCATTGAGATCTCCCATCGGAATTATCGGTATCGTCTGGTTCTTAGGGCTGGAAATCACCCGTGGGTGACCGATTCACCCGACCCACCCGACCCGATTATACGGGTGAAAACCCGAAAAAAACTGGGTGATGGATGGGTGATGGGTGGGTCAAATGGGTGATGGGTGATATGTTTTTCACCCATTACCCGACCCATCACCCGACCCATTACCCGACCCGCTTAACCACCCGCTAACCCACCCGATTATTTAAAAAAAAAAACTTAGTTTATAAAAAAATATAGTCTGACATAACTACATATTTTTCTTTTTTCAAATTCTATCTTCTATATTCTCTAATTGTTTTTGTGCAAAAAAAATCTAAAGGAATATAAACTTAGTTTATTTAACCTCATATCACATCTTTTAAAAAAAGTTATTTTATTTGTTTTGCATACACTACTAGAATGTTAACAATTTCACTCATTTCAATGACTTAGCATTTAGTGTGTTAAGACATGATTTAGCCAAATTATCTTTCATTTTTTTAACTACGAGTTTAGCAAAGGGCTAAAATTCATCTAATTTGATTTGATATTAAACTTTTAATGCTAACTTTGTAAGAAGAGGATAATGATATAATGTATGAATAAACCTTTTATACAATTAATAAGATTTCCACGTTGACGTGGTTTGTGAAATCGTCAAATATGATCGATTTATAAGTATGACCTATGAATCTTTTTCTTTTAATTTACTTCACCCGATTACCCACCCGACCCACCCGATTAACCCGATTCACCCGACGGATCGGGTGATGGGTGAAATATTAAACGGACGGGTGATGGGTCGGGTGAAATTTTTTTGTGACGGGTCGGGTGGAAAAATGGCTCCACCCATCCATCACCCGACCCATTTCCACCCCTACTGGTTCTGAATGTAGGTTGTTAAATAAGGCCAGAAAGAGACCTTATCTCTCTCTTGAGGAGGGGCATAAACAAAACAAACCGCGAGAGTTATTCCTCTATCTTTGTTTTCAAATTTTAATATGATAAAGCGTTCGTCTTTGTGCATGACAGTAATTTCATCGTCAGTCATCTGGTAGTTTTTCCATAACACACAAATCCCTCCAGCCCTACCGACAGTCGAGGCAAAGAAAATTGAGTCAAACCCGGCCTTTTTCCAAATTGCATCCTGAGGCTGGACATCAGTTTTGGTTTCCAACAGAGCTAAAATTTGGATATTTTCGATTTTGCAGAGGGTTTCAATGTCTGTCCATCTATTTCTTTTTCCAATTCCGCAGCAATTCCACGAGCATATCTTCATCCTGGATACAATTTATAGTGTGGGGTCATGCTTTCTATTTTCCAAATTCTTTCATTTCTTTCTTCATAATCGATGTTAGTGTGGTGTTCAATCCAGTTATGATTTTTCATATTTGGGATGTTTTTATTCATTTTTAATTTGCCACTTATTTTGTCGAGTCTTAGCCAACCATTAGCCCAGCAACCGCCCAAACTCAGGAAGCCGGGGAAGAATGGAAGAGAGTTGTTCATAAGGGGGGTTTTGAATTTGCCAGCTCCACCGTTGTATTGATCAGCTGCGTTTGTTCCAATTTGCACATATACGTTCTTTGTTACATTAGTCTTTTGCCATGGTTCCTGTTTTCGTGCCTTCATTTGTTCAATTATATTGTCTTGAACATGGCAGTTGTTCAGATTTGATTCCATGTCCCTAGTATCAAAAGGGGAGCGAGGCATATAACACTTTAGGAAGCCCCTGGAGTCGTTAAAAGAGATCAAATTGAGACCATCAGCACTGAGGGAAGATTGGAGAAGAAAACACAGGCGCCCTTTGCAAGCACAACACCACAATAATAAATTACATATTGTTCCATTTTGTTTGCTCCTTTTACATTTATTGTATTCATTTCTTTCTTTTTTCGTTTTCATGTGTCGAAATTGCACATTCTCGTTTGGTCGAGGCTTCTCACCATCACAAGTCAGCAGACCAAGGACTTGATCTTTAACACCCGTGGTTTCAATCATTAAGTTGGTCATGTTTTCTTCTTGTAAGGAACCAGGTGTCTCTGAATCAAGCAACCAAATCAACGAGAAATATAGATTCAAGAATTCCACATCAAGATTCAAAGTATCATTGTTCATCTTCCTGATAGTTTTCAAGTGAGGAAAATCACAAGCAAAGAAGAAGTATTGTTCAAAACCCATAAAAACTTGTGTTAGGGGTCTAAAATCACTAAATAGCAAGAAAAACCATCCATTAAGATGGGGTACAAACAAGTAAGGCAACACACAAATGGTTCTAAGAGCTGTAGAAAAAGTCAGGTCATAATTTTCTCGAATTTTACCTTTTGAAAGTAGTACGTTGACTTGGAATGAGGGCACAAGGAAATCATAATGTACCATATTCCAAAAAGGCAAAACAAAGGAAAAATATTTCAGACAAATCCGATACAAGGATAGATATAGATTCAAGATATCCAAATCAAGATTTAGAGCATCATTTTCCAAATCACAGATCAACAAAATAGAGCAAATTCCATTCAATTATTTCTTCTTTTCTAATTCAAGATCATACATGAAGGGGTTCAGATTCTCAAACCTGGGCAGTAGTTTCATCAATTTTTGTTGATGCTCGTTGGTGCTCATCTGCCCTTCAGCAAGTCTCTTTATCTGATCAACGGACAGCCACCCTAAAGGTAAAAACTTAGAGTAGCACTGGAAGAAGCAAGTTGTAAGCATAAAATGGGTAATTTGTTCACATATGAAAAGGGTCATTTGTTCACGGATGAAATGGGTCATTTGTTCACAGATTTTCAACTATTTGAGGATGGTTTCCATTAGCTATCCAAGTGGTGTCAACGGTTCGGGTGTTAAGGCAAGTTCTAGGATTCCACCACACAAAGGTCGTTGAAATGAGGTCGAAGACTCTTTTCTCAGCTCCTTTTTTCGTTTCATCAGAGCTCATAAGGTCAATTTTCACCATTTGATTCGATTTCCGGTTCTCGGTAGCTGGCGCTATCAAAATAAGGCAATTTTTTAGCTTGAGACTAAACCTAAGTTCAGATCGAATCAAATTCAAGCAGTAGAAGTTACAACAAAATGCTATAACCTCAAACTTGTCTCTATTGATCCAAAAAGTGTATACATAATCAGAGATTTTTTCTACGAATTGCCATCCTAGATTCGCTTTCAATTTTTTATAATTCAATATGCAATAATACCACTTGAGAGGAGAGAAGACAAAGTAGTGCGAGAACCTGGAGAGGAGAAACTCAGCAACCCTACTTGGGACAGGTGAATCAAAACTTTCCAGCCACACAGCTCGCAGGAGAGAGGAAGCAGAGAACCCCCGCCACCGAACTCGCCGCCGCTTCCACTTTGACCGTCGGCACTAGAAGAGCCGACCATCGATCAATTTGTGATTTGTCTTCACATAAATCTCATTCAGATTTTTGATTTCGGATTTGCATCTAACCTTGCTTTCATCTTTCTCCTTAGTTATCTTCTTTTTCCTTGACAGGAATCTCAAACAAGCACAAAGACGGGCGCCATATAGGACCACCCGACACAAATTCGCGAGGCCATCTCTCAGTTTGTTGATTTTGGACTTAACCCTCTTTTTCTAATCTTCTATCTGACGCTTCTTGAAATCTTTGGGTAGCAGCTCCATTGATTTGATGATGAGAGATATGGATCTGCAATCTTCATCTTCAGTCTCGAAGAGCCTCGTAGCATCGTCGTCGACTAGGTCTTCGCTCTTCCGGTGATGGTCATTGAGGCGGCGGCGGCGGGTTTGGGGTCTAGGGTTTCTCTGGTAGAGAGTCTCTCTCTAGTTTCTCTCTCATCTTTGGAATCAGATGTATGATGTTTAAAAGGGAATAGAAATATAATATAATATATAATATAATATATAATATAATATATAAATATATGAATATATGAATAGAAACACATAAAATAAAAGAAATAAAAAAAGGTAATCATTGTTCATCACTATGGGGATGAGATTTATCGTCCATCACTTACAGGGAAGAGATTGGTACATTCATCTACTTCTAGAGATGAGATGAATATATCCATATTCATCTACTTCGGGATATGAGATGATTAGTCTGTTAATCTACTTTAGGAGATAAGGTTTTATCGATTGTTCATCATGTCGGGGACGAGATTTAATTTATCGATTCATCGCTTCGGGGATGAGATTAATCTGGTCATCGCTTTTATCATATCATTCATCACTACGGGGATGAAATTTAATGGATATAAAGTAATCTATGTATACACATCATCTTCGGGGAATGAGACTAATTTATCATACAAATTTGTTATCCACTTCGGGGGATAATCATAAATATTTGTGTACAAATTAGTAAGGATCATCTAAAGAAAATTTGCCGATTATATACAATATATGGCCATTTAAGGGATAAAATTCACCACTTATCTACATCAAGGGATGAATTTCACCACTTCAGAGGTTCATATAACTTATGTCTACACATCATCTTCGAGGATGTGTTCATATACTTCATAAGGGCAAAATATGCAACCTTGAGAGTTTTAGGCTGTTTTATGTAGTTATATAAAATGTACTGACCAATCTGCGATTTTTAAGTAATGCCGGGCCAGTTTTGTAATTAATAAAAAAATACAAACCTTTCTTCCTCGTTCGTAATTAATGGGGGTTGTTAAATACACCGCTAATTTTTACTGGATACACAGCTAAACTTCGCAACCCCCTGCGGACCGAGCTCCGCTACCCCTTGCGGACATCACCGGGCATCAGGCCAAATACGCCCTAAAAGGCCATCGACAAAATGTCCGCAAGACGTTGCGGAGAGAGGTCTGCGTTAGGTTGTGGAGTTCTAACCTATATGTAAAAAAAAAAAAATCAAAGCACTCAAGGTCCGCAGCTTAGTGCGAAACATTTTTTTGGTTTTTTTGGTTTCTTTGAAAAAAAAATTAAGGGAACTATTAGCTGTAGCTGTGAATTGGAATGGGTTTCTTTGTTTTACTAGTATATTTCTACACAACATCCAAATATCACTAAAACGGAGGCGCCGAGGGACATCACAGATAAGCAGACGATGGGGAAGAAGAGAGAATTAGGAGATATGATGAGGACAACGTGACCCTTGCGCACGCCGAACTGCGAGGAGAGAGTCGATGATACGGCGTTGACGGCGATCCAGACGTCGGAGTATGAGAGGCGGTGGCCGGTGGAGGCATCGATGAAGGCGGTGGAGACGTGGTGGGAGCGAGAGGAGATGAAGATGGTGAGGTCGAGGGTGGGGTTGGGAGGCAAGGGAATCGCGGGGCGCTTGCTAACTTGAATTAGGTCCGCAGTTAATCGGGGGGCGCTTCCTTCATGATAGCACTGTTGGACACCACAACTGGTATTTTTTTTTTAATGATAAAGGTCCGCAATTAATTGCGGAGTTTTTTTTTTACATATTCCACAACATGTTGCGGAGTTCTTATATTTATTTTTCCTTTTTTTTTCAGATTTTTGAAATTTTCATAAAGGCGTGTTTGGCACGACCTCTAAAGTAGTCCGCAACCGGTTGCGGACTTAGTTCCGCAAGAAGATGCGGATATTAGCGGTGGTTCCAGTAAAAATTAGCGGTGTATTTAGCTTTCGCGTAATTAATTCACAGAGGCGTTGTTGTTCTTCGCTTGCTCAACTCCAAGAGATTAGGATACACCGGGCGTTGGTGGCTCATGACTCCGGGTGGCATCAGCGGTCACTTCAGACAACCGGCGATAAAGGTGGCGTATGGCTCGGACCAGCGATCGACCCACCTCAACCGACCTCGAACCCAATGACAACGAGGAATCCCCAAGGTCTACTAAGGCGAAGGCGAAGGCGGTTCATGAAGGATTCCGGCGTGGCCTTGGTTCATCAGAGAAATCGAACCTCGGCTGCGGCCTGGGGATGCCGATCCCGGTGGCCAAATTAAGAGCTCCGAATGTGCCCCTAGGCGCTCGGCCACGGTAACGAAAGCGGGGTGTGTCCCCGTCGAGAGGCACATATCATCGACGGAGGCCGTGAGCGATCTTGCCAAGACTGCCTTGCGTCGGACCCAAATTTGGTCTGAATATTGATCCCACAACTGTTGGCGCAGGGGATCAAGTTTTCGGGTGGTGTCGTTCATCTGGATCACGTCGGAAATCGATATCCATCCGCAGGTAGAATTGAAGATTGGATCTGAGAGAGAACGAGATGGTGGCGGTGGAATTGGCTACTGATTAGTTTAGTTCCCGAACAGATCTTGCTGATAACGTGTTTTTGAAATTTTGAATTTTTTTATCTGAATAAGATTGCCTTGTTGTAATATTTTATTATGTGGTGAATATTTCACCTTATGGTAAAATATCTCCCAAAATCAGGGATATTTTTGTGGTTATGGGGTTGGCCCTCCACTATAAAAGGGGATCCGGATTGTTGTAAATCAAGCAAGAAATCATATAAACTAAGTACGATTACAAGTACAAACAATCTGGTTCTCTTGTTTACCACTAAAATTACAACACGTTATCAGCACGAGATCTAAAAACCAACTGAGTTTTTCAGATCTAAAGGTAAAACCCTCCTATCCAAACTCTTTAATTCTGAAAAGTGTTTTACCAAAATCGGTTTTTAGAGGAGTATGCTCTGTAGCTGCCCAAATTGGGATCTTCTAAATCAGAAACTCATACAAACTCTCAGATCTTCCCGTTTTACATCATTTTCGTTCAGATCCGTTGTCAAAACTCATAAAACATGGAACACATAAAAGGCTCAACACGGTTTCATGAGTTTTATACAAAACCGAAGATTTTCGGAAACAAAATACGGGAAGTTTCATCATCGAGTTTTAAAACCCTTCACTTAAAAACAAAATTAGTAGATCTAGAGTTATTACAAGAGATTTGCTAAGAAATTATAAAATACAATACCATTTTGAACTCCGTCTTCAAACCTCGCCTCACCGGAACCTTCGTCGGAGCTCTTAGGTGCACCGGCAGTTTTTAACCACCCACACAACGAAAGAAACCACCAAAACTGCTATCACCATTCCACTAGCCAAGATCTTTAGTAAAACCCGGTCGGTATCGGTCATTTTTTCGGGATCGGAAAATGGGAACGGTGCCGGAAAACTGGGGAGATCGACGAGAGGGAGACGAGGAGGATGAATGTGAGTGGTGGTGGATGAAAGTGGTAGGATAAGGGAGTATATAAAGGGAAAAGTGAAAGAGGTAGAAAGAAATTATACCGATAATTAGAGGATAGGGCAGACAAATGAGGGGATATAAAATTTGAAAGATAATCTCTCACTGATAATTACCTCTTAAGAAATGATCTTCGAATGCTTTTGTTCTTCTTTTGGAAAATTTCATATGGGGTATTGGAAAAGAAGATGAGTTTTCTTTTAGGAAAGTTTTTGAAGTGTTTAGAAAAGAAAGTTTTCTTGAATGGGTGAAACATCTTCTACGGATAAATTGTTGAGTGTTTTACAGTTGTATAAAATTGCTACTATTATATCTGCATTCTTAAATTGGAACCGATTGAAATGTGTTCATATTGATATGAATGCTTTGACAACACGTTGTGCATCCATATACAGTATAAAGATTCATACTAGCTTCATACTATGTGGCCATGTGCATAAATACTCTATACAAATTGCATGTGGTGGTGTAATCATTGTTTTTTTTTTCAAATTATATATTCAACATACGGATTGGAATGTATGATATATAAATATACATTACAGTATTTTTCCGATAAATATATATATTACTTCATGTGTTACAATATGGCCATAATCATTCCAAACCAACTGTAAATGTAGCATACGATACATATAGGTTGCTATTTGATAGAATGGGTAATTATGACAATTACTATTTTACTTTGACTTTTGAGACTTACAACTATACTAAGTATATGATTCATTTGACATTTAGTTAATTTTAACTTATGCACTAATTAATCTTAATCAATATGGTTTTATGTGTAGTGCTATTATGACAAACATCACCAAAAGGGAATTCGATATTCTGGACCTGTCAGGAGACAAGTACCTCGAATAGAGGGTGGATGCCTTAACGCATTTGAAGGCTAATGGTCTGGATGAGACTGTCAAAGAAAATAACACCACCACTCCACAAGAAAAGGCCAAGGCCATTGTCTTCCTTCGCCACCATATACATGAAAGCTTAAAGTTTGAGTATTTATTGGTGGAAGATCCGAAGGAATTATGGGAGAATTTAGCCGAACGATACAGCAATCAAGTGAATATATTACTCCCAATGGCCATATATGAATGGAACTCTTTACGAGTTCAAGATTTCAAAAATATCAGGGAGTATAACTCCGCTGTGTTTCGAATCACATCGAAACTGAAATTATGTGGCCATGAAATTACCGAGGAGCAAATGATGGAGAAGACATTTTCAACAATGCATGCATCTAATGTGTTGTTACAGCAGCAATACAGGCAGTGTGGCTTTAAAAAGTACTCTGACCTGATTAATGTGATGCTTGTGGCGGAGAAAAATAATTAACTCCTGATGAGGAACCACAACATGAGACCTCCAGGCGCGGCACCATACCATGAAGTGAATATTGTGAATGCTATGAATGCCAACACAAAGAGAGGTGATGGCCGTAAAAATTCGCGGGGTTACAAGAAATGGAAAGGTCGTTGCAATGACCGCAAACAAGGCTATGGGAAAGGTAACTTTCCCCAAAAACATGGCCATCTTGGAGAATCCTCCTCCAAGGGGATGAAGCAAAAGGTCCATAGGGGTCCAACAGGAACCCCAAACAAACCCAGGTCTCAATGTTATCGATGTGGGATGACTGACGATTGGGCCAAAGTATGTCGTATAGCTAAACACTTGTGTGAGCTGTATCAAGCTTCCCAGAAAGAAAAGGGAAAGGATGTGGAAGCAAACTTTGCTGCTAACAATGCTCCACAAATTCCCACTCTTGATCTCGAAGACATGTTTGCAAACAATGTCGAGACTGGTGATGGATTTCCCTATGATGAAGGCACTAGTTTCTAAGTTTCTATGTCTCTAACAAGTTGAATGTTTATTTGCCTACGACTTATGAAGTGTCCTTGTATAATAGTAGTGTAATTTAAATTTCCTTGTCTGAGTCCTATGAAGTGTCCTTGTGTGATATTAGTGTAACTTTAATTTCAATCGACCATGTAATATAATGCTTGTATTAACTCTGTGTTTTCTCAATTTATGAAGTTATGAATCTATCTGGAGTTAATCATGATCATAAAGAGCAATGTCTAGTGGACAGTGCCACTACCCACACCATCCTGAAAAACAAATAGTACTTCACTCAGTTGACAGTCTATGAAGGAAATGTCAACACAATATTAGGCGTGGCAAAGTTGATCGAAGGATCAGGAAAAGCTTGCCTCTTGCTTCCAAGAGGGACAAAGCTCATAATAAAAGATGCACTATACTCGAGGAAGTCACAAAGAAATCTGTTAAGCTTCAAAGATGTGTGTCAAAATGGGTTTCATATTGAAACCATGAATGAAAATGGAAATGAGTACTTGTGCTTGACTGCACATGTATCTGGAAAAAAGGAAGTGGTGGAGAAGCTACCAGCTTATTCTTCTGGACTATATTTTACTCATATAAGTCCATTTGAGCTCAATATGGTGTCTAGGAGAAGTCCAGACAACCATAAAGTGTTTAACCTGTGGCATGACCGATTGGGTCATCCAGGTACAACAATGATGCACCGAATTATTGAGAATTCACTTGGTCATGCATTAAAGGACAAGAGAAGCCTACAGACAAGTGATTTCAATTGTACTGCTTGTTCGTTGGGCAAACTGATCAACACGTTGGTCACATGTAAGCTTATTGTCGACAAGAAATGTCGCATTTGCTAAACTCCTTGCTCAAATCATACGATTAAGACCACAATTTCCGGATTATGCAATAAAGAAAATCCGACTAGATAATGCAGGAGAATTCACATCCCAAGCATTTAATGACTATTGTATGTCAATTGGGATTACAGTGGAGCACCCAGTAGCACATGTACATACACAAAATGGTCTCGCAGAATCGTTAATCAAATGATTACAATTATTTTCCAGACCATTGCTGATGAAATCTAAGTTACCATCATCAGCTTGGGGATATGTTGTGTTACATGCTGCAGCATTGATTCGGTTGAGACCAATTGCATACCATAAATACTCCCCAATGCAACTTGTGTCTGGTAAGGAACCAAATATATCACATCTGAAGGTTTTTGGATGTGCAGTGTATGTTCCAATTGCTCCACCACAACGAACAAAGATGGGTCCTCAAAGGAGATTGGGAATATATGTTGGCTTTGAATCCCCCTCGATTATTAAATATCTCGAGCCAACAACAGGTGACTTATTTACAGCAAGGTTTGCTGATTGTCACTTTGATGAAAATACATTCCCAACTCTAGGGGGAGAAAAGAATAAAATGGACCCTCATAAAGGTGAGATCACATGGGATGCCATGTCTTTATCATACCTTGATCCTCGAACGGAAGTATGTGAACAAGAGATACAAAAGATAATTCATTTACAAGGCATAGCTAATCAGTTGCCTGATGCATTTACTGATATAGCAAAAGTGACGAAGTCACATATACCTGCTGTAAATGCCCCTACAAGAATTGAAGTACCTATGGATCTACCTAATAAATCCATTGTTAATGAATCTACTATACGTAGAAAGCGAGGTAGACCACTTGGTTCCAAAGATTTGAAACCAAGACAAACGAGGATACAAAAGGGTAATGTTGGTGATCTCACAACAGTTCAGCCATCTGAAGATAATAATAAAGGCAAAGAGATCTATAATGAGGATAGCCTGAAAGGCGAAGGAAACTCCTTAGAAGAGGAGAATCTTGTTAAAGAAGATGAAAAAGAGAGTCTTCTTGAAGAAGATAAAAAAATCGACAATTATGAGATTTCCATAAATTATGTGTCCACTGGGATGAAATGGAACAGAAAAGATGTCATTGTCGATGAAATATTTGCCTTTTTAGTAGCAGCTGAAATGATGGCTGAAGACGACGATATTGAACCTAAAACGGTTGAAGAGTGTCGTCATAGAAAAGATTGGCCTAAATGGTGAGATGCAATTAAAGCAGAATTAAAATCGCTTGAAAAGCGTGAAGTTTTCAGTCCTGTGACCGAGACCCCAAAAGGTGTTAGGCCGGTTGGCTACAAATGGGTCTTTGTGAGAAAACGAAATGAGAAAAACGAGGTAGCAAGATATAAGGCAAGGCTTGTAGCACAAGGTTTTTCACAAATGCCAGGAATTGATTATGAAGATACATATTCACCGGTAGTTGATGCAACTACCTTGAGATTTTTAATTAGTCTGGCAGTGGCTGAAAAGCTACAAATGCGATTAATGGATGTTGTGACTGCATATTTATATGGGTCACTTGACACCGATATATACATGAAGGTCCGTGAAGGACTAAAGATGCCTGAATCTTGCAAATCGAAGCCTCGAGAAATGTTCTCCATAAAGTTGAGGAGATCTTTATATGGATTGAAACAATCTGGGCGAATGTGGTACAATCGTCTTAGTGAATACCTTCAGAAGGAAGGATATAAGAATGACTCAAGGTGTCCATGTATCTTTATCAAAAGATATGAATCAGGGTTTGCCATCATTGCAGTATATGTTGATGATTTAAACATTGTTGGAACCCTGAATGAGATTGCAAGTACAGCTAGGTACTTGATGAAAGAATTTGAGATGAAAGATCTTGGGAAAACCAAGTTTTGTCTCGGTTTACAAATTGAGCATATACGAGATGGAATTTTTGTCCATCAATCTAATTATACCTAGAAAATTATGAAGAGATTCAACATGGATAAAGCTCATCCATTGAACTCACCCATGGTTGTTCGCTCTCTAAATATACACGATGACCCATTCCGTCCCCGAGAAGATGATGAGGAAATACTTGGCCCAGAAACACCATACTTAAGTGCTATTGGTGCCTTGATGTACCTAGCCAACAATACAAGGCCTGATATTGCCTTCGCCGTAAACTTGTTGTCAAGATACAGCTCAGCTCCGACAAGGAGACATTGGAACAGAACTAAACATTTGTTCCGTTACCTTAGAGGTACACATGATCTTGGTTTATTTTATAAAAATGTCCAAATGCCACTCTTGTTGGTTATGCAGATGCAGGATATCTATCAGACCCACATAAGGCTAAGTTTCAAAATGGATATGCCTTCACTTATGGAGATACAGCCATATCATGGAAATCAACAAAGGAAACTCTGACTGCTACATCGTCAAACCATGCTCAATTGATGGCATTGTACGAAGCAGGAAGAGAGTGTGTGTGGCTAAGATCAGTGATAAAATATATACAAAAGGAATCTGGAATCAAGTCCATCAAAGGTAGCCCAACCGTGATATACGAAGACAACTCTACATGTATCACTCAAGTGAAGGAAGGCTATATCAAAGGGGATCGGACTAAGCACATATCACCGAAATTCTTCTCTACTCGTGAACTTGAGAAGAAAGGGAAAATTGAAGTCCAACAAATCCGATCAAATGAGAACCTCACCGACTTGTTCACCAAGTCATTACCTCCCAAGAAGTTCGAGCAACTTGTACGCAAGATCGGAATGTGTCGGCTTCGAGAAGCTCATTAAGCATGTCAAAATCAGGAGGAGAATTAAACGCGGTGCACTCTTTTTTCCTTCGATCAGGTTTTTATCCCACTGGGTTTTTCCTAACAAGGTTTTTAATGAGGCAGCACCATCAATGCATATAATAAGATTACACTTGTGTAAAATCCCCTAGATTCATGATATAAGGTGAATATTCAAGGGGGAGTGTTGTAATATTTTATTATGTGGTGAATGTTTCACCTTATGTTAAAATATCCCCTAAAATCAGGGATATTTTTGTGATTATGGGGTTGGCCCTCTACTATAAAAAGGGATCCGGATTGTTGTAAATCCAGCAAGAAATCAGATAAACTAAGTACGATTACAAGTACAAACAATCTGGTTCTCTTGTTTACCACTAAAATTACAACATGCCTTGGGTTTTTTATTTATTATTATTATTATTATTTTGATAAGGAAATAGTTCGGGTGAGAAAGCTCTGCCCGAGAGCATCCTTGTCAAATATTTTACAATCTTGTCAGCCACTTATTGCCTATGCGGGAAATGTGAAAGAAAGAGGCTTCTTTCACAACCGACAACAGAGTTTTAATACTACCTCCGATTCAAAATATATGTCGCTTGACTTTTTAACACGTATTTTTGAAGGAGCTAAAAACTATATAATATATTAATTTTTTTATTATTATTTTTTTACAATTTAATAATTATTACCCAAAAATATTAAGTTGTAAAAAAATAATTTTTTAAAAATTGATATTTTGTTATAATATGTGGAAGAATAAGAGTAGAAGAGGCATAGAAAAGAGAGATTAGATCTTCTTCATTGCTTGTGTGTCTTCTCTAAGAGGGTTACAAAGCCTTATATAGGCAATGACTTTATTAGGATAAGACCCTAATAAAGTCATCAACCCTTTGTTTTTCAGGGTTTCTAAATACACCGCTAATTTTTACTGGAACCACCGCTAATCTCCGCAACCCCCTGCGGACCGAGCTCCGCAACCCGTTGCGGACATCACCGGGCATCGGGCCAAACACGCCCTAAAAGGCCATCGATAAAAGGTCCGCAAGACGTTGCGGAGAGAGGTCCGCGTTAGGATGCGGAGTCCCTAACATATATGTAAAAAAAAATTATCAAAGTGCTACGCATCTTGGTGCATAATTTTTTTTTTTTTAAGAACTTGCTCTTCATTGCTGGTTGAGAAGCACGATGTTTACTCCGCATGTTGTTGCGGAACTTTTTTTTTTTTAGTCCGCAAGTAGTTGCGGAATAAAGGCTGTTTGGCACACTGTAACACGCTGTTTGGCTAGATGTTCGGCGATGTCTGCAAGCTGTTACGAAGCTTGTTCCGCAAGTAGTTGCGAAGATTAGCGGTGTATCCAGTAAAAATTAGCGGTGTAACTATCAACCCCCTTGTTTTTCTACACGTGGGAGGATAGGAATGTGAAACATCCAGAATAAATGGTTTCATAACATATTTTATATAGTTTTTAACTTCTTAAAATACGTGTTGAAAAGTCAAACGACATATATTTTGGATCGGAGGGAGTATCAGCCATGATCAATTCAATTTCCCAATGGCATTTATTCTGGTTTTTCAAATGGTTTATTATTATTAGAGAATCTCATTCAATTTGTACTTTGTCTATATGCAACTGTCTAATTTTTTGTGCATCTAATTTGAGGGCAAGAGTTTCCGATTTAAGAGGAGTTTGAGAGCTGAGTTGGCGAGAACCAATGTGGAGCGGACTCCCCAACCAGTCTCGAATAATTATGTCTGCATAACCAATGTGGGTTTTTGAAATCGAAATGTAGTGGGGATGGGGTTGGAGTTCTAACGTTTAAAATCCGAGCATTTATATCATCTATCTCTAAAAACAAGTCTCGTCCCAAAGATTAAAATCATTTTAAAGTAAGGGGACGACGTTTGAAATTGGTGAGTAAGCGCCTCATAAGTACCCTATGAGATTATCACGGCATTGTGGTCGTGATATTTTCCAATTAGGAGATGATTCGAACAACCAAGTTGTATTTACCCAAGTTGTACGTACTCGAGTGTTTCCTAGAATAATCGTTCTAATAAAGGACCAAATTCAACTCTTCAAAAATCTAATTATGGGAACCCAATTCTAGAGAGAGAGGCTCTGCCCTCTCTCTAGAATTTTGTCAAAATCTCCAAATTCGTCTATGAAATTTTAACGCAAAATTTATGTGAAATCCCTTCAATCCCATCCTCCCATATCTTTTGGTGTTGTCAATCTTCAATTAATAATCCGATCCGATGATCCTATCTTCTCTCGTCTTCCTTGCCTCTCTACTCCCTCGTCGGTGGTCTTTTTGTTCTCTCGGCGAAGGTTTGTCACTATGGGCTGGTCTCGGTTGCGTGGGTCTTCGTCTGGCGGTCCTCGGTGATGCCGGCTTGGTCCGGTGGCCTGTGGTTCATCGCAGGCGCTCTCTGGGGTATCCCTCTGTGGCGTTTCCCATCTTTTGCTCTTAAGCCCGTTGTTGACCCGACCTTGGCTTGTTGGCTCGGTTTCAAGTCCTTTGGGCCCAAGTTTTTTGGCTTGGGCCCAAAGCAAGAAAATAATGTGTGTGTATTTCTTGCTCATCCTTGGTCCTTCGGGTCCATGTTTCGGGTCATTAGGGCCCAAGTTTTGGGTCCTTCGGGCCCAAGGATGAGGAATTGTGAAGTTGGAAAATTATAAATTTGCTCGATAGGGCTTTCTTTGAATCCCGAAAGGGTCTGAGTAACCCACCCGTAAGGGTCTTGACAATCTCCCGTAAGGGTTTTTTGGTGCGTTATATACAGGGTGGCTCTCGGCGACGTTTCCAGGTGTTCGTGGCGGTCCTAGTCTGAGTTGGGACGCTGGTGTCTGGTGTCGGGTCTGGCTGGGGTCGTGGCGGTGTGCATCGAGGCGACTCCGTATTCCGGAAATTTCCTTGGAGTTTCGTCTTCATCGCCCACAGGAGGGACTCCTGATGTACCGCTGGCCAGCGGTGTCATCGCTTGGTGGCGCTTGACTCTGAGGTTTGACCGTGTTGCTCTTAGCACTGTTTGGTTAGGTTCCTCTTTTCATCTGGGGTTGTTTAGTTGTCGCTTTTGTATTGCACCGTTTATTTTAGATTGTATGCTCAACGGTTCGCCGTTTGCCGACTCTCGATGAGCAAGACCTGTCTGACCATCAAATTTTTACCTAATAAAAAAAAATAAAATTCAACTCTTCTAAGTATCATGGTTGCTGATCCATCAAAACAGTCGACCGTTGGAACAGAAACTCAAAAAACAATTCTTCACCAAACACACTCGAATCTCCATGCCCAACCTCTCAACCAATTTCAAGCTCTTCTCGATCTGCCCACGACCCCTGGAGAGCTTCTCCCTTCTCTTAATTTTCCAATCAAATCCCTTTTCCTCGTCTTCTCCTGTCCCAACTCATCAGCACATATCCCATCTCATCCTAGATCAGAAATCGCCCTCACAAGCACTCCAAACCTTCAGGTGGGCGTCCAAACTCCCCAACTTCACTCACAATCAGTCAACTTACCGCGCCCTTATCCACAAGTTGTGTGCTTTTCGCCGGTTCGATGACGCACACCAGGTGCTTGACGAAATGCCCAGCTCAATTGGCTCTCCTCCTGATGAAGATATCTTTGTTACTATCGTCCGGGGCCTTGGACGCGCCCAGAGGATCAAAGAGGTCATTAGAGTGCCTGATTTGGTTGCAAAATTCGATGTGAAGCCGTCATCGAAGATATACAACTCGATACTTGATGTGTTGGTTAAGGAAGACATTGACATTGCTAGGGAGTTTTATAGGAAGAAGATCATGGATTCTGGAGTTAAGGCCGATGATTACACTTTTGGGATATTAATGAAGGGATTGTGCCTGACGAACCGAATAGGGGATGGGTTTAAATTGTTGCAGGTAATGAAGTCACGAGGTGTGACGTCTAATGCTGTTGTTTACAACACACTGCTTCACGCACTCTGTAAGAATGGAAAGGTGGGGAGGGCTAGGAGTTTGATGAATGAGATGCCGGAGACTAATGATGTGACCTACAACCTTTTGATATCTGCATACTGTAAAGAAGACAATCTAGTTCAATCTCTGGTTCTTCTGGAGAAGAGCTTGAGCTCAGGCTTTGTTCCTGATGCTATTACTGTGACCAAGATAGTGGAACTGCTATGCAAAGTTGGCCGTGTGGATGAGGCCGTTGAGGTTATCGAAAGGGTTGAGGTTCGGGGTTGCAGAATTGATGTGGTGGCTTATAACACTCTTATAAAAGGCTTTTGCGATTTAGGAAAGGCAAAAATTGCTGTCCGTTATGTGAAGGAGATGGAAATGAAGGGGTGCCTTCCGAATGTTCACACATATAATGCTTTGATATCTGGGTTCTGTGAGATTAGCATGTTGGATGTTGCACTTGATCTGTTTGATGATATGAAAACAGACGGAATCAGCTGTAACATTGATACATATGACATGCTGATAAAAGCTTTTTGCTCCAAAGGACGGGTAGAGGATGGTTTCAAAATCTTGGAACTGATGGAGTCGAGTAAAGGTGGCTCTGGGGGCCGGATCAGCCCTTACAATAGCATTGTATATGGGCTATATCTGGAAGATCGTCAGGAAGAGGCACTTGAATTTCTCAGCAAAATGGAGAGATTGTTTCCAAGAGCAGTTGATAGGAGCTTGAAGATCCTGGGATGCTGTGAAGTAGGAAGTCTAGAAAATGCAAAGAAAGTGTATGGCGAGATGGTTAGAGAAGGTGGCATTCCTTGCGCCCTTGTTTATGCAAGATTGATCCATCTGCTTGGCCAACAAAACCGTGTTAGAGAAGCATTTGAGTTGATGAATGAGATGATTAGTCGCGCGTACTATCCAACTTTGTCTACATATAATTCTCTTATCCATGGCTTTTGCTGTCAAGGTAAAGTTACAAATGCTCAAAAGCTTATGGATGACATGACCGTGAGGGGATGCTTACCAGACGCAGATACTTATTTACCGGTCATTGATGCTCTCTGTAGAAAAGGCGACCTTCAAAAGGCCCTGGTTGTCTTTCACCAGATGGTCGATAGGGGTATCATTCCTAAGCATGACACATGGACTTTGTTGCTTCTCTACCTAAGTCAAGAAGAAGCTTCATCATTTGGAGCTAGGAGTGTCTCTTATCTAACTAAGCATATGCAAGGGCTCATCGATGTTTCATATAGGTGAATTGTCAATGGAATTTGTTTAGTCTTTATATCTGTATTCGGGCAGATTTCTGCTCAGGCTATTTTTCTGGCATTTCTTTACGTGCTGATCTATTAAGATGAAAGCCAATTGACAGTCCAGAGTTGTCACTGAGAGTATGTGTTGTGCCCTAGAGCTACACCATTTCATAAATCAGTTTTATCGGCATAGAAGCTTTTAGCAGGGTTTACAGTTTGCCAAAAGTTGTGTTTGTGTATTCTAAAAACTATCCATCAATGCCGTAACGCTGCGAAAATAAAAGAGGAAAATGACTTGTGTTTAAGTTTAGTACGTAGTATATAACTACGTCAATGCATCCTGCATTTTGAACTTCAGAAAGGGCTAAAAGTAAATAACATAGCCTCTTTAGTCTTTATGTAACAATGAGGATTCTGTGTTTTGATTTTTGAATAGTTGACTTTAGCCAAAATTTAACAGAATTATAGCTTGCAGATCATACCAGTGACTATATACAGTGACACGCCAAGATCTCAGTCCTCTCAGGTCTCAGCCTCAGTTTTATGTTCAAAACCAGGGAGTACAAATCTTGCCAAGATCTGCTGGTCATTCAGTTCTTGGACCCAAGGCCTCTTAGTAACATGCCTTTATCAGAATTCAGAGCATAAGAAAGACACTGTGAGCTTGATGACTTCAGGAACGAGATAGAAGAAACTAAACTGAGATCTTGGCCACGGATCTTTTGTATATGATCCACAACTACTGTTCTAAATTGGAGATGCACTGAGGACATGAAGTTCCTCTTTCCCATGACTGGAGCTATTAGGTGAAAAATCAGAGACAGCTTAAAAAGCTCATCACTATCCGAGTTTAAGAAGGATGGGAGTTCAGGCCAAGGATGATGGAAATGGAAGGTCTGCAGAAGAACTCATCAGAGCACCATCTTCTGATGCACCAGCGTCAGAATCATCACTTCCAGAGGTGGCAGGCCAAAGTGGATGAAGGAAAACAAGTTGATGCTCTCTAACTGTGACGGGGTTGCTAAGCTAAAGAAACCCCAACTTCAGCCTAGGTTGATTCGTGATGGAAATGAACAATGTACTGAATTGCCAAGAGTTGACAGGGAGATGTCTAACATAAGGATCATGTCTCTAACTCACCACACATGTTTCCTTAATGTATACACTTTAGCAACTACAATGGCAACATCATCAGCAGCATCACCATGTTTCCGGATTTGCTGTCTCCAAGCTTTCAACTTCGTTTGGACAAGAGCTGCAGGAGCTACTTGCTTTGTTTTTAATCCCGGTGGACAAAGCCCCATGCTCATGGATGAAGTTCACCACATATGTTGCTGGTTTTCAAGCTTCTTTGCTGCTGACGGTTTTGTTTGGATATGGGCTATAGACGTTGCTTCATTTGTTTTCGATCCCGGTGGAAAAGGCACACAACTTGCTGGTGAAAGAGTTGTTTTCTGGTGGGTGCTCATCTTGAAGAAGGGAGTATTGCTATTGATCATTGAGGACAATGATCCCTTGAAGAAGGGAGTATTGTAACAGGAATAATTGTTTGTGTTTTGAGTCGAGTTCAGGCCTGCAATCAAGTGCGCTTCGGCCTTTATGTTTGCTGAGCAATAGGCTCGTTCTTGTTAGTGTGTTAAGAGTCCCGGTCTAAGTAAACCGGTTTGTCAGTGTTTTAATTCCCAGCAAACCCATGGTCTATATGTACTGGTCTCCAACTTCAGTAGAAGGTATCCAATTACAAAAACAAATTCCCAAATCTCTCAAATTCTCTAAATCTCTCATTTCATCAGTTTCCCTTCGGATCAGCTCTTCTTCATTTTGAAGTTGATTCCTAGGTACTGATAAGCTCAGTTTCGAGATCGATCTTCGATCTTCTACCTGAGAATCTATCCCTGCTCTTTCAATCACAGATCGAGGACTGATAGACGGAATTCCTGTCACAATGGTATCAGAGCGGAACGAGCCTTCGGAGATCGAGACGCTGCAAGAATCGTTTGAGGACGAATCCGACGAAATCAGGGAGATCAGAGCAACGAACGCGGAGATGAAACGGTGCATGAGTGAAATGAAGGAGATGCTCACTGCCCTGCTAGCGGCGAATGGACTCCTGGATAGCCCAACCAAACCTCAGGAGATCGATGCTCCATGTGTAGTCGATAGTTTATTGACTGTGCCTGCGCCGAATCCTCGAGATCTGCCCAAATCAGACCGGCTAATTGAGTCGATGGACGATGAAGAAGATCTCCCTCTTCAGGTGCTTGAGGAAAGGCCGAAGATGGTGGATGACGATCTAATCGTCGAAAAAGAGCCTTCGAATCTGGTTGCTCTCCAAGTGCTAGGCGAGAATCAGATCGCACACCAGGTGTTCGAGGTAATGCCGACGAGGACGGTTGATAAAAAGGATGAGTGTTTAGATGAATCCCCAAAGGAAATCAACGAGATCACTCAACTACGAAGCCCTCCAGTAGGTAACTCCTCAATCGATCTATTACTTATTCATGAATTAGGAAGTGTCCATGTTGTGACAAATGATGGTGATGAACTGCTGTGTTTTGATCCTAGCGGTGAGGTATTTTTGGTTGAGCATAAAAGTGAGTCGAATGTTGCAAATGATGAGTTGATTGATTTGTTTAAATCGCAACCTATTTTCGATCTTGTGTTGGATAGAAGTGATCGAATGTTTGATCTAGGATTTGAGCCCCAGGAGGAGAGTTTGCCTTACTTAGGGCGTGTTTGGCAACGGGATGGGGGTAGGTGGATGGGGATGGAATTTTGGGGATGGAAATGATGGAGATGGAATTTCGGGGTGGACCGGGTGGAATTTTGAATCCAGTTTAATCCCGTTCGTGTTTGGTTGTATTTTGATGGTTGGGAAGATGGAGAAACGAAAAAAGTCCAAATTACCCCCACTAACCACATGAGATGACGAAAATACCCTCCCAAATACCCTAAAAGCTTAACTTCTTCTTCCATCGTCTCTCAGTTGAAGCCCAACAGCCAGCTGCCCCTCTTGACGACTTCGGCCACCTTCGACGGCCACCGGCGCACCGCTCCGCCCCTCCAATGGCGGACGAGGAAGGCGAAGATCCCCCGATCTTCACTTCTACGCGGTCGACGGCAGGAGGGCGCCGGAGAAGGAATTGCCGGCGAGGGAGATTGATCGGAGGAGGAAAGGGGATTTATGTGCGGCGGCGGTGGTGGGTGACGGCGTCGGTGGTGGGCGACGGCGTCGGCGGTGGTGGGCGGCGGTGTCGGCGGTGGGCGGTGGCGTTGGTGGCGGTAGGGGTAGGAGAGAGGGAGGAAGAAGGTTGAAGATGGGGGCACATTTGGGAGATTTCTATCCCCATCCCCTAAATCCTCCTATTTCTGGGTGGACTTCCCATCCCATTTTTCGGTGTGGAATTTCCATCTCCATCCCCTTCCATCTCCCTCCATCCCGTTGCCAAACACGCGGGCACGGTTTCCAAAGCCCACCTCCATCCCCTTCCACCCACTCCCATCCCCAGCCAAACACGCCCTTAGAAGGGCTGGAAATTCTAGGGATAGTGTGTGATGGCAAATCTCTTAATCTAAGAAGAGGTGCTCCAGCGGATTTGATAGGTGAGGGCATTGAGTTTGTTTTGGTGTTTGATTATGAAGGAGGAAGACAGTTGGTAATGGCTGATATGGCAAGCTCCTTGATGGGAAGAAGTTTTCATAATCACGATTTTGATAGCTCTTTACTTGCAGCACATATGGGGAAATTTTATTTGGGCACTTATGCTGTATCTAATGACTTAGTTACTCCCACCACCATCCCCTGGAGATTTATGTTTAGATGTTGTTTCGAAAGAGATGTGGTGGTGTACAGCCTAGGAAGTTATCTGCTGAAATCATGTGAAATGATCCTCTCTTTCAGGAGAATTGTGGCAACCTTAGCTGAATTATGTGATTGTGTTTGGAGCGCATCATCTAAATCCGAGACGGTTTTCAAGTGCCTTCGTCATGAAATTGATAGATGTGGAGGTAGAAAATTAGTCTTCGATCCTGGAGGAAATGGAGTTATAATAGGCAATCAGAAAGTTTACTTGTCCAGCAGGGGTGATCATGAGATATTAATGTCAACCAAGAGCAGATCTATTTTTAGTACCTATATGTGTAAGCTTGCTCTGGTAGTCAACTTACTCAGGATTGGAGTTAGCCCAAGGATTCAAGACAACAAGCCACAGATGTTGGGGAAATTCTATTGTGTTCATCGACTTGTCCAGTTGAACCTCTCTGCAGAGCTGCTAGAAGCCTGGGTCTGCAATGATCCCGGTTACGATATGATATCCAGGAATCCAGTTCAGCTAGTGATGATTTGTGAGGTCAAAGGACAGCGTACGAGGCCTGATAAATGCTCTTTCCCTTGCTTCGATTTAATAATTTTTTATCCTGGAGGTGAAGAGTTATTGACTGATTATGTTGGTGGTTCTTGTGCTGTTGAACTGCTTCTCCATGTCTCAACCGCAGATGCATTCCTTTTGATCCTTGAGGACAAGGATCCTTCAAGGAGGGAGTATTGTGACGGGGTTGCTAACCTAAAGAAACCCCAACTTCAGCCTAGGTTGATTCGTGATGGAAATGAACAATGTACTGAATTGCCAAGAGTTGACAGGGAGATGTCTAACATAAGGATCATGTCTCTAACTCACCACACATGTTTCCTTAATGTATACACTTTAGCAACTACAATGGCAACATCATCAGCAGCATCACCATGTTTCCGGATTTGCTGTCTCCAAGCTTTCAACTTCGTTTGGACAAGAGCTGCAGGAGCTACTTGCTTTGTTTTTAATCCCGGTGGACAAAGCCCCATGCTCATGGATGAAGTTCACCACATATGTTGCTGGTTTTCAAGCTTCTTTGCTGCTGACGGTTTTGTTTGGATATGGTCTATAGACGTTGCTTCATTTGTTTTCGATCCCGGTGGAAAAGGCACACAACTTGCTGGTGAAAGAGTTGTTTTCTGGTGGGTGCTCTTCTTATCTTGAAGAAGGGAGTATTGCTATTGATCATTGAGGACAATGATCCCTTGAAGAAGGGAGTATTGTAACAGGAATAATGGTTTGTGTTTTGAGTCGAGTTCAGGCCTGCAGTCAAGTGCGCTTCGGCCTTTATGTTTGCTGAGCAATAGGCTCGTTCTTGTTAGTGTGTTAAGAGTCCCGGTCTAAGTAAACCGGTTTGTCAGTGTTTTAATTCCCAGCAAACCCATGGTCTATATGTACTGGTCTCCAACTTCAGTAGAAGGTATCCAATTACAAAAACAAATTCCCAAATCTCTCAAATTCTCTAAATCTCTCATTTCATCAGTTTCCCTTCGGATCAGCTCTTCTTCATTTTGAAGTTGATTCCTAGGTACTGATAAGCTCAGTTTCGAGATCGATCTTCGATCTTCTACCTGAGAATCTATCCCTGCTCTTTCAATCACAGATCGAGGACTGATAGACGGAATTCCTGTCACACTAACACGACACAAAACCGGTCTACCAAGGAAGCAGGAATTCCCATCAGCAAAAAGGTAAAGATCATCAACTGAACCCATCAAGGTTTCTACAGAAAAATCTTAACCATACTGGAATTGGGCCATCTTCACCCCAAGTACTTGACTTATTCTCCCATGAGAACGGACGGAACAATGGAGACATATTTGAATTCATCACATGGTTGACCCAACTTTCATGGAAAAGCAAACTAATGTTCTGAAATGACTTGAATCAACATCCAACCTGCATAACCCCTTCGATAAGGTCTAGTAGAATTACAAAGTCACATTCCATGAATGAACTTAAACTGCACACGATTGAAGCAATGACAGAGGTGCAGAGTAGGGAAAAGGAAACCAATAACTTAGAATGGACACCAAAAAAAAGAAAGAACTGTAATTGTTTTGTTTATGCCTTGATTGGCTAACTGGTTAACGTCTAAAAATGTCTGAAAACCATTAACTTATATTGGGCGACTGTTAAATTAAATGTCTAAAAAAGAAGAACCCATAGAATTAAAAGGAAAAATCCAATTTTTTGGTTTTTGAATAAATACCAAAAGATCTTCTCCTGCTGTCAGAGAAATCTGCTCCTGTCATTAGTTTTCTGTGATTTGATTGTTCATGGAATTACATGCCAAACAAAACCGTCATATATTCCCGTCCCTTTGTGGGCCATCTCTTCTTTTCCAAATAATCAGGGGGCTGTGAATTTGGGATTTGGGGATAACCAATCACAAGCCACAATCCCTAATCCCCAGTTGCCAATCCCTCTCTGATCTCAGGAGCAAAAATCAGTTTGATTTCTGGCCGTTTTCTCCTCTGGGTGTGTCTGAATTCCAGACTGAATAACCACAGATCCAATTTTGATTCCTGGGGTTTTCATTTTGGAATCTCTACAGGGAAAAAATGGGGGTTGAAAAAGAAGCTGGGTCAAGCTCCTATTCAATTCCAATCCCAATCCCTAGAGAAGACACCCCTTTGGTGACCCCTAATGACCAATCCTCGCAATTCAAGACCTTTGCGAACATCTTCATATCTGTTGTGGGCGCCGGTGTGCTCGGTCTCCCCTATACATTCAAGCGATCAGGTTGGGTCTTTGGGGTCTTAACCCTCTTCGCAGTTGCATACCTCACCTACCATTGCATGATGCTCCTGGTCCACACCAGGAGGAAGATGGAATCCATTCAAGGCTTCTCCAAGATTACATCTTTTGGTGATCTGGGTTTTGCTGTTTGTGGGCCCGGCGGCCGATTTGCGGTAGATGTGATGATCATCCTCTCCCAGGCTGGGTTTTGTGTCAGCTATCTCATCTTCATAGCCAACACTTTCACCCACATATTGAATGGGTCGTCATCAACAAGCCTAGGAGTAGCAGGGCTGGGAAAATCTTGGTTCATCTGGGCCTGTTTCCCCTTCCAATTAGGGTTGAATTCAATCCCAACGCTTACCCATTTGGCGCCACTGAGCATTTTTGCTGATGTTGTGCAAATCGGAGCAATGGGTGTTGTGATGGGGAAGGATGTATTGATTTTAAAGCAGGGTAGGCCAGCTGTTGATGCATTTGGCGGGTGGAATGTCTTCTTCTACTGTGTCGGCGTCTGCGTCTACTCCTTCGAAGGGATCGGCATGGTTTTGCCATTGGAATCGGAGGCCAAAGAGAAAGACAAGTTTGGGAAAACACTCGGCCTCTCCATGGGAGCCATCTCCTTGCTCTTTGGTTCCTTTGGTGTGTTGGGTTACCTTGCTTTCGGCGAAGAAACAAGGGACATAATCACAACCAACATAGGCACAGGCCTTGTGAGCACTTTAGTCCAATTGGGTCTCTGCATAAACCTGTTCTTCACCTTCCCCTTGATGATGAACCCTGTCTATGAAGTGGTGGAGAGGAGACTATCTCAGGGAAGCTACAGTATGTGGCTGAGATGGGCAACTGTTCTTTGTGTCACTTTGGTAGCTTTGCTAGTTCCAAACTTTGCCGATTTCTTGTCGCTTGTTGGGAGCAGTGTTTGTATTGCATTGGGATTTATATTTCCTGCTCTTTTCCACTTGCTGGTGTTCAAGGAAACCATGGGAAGATCACTGCTTTTTTTGGATGGATTCATTGTGGTTCTCGGGTTTGTTCTTGCTGTCTCGGGGACTTGGATGTCTCTTGCCGAAATCTTTTCATCTAGGGCTTGATTTTTCATCAGTGGAATCAGATAATTATGGTATGATGTGCTTGTTTACTTGCAAATGTACTCATCACTTTGGTTCCGAACTCGAAACTTGATGCTCTCTGTCTAGTTTGTAGATTGTTTTACCTGCTATCAGATACCCTTGAAATCGTAAATTATACCTGAATACGAATTGCTAGCTTGTTTGTTGCCTGCTGGATATCAAAGCTCATTTGCTCATCTTCAGACGTCAGTTTATTCTTGATCACCATAAGATGATAAGATTAAGTTTGAGATTTGATATTTCTTTATTAATTGATTAATCAGTGTGAGTTGAGTTGCATAATTTCACAATTGACATAGACTTGCTTCATCTGGTTGGGTGTCATCGAGTTAAGTCCGTGTTGATGTTATGGTTCGAAGCTGTTTGATCATTGAATTGGGTTATTTCAGGCCTTGGCAATTTTGGAGCTAAAATTTCCCAGTGAAACTCAGCATCACATGAAACATAAATGGTTCTACCTATTTGGTTTTATTCTGATTCTTAAATGAATTCAGTGCAGAGATTCACACTGAAGCTGAAAATTCACCACTTCATCCCAACGATCCCGCCCTGCAAGTTCTTCTTCTTCTTGCTATTATTCTGTGTGCCAAGGTTCAATACGGCGGTAAAGCCTGTTCTCACATGATCAAACTCTAGACAGCATACTATATGATCTCATCACCTCTTCACTCTTGTCAGGCCTACTCGATAAGAAGCAACCATGATCATCTCCTCCAGGATAATGGCGCTAGACTGAGGCGATAGCATCTCGACAAGGCGGTTGTCGTTTAGCAGAGAATACCTGTTTGCTATTAGTTTCAATTTACATCAGAGTTGAGTGGAACGTTCACAATAATCAGTGGATTGGTAGGGGAACAATGCATTATATAGGTTAATTTGTGGCATGATTGGCATCAGCGCAATCTGTAGATCATAAGATCATATCACCAGAAACCATATTTGAGATGTAATGTAATCAAACTATAAAATTAGGAATGTAATTGAGAGATATTGATGAAATCATTTTGGGGTATCCAAGGATGTATGAACCGTATGGAACCTGGATTATAGTATTATACCCATTGGGGATGTTTCTCTTATTTAGAACCACCTACTCCATAGGCCAAAAATTATTTATTATCGGAGATTGACCCAAACATACGTGTTTGGTAACAATTCAATTATTGTTTAACAATTCGGGTTATTATCATATCAAATATAAATGATTATCAGGTCAATTTTAAATTAGGTGATTTTTTATGTATAGAGATAATAAAGATTATAAATAGGGGATAATGACTAAAGAGTATTTATTAATAAGATTGATATTTTGTCATTTGGTAAGACAAATACTATAAAATAGTTATTTTTAATTTTATAAAGTTGTAATTACAAAAAGGCTTGGTTGTATTAGGCTAAGATAGGAGGGGCAATCTGGTCTTTTCACATGTCTAACTAACTCTCCCTAGTTGCTCAGATTGTATTTTAGGCGGGAGAGTTTGTTTCTCCTCTTCAATTGAACTTGTAGCAAAATTGAGAGCTTCAATGGAAGCTTCTTGAGAGTTTTCCTTGATTTTCCATTTCCAATTGTTCAATACTTCACATTTCCAAATGGTATCAGAGCTTTTGAGTTTCGATCTCCAATTTCTATGATTCAATTGGTCTTTGTTCTGTGTTTGGAGCTGTGTTGCTACGTTTTTTTTTTTCAGATCTAAATTTCTGTGAGTCTCAGGTTGAGTTCTTGACTTTGTCGCCATGGTAGGACGAGGAAATCCGAATTTGCAGAGCCATGGATCTGGAATTGGAGATCCAGTCGGTAATGGACAAGGCAGAGGGATTGTTGTTACTCCTCCGACTCCTGGTGCAGGTGTTGGGAGAGGATGGAATTTTGCGAACACGGGCATACAGTTTGGTGAAATGATGCAAGGTATGCACAATTCTCATGTCAATCCTCTTTTTTTTTTTTTTTTTTTTTTTTATCAAACTTTGACCATCCAGGGATGGTATTAGTTTCTACTCCCTTTAATGGCACAAACTTCACTAGTTGGAGTCGTAGCATTAGGATGGCGCTAGGAGCTAAAGCAAAACTCGGTTTTATCATTGGAAGTTGTGTGAAACCAGTGGAAGGGAGTGAGGATTATGAGAAATGGATGCGTGCAGATTCAATGGTCATGTGTTGGATAATAAATTCTATGACCAGTGAGGTTGCAGAAGGATTCATGTATGTGGAATCTACAAAAGAGCTATGGGATGAAATCAAAGAACAGTTCTATGAGTCTAATGATCCCTTGGTTTATCAGCTAAGACGTGATCTAGCTACTATAAAGCAAGATAATCTTTCTGTTGGAGCTTATTTTGGAAAACTAAAAAAGATATGGGATGAGCTTCAACTCTTAGATGTTGTGCATGTGTGCAGTTGTGGTGGAATTAATCAGTGTGCTTGTGGATTGTTGAAAAGAATATTAGAAAGGGAAGAGAAGGCCAAAGCAACATTAAGTCATTTGAACAATTTATGGAGCAATGTGCTCTCTAAGGATCCTATGACTGGAATCAACAAAGCATTCCAGATGGCTACTCAGATTGAAAGATCTAAAGGTGTTACATGCACAAGTCAGGTTGATGTTGGTGCTTTAGCTGTGTCTAGATTTAATCAACAGATTGAGATTGAAGCAAATGTTGTCAACAGATTTAGAGTTGAGCAATCAAAGCAGTTTGATCAAGCTAAGAGAGACTACAAGAAGGCTAAGCTAGATAGACTTTGTGATCACTGTGGAGAGAGTGGTCATACAAAGGATTATTGTTTCAAGCTTCTTGGATATCCTGAATGGTTTAAGGGGCCTAAGGATGAAGATAAGCCCAAGCCTCATGGTAAATTTGCTGCACAACTGGAGTGTGGTACTCATGATACTCCTTTTGATGAGTTTGTCAGTGGTCACAACAATGCCAAACCTGATCAGGCCATGGTGCTTGCTGTTTTTCAAGAAGTTATGAAGATGATGAAAGGCAAAGCACCCATGGAGAGTGTTGATAGTTCTGCCAATCAGGATATGATACACTTTGCAGGCAAATTAAGTGTTTCGTTTTTAATTGGCATTAATAAAGCTCAAAATGATGTCTGGATAGTAGATTCAGGAGCAACTGATCATATAGCCTTTGATATTGATATATTTTCTGAGATTTCTGATTTGAATCCTCCTATTAAGTTGGGGTTACATGATGGAAATTGTATGTGTCAAACAACATGGTACAGTGATATTGAGCATTGAATTGATATTGAGAAATGTGTTGCTAGTGCCTCAGTTTAGGCACAATTTACTATCAGTTTCAAAGAGCTTGTTTGATCACCAGTTGAGATTCAGTTTTGATGCTGAGTATTGTTGGTTACAGGACCTTATAACTAGAGTGGTCTTAGCTAGAGGGACTGAAGATAGAAGCTTGTATGTGCTCAAGGCTCATGGAGTTGGAAAGAGACCTTTGTTGGATTCTAAATCCTTTAATAATAGTTGTTTCAGTTGTAATAACATGCCTCTGATGCATGCCAGACTTGGACATATGTCCTTTGCTAAATTTCAGCATATCCATCGTTGTAAGAGTAGTGATGTAAAGGATTTGAATTGTGATACTTGTGATATGACAAAGTTTCACAAATTACAGTTTGAAAGATGTGACGCTATTGCTTCTTGTCCTTTTGAGCTCATCCATGTTGATGTTTGGGGTCCTTATAAAGTTCAATCTAGATGTGGTGCTAGATATTTTCTGACTATCCTGGATGATCGTACTAGAACTACATGGGTCTACTTAATGCAAGACAAGATGCAAGTTATTAGACTGCTTACTTGTTTTTTGGAAGTGGTTGATAATCAATTTCAAGTTTCAGTTAAGATTGTCAGAACTGATAATGGGACTGAATTCACTCAGAAAGGGTGTGTGGATTTGTTAGCATTTAAAGGCATTGTTCATCAAAGATCTGCCCCAGGGGTTCTTGAGCAAAATGGTCGTGTGGAAAGGAAACAAATACACCTTTTAGAAACTGCTAGAGAAATCAGACTACATGCTGGCTTACCTCTGAAGTTTTGGGGAGACTGTGTGTTCAGTGCAACTCACATCATCAATAAAATGCCTTCATCAATTTTAAGTTGGAAAACACCTTTTGAAATGTTGTATTAGGTGCAACCTCAGTATGATCAGTTGAATGTGATAGGGTGTCTTTGTTATGCTCTTCAACCAAATGATCACAGGGATACATTAGGTATTATTGCTCGACATTGTTTCTTTTTATGATATCCTCTAGGCCAGAAAGCATACAAACTATTTGATCTTGATAGGCAAACTGTCATTATCAGCAGGCATGTCAAGTTTGTTGAAAATGTCTTCCCATTAAAATTACCAAAGTTAGCTTCTGTGCCTCAGTGCTCAAGTGAGTTGGTTGATGAGCTTGATTTTCCTGACTTCTCCATCAGTAATCATATTGCTCCTGACACACTTTCTCCTGCATCATGTGATCAATCTTCATCCTTGCCTAGCATCAATGACATTGCTACTCCTCCTTCTTCTGAGAATTTACCTTATCCTATTTCTCCTGCTGCTCCAAATATTCCAGTCGATCATCCTATTTCCCTCAGAAGAGATGTTCACAGACCTTCCAGATTGAAAGACTTTATTTGCTCAGGTTTACCTTTGAGAGGTCATTCTACATCATCTTCTTCAGAGTCTTTTGTTGTGTTCAATGTCCAACATCTATCATATTTGTCAGCTTCTTATGTTCAATTATTGGCAAATGTGTGTGCTGTGTTTGAGCCTAACTCATATATACAAGCTAAATGTGTAACGGAATGGGAAAATGCTATGAAAGAAGAACTGGATGCGCTCACTACCAATCACACTTGGAGTATTACTCTTTTACCTGATGAAAAAAAGGCCATTGGATGCAAGTGGATTTTTAAGATCAAACACAGACCTGATGGATCCATTGAAAGATACAAAGGAAGGTTCGTGGCAAAAGGATATAATCAAGTTAAAGATAAAGATTACAAACAGATCTTTTCTCCAGTGGCCAAGTTGTCCACAATCAAGATGATTTTGGCACTTGCAACTTGCAAAGGGTGGGTGCTTCATCAACTGGATGTTAATAATGCTTTTTTACATGGATATCTTGATGAGAACGTGTACATGACACCCCCACCAGGATTCAAGGTACCTTCTGGTCATGTATGCAAACTGCAAAGCTCATTGTATGGTCTGAAACAAGCTAGTAGGCAGTGGAATCATGAACTCACTAAGTTCATGATCAAGCTTGGTTATGTTCAGTCTAGTCATGATTTTTCTATGTTTGTCAAAAGGTCAGGAAGCTATATGACAGTAACTCTAGTATATGTAGATGACATGTTACTCATGGGCAATTCAAGTGTGGAAATTGAGATGATTAAAGCAGCTATGCATCAGGAATTCACTATTAAGGATTTAGGGATGGCAAGGTATTTTTTAGGAATGGAGATAGCCAGATCTTCATCTGGAATTTTGCTCAACCAAAGAAAGTATGTGCTTGATATACTTTCTGATGCTCTCATATGGAGGGGTGCAAGCAAGCTGATTTCCCTATGCAGCATGGTGTGAAACTTTCAGCAAATATTGGTGAACCTATTAATAATCCAGAGGATTACAGAAGATTAATAGGCATGCTCCTTTACCTCACACTCACTCGGCCAGACATATCATACACAGTACAACAACTAAGTCAATTCCTACTTCAACGTTTGAAACCACACTGGGATGCACTCTTATATCTGTTGAAATATCTTAAAGGTAGTTTCAACTATGCACTGTCCTATTCTGCAACTTCTTCCCTTACTGTCAAGGCATTTAGTGATGCGGATTGGGGCAACTGTCTTGATACTTGACGATCCTTATCTGGATACTGTGTATTCCTTGGATCTTCTTTAGTTTCATGGAAAACTAAGAAGCAGAAAGTGGTCTCTAAATTGTCTACTGATGAAAGTGAATATAGGAGTATGGCATCTGCTGCAAGTGAACTTGTGTGGCTTCAGGGTATTCTATCTAATCTTGCCGTTGATGTTGCTTTATCCATTCAATTGCATTGTGATAACAAATCAGCTCAACAATTATCAATCAATCCAGTTTTTCATGAACGCACCAAGCATGTACGCATTGATGCACACTTCATCAGGCTAAGATAGGAGGGGCAATCTGGTAACAATTCAATTATTGTTTAACAATTCAGGTTATTATCATATCAAATATAAATGATTATCAGGTCAATTTTAAATTAGGTGATTTTTTATGGATAGAGATAATAAAGATTATAAATAGGGGATAATGACTAAAGAGTATTTATTAATAAGATTGATATTTTGTCATTTGGTAAGACAAATACTATAAAATAGTTATTTTTAATTTTATAAAGTTGTAATTACAAAAAGGCTTGGTTGTATTAGGCTAAGATAGGAGGGGCAATATGGTCTTTTCACATGTCTAACTAACTCTCCCTAGTTGCTCAGATTGTATTTTAGGCGGGAGAGTTTGTTTCTCCTCTTCAATTGAACTTGTAACAAAATTGAGAGCTTCAATGGAAGCTTCTTAAGAGTTTTCCTTCATTTTCCATTTCCCATTGTTCACTACTTCACATTTCCAAAAAAGTAATTAGGAATGAATTGAGAGAAGAGAGAAATCTGAATAGAGTATAGTTAAAGGTAGTGAGGTTCAATTGCACAATTAATCGAAGAAAGACATCTGAGAACCATGTAATTTTTTTTTTTGCTTACCACTTCAATTTTAGCGGGATTTTTTTTTTATTGATCCCCTAAGAGTTTTCAACAATTAAATCAATAGACTTTTCCATTTTTGGACCAAAAGAAGCGCATCTATTAAGTATCAATAGCACTAGAACTTAATATTCATATATATATACATATATATATATATATATATATATATATATATATATATATATATATATATATATATATATATATATATATATATATATATATATATATAGGTAAAGGTTCAAATGAAAATGGGGCTTAAAGTGAACATTTGGCTTAAAGTGAAAATGGGCCTTGTACCTGCGTTTTGGGTCGGGTTACTGTAGTTGTGGTTTATTTGGGCCGAACAAGCTTCACTTGCTCTCTCTCCCAACTCCGAGACCTTGCATCCATGGCGGTGGACAACGGTTTTGCCCTATATCGCCCCTCGTCTTAGCTTGTCATCCTCCCTCACTCCTCATCGTCCATTGTCCGTCGTCCGCCGTCCGTCGTCGTCGTCGTCCTCAGATCTAGGTCTCGCGCCTCTTCTCTCGCCCTCGCTCGTCACTTCTGTCGCGGCTCGTCGGATGCGGCTCAGTCCCCTCTTCCAAACGACGATCAAAGAGCCTACTTAGTACCTTACAAGTATTTATCTCTTTCCACCATCTGTTCAGTTGAAATTGCTCCTTTTTGTTTGAAAGCATTAGATTCGGTACCTGTTCAATTTCTTAATTGGGAGCGGAAGTGGTGTGTTCGAGGTGATGATCAGTGTTGTATTGCCTTTTGATTTTCGATTCTTGATTTGTTTCAAGATTTGGATTCCAATCCACATGACTGCCTTGTCAATTTGGGACTGTGGGATGAGTCATTCTTGAACCTGTTTGCTGAATGATGCGGGTTGCCTTTGCTCGTGTTTTGCAATGTGCTGATTGACGGATCTGGCTGATGCTGCTGTTGCAGTTTCCGTTAACTGGTCTTGCCTGGTTAGTACTCTAGTTTCACACTATTTGAATTTGTTTTTAATCACTACACCTAGTTAGTACTCTAGCTTCAAACAGTTTATATGTTTCATTGAACTGAGAGGAACATAGTTTTATTGACTCTCTACTGCCTGTTTTGAGTCAGGGATTGTCCTTTGTGCATGATTTGCTATCCAATGGGCTTAGATTTCTTAAGGCATTGTGTTGAATTGTCTCATGTGATGGTGCTTTTGCTTTTCTTTGTTGTGTGTTATGTCCCAATTATGTGCTACTGATCAATCTTTTATGTTGTTATTTTTGTGTGCGCTTTCTTTAAGTGTTATTATTTAATTATTTAATGTGCTTTCATGATATGTAGTCATTATGTCTGTGTGTTTCGTTACTTATATCCATCCGAGTTACCTAAAAAAAACAAGTGAATGAACTAATCCTGATCATCCAAGATGTGCCTGAGCTCACTTTTCACCTTCCCTGATGAATTGAGAATAACAATCTTATGTCGTATTTTTGCATCTTGTTTGAAAGAACACAACACAACTGGAGCTGAAGATTATGTACATAATTTTTTTTTATGTTTGCTTCCCATTTGAAGTAACAATGTTATGTTCAGGCAAATTTGGTAGTTCTTTAACGACTTTATTGTTCCATACTAGAACGGCCGTTTGTTTTGGGAGAAATTGTGTTAATTTCTCAAGTAGTTTGGAATTTGGGGGTGTTAAGTACAATTAACTCTGGCAATAGGTTGTTTTCACGATTAGATTTGTTAATGATCTTTGTTAAAGCATTTGGTTAATGCCCTATGGGAGCAAACATACCCATTTGGATAATGCTCTGTGTACAGACTCACTTGATATTAGTACTGATTTCTTCTGAAGTGATAATGTTGTTTTAGTTTATCAGATGGATAGGAGTTGGATTCCTATGATTGAAACCTAATTTCAAACCATCTTCTATTTAAACACCATCTTCTATTTTTGGAATGTAGTTTCTCTGGCAGACAAAAGATTGCACCTCTAGTGTAACATTATTGGAGAATTAAGGATTGTTGTTTGTCAACTGAGAACCTATTGTATGTGTATTGGTTTATTTTTGCAGTGACATTCTCCGACGAATATGGAGTTCTGCAGGATGATCTTCGTCATCGCTGCATGCTGAAACTGATAGAAAAAAGTGTACATCCTGTCAGCATTTTGATTGTGTGGCTCTGAAACGGAAAGCGCACTGCAATTCATTATTTCGTTTTACAGCCAGTGGGGAGTGGTCTATGGGCCCCCATGAGCCTTACTGGCATATGAATACAAGTTTCTCACTGCCTCCGGTGCGATGGGATTACCACTTTCAAACAGAAGGGTTGAGATTTGGTTCAAATAAAAGTCTTCATTTATTTGGATCATCTGCATCATCAAACAGTAAAGAAAGAGAAGCTGGGTGCGAGGTAGTTATCAGCATGGTCATCAGTTCTCTGCATCTGACGGTGTTATGTTGGACTGCAGCAGTCCTTCCGACATGGCATTGATCCAGCATTGGACACCAGCACCAAGACAAGGAATTGGTACGGTTGATCTTGAAACTTCTACAAAGAGAGGTAAGATCATGTCTTATCGAGGCTTTGTGTACCTGAGCAGCTTGTGCATTCCTCTCTGTTTGTTTGATGATCATCTCAGTAAGAAGTCTTGTTTGGTTAACAAACATTTTTCAGTTAATCTTATGAGATTTCATTTCTTATCTCTAAGAATAGGAGGGAGGAAGGGAGGTTGCAGTTCACCATTGCCGGCTGATATACCTTCTCTCTCTCCCCATCTCCAAGAATGGGAATATGCTATTACTATTTCTATATATGTTCTCTGCATTTGATGCTTCTTTCTTTACGTTTTTATCTTTCAGAATCCATATCCAGTCCACTATTCTTTACACCAACCATGGTTGCTTTTGTGAATAGAAACCTGTGAATCTGGATGTTAGGGGTTTTTGAACCTCATTGTCCTTTTACTTTTCCTGAATGTACATTGATTCAAATAGTGTGATTTGTACCGATTATAAGTCTATTAGCTCAAAATGGTAAAGTGATGTACCATGTACAAAGATGCGGGTTCGAATCCCGCATAGGCTATTTATGGTTGCCTTATTTTTGTTCCATTTATGAATAAGATTATACAGTGCAAGAATAAAATGGTAAAGTGCATTAATAAGATAATAAAGTGAAAAAATAAAATGAAAGTGTATCAATAATAATATGAAGTGTATGAATAAGATTATGAAGTGCACAATTAAGATTAGAAAGTGCATAAATAAAATGATAAAGTGTAAAAATAAAATGATGACGTTCAAGAATAATAATATGACGTGCATGAATAAGATTCTGAAGTGCACAATTAAGATTATAAAGTGAAAAAATAAGATGATGAAGTGCATGAATAAGATGATAAAGTGCAAGAATAATAATATGAAGTGCATGAATAAGATTGTGAAGTGCACAATTAAGATTATAAAGTGCATAAATAAAACGATAAAGTGCAAGAATAAAATGATGAAGTATGTGAATAATAATATGAAGTGCATGAATAAGTTTATGAAGTGCAAAATTACAATTATAAAGTGCATAAATAAATTGATAAAGTGCAAGAATAAAATAATGAAGTGTATGAATAATAATATAAAGTGCATAAATAAGATTATAAAGTGCACAATTAAGATTATAAAGTGTAAGAATAAAATGATGAAGTCTATGAATAATAATATGAAGTGTATGAATAAGTGCACAATTACAATTATAAAGTGCATAAATAAATTGATAAAGTGCAAGAATAAAATAATAAAGTGTATGAATAATAATATAAAGTGCATAAATAAGATTATGAAGTGCACAATTAAGATTATAAAGTGCAAGAATAAAATGATGAAGTGTATGAATAATAATATGAAGTGCACAAATAAGATTATAAAGTGCAAAAATAAAATAATAACGTGCAAGAATAAAATGATAAAATGCATAAATAAGATGTTAAAAAAAATCAAATTTGTGAAACAAATATACGTACATCTTTCTAAATTGACAAAAAAAAAAGTTAAGTAGTTAACTAAATCTAATCTTACTAATTCATCACAGACCAAAATAGAATTATTACAAGGTTAATTTTCAAATCAAGTCTTTTAAAGTTCATAAATAATATTATAAAGTGCACATTTAATAATTTAAAGTGCACAATTAACATTATAAAGTGCACAAATAACTTTATAAAGTGCAGGAATGATAATACAAAGTGCATCATTTATATTAATAGATGTGCACTATTTTCTACAATAAAAACTGAAGTGCACATTAGAAGAGGGAGGAACACAGTTGAGTTACTAAATGTACCTATAAAAGCATCCGTTTTGTCGAAGACAATCCAACTAATCCAATTGAAAACTTCCAAGAAACTCGCACAAAACAACGTGATAAACACGCAAAGAAACTAAATGGTCGTTTATGTCTTTTATAGTTGCAATTGTGTACTATAACCAGTAGCGATAAAATTTCTAGCGAATATTTAAACAAATCAACCTATGTGGGACTCGAACCCACACCATGTGTGTATTCCACATCGCTCTACCTTTTGAGCTAATAGGTTAAAAAATTAACGGAATTGACAAGACGCCAAACCATGTGTATAACACCAACTTAAATTTTAATGTGTGCTGACATGAAAATGATAAAGTATATAAGGGTTGCAAAGGATGACTTTTTGATCAAGGAGCTGCTAAACGGTAATTATAGGGGCTGCAAAGGATGATTTATTGACGAAAAAGGCGATAAACCAATTTAGTAGGAAGAGAGTTTGACAGCAAATAGATAGATAGATAAATATGTGAGTATGATGCCAAAAGTGCAGCAAGAAAAGGGGTCAAACAAGAGAAATATGGCAACAAAACATGGTGTGAAGAGTATTGACAGATTGGGTTTATATGCAAAGAGGTGTGAGTGTATAGTAAGAACTAATCACAAAGAGAGGGGTCGTGAGTGTGCATATGGATTAAAGAAAATAAGCAGCCCTGGTGCACAGGTGCACAGAGAGATCTTCTCCAACGCCAAATTGATAATAACCTTATTCCAGGTCTCATTTTCAGTATCCCAGCAAACAACACAGAGAGATCTTCTCCAACACCAAATTTCATGCAGTAAGCTCTTATCGATTTCTCATTAATGAAACTTAAATATTTGCACAAAATTTTAACCATTCCGAAGACAAGTATTTTTCTCTTAAAAAAAATACCACTGTAAATTTCCTATCTATATTAGGATTGAAATGATTAAGGAGGTTCTGCCCGAAAATTGAAATGCAGAGAGTACTGATATTCAGAACACAAATCTCAGCAAGTAATACCCTCAAATGGCAATCAGTTCAGCTTCCAAGACAACCTTTGATTCAGTTTTTGATAAGAAATGACTATGAATCTGATACTAAAGTTCTAACTTAGTGGCTGAAATTTAATAGAGCATATGAGATGCTAAAATGTATGGTGATCTACCTCAATGACCATGTCAGCATCTTTGAATTCATCATAATTTAGTACAACTTTAAGTAGTTTAAGGGATTTCCCTGCTTTTTCAGGCGTCAAAGTCCCCCTATTAACCAAGCCAATCGACAAATACTTAACTATGAAAAGCAAGAACAGCTAGGGCAAACAACACCACAAATTGGAAACCAACGAAGACCTGTGAGGGGATAGAAATCAAGAATTAACAAAACTTATACACAAATACCTTAAATCACTGGAGCAATTTGACGAAGCAGTGGTCATCGGCTCCCTCCCTAACCGGTGGCCTCTAGCGATGCTCAACCCTCTGGTAGTCCCGGCATCGCTCGCTTACTCTCACTCCAATTACTCTCAGGCCGCCGCAAAATCCGAAAGCGGAAGGTGAGGGACGAAATCAGTTGAGGATACGGATCTTGAACCCTGTGAAAGAAGTTAGGCTGGGTGAACTCGAGGGAAGAGGGACGGAGAGACGGAGAGACGGAGAGAGAACCAGATTGAACATATAGAGAGAGAGGGACGGAGATAGAAGAAGCCCTAACACATATCAGATACGGGTAGATGAGAACTACGCTGGTGGGGAGGACATGGGAGGGGAGAGGAAGAGCAACGATGGATCGAGCCATGGCGGAATGAATCGGAAGGAGACGAGAGGGGTTGAAGACGATGCCTTTTTGTTCTAGGCTTTTCAGCGTTTTGTATTTTCTCACCAGACCGGTCCATTTTTCTTTCAAACCGGTCCGGTTCATTTTTTAAGCCAGACCCGCGCGCAGTTTTTTCTTTAATTAACTCATTTTCACTTTAAGCAAATTTTTCATCTTAAGCTCCTTTTTCACTTTAACCTCACCCTATATATATATATATATATATATATATATAGGTTGGCTCCTGTGTAAGCAAGTGTTATTGTGTAATTTGTGAGCACATCATAGCCTTTAGATTGATGAAAATGGATGGACGTGATTAATCCAAAGTCTAAATTAAATTTAAATTAATTTTAGTGGGTCCCATATTAAATTCTATCTTAATCTCATTATGAGGAGAGTCACTTTCACTCTCCACTCCAAATTTAGAATCACTAGATTAATACAAGGAATTATTCGTATATATCTTATAGTTTGTTCATAGTCAATCACATTATTATTCGTGTATAACACGACTTTTAAAAAAATACATTACTTATTATTATTATTATTATTATTCAAAGACATTTACACACGAATAAAATCCTTAATACAAACGAATAAACTTTTTTTTTTAGCACCAAACGAATAAACTTCAATTACAATAAATCCTCATTAATACATACGTCTATATATGAATGAATAATTTTTTTTTTTTTGATTAGGAAAGAATTCGGGCGAGCGAGCTCTACCCGAAGGCATCCTTACGGATGAGGTCTAGAAGACCAGAATCGTTGTTAATATCGACACCCCGGGCAGAGTGGCAAAGATGTGCAACCTTATCAGCCACTCTATTGCCTAATCGGGGAACATGAAAGAAGGAAACTTCTTTCAAAGTCGATAGTAGAAATTTAACATCTGATAAAATCAGTTCGATTTCCCAAGGACAGGTAGATGTTTTATTTAGGTGGTTTATGATTATCATGGAGTCACCTTCAATGTGGAGTTTATCGATACGGAGTTGTAGAGCCTTTTGGATTCCCAGTTTAAGAGCAAGCGCTTCTGCTTTCAAAGGTCTTTGTTTGCCAAGTTTTTTATAACAGATGTGTATCGGATGTCCTTCCCAGTCCCGGATTACGGCTCCAGCCGAGCTATCATTGTTTGAGATTGTGGATCCATCAAAATTTAACTTGAAAGTTCCCCTAGGGGGTTTTCGCCAAGTAACGTTGCCATGCTTTCTTTTCGTCCTTGGATGCTTGGAGATTCGTGTGCGTAAGGGGAAGTCCTCATCCAAGCTATACTCAAAGTGAGCTGTTTTACTCCAATTTTCCTTATGGGTTTTAATGATACGTAATGAACTTTCTTTATGAGGAATGAGGACCTGTCTAAAAACAAATTGGTTTCGAATGTACCAAGCCGTCCACCAAGAAAAGGCAAGCTCCACCTTGGCAACGGATGTAAGCTTGTTTCCGATGAATGAAATAATAGGTTTTATCTCCCGTGAATGATTTATCATACTGGATATAGTTGAGTTTACGTATGTAGGTAAGCGAAAGAGAGGGCGCACATATTGGCATTCTAGTAAGAAGTGAACGTCATCTTCAACTGCACAGTTGCACAGTTGACAGGTGGAAGGTACAAAAGTGCCACGTTGAGCCAGCCTAGAGGCAGTAGGGAGGCCATTCTGACAAATTTTCCATAGAAAATTTTTGATCTTAGGCGGAATGTCCAAATTCCATATCCATGCGTTATTGTCTATGCTCAGTGAGGATTGAGCTGTGATTAGCTTATATGCACTTGACGTGGTGAACCAACCTGCCCTATCAGGCCACCAGTATAAGCGATCCCCAAAGGGGGAAACGGGAAGTGGAATGTCCAGGATTTCATTGACTACGTCATTTGGTAATGTATTGCTAAGTTTTTCCGTCCACCATCTACCACCTAAAATATAGTCACTCACAGTTTCTTCTATGTTGTTAATTTGGGGGCAATCATCCCTAGATAGCAGAGAGCTTGTTGAAATCCAATTATCCGTCTTAAATTTATCTATAAGAGTTGTCAGTTTGGCCCATTGCCACGAAGAATCTCCACTTTTCACGTATTCAAGGATGTTAGTTGAACGAAGATACTTGTGTTTAATGAGAGACACCCAGGCATTTTCTGGTTCAGCCAATATTTTCCAAAGTAGTTTCATTCGAAGGGCTTCATTCATTTCTTTCGATTTTCTCAGCCCAATTCCCCCATATTTTTTCGGTCTGCAAATCCTATTTCAGCTAATAAGCGGGCGGTGTTGTAGATCTTTAATCCAAAATATATGAATGAATAATTAGTCGTGTATATATGAATAATCTTAACTTAGCTCTTACAAAAAAAAAAACCTAAATCATCCTATATACATACGAATAATAGACCAAATACACGCTAATAATAGATCATATACGTGCGAATAATCTCCACTTTTAGGATATGGAATATGAGATTGAAGATCCAATCAAGCCAAGTAAGCTAGATGCCACAAGAGTTCAGATCAAGCCATCATATGTGATTTTCTTCTCGATCGGAGGAGAAATTCATTTGAAGTAGTGACTACAACGTTGAAGGGTTAGTGCCTTCGATCCAATGCGTCGCCAAATCTCAATTCATGACCTATCATCGCCATCAAGGGTAGTCTTCTCCATAGATCGAGAGATATAAAAAACAACCTAATCACATTATTCACAAAATTAAATCAAATAATAGGATCCGGAGCATAGACTTTTGATCGAAAGAGTGAATTGTAGGTTAAATAATCAATTAGTAATTTGACTTTTATCTAGATTTATGAACACAGTAGCCCGAATTGAGGATCGTAAAAGTATTTTTTTAGGGGAAAAAGTGAATTAATCATCCAATTTCATTCTAGATCTACGAAGAATTAAAAACAATTCGAGATCTAGGGTTACATAACCCCAAAACCCAAAATAAATCAGAACAAAGATTCAACCAAAAAATTTCACATTAACCTCACCTTGAGTCAATCGTCATGATGTGCTCTGCATCGCCACTGAGGGCCCCGACGGCCACCAAAGATATCTTCTCTTCCATTCCAAGCAGTTTAAATATATTGGGGAATAGGGTTGAAGGCGGACGATTGCATCTCACGCTCTATTAATTGACATAGGATAATTCTTACCGGTGGGACCCATCCATTTTTAAATAAATTTTAATTGAAATTGTTGCTTAATCTCATCCGTTTATTGACATCTATCTAGGGTTAAAAATTGCTCACAAATTACATACTAAGACATGCTTACATAGGATCTATCCTCTATATATATGCTTACATAGGATCTATCATATATATATATATATATATACGGATTGACTCCGATGAAAATAAAAATGTAGGGCGAAAACCGTGAGGAGCGTTTTGATTGGACGATAAATTATACTTACACGCGCTCTCAGGTCTGCTCTTCATCACCTCCTTCCGTCTCTCTCTTCACAGCCTCAAATCCTTCCGGCTTCCTCTTCCGCCTCTCGTCGTCCGATCCTGCCGTCGCAGTCGCCCTCACTCTCTCGCTGCCGGCCTCCAGTCCTCATCGCCCTTGCTCGTTGCCACTAGTCGTCGTTGCCCTTGCTCGCCCTCCACTCTAGTCTCAGATCTGGTGGATCTCACCGTCGCTCACTGCCTCTGAACTCGCCCTCGTTCACTGCCTCCGGTCCTCATCGTCCTCGCTCGCTCGCTGCCTCCAGTCCTCGCCACCCTCGCTCGTAGCCTCTAGTCCTCGTCGCTCTTGCACGCTTCTTCTCGCCGCTGAGGTACTCCGTCTATTCAAAATTTGTCTGTTCTTGTTGATTGGAATCATGATAAGTTGGAATTCAGTTCTTTTTGGGGGATTTTAGGAATTGCTTGATTTGCTTCTGGAGTTAGGGATTTGGGATTGGATAAAAATGAATGGTTTTTTGTCTGTTATTGTTGATCAGAGGTTGCCGTTGAAGGTTGCAGGGGCTGTATAGTTGAATGAGAATTTGAGGATGTTATGCTTTTGTGAGATTTTGCTTCTGTTTGTTTGACCTGGCTTTTTGAGCTTGCTGAAATTGAGATTGTACTAATAGAATTGGAATTTGATGATTGTGATTTGTGAGAATTTGATTATTGTAATTTGTCATAATTCATGGATTGATGAACTCGCCCTCGTTCTTTGCCGACCAGATTTATTAAGAGCTGAATGTTGCTACTCTCTATTTGATCTGTCAAAATTCCTTGACGTTTGACAGACCATACTGGTGGATGAGAATTTATTAGCATGAAGGGATCGTATTGGAAGATATCAGAGGTGGCATTGAAGTGGAAAATATGCATTTTCGTTACCCAGAAATGCCAGATGTTGGCTCTTTTTAACAGACCATATTGTTGGATGAGAATTTTGGCTTTAGTTATTGTTGTAGGCTAACATTGTTGTTTTTTTTTTTTTGAAGTGGACTAACATTGTTTATTTTTGTCTTCTGAAACTGACAGCAATGAAGGTATTATATCTAAGGGTTGTAGGAGTGTTCCTCTACCTGATGAGTATTAGTTTTGTTCCCTCTGGTTGCAGCTAAGAAAGGGAGTATGTTGATTTTTTTTTTACTGATTTGAAGCATGGTTGCAGCTGGGCAGGAAGAAAATTGCAGCCCTTAGAGCACTATGATGTTGTTTCAATCAAGTTGCCACTATTACAAATAGTATTGAACACTTCTCAGTGCATATATAGCTATATAGATTCATAGAAGCAGCTCTACATATGTGTAAATGTTAATTACTAAAGGGAAACAAGTTTCATGGACAATATATATAAAAAGAATTTAAAATTAAAATTTAATTCTTAATTTTACCATACGACTTCCTTGAATGATTTTTGTGTAGGGTCGTTTGAATGAATTTTCTCTTTAATTCATTTTTTCTATATCTAAATTATACCATCTCGATTTAATTTCTCTTTTGGTTAAGGTTTTATAAAATTAGTTCAAGATTATAACTAGCTTCAAGATTTTATAACAATAAAGCTAAAAAATTTAGAATTAAAATTTAATTCTTAATTTTACCATATGACTTCCCTTGAATGATGCAATTTGAATGATTTTTTCTCTTCAATTCAATTATAAAATAGTAGGTTCAAAATTTTAAAATCTTGAATCCCAAATTATAAAATGGAAAATTCAAAGTTTTATTAAATATGTTCAAGATTTTAAAATCTTGAACCAATAATTATATATAAAAAAAAGGTTAATTTTTTTTATTAAGTAGGTTCAAAATTTTAAAATCTTGAACCTTTAATTTTAAATCCATGGTTATAAAAAAAAAATCATAACACTCCACAATTACACACAACAAAAAAACTTGAATCCATGGTTATAAAATCTTAAACCTACTGTTAATCACCGTGTATCTTTTGAATTAAATACTATGAGAAAGCAGGTAACTTGTTAGTTGGGTTGTGCATGGCCATTTCCTTACCTTTATTCCTTATTTTCATTCAATGATAATGAATGTGCATAATTAATAATTAAGGTTTGTTTAGTGTATAATTATTAATGAAAAATTTTGGTAGAATATCACCTTTTGAACTTTTATTTAAGTCTTTAGCACCTTTACAAATTTTATTGGCCGTCCTAACACCTCTTCAAAATTAATTAGGTACGTAGCTCCTCCCCTTTCAGACCCATCCATGGCGATCGAATCCTTCAACCCCGCGCTCACGCTTGCCGTCGGACGCCTCCATCACCGTCTCCTCACTCGGCCGCCTCCATCACCGGACCTCCTCCTTTGCCGCCTCCTCTTCCATCTCCTCCTTTAGCTCTTCTGTACCCCTTCCGTCAATCCCAAACCCTAGACTCCAAAATCCAATCCCAAATCTCCCTCTCGCTCTCGATTGTCGTCGATGTCTCACCCTCTGCTCCCCTTCTTCTGCTCTCTCGCCCTCGCTTTCGCTGCTTCTGCTACCAGCCGTTGAGGGCCAAATTAGACCTTCTGCTGCCATCCCAATCTCTCGTTTTCCCCTCTCTCGGTCGGGCTTGAAGAAGCCATCGCCATCCTACGCCACTGTTGGGCTCAATTGAAGATGATGCTAAGCTCGGATGGGTCTCCTGATACTGAGACGCTGCCGAAGTAAGCATATTTTCTAGATTTTTGGGATTTTATTTAGGTTTTTTTTGTTACTCTTAGGTTGAATCGGGATTTTATCTAGGTTTTTCTGTTACTAATGGGGAAGTTCGATGTCGAGGGGATCTTCGATCTACCTTTGAAGGTTTGGAAGCTTGTATGTGGTTGCCGACTTCCTCCATCAACTAGATGCACCTGATAACCTTACTAAACTTGTGATTCTTCTCCCTCTTCAAAAACGGTAAGCATCTTCATCTCCAATTTCCTCTTAATCTCCTTCTCTGCATTATCCATCTTTTTTTCTCATGTGAGGTTGTTATTATATTGTTTCAACAATTTGTTTCCTCTCTCCTCTGTTGGCTGTCCTCAATTTTTATTTCGGTGGAAGCTATGGCACTTATCTGGCTGATGATTTCAAGTACATGTTGTGCTTGCAAGTCACATTTGAAGTATTTGTGTGTTTGCTGCAACAAGAATGGCTAGCATAGGGTTATTGGTCAACTTTAAGTCCTTAATTTGTATGTCAATAGGAGTATTTTGTGGGGTTATTGGTTTTAAGCATCAGAATATTGAGTTCTAATATATATCATCATTTTTGTCTTTGACAAAGGGTTGCCAAAAGGTTGATTTTGTGCAGGTTCTTTATAGTCTAGAATAGGTTTGTCTTAGTTTTTCTGCATATTATCTAGCTGATGTATTTGATTCCAGAAGTTACTTAGGATTTGAGTCTTATGAACTGAAATTTAGGCGATTTGGCATGGACTATGGAGAAATTTGATTTAAAGCTGAATTGGAAATGGTTGTAACTGATCCGTGGTGTTGGACCGTTGGTTTTGTGATATACTCAAGAAGACAAGAAGTGACTTTTGATTTTCAGATTTGCCAATGCCTAGTAGTTCTACTTAGATGAATCTAGGAGGGGTGGATTTAGGATGTGCTAACTGCTGAATATTGTACTTCGCCGCCACAAAGTAGTTGAGATCACCTAAATTCTTTAAAATTTTACGAGCTAGTAAAGTATGTTAAACTGAGCTTGGAGGAGAAAAGAGAGCTTGTTTACGAGCTATTGAATCATTCGAACGGTGCCCCTGAGCTAGTAAAGTATGCTGACTTCCTTCGTTTGATCAATGAACCCGGGGAAGGTCAATACAGGTAAGTAGCTGCCTATATAGACCACCTACTTCTCTACAATGAAGTTGTTATGTTATTGAATATTGACAGATTCTATTTTTTGGACAGATTGTTGATGCTAATTTGCTTCCTATATTCCAGTGGTATATTTGGACTACCCGAAGCCATGCCACAAGGAATACAAGTTACGCTTGAAGAACGTGATGCAATTGAACAGGTAGCCTTTCCATTATATTTTATATTTTAAAAATGTAAAGACCGGGAAATTTTAGAATACTAAATTATTAAAATAGTTATTTATAATCATTCCGATTTCTAAGATTTGGGAGGTTTGAAATTTCCGTCCTTGAGCTATTGCTTTTATTCTAAATATTTCAAAACGAGTTCCGACATTATTTAGTTGAAAATTTAAAATATGCTTTATTCCGCTGCGTATGCGGAAACTGAAAATAATATTTAGAGTTAATTATTAAACTCAGATTTGGAAATTTGAAAATCGTTTTGGGTTGGATCGGATAAGGTCGAGAGAGCGGGTTTGGAGATATTTTGTTCGGATATGTAAAATATCTCTTTGGACCAATTTAATTCCAATTCTTTTCACTTTTCTTCCTCTCTCTCTCTCTCTCTCTGCTCTCTGCTCTGTACAACCCATTCTTGTCTTCTTCCTCATACAGCTTATTCCACCCTTACTTTCACCATTTTGTTTCACCAAATTGGCAAAAGGTCAAAGGCACCCCACTCCATCTCTTTGTAATTCTCTTCTCCCCTTCATTTTAAATCCAGAAAAAAATGCCAAACACCCTCTGCTTTTCCTCTGTCTCGACAGATAACCCCATCAAAAGCCTTCCCTAATCTCAGCAAGAAGCCATTTCCCTTCACACACAAGAGAACCCCACTTCACTGCTTCTTTCTCCAAATCTCAGAAAAGCAACTCCACCTTCCTCTCCTCTGGTTTCCGGGGTCAATGTCGCCAGGACTGAACCCTGAGCACCTCGTCCTCTGTTCTCCGGACCGCCGAGCCAAGCACTTCAACAGCTCCCTCCCTCCCTTCTTCGGAAACGAGCAGCAGCAGCAGCCTCCTCCGATGAGGACGGTGCTGAACACAAGGAGACCCTCGAAGCTGTCGGAGCCGCTCAAATGCCCCCTCCCTCTCCTGTTTTTCGTATCCGAGCTCGGTAAGGTCCCCATTCCTCCTCCTCTCCCTCTAAAACCCAATAAAACTTCACCTTTTGACCCTTTACCTCCATCTTAGGCCGCACAAGTGCAGACCGAGCCTCCGTCGAAGCTCAGTTCAACCCCGACGAATTTCTTCTCCAACGAGTCCCACCGGTGGAGCTTTTGGAGACCTCGGTGAGTCTGGCTCTTCTTTCTTTTCCTTGGGTCGCTGTTGGGTTGGTGATGGTTGGAAAGGGGCGCCAGCGAGGGGGAGTGGCCGGGATGGATACGAGTGAGCTCCGGCGAGGACCTCGTTCTTCCTCCTCTCCGTCTTCGCGCAGAGCCAGAGGTAGGAGGAGACGGTTTGGCCGGGTTCACCTCCTTCTTTCTTTTCTTTTCTCCTGAACCGACTCTCTTTATATTGGCCGGTTCACTTAAACCCCCCACACTTAGATCCGGGTTTGGGGGCTGGGTATTTATTCGGGTTGTGGGCTGCATCCGGGTTCATTTCCAGATTTGGGCCTTGTGTTGTTGTTGTGGTATTGTTGTTGTGTTACATATTATAAGTTATGATTATATGTTGGGTTTTACATTTGATTATTGTTAGTTATTAGATTATTATTGATTTTTGGAGATTATTATATTCCTGGGAAGTATTATATGTTTTAAATTGTTTTAAAAATAATATTTGTTTTAAATATGATAAAGTAAGTTAGTAATGTTGTTTTATAGATATGGATTGTGAAAATAGTGTTGTTTTATAGATTATTATTGATTTTTTGGATTGTTTTAAAAATAATGTTGTTTTAAAAATAATATTTGTTTTAAATATGATAAAGTAAAAATAATATTTGATGATTGATCGTATCGGAAAGGTTTTGGAAAATGGTTTTACTATCGGTTGATTTTGAGCATGTTGAGAACGTGGAGTTGTGTGTATGAATGATGGATCGGTAGCTTATGAAATGGTTTGATGATAGGTGTGTGTATTGCTTGTGGATTGCTTTGGACTTGCATTTGGACCCTTCCTTGTATTATCCTGCTGTTCTGCATCTTCAGGTAAGTTCCCTAGGAGGCTTACTCAGGTTGGACATTCATGCATGTTGTTGCATTTTATGTTAGGTGTTGCATATGCATAAAAGCATGCCATGTAGTATCATGCTAGGATTGCATTGAACTGAGCATGTGGTTACTATGTGTGTTTGAAACAGAACGGCCGTTATCTGTGATAGTCCTAGAGTCTTTGCTAGGGTCATAGGATAGCCAGCCTCATCGGGTACCCTGAGTCAATCGAGTCGATATGAGCGTGATATGATAGCCCAGCACCATCGGGCAATCGATGAGATGATATGATATGATGATGTCGTGGTTTGTGCACCACCACGAGAAAATTGCTATGCTATAGCCCGAACTGGCCAGTCTCTGCACTAACGGGAAGGGGTGCAGAGGTAGGAGAGGGATATGCCACTTGGCATTGTCTTGGGCCCTTTACAGTATTTTTACACATTATTATAACTAGGAGCATGCTAGTGTGTTTGACTTTCGTACTGCATTAGAGCATCTTTATTAGGTATAGCACATACTATGTGGCTTCAGCGAGGACTGCCGGTCCCGCATGAGTTGCTCGATCTGACTCCTTTTCTCGTTCTTTTTTTTAAAGGTGTTTTCTGTAGATTTTGAGTTCTCGATGTCTATATGACGGGGTCCCTTTTTGCGAATCGAAGAACCTGGCTAATTCTCTAACTCGTTATAATTGGTAATCACCCACTTATGATTTGGTTTTGACCCGACTCTGTCGTGGCACCTTGTATCTTAATTTTGTTTCCACCTTACTTCCATTTGAATTGATTTTCGCGACATAGTCCCTAGGATAGGTTAAGGGTACCCAACGACCCTACGATACTTTTAGGGTTCGAAATCCCTCTTTATTACTGACCTTAAAACTGAGTTTGAAACCTCGACCTGTGCCTGGATTGCAAGATTTGAACAAGGGGTTTCATCCCTTGAAACGTAACCCGGAAATCATAATTCTAGGCCGTTACAAAGATGGTATTAGAGCTGAGGTTGTGCAATTCGGGTACGCAAGGGTCGAGTGTATGTTTTGGAAAACCACCCATGAATTTCAAAGGATTTTAAAGGATTTTAAGAAGGGCAAAATGAACTTAAGATGTCTAACCGAAATTGGACTAAGTAATGAACTTGACTTGTAATTAAAGAGGAAAACCGACTGAACGGGGACACGAGTGGGTAGTGAAGGCGCTAGACCACCCCTATTGGGTGTAGTTGGGAACGGCAGGCAAAATATTATCTTGTTCTTTACAGATGGGTTGGGAGACTCCAAGGAGATCATTATGAGTGTTATTAACTGATTCAGTGCTGAATGCTTGCCATGCTAGAGATTTGATTTGGATGCCCTAACTATGAAATGTGTATTGACTTACCTGTGCAAACGGGATAGCGGGAGTGCCTTTATTTCTACATTGTCAAACCCAGCTTGTGAGAAACAACCCCTTCCACTATCTTTGTTAACCCTTTGACGGTGCTATCGAGTCTTTCTCCCGGATGTCAGTGTCTTCCACGGGGAATTAGGTTGGTAAACACATTGTGTCAGAATCATGTATAGATATGAAGGTTCTCTGAGTGAGTATTGGAAGGTGGTTCTTGATGGCATTTTGAGTTAAAAGTAAGGTGTCATGGGGTTGCTTTTCTTGATTCATATGGTGATCAACCTTTATTTTCTTACCACAAAGAGTGGTACCAAAGTCTCACGGGAAAGAGGGGTGATGAGTAAGTTGGGGAAGGCCAATGGTTGCCCTTAGGGATCTCTGTCCGGTTGTAATGGTGACTCTCTCTGAACCACATGACATGATTTTGTAATCTCCTGCATGTACCTTGCAAATGCTCATTTGTAAAATGTTGCTCATGTTATTACATCTGTGATCAACTCTCCCTTATATGAATGCTTGTACATGGTCTCCTTAGGATGCTAGATGATGACGCGTTAATGCTTATTACTCGTTTTGTGACCAGAATCTACGGCATGCCCATCTATTCTATATTCGTCAGATTAACGAATGTTGGTTGTTTTGCAATTGATGTGGTTGTGTGATTACTTGCGTTGGATGGGGAATATGTTGTATGATTGAGTCTTGATGAATGCATGATTTTATGTTCATGATGACCATTATGTGATTCCAAGTTACACAGGTTACGTCCCTATCATTCCAGCATGCCTTACTCAATATGTTGCATCGTCATACTAGTGCATGAATGTAAATGTCATGTGTTAGAAAGCTGCATGATTAATGTTCTCTCTATAAATAGGTTCATGATAGTGTGATCGTTCAGTTCTGGTATCATGATATAGTGAGTTCCTTACTTGATGAATACGTGTTACAACTTGATGTTCACATGCCTTATATGATACGTAATTCCCAGTACATGTTAAGATGATCCTTAATGTAAATTCGTGGTTGTATGACATTCTGTACCCATGCTTGCCCTATTGCTTAGGTCCCGTGTTGCACCTTGTTTCATGTCCTGATTATATGTCGCCTTCGCATGTCTAATTGACCTGTTGTATTGGTCGTACTAACGACTGATTTGAAGCATGAATTGCATGATAGGAGTCTGTATATAGTCGTTGCCTTCTTCTAGATTAGGCCCATGATAGTGTGCTACACTTCTCTTGTATGAATGTCATAAGATGTTTCCTTTGCATGATTAGTCGATATTACCCGTGACTTGTTGGCTAAATTAGTAGTTCAATTGTGATCATGCTAATTGACGTGATGTCTTGGTAAATGCATGCCTTATTCAAATAGTTTTTGACTTGGAACACATACCTTGTATGTTAGTCATATTGCATGTTGCGTAGGCTTGCATTGTGCATTGCTATATTCCTCCCATGCTTTTATATCACGGGATATGTTAATATGATTTCTTGCACATCGATGTGTTGGTCATTCAAGCGCATATATGTATCGAATGTCATGTTCAGCCTTTAGCATCATGTATGATCCTTGGTTGTGACTTGTGCGAATTTATACCTTGCTCGCATTATTGCTGATTCTCTCTCGAGCTAGGTCCCTGTTAGATTGATGTTGAATTCGAAGATCGATTGCTTTCGGTGATGGTTTATCATAGCATGCTTAAATGTTATCACTCGTTAGTGTTTCCCTATTACGTTATGAATTCCTCTTGTGCTGGCATAGATGTATGACTTGGCACCTCGCATGATCACACACCACGTTATATCATTTCACATATGCATGACGCATGAGTGTTAGAATGAATTTAGTCGAGTTACCTTGATTGTGGTCATGATTCGATATGTGCTAGTAGTATCTTGTAGGTCTTATGATTTTCAATATGACTTGCTAAATGATTACATGTTGTACCTGTTCTATGATGTGATAACTATTGTACATTTATATGTGTCCTATGATGGTCCGTTCTTAGCATGATTATAATCTATTGCCCATGATGTCCTTCTTGTTAATTTTGATTCCTCATGTTTCGTGAACATCCTATTAACCCCCTTATAATGACTCTTGACTGTGCTTGTATCACATCATGTGTTGCTAGTATCATGTAGGACATGTGCTTTCTAAATGTATCTCGTCGTATGATTACGTGTCATGCTTGACCTATTATATGACTAGTGTGTTAAGATGAGATAGTTACTATGATGCTCTTATATGTTCTCGTATGATGCTTAATCTGCTTGCTATGATATACCTCGTCATGCTATGTTTGAACTCAATTGTTGATGTGTGTACCATGCTAGTGCATTGTTCATATACATGATATTTGTCATCCTTATTAAATACCGCATGACTTTGAATCTTGCATGATCATTACTGGTTCCGTGTTGTAGGAGGAAATCAAGTTCAAAGTATAATGAAATAGATCAAACTAGATTCATGCCCCAACAAATGATTACAAGACTTCCTCCCTATGCAGTAGTGGGAAGTCAGGATCGATCCACGAGGAAGCGTGTCAGCGGTTCCTAGGCAGCTGTAAATCTCACAGAAAAGCAAACAGAAAGACAGAAACAAAGACAGAAATAACAAAGCAAAGCAGAAACGAAAGCAAGGACACAGAAGTTACTCGATATCGAGCAACAGTCCTCGATATCGACTACAGCAAAGTCGACAACAGACAGCAGAATCAAACACAGAAACTCGATCCCGCCTAACCCTACTCGATCTCGACCAACAGTACTCGAGATCGACAAACAACTTCTCGAGATCGATAAAAAGACAGAAACTTAAAGATGCAAACTTCGAACACAGAATCTCATAATTCTGACGAAATAAATCAATATACTAAAAGACTTCCAAAGCCAGGGTATCAACGCCACAACGATAACCATGCAAAGTAACACATAAAGGCATGAAAGATCATGCTTTCCATCAAATAACTTTCGTTATTAACAAATAGGCATATAGAGGCTTTCGCATAAACCCTAATTGTTACTAACCCTTTTCACATAATTAATCCAAGTTGCATTAAGAACACTTTCGCTTCAATACCACAAACAAGGATCAGCTTCAACTCTCGCAAAAGAATCATGCTCATAGGGATAGAAGAGGAATTGTATCAAAAGCTTGTACCTTTACCGCATCATCTTACATGGCTACCGTCGGGCTCACCCTAGCCCCAGAAGTGGGTGGACTACTCGCTCTTCATTGCAATAGCAGACATCTTTGATGAAAAGAAACTTGCATTAACTATATTCAAAGTCTTTACAATTCCGGCACTCCAACTTTCGTTGAACGCCAAAACCCTAAAACCTTTGAACTCCTAAACCGTCTCTGTGGAACTACTTCTCTAGCTTGTGAATTGAATGAATAAAAACCAGCCCCTAAGGCTTTATTTATAGCCTTCATTCCCTAGCTATTCTAGGTAAGAAGATATCTATCTATATCTATATCTCTTCATCTACTTACTTAAAGATAAATAAATGGAATAAAAGAATTAAATCACAAAAGGAAATATATCTAAAGTAGGTAAATCTCCATGGAGTTGATGGATCTTGATAAAACTTGATAGATGTGGATAGAATCGGACAACTTCGGCTCCAAGCAAGCCTAAATCGACTCGGACAGCTCACCGCGTAACGCGGCTCCGGATAGATCTCCTCGATATCGAGTAAAGTACTCGATATCGAGTAACTTGTGTCATCGACTTCGGCTGGCTCGGCATCTCGAGTAGTTGGTGCTCGATCTAGCTCGGACATGTGGTGCAGATCTTGTCGATATCGAGTTAACTCATCGATATCGAGTAGATGGCGTCATCGACTTGTTGGCCTGGTGTTGTCGAGCAGTATCTCCCCGATCTGGCTCGGACAAGCGCTGTTGAGGTTGTCGATATCGAGTAGTTTACTCGATATCGAGTAACTGGTGCTCTGCTTCTCCAGGTCTTCGGCTTCTCGACTTGGCATGGCTCCTCGACTCAGGGCATGGCTTTCAGGTTTGTCGATATCGAGTAAACTACTCGATATCGAGTAGAGCTCCGGAGTCGGGTTGGCTTCGTCTTCAGCTTCCTCGATCAGCTCCTACTCGACCAGCACTGCTCGGACATCTTTCGTCGATATCGAGTAATTGTACTCGATATCGAGTAACTCTTGGTTTCCAGCTTGATTCGTCCTGGTTTTGTCGTTCTTTGACTTTGGACTTCTGTAGTTGATTTCCGAGCTTTTCCAACCTTTCTCAGAATTGCTGTAAATTTCCTCGAATTCTGCGAATTTAAACAGAAGCTGGTGTAGATTCCATAATTTGACAAATAAACATAAACTACATAGATTCTGTACTATTCTAGCCCAAATGCATGAAATGTATGCAGAAAACGATATAAATGTTACTGTAAAACATGACAGATTCAGCTCACAACATTCCGCATATCTTGCTTGAAGTTGTTAGGTATCTCCGCTTCAATGGAATAATAGACTGTTAACTTGTCTCGCATGAATCCGTGTAGGACTCGATTGTGTCTTTTAGAATGAATATGCATGTCGTTCTCCTTGAGATAGGTACATGTTAGAGTGGATTAATGTGACTGATGTGCTCCATGATGAATTCATTTTGCTCTTCACAATTGTAACCTAATAGACTTCCATAAGGGCGTTGTTGCTATTCTCGGGTCAGAGTCTTGCCTCTAGTATTGTCGTCTTTAATTGTGGTCCGTGTTTGTCCCCGAAAGAAATTTGGGTTGTCTTCTCTCGTTACTCCCCTATCTCCCCTAACTTGGACTTTTGTGCGATATACTGGACGAGCGATAGAATGGAAGAGGGAATGGAAAGTTGGATAGCGATAGAGCATCGCAGCGGAAGCATGGATCCATAACCCATGGGCCTCAGGATCTATGATGTCGGCGGAATGGGCACACATCGAGATTTACGGTTACTGTGTACGATATGACTTGCAAACGGGATTGTTCCCCGTTCGAATTGCTAACCTTTTTAAATTTGTTGGTGATGATATTGCACTGACATGACGATGAGATTTACGTGTTGATGTGTTGACTTGGTAATGATTGTTGTCTGATTGTCTGTTGTCTATGATGGTATGATTTTACGCCTTACATTTCTAATGTGCCATGATGTCATGATGTGTTGCTACTCTGAGTTACTAAGTATGATATAATTAAATTGCCTATAAAGTATGAACTGCAAATGCTGAGAATCTGAATTGTTTATCTGCTAAGTTTATGATGAAACTTGCTAGCTTGAATTGACTATGTTCATATATGGTGTTTTGCAATAATTTTGAGCATGATAGTAACTTGAGACTTATTGACTGATGATAATGTGGGAATTTTCGTGCTTACATGACTTATTAATATGTACTGACATGATGTTAGATAGCGACCATGATTAACCTGATATGGATTGATATTACATGTTGTTATGAAACACTAAAATCTAATTGGTAGTGACTAGTGTTATCATGATATATTGAAGCATTATTATCCTGCTATGCATTTTAGAAGCATATTACGACGTGTTATATGAATCATGAGATGATGACATGTTGCTATGTGAAAATATGATATTATAAAATGGGATGATAAAGCATGATGTTATGTTATATGCTCATTAAGCATGGTTTTGGATATGTTAAATGATGAATATGGCTTGAAGTATGAACATGAATTGTATACATGAGATAACGGTGACTGGTTACTAACTCATCGTCATTTGATATTGTGATGAGCTAAGGTGGTGTCTTTTGGAGCATGTTAACATTTGGATGATTTATATTCTGCTTGATCTTCCTTTCTGAATCTTGATAGCATGACCTTGTTGTGTTAATGTGTTGTCAATCAATTTTAGTTGTTGTCCCGATGATGAAATTCCGTTATGACTGGTTCTACTTGTATTGCGATATTGATATGCGATCGTAAGACTTGATGTGTACTGACGTACTAACCCCATGACACCTAACCCATTGATCTCTTGACATGTGTGCTTGCGTGATAAGTTATGAGAATTCGATTATGCACTTGTGATGCCTTCAGTAAGATATATATATATATATACCTTATGACTCGTGATATGATGTTGAGATCTTGTTATTGCTCTTGACGTGTTTTGAAAGAATGGTATGATTTATGTGATGTGAAAACATGTAACGATGTTGAGATATCGATTGGTTGAGATTATCATGATTGATGTTGAGATCTGCCATATGAGAGGTGGTTGGTGATATTAAGAGTTGAACGAGACTTTGGTTATAGTACCTGTTGAGTTGTGAATGATGTTGCACGATCTGGAAACTAGGAAGAGAATATGGGATTAGCCCTTAGAGGTGGATGATTCCACCTCCAAACTTCTGAATTTGATTGATTGTTATGCGGGAAACTGATTTGGTTTTGGATGATTTTGACGAAATTTTGATTGAAACGATTCTACTTGTTTTGGTGTAAAGTTGCTTGGTTAAACGTCTTATTTGAATATTTTGAGCGGTTTGAAAAGGAATTACTTGAAATTTTAAAGAATAAACGTTACCGAGAATTTCAACGATTTTGAGGCCAATCTTTTCCAATTGCGGAATCCCTTTTTGAGAATTTTCACACTCGGGCTTATATTATAACGGCTCACGAAGTGGATAAAAGCATTTTATAGCGGCGCATATAGAATGCTTGCTAAGACCCAGTAGAGACGCTATGATTGCTTTTCGAGTTATGATGCGACCGAAAGGTCGGGGTAAGGGTGTGATAGGGGCCCATATCACATACTTGCTACGACCAATTGGGAATGTTATGATCACGTCAAGGGTGCTGTGAGGATCTCATACGGGCCCCTATGAGATGCTTACAAAATCAATGGCATGATCCTTGGACTCACCAATTTCAAACTTCATCCCCTTGTTTTAGAGTGATTTTAGTCTCGGGGACGAGACTTGTTTTTAGAGGTGGATGATGTAAAGACCGGAAAATTTTAGAATACTAAATTATTAAAATAGTTATTTATAATCATTCCGATTTCTAATATTTGGGAGGTTTGAAATTTCCGTCCTTGAGCTATTGGTTTTATTCTAAATATTTCAAAACGAGTTCCGACATTATTTAGTTGAAAATTTAAAATAGCTTTATTCCGCTGCATATGCGGAAAATGAAAATAATATTTAGAGTTAATTATTAAACTCGAATTTGGAAATTTGAAAATCGTTTTGGGTTGGATCGGATAAGGTCGAGAGAGCGGGTTTGGAGATATTTTGTTCGGATATGTAAAATATCTCTTTGGACCAATTTAATTCCAATTCTTTTCACTTTTCTTCCTCTCTCTCTCTCTCTCTCTGCTCTCTGCTCTGTACAACCCATTCTTGTCTTCTTCCTCATACAGCTCATTCCACCCTTACTTTCACCATTTTGTTTCACCAAATTGGCAAAAGGTCAAAGGCACCCCACCCCATCTCTCTGCAATTCTCTTCTCCCTTTCATTTTAAATCCAGAAAAAATGCCAAACACCCTCTGCTTTTCCTTTGTCTCGACAGATAACCCCATCAAAAGCCTTCCCTAATCTCAGCAAGAAGCCATTTCCCTTCACACACAAGAGAACCCCACTTCACTGCTTCTTTCCCCAAATCTCAGAAAAGCAACTCCACCTTCCTCTCCTCTGGTTTCCGGGGTCAATGTCGCCAAGACTGAACCCTGAGCACCTCCTCCTCTGTTCTCCGGACCACCGAGCCAAGCACTTCAACAGCTCCCTCCGTTCCTTCTTCGGAACCGAGCAGCAGCAGCAGCAGCCTCCTCCGATGAGGACGGTGCCGAACACAAGGAGACCCTAGAAGCTGTCGAAGCCGCTCAAACGCTCCCTCCCTCTCATGTTTTTCGTATCCGAGCTCCGTAAGGTCCCCATTCCTCCTCCTCTCCCTCTAAAACCCGATAAAGCTTCACCTTTTGACCCTTTACCTCCATCTTAGGCCGCACAAGTGCAGACCGAGCCTCTGTCGAAGCTCAGTTCAACCCCGACGAATTTCTACTCCGACGAGTCCCACCGGTGGAGCTTTCGGAGACCTCGGTGAGTCTCGCTCTTCTTTCTTTTCCTTGGGTCGCTGTTGGGTTGGTGATGGTTGGAAAGGGGCGCCAGCGAGGGGGAGTGGCCAGGATGGATATGAGTGAGCTCCGGCGAGGACCTCTTTCTTCCTCCTCTCCGTCTTCGCGCAGAGCCAGAGGTGGAGGAGACGGTTTGGCCGGGTTCACCTCTTTCTTTCTTTTCTTTTCTCCTGAACCGACTCTCTTTATATTGGCCGGTTCACTTAAACCCCCCACACTTAGATCCGGGTTTGGGGGCTGGGTAATTATTCGGGTTGTGGGCTGCATCCGGGTTCATTTCCATATTTGGGCCTAGTGTTGTTGTTGTGGTATTGTTGTTGTGTTACATATTATAAGTTATGATTATAAGTTGGGTTTTACATTTGATTATTGTTAGTTATTAGATTATTATTGATTTTTGGAGATAATTATATTCCTGGGAAGTATTATATGTTTTAAATTGTTTTAAAAATAATATTTGTTTTAGATATGATAAAGTAAGTTAGTAATGTTGTTTTATAGATATGGATTGTGAAAATAGAATTGTTTTGGTGATTTAATGTTTGAATTTATTTATATAATAATTTTGAAAATAAACATGCCGGGATCGTTTTAATAATATGATTTTGGGAAAGTTGCTAAGGATTTAAATGATAAATGTCGGAATTTGGCCAAGTATGATTCGGTAGCTTATGAAAATGGTTTGATGATAGGTGTGTGTATTGCTTGTGGATTGATTTGGACTTGCATTTGGGCCCTTCCTTGTATTATCCTGCTGTTCTGCATCTTCAGGTAAGTTCCCTAGGGGGCTTACTCAGGTTGGACATTAATGCATGTTGTTGCATTTTATGTTAGGTGTTGCATATGCATAAAAGCATGCCATGTAGTATCATGCTAGGATTGCATTGAACTGAGCATGTGGTTACTATGTGTGTTTGAAATAGAACGGCCATTATCTGTGATAGTCCTAGAGTCTTTGCTAGGGTCATAGGGTAGCCTAGCCTCATCGGGTACCCTGAGTCAATCGAGTCGATATGAGCATGATATGATAGCCCAGCACCATCGGGCAATCGATGAGATGATATGATATGATATGATGATGCCGTGGTTTGTGCACCACCACGAGGAAATTGCTATGCTATAGCCCGAACTGGCCAGTCTCTGCACTAACGGGAAGGGGTGCAGAGGTAGGAGAGGGATATGCCACTTAGCATTGTCTTGGGCCCTTTACAGTATTTTTACACATTATTATAACTAGGAGCATGCTAGTGTGTTTGACTTTCGTACTGCATTAGAGCATCTTTATTAGGTATAACACATACTATGTGGCCTCAGCGAGGACTGCCGGTCCCGCATGAGTGGCTCGATCTGACTCCTTTCCCCGTTCTTTTTTTATGAAAGGTATTTTCTGTAGATTTTGAATTCTCGATTTCTATATGACGGGGTTCCCTTTTTGCGAATCGAAGAACCTGGCTAATTCTCTAACTCGTTATAATTGGTAATTACTCACTTATGATTTGGTTTTGACCCGACTCTGTCGTGGCACCTTGTATCTTAATTTTGTTTCCACCTTACTTCCGTTTGAATTGATTTTCGCGACATAGTCCCTAGGACAGGTTAAGGGTACCCAACGACCCTACGATACTTTTAGGGTTCGAAATCCCTCGACCTGTACCTGGATTGCAAGATCCGAACAAGGGGTTTCATCCCTTGAAACGTAACCCGGAAATCATAATTCTGGGCCGTTACAAAAAAATCCTGTTTATATGTGTGAAAATTTATTGAAATCTTACAAACACATAAACTATTTTGTTGGCATCAGCAACGGTCTCTATTTTCTGACTAAAGTAGTATCTGATGTCGTTTTCTTTTGCCCTTTGCTAGAGGAACCACTTTTTGGACTTAAAGGCTCCTGTTTTCCTTTTGCTCGTGCAGTGTGAATCCATGGGTTTCGACAGAGCAACTGTATGGGGAATTGGCGATTTCTTTGTTTATCAAGTTCGTTAAGGGTCTTAAGGCTTTCATATTGATATTTCTTGCTATGATTCTCTCTGTGCACTGATGTTTGTATAAATGATGCTTCAATTCGTTCAATTGACGCCTTTATTTAGCATACATTCTGGTGGACTCATTATTTGTAGGAGTTGGCAATTAAAGTCTGTCGTAGTAAACCACCTTGTTTGTTGATTGATGTTTACAACCTATTTCCTGAAGTTTACGGTTTTCATTGGAGATTCACTCACTGGGCCTTTACATATGATTTTCTTGATGCTATAAAGGGGACTTCTTTTCAAGTGTATACTTCTATTTATAATAATGCATGGGAACGATACTATGTGAAGGTCACGTTGGGCATCCTCTTCAACGACGACCGATGCCCAAACATATTTGAAGCTCTAGTGGACACGCTTCGTGCTGCCAAGAAATGCATCATGTTTACTGGTTTGATCATTTTATTTGCAGGCGATGCGGAGCTGTTCGAGATGGAATCTGGACAGGATGACGAGGAGCTGTTCGAGATGGAATCTGGATAGGATGACGAGGAGGACGACGGGAAGGGATCCTGTAAGGATGATGAAACTTACTAGGCTGCTTGAGCATTTGTGGGGCTGGTCTAGGAGCTATAGGAAGAGATGGCCCAACTTAGTGATGAGGAGGATCACTTATGTGAAGGTTATATCAGTGTGTAAAAGCATAATATTTGCTTCAGTATGTTCGCTTATAATTGGACAAGATGGAAATGGGGTGGTGCTTAGATGTACTGTTATATTAGTGATAGACTATTACTATGCCGAATAGTTGGTGATGACATTTTAATTGTTATTGATATACAACTGACTAGATTAAACCACTTAGCAAAGTGGCATCATAGTAAACAAAAATTGTTATCAATAAAAATGTCATCAACAAAGTGGCATCATAGTAAACTAAAATTGTTATCAATAAAAATGTCATCAACAAGCAATGTCATCACGAATGATTGAAATCAATAAAGTGTAATCACAAATGTCATCAATGGATAAAAATATAATAAACATATCACCACAAATGATTGCATCAATGAAGTGTAATCACAAACGTGTCATCAGTGAATAAAAGTAGAATTGATGAAAATATATCGATATACAATTGATTAAATTAAAAAAAAGTGGCATTAAACGATTTGATTAAAAAAGTGGAAAATGGCATCAAAACACTACTTTGAAAAAGTTGCATCACATTAAAGAAAAAAAGTCATCAAAACACTACTTTGAAAAAAATATGACATCACGGTAAAAATATCATCAAAAAATTGACATAAAAAAGTGTCATCAGTAGTCAACAGTAAAAAAAATGGCATCAATAGTCAACGGGACATCACAGTAAACAAAAAATGTCATCAAGGTTTGAAAAAAATGGCATTAAAAAAGTGTCATCAATCCATTTTATTATAAAAGTGACACTAAAGCGAAAATAAAATGTAATAAAAAATGGCATCAAAAGGATAAAAAATGGCATCAAAACGACAAAAAATGACATCACAAAATATGTCACCACTAAAAAAAAATCCAAAAGAGTTGGTCAACGGTCAACGCTGACCGGTCAAATAGGTTGACCGTTGACCTTGATATTCAATTTGGGAAGGGTGCTAGGTTAGTTAATTAATTTTGTTTGGGTGCTAGTTAGCTAATTAGATATTCATAATGTGCTAGTTGCCAAAATAACCCATTATTAATTAAGGTTTATGAATTTAGGGTTGGATATAACTATGGATTCAAAAATTTTATGCGGCAATTTGCAAAATAGCCACGAAGTAGGGCCTAATTTGCAAAATGTCCACGTTTTGGGACAATTTTGTGAAATGTCCTAAATATAAGCCTCCTCCCTCTCTCCCACGCGCGTTTCTCTCTCCTCCGGCTCTCCCTCTCCGCACGCTCTCTCTTTCTCCTTCCCGAACTGCTCAACGGCGATTGCGAGGATTTACGACCGATCATCTCTCCGACATCATCAAAACCATCGATTTCGACGTCTCTTCTACGGAATAAGGTAAGCAAAGCATTCGATTACAAGCTACAACAAACGCTACCTTGAATTCATGGAAAATTTGCGCCAAAGGCGCAAATTTTACTAGAATTTTGACGATTCTAAGTTGATTTTCAATTATGCTGAAGAATCACATTAAATTTGCGCATTCGGCGCAAATTTCCTTCAATTTTTGACTTAAAGAAGACGATTGATTACTGCTTTGGATTACTGCTATGGATTACTGCTTTGAATCGAGTGATTACAGCTGTAGATTACGTCAAAATTTGCGCCTTTGGCGCAAATTTCGAATGATTTTTGAAGAATCAATTACTGATTATGCACGTTTTTTGCTATATGTGTGTGTTTTTCAAGTCTTCCATCGAATCTGTGCTTATTTATGCTTATATATGCTATACCTGTATGAAAATATAGTTGAACCGAATGATTACTGCTATTGAATGCATCAAAATTTGTGTCTTTGGCGAAAATTTTGATTCATTTTTTAAGCATCAAGTGATTAATGTTATGGGGTCACACATACAGTAGAAACAAATGATTAATGTTATGGAATGCGTCAAAATTTGCGCCTTGGCGCAAATTTTGATTGATTTTTGAAGCATGAATTCCTGATTATGATCATTTTTTGCTATATATGTGTAATTTTCAAGTTTCCAATCGAATCTGTGTATGTTTATGCTTATTTATGCTTGTTAATATTTTACATTGCTCAAGTCATCACTATGATTGCTTACACTGTGATTGCACTATGATTGTTCAAGTAATCACTACACTGTAATCACAGAAATTTTGCACCGGAAGTGCAAGTTTTATAGAATTTTTTTCATAACAGGTGTATTGTATTCATCTAGCTGATTTAAAGATATAGATTCCATACTGTTGCATCCAATATTGTGTTCATGTCATCCAATATTGTGTTTATAACTGTTGTATTTTGTCATTGTTGAATCAAATATTGCATTTGACAATATAATGAAGTGCCCATTTCTCATTACACTTGGATTGGTCATGTCATCACTAAAGTTGAATAATAGAAAAATTGCACCGGAGGTGCAAATTTTGAAGGATTGTATCCATAATTGGTGTATTGTATTCATCTAGTTGAGTTAATGATATGCATTCCTCACTGTTGCATCCATTATTGCATTTAACAATATAATGAGCAACACTTTTTTTTTATTAACATTGTAGGATTTTGTTCATAACAGGTGTATTCTATTCATTTAGTTGATTTAATAATATAAATTCCTCACTGTTGAATCCATTATTGCATTTGACAATATAATGATGTATCCATTCCTTATTACACTTTGAATGTTTCATGTCAGCACTGCATTTGACTCATAAAAAATTTGCACCGTAGGTGCAAATTTTGTAGGATTTTGTTCATAACAGGTGTATTCTATTCATCTAGTTGATTTAATGATATAAATTCCTAACTGTTGCATCCATTATTGCATTTGACAATATAATAAAGTATCTATTCCTTATTATACTTTGATTGCTAATGTCATCACTACATTTCAATGATAGAAAATTTGCACCGAAGGTGCAAATTTTTTAGGATTGCGTTCATAACTGCTGTATTATATTCATTTAATTGATTAGATGATATGAATTTCTCACTGTTGCATCCAATATTGCATTTGACAACATATTGAAATTCCCCATTCCTTATTGTACTTTGATTGCTCATGTCATCACTACACTTTGATTGCTAATGTCATCGTTTCAATCAGATTGTGTTTGTTACTACTGCAATGTATTTATCCTCTTAAATTCATACTCTACAGATTACAATGGCAACCCACGTTATTACAGTTGTATATGGTGGGAAATGGTTATTTGATGATTTAGGTCCAACCTTTGTTGGAGACACTACTTCAAAGGTTTTTATGCTTGATGACTCAATAACACTATAGGGTTTAACTGAAAAAGTGCACAACAGATTCAATATAGACAGTGCATCTGAATTAGAATTCAATCACTTACACCCTTCTAAATTCTTGAGAGCTCCGCTTAATGTTGAATGGGATGCTGATTTGAAAGAGTTTTTAAGGTTGTCCGAACTACAGGATGTTAAATTTGCTGTTGAGTTGTGTGTAAGCATGAAAACAAATAGTGAACAAGAAGATCAACAGTCATTCTCAGCTGACAGTTTACAATTGGTGACATGCAATCCGACTATAACCAAGATTGTCTAAGGGGAAAATAGCATGACATTGATTGGTGACACCAGGATGAAGGGTGCATTGTTAGAAGATACTGGAGATGACATGTATTCTGTAAACAGTGATACTGCAAGTGATGAAGATTCTACAACTGAAATATGGAGAACATTCTATTCTACAGCACACAGGAGAGAAACTACACTATAAGATTGGGATGCTGATAGCTCTACTATGCCTAGTCTGAATCTGAATTCACAAAATTTGATGTGCATTGGCAAAAGCTTTGAATCAAGGAAAGCAGTTAAGAATGCTTTGGGAATCTTGTCAATAACCGAGATATTTGGTTTTCGTGTGGTAAAATCAGATACAAAGTATTATAGGGTGCATTGTGTAGATCCTAACTGCAAATGGAAAGTGCATGTCAAAACTTTTGGTCCAACTTGGCATGAGGTTATAGTATATGTTGACATGCACACCTGCACGTGGGATTTCAAAACAAAACACTGCAAACAACCTTCATCCTCTGTGGTTGCAAGCATCATCGAATCAAGGTGAGAAAATTTTGTAAGAAATAGTATTTATATTTAATCTTGCTTTTTAATATATTATTTATTCTAATTTGAATATAATTACACAGTGTTGACGCTGGATACAAACTAGCACAGATAATGGATAAGATGCGAACAGAAAAAAAGATGTCAATTACCTACTGGAGAGAGCATGGAAATCATCAAAAATTGCACACGGAATTGTTAAGGGGACACCAGAATCAAATTATGCAGATTTGCCATCATTTTGCCATATGCTCATGGAGAGAAACAATGGGACTATAGCATTAATTTCAACAGACAAAGAAGACATGTTTCAGTACTTGTTCCTCTCCTTTGGACAGTGCATCAGAGCATTCCCCCTCTTAAAGAAGGTATGTCTTAATCAGTGTCAGCATAAATTCTGTTCTCATTGATTTTCATAAATTCAATATGATCAGTAATTTCATTTCTTTATCTACCAAGTTGTTGTTATTGATGGCACATTCTTAACAGGGCAATATAGAGGCACGTTGCTTGGAGGAGTTGCACAAGATGCAAATAGACATATTTTTCCGCTTGCCTTTGGTATTGTTGACTCCGAGAACAACAACTCTTGGGAATGGTTTTTGTATCGGCTGCTGAAGGTTGTGCCTCCCTCAAATGACTTAGTGTTTGTATCTGATAGACATGCTAGCATTTCAAGGGCTATATCTTTAGTTTACCCAACAGCTACACACTGCATATGTATGTGGCACTTGAAACAAAACATCAAAGCGACATTCAAGAAAAAAGAACTGGGGAAAATGTTCAAAAAAGCAGTAGAGAGTTACACTATCCAAGAGTTCAATAACTACCTTGCACAAATAGAAGCAACCTATCCAAAACTATCAGAATATCTGGTGTCAGCAGGTTTTGATAAATGGGCCAGAGCACATGCAAAGTGTAATAGATACAACATGATGACATCCAACAATGCTGAAAGCTTGAACTCCGTTTTCAAATGGAAAAAGGATTATCCCATTGTGGCACTTATGGAGTTTGCTAGAGAAAAGCTCACATCATGGTTCCAAGAGAGAAGAGAGAAAGCACTAGGAAACCAAGACAGAATAACTCCCGAAATCCTTAAGGTGATAAAGAAATCACAAGAGCAAGTTGGGTTATGCAGAGTAGAAAGGATGAATGCATCACAATTTGAGATCAAAGGTCACGGAGCTGTAGCTATAGTTGATCTATCAGCGAGGACATGTACGTGTAGGGTATTTGATGTTGAGAAAATACCGTGTGTACATGCTCTAGCAGTAAGAAAGAGAGCAGGAAGAAGACACATAAAGGCAAATGTGTCTAATTTTGTTGCAAAATTTTACAGCAATGATGCTTGGCGTATGACATATGACGAAACAATATATCCAGTGTTGGTAGAAGATGAAGGGAACATCCCTGATGTGATAAAATCTATCAAATGTTACCCCCAAGTAGTAAGAAAGAGAGCAGGAAGACCACCTTCAAATAGAAAGCTTTCAATGGGAGAGTTCAAGAGGAGGTTAAAGCATTAGAAATAAGGCTGTCAGCACAATTTCTGTCATCGGTATTATATAAAAGTAATGTTAGGAAATAATACAGCTTAGACATTGTGAATGACATTTATGTTTCAAAATAAACATTAATTCAATATTATAGAATAAAATTTTAGATTTTATCATGTAATAATACAAGTTTGTATATTCTTTTCCATCCATGTCAGCACAATTTTGCCATCGGTGCTCATGAAATTTCAAATTTATATCATTGTTGTTCACTCGAAAAACAATACAAAGTTGACAAAGTGTTGTTGTTGTGCAAATATATACTATTGTTGAGCAAAAATAAGATAATGTTGAGCAAATTTTCACCAACCATACGATGTTGTGGAATTTTATTCTATTGATGAGCAAAAATAAGACCATGTTGAGCAATAGTCTATAGAGCAACTATGAGAACATAAATAGAGAAAATGAGATCTTGTTGCCAACAAAGTGTTGTTGTTGTGCAAATATAAACTATTGTTGAGCAAAAATAAGATGATGTTGAGCAAGTTTTCACCAATCATACGATGTTGTACAATTTTATTCTATTGATGAGCAAAAATAAGACCATGTTGAGCAATAATCTATATAGCAACTATAAAAACATAAATAGAGAAAATAAGATCATGTTGCCAACAAAGTGTTGTTGTTGTCCAAATATAAACTATTGTTGAGCAAAAATAAGATGATATTGAGCAAGTTTCCACCAATCATATGATGTTGTGCAATTTTATTCTATTGATGAACAAAAATAAGATGATGTTGAGCAATAATCTATTGAGCACCTATGAAAACATAAATAAAGAAATTAAGATCATGTTGCGAACAAAGTGTTGTTATTGTGCAAATATAAACTATTGTTGAGCAAAAATAAGATGATGTTGAGCAAGTTTCCACCAATCATACGATGTTGTGCAATTTTATTCTATTGATGAGCAAAAATAAGACGATGCTGAGCAATAATCTATTGAGCAACTATTAAAACATAAATAAAGAAATTAAGATTATGTTGCTAACAAATTCACAAGTGGCGATTGTTGTGCAAATATAAACTATTGTTGAGCAAAAATAAAACGATGTTGAGCAAAATTTTCCCCTACTGCACTTCAATGTTGTGAAATTTTCTACGATTGATGAGCAAAAATATTACGATGTTGTGCAATAATCTATTGAGAAAGTATGTAAACATAAAGAGAGAAAATAAGATCATGTTACCAATATTTTCACAACTCTCGATTGTTGTGCAAATATAAACTATTGTTGAGCAAATATAATATGTTTTTGAGCAAATATCTACCAATAAACCATGTTGTGCAATCATATTCTATTGAAAAGTAAAGAATCATACTGTGAAAAAATAAATTTAAGGTTTGAAATTATAAGTTAAATAATAAGAAATAAATAAAGTATTACACAATTTCCAATTTTATACAAAAAAAGAAAAGAAAAACGGTTTTCCTAAAAAAATATAAAAAACAACCAATGTAAATGTCTAAAACGCTCTTCTCATTCTAGAAGTTCTCCATCACCTTCGTTTTGTTTCATCCTCCAGCTAAATCTATTCTCTCTCTCTTTCTCTGCGAGATTTCTTCACGCTTGATTATAGGCTTGTGGAGAAGAAATCTATCATATACATCAACATGTCATCAGATTCGAAATGTTTGATTTCGTCTATTCCATATATTATAGTTTAAATTAGAACGAATTGTGTTTAAGGTTTAGTTTTCACGAAAATTAGGCAATGACGCTTATTCAAGAGGTTTGAACGTTTATAATCAAGCAGTTATTCAGGCTTCCAAGAGCTACCATTTCTAATTCAATTACTTGCACATTATAATTTGAAATTAATGTGATGGATTTATCATTCAATTTTGAATTTTATACGGTATAAACTGCCTTCTATTACAATGTCATTACTTCTAATATTTGTAGAAATTGATTGTAAGTGTTTATTCTATAGGTAAATGTCCCCAGAGTTTAAGTGATTCACCTGTTCTACAAAGTCCAAATCGAATTTCCAAGAGATCAAAAAGATCTGGAGTTAAAACTCCAGTAGTTGATTTATCTAGAGATTCACCTCCCTTCAAAGATGAACTGTTTGATGATAATGAGCCTGGTAAAGCCTATGAAGCAGGGGACAGTTGTCGGTCGCTTGAATCAAAAGATTCTCAACCACTTGTTCGAAAAAATAAGTAAGAAAGAAGTTCACCTTGTGACTTCTCTTCCTGTTAGCACTGTTGGTGTGGAAACCATTGAAATTGCAAGGTTGGATAACCATTCACCTAATGAGACAGTTGTTCAACATGTAAACCCAACTATGCATATCATCACATCTGATGAACAAACAGATCCCACCGACATAACACAGAAAACAGGCAGATGATTGTGAGGGATGAGAGGAACACAAGACAAAAAAATATCCCGGGTTTGAAGGCACGTTCAAGCCCACGCTTGCTGGTGTCATCATTGAAAGAAATGAATGACAAGCAGAAGAAATTCATTCAAGATATTGGGTTTGGATTTTTGTTCAACATGGATATTGTTACCCTACCACTGCATCTTTCATATTTTTTAGTGGATCAGTTTGATGCTAACAAGTGTTGCTTGGTGCTGGCTAATGGAGGAGAACTTGAAATTGCAGAAATAGATGTGCATATCACAATGGGGTTCCCCATGAGAAAGATTTTAGTTGGAAGAAAAACAGCTAAAGAGAATTTCAGTCTTGTGCAAGATTGGAGAAGCACATTTGAGGTCGAGGATAATATAACAACAGCTATGGTGATGGATAAATTGATAGCTGACACTGACTGTGGTGATCAATTCCCTGTGAACTTTATTGTTATATTAGACTCTATATTGGTTGATACTCTAGGAAACGGGCATGCCAACCACAGATTAATAAGAGTAGTTCCTGAATTGGGTGACATGAAAGACCTAAATTGGTGTGGTCTCGTGTTGAAAAGTTTGGTTGACGCAAAGAAAAGCTGGGAAAAGAACAAGAATGGACATTTCAGAGGGTCTCTATTATTCTTGGTTGTAAGTATTTTTTTTAAACCTTTCCTTTGATGTTAACTTAATTTCTTTACAATGTACGTACAATATTCTTTATGTCAGCATTCCCCCACTCCATCATTATACTGATATATGTTTATCACCTTGGTGTTGCAGTTGTTTTATATGGATAGGGTGAAACTATTCACAAGCACCGCACTCAGAAGAATGAGTCGTTGTTTCCCAGTGTTTGTTGGCATGAATTACAAAATTTTGCGCAAACGAGAAATTGATGATATTAGTACCGGAGGCTTTGGCCGTGGCTTAGTCCAGGCTCGCCAAATTGTTCCTCCCCATCAAGACATACTGTCTACATCTTGTCCGCCCACTACTGCATAAAACGATGAAGGCACCAGTCATCCTGCTGATCCAGAAAAACAGCCACCCCCAGTAGAGGTTTATATGAATTCTTTAAACCAATTCAATCTAATATTGGTGCAATTTAGCATGTTCTGATATTTACTGGTTATTTTTTATTCTTGTTTTTATGTGTTGTTATCTTCTAGAGTTGGATAAAGTTTTTTGCTCAAAAAACTTCTGTGCTTGTATCTGCTATATCCGATTTTGTTGAGTGGTCTACAAATGTACCGCCTGAACTACAACATGATGACAAGGTGAAAAGACTTCTACATGGGGCAAACCAGCTTCTAGGGATGGAAGATGTAACCCCTGAGCCTGCTACAGATGCTGCTGACAGGTTTTATATGAATGACTCTCCAAACACACATTTTACCGACTCCCAAGAAAAATTCTGTTCAGACCCTGCTTTCTTAGATTGCATTACTCAAATTGAGATGGTGTATCAGAATAAGAAAAAATTGAAATCAAACATCAAAGTAGATGGGGAATTTTCCTTTGATATATTTCTAAATGATCTTGTTTTTAAAAAAGATAAAGGGACATCACAGAACACTGGATGTTCAAGCTAAAACTACAGACACATTATGCACAACTCCAAATCCCCTACCCACTCAATTTGAAACTGATATTCCACTAGGGAACCATTTGGGAGGTAGAAGAAAATGCAAGTCCCCTGCTACATTGCCAACACGGAGATCACCGCGTGTCAACGCAGCTGATGTGAACGCTGCAGAACAACTGAATGTCACAAAGAGAGAAGAAGCTGCAAGGAGAGCACATAAACCTTATGCGTCTTTGAGAAGCCCTTATTATTCACGTGTTGTTGATATTAATGATCCTATCTCTGAAATTGAGCGCACTATTTCAACCTATTTAGCAATGAAAACAACTCAAAGCACATAAGTTCATTTTAATCTTAATTTACTTAATGTATGTTCAGTTACAGCTAAAAGATTATTTTTACTTAATCCATCTTCATAATGATTCGCTTTGCAGGGAATTTTTATTTAAACACAAGTCTGTTGAAATTGTTAGGACAGACATGGGTACACTTGAAGATGAAACCCACTTGTCTGGTGTCATTATTGATGCATGGACAGCTGTCATCAACCACAAGCAACAGTATAAAAGTGCTCAATCACCAGCAAGACTATTTGTCAATATCAACAAATCTGTAATATTTTTACATGTTCATCCTTCAATTACACTCCGTTGTTTGTCATTATTACATTGGGTATGTTTTTTTTACTAATTTCTATTCTTGATCCAGTTTAATGTGGAGAGTGTATCATCAGGAGCTTGTGATGAACAGTTTAAGAGGTTTAACCTCCACCTTGATACTATATTGTCTTTGTCACCACACATTTCTTTGAGAGATGCAGACATGGTAGTCCCTCGCAATCACCTGAATAAAGTTATCTAAATACTGAATTTGAAATCAAAGTTCACAAGCTCAATCACTAATGTCTTATCTGTTTTATATTATGTTGATTAGATTGTATTTGAGGTTCAACAAGAAGTGTTTTATGTCATGGTTGTCTTCAACTTTAAAAACAAAGTTGTCCAGATCGTTGATATCACCCCATCTTGCACTGATGCAACTTGCACCTTTCCATCACCCTTCGAATGTTTGGTAAGTTTTATTAATGATATCTACTATGTCTTTACTTGTATTAATTTCATTTAAATATCACCTCAGATTACAATTAACATTACATGCTTTATAATTCAATCCATGCAGGGGGATATGCTGATTGCTTATCTAACAGACAAGGGGCTTGGAGCAAAGGCAGAAATAGTGTCAAATGCACCAACATCAAATGTCGCCATCGCATGGGCTGGAGAAGAGAAAGTTCTGCATTCTGGGGTATGCATCATGCGTCAAATGGAGACCTTCTGTGGGACAGAGAGAGGGTACAAGTGTGGATTGGAAAAGGGCAATTTCAAGAATATCTCAAAGCTACGGGTGAAGTACCTAATAGATATTGTGTGCTCAGAGCTGAATGAAGTGAACACAGAAGGTATGAAGGCAGCGAAATCCCATGCAAAAATGACTTCAAAGGGGATTCAGGGCCAGAAACTAAATCTTGGTTGAACAACTACAACGCAATTTCATGTTTTTTTTGCAAACTTTTGAATGTATTTGGGTGTAGACAGTTGTGTACTCTGCTTCTGAACAATTTTCTCGTAAACATTAAGACAGTTGTTTTCCCTGTGGTTTTAAGGTGGATAGTATTTGTCAAGATGCATACAACTATAACTGCTTCTGAACAGTTGTGTGTTCTTTTCTATATGTCAGCACAATTCTCTCCCCTAGGTAATCAAATATGTGATTTGTGTTTATAACTGGTCTATTTTATTCATACAGCTGATTTAATGATATCCATTCGTTTGTTGTGCAAATATAAACTATTGTTTAGCAAAACTAAGATGATATTGAGCAAATTACCAATAACATAAAACCTTAGTTAAGTGTGAGCACTACTTTTACCAAAACAATCCACAAACTAATCAATGTGTCCGCAGTATCACAAGAGATAGACGTAAAACTTCAGTAACACTTTATAATATCAAATATGAGGTGCGAAATTACAAAATAATCATACGATTATTATGATATTAATATGTTGCATCATATCATTAGCCTAGAACACATAGAAACTAAAAAAACAAAAAAAATACATTCAACATATAAATAAGTTCCAATATTATCAATTATTAATATAGTAGAACTACAGTCCTAAGAAGTCATCAATCTTCTTCCTCATTTCCATTTCTGCATCAAAAACTTCTTTAACGTACTCCATGAGATTTTCCTTTGCCTCTTCAAATATCTGTCTTTGTTTGCCCAGTTCTCCTTCCATCTACATAAAACATAAAATACAAGAGTCAATACAGTATGGAAAAAAAATTACGGATAAAACTTCAAATATCACCTTTCATAGTGCTTCAGCGTCTTCATCTTTGGATGCAATCCAAATGTGATGTTCAGTTGCTATTATTGATCTTTGTGATTCCTCATATAATGTATAATGAACCACAAAGGCTTCCACCAACTCGGCCCTGCGAGCTTCGTTATTAGTCTCACATGCCTCATCAACGAGAGTCATGTGATACCCCCGGTAAACAACACCATCAAGCTCGCCCATCAATTGATGGAATCTTGTGCAAAACTCAACAGTGTTTCCATAATTCATCTTTTTGGAGGGGAATGTGTTAGCAGTGTGATTAAAAGTTCTGGTATACTGATTTCTGTTAAAATCAGTTTGCAGACAAACAATTGGACAACAAAGAATTATTTATGGATATATATAGGCAATAATTATACAGTATTCTTCCTTGTAATAGTTATTTGGGTTGCTTCATTACAGAGTAACTATAAAAAAAACTGTAAAAACTGTAAAACTATAAACTAAAAACGGATTACAGTTATTTGAGTTAGAATTATCATTGTTGGACATTAACCAACTCGTGTCAGCACTACTTTCAGCCTTATCCACCTAGTGTCACCACAAAAACTTCAATAACAGAAAACGTTACCACATACACTTCAACACTAGACAAAATATAAGGATAGTGTCACCAATACTTCCAACTACTCTAACCAACAGTGTAACAAAAGACTTTGGGCCCTAGCCACCTCTTGCAACAACATACACTACAAAATAACAAAAAAATACAAGGCTAGTGTCACAAGTAATTGTACCTAATATCAGTGTCATCGCTACTTTGGGACTTACCCACCTAGTGTCAACACATAAGCTTCAATAACAAAAAATGTCAACCCATACACTTCAATAACAGAAAACACGAGGGGTAGTGTCACCACTACTTGTAACTAATATGATTGTTAAACATACTTTGGGCCTTAACCACCTTAGTGTCACCACCACATAAACTTCAAAATCAAAAAATACAAGGCTACTGTCCCCACTACTTCAAACTACTCTAACCAACATTGTCAACAATACTTTGGGCCTTAACCACCTAGTGTCACAACAAATGTCCTACTTAAATATCAAAGATTACTATGATTTGAATTGAAATCAGAAACAAATATGATCAAGAACAAACTTCATTCATAAATATACATTAGCTTACATTCAGTACCACAAAAAGTTACAAACTACACTGATATCATACAATGGAAATCAGATACAAAAAGGTACTAAATGATAAATACTTAGATTTTGCAATAGACCTACAACTAGATTTCTCATCGACAAAGAGGACAATTGCCTTGAACTCTAAGCCAAGATCGCAAACAAATTAGATGGAAGAAATGTTCGCATGGCATTTCAAGAACGAGAATTGACGCCAACATCGACTGCAGACATATTGTACATTCTTCTTCATCAAGATCAAGGTGATATATCTCCCTTAATCCGTTAATATGCTCTGGAGGTGCTGGATGATCTAGTTGGTCAACCTCCATATGAATGTCAGGGTTTATGTCGGATTCAGAGCTTGAATCAGACGAAGAGTCAGCAAAGAAATGTACATTGACAGTGATATTCGGGCACATACCATACTCAACAAAATCAGCGTCGGCCGGAAACCAACTTCTAGTATATTCCATTAAAAGCCGATTGGCTACCTGACTTCTAACCACACCACTGACTCCTGCATCATGTAACACTTCATTGCAACGGGCTAAACTTATTGGCATACCATTCCAAGCAGAACCATGATAAAATGTTAAAGGAACGTTGTCAGAATGGATGGACACGACGAGTTGACTCGGTCCATACCAATATGACTCAGTTGCTGATATTTCCACTTCATACGTACCAACACTGTAGTCATAATCTAGTTCAGTATAAGTTGGAAATGTCATTGAAAGAGAGAAAACCTACACAGACAAAATCAAGATACAGTCATATATTAGACAATCACTTAAAAATAAAACATTACAGGAATATTAATAGGAAATAAACATTTCAGAGACACAAAGAAAAATAAAATTTCTGAAAAACTGGATCAATCCTAACCGATAACTTTTATTTACAGTAAGAAATAAACAACGCCCACAGAAATAATGCAATACGAACTAAGCAAAACAAGCAACAATATATGTGTTTAATAGACTGAAAGGTAATGGAAATATAAACGAAAATCGCAAAATACAACAATAAAAAATTTGCTGAAACAGTACATCAAAATAACCGATCACCTTTTTTTCAGAGGAAGGAAACAGAAAGGGATACATACCAGAACCGGAATCGCACCTTGAGAAGAGAAAATCTTAATGGAAAAGGGAGTGGATGAAGATGAACAACTGGAGAGAGATGAAAGGACTTGCAAATAATCTGAACTACGTTCAAACAACGTATAAATAAACGAGAAATGGGTCGGGCCTCTCTAAACTAAGCCCAACAGATATGTTGAAGACAATTTCAAAAATCTCAATATTTGTGCAAAAATAATCTATTGTTAAGCAAAAATACGATCATGTTTAGCAAATTTTCACCAATCGTCGGTGTTCTGAAATTTTAATCTAATGATGAGAAAAAATAATACCATGATGGGCAAACAAAATTATTGAAAAAGTATAAAATTATATTGACAAAAAATATAATCATAATGAGAATATTTCAAAAGGCTCGATTGTTGTGCAACAATAAACTAATATTGAGCAAAAATAAGGCGATGTTAAGCAAAATTACACCAATCCCCCCACATGTTGTGCAACTTTATTCTATTAATGAGAAAAATAAGACCATGTTGTGTAATACTCTATTGAGAAACTATAAAATTATATTGTGAAACAAAATAGAATCATATTGGGCAAAATTTCACAAGTATCAAGTGTGATGCAAAAATAACATATTGTTGAGCAAATATAAATGTCACAACATACACTTCAAAATCAAAAAATACAAGACTTGTATCACTAGTAGTTGTAACTAATATCAGTGTCAGCAGTACTTTGGTCCTAAACCACATAGTGTCACCACATACACTACAAAATCAAAAAATACACGTCTGGTGTCAACACTGTTTGTAACTAGTATCAGTGTCAGCACTACTTTGGTTATCAACCACCTAGTGTCCCCGCGTAAACTTCAATATCAGAAAACAACCAACTGGTGACACCACTACTTCAAAGTTCAAACTAATATAACCAACAATGTCAACAATACTATGTGCATTAAACACCTCTTGCCACCCCATACACTTCAAAATCAAAAAATACAAGGCCCGTGTCACCACTACTTGTAAATAATATCAGTGTCTCCAATACTTTGCATCTCAACCACATAGTGTCACCACATACACTACAAAAACAAAAATATACAAGTCTAGTGTTGCCACTATTTGTAACTAGTATCAGTGTCAGCACTACTTTGGGTCTAAACCACCTAGTGTCACCACATAAACTTCAATATCAGAAACCACCAAACTGGTGACACCACTACTTCAAACTAATATAACCAACAATGTCAACAATACTATGGGCATTAAACACCTCTTGCCACCACATACACTTCAATATAAAAAAAAACAAGGCCAGTGTCACCATTAATTGTAACTGATATCACTGTCAGCACTACCTTGGACAACAACCACCTAGTGTCACCATATACACTGCAAAATAAAAAAAATACAAGTATGGTGTCACCATTACTTCAAACTAATCTGACCAAAAATGTCAACAATACTTTGGGCATTAAAAACCTCTTCCCACCACATACACTTCAACATCAAAAAATACTAGGCCACTGTCACCACTACTTGTAACTGATATCATTGTAAGCACTATTTTGGGATGCACAACCGTGCAAGATTTTGGGAAAAATAAGTTTTATATTTATTTCAAATCCACACAGGATATATGAGTAAATTCATCAAGGTTCAGATGGTCTTTTTATGTCAAAGAAAACACAATATCATACTTAACCATCAGGACAAATATGATATAATGGAAATCACAAACAAATATAATAGTACACTAATGTCATTAATAATATGCATTTACATACACCAAGTACCAGAAAATAGTTACAAAATACACTGGTATGATTTGAATGGAAATCAGATACAAATATTGTCAAACACAAAATTCCATTCATATCATACATTTCCTTAAATTAACTCCCCCAAAATAGTGCCAACTACAATGTCTTTTAACAACAAATATACATTAGACCTATGGCTAAAGAGCTGATCGACAAAGTGGACAAATGGCTTGAATTGCCATCCAATCTCTGAGACAATCTGGGTGGAAGAAATGGTCACATGGTGTGCCAAGGACAGGCATCGATGGCAACTTCAGATCAAGACATATTGTGCATTTATCCCCATCTTGTTCCAGATGATATATCTCTTGTAAATTGTCATTGTGTTCTGCATTTGCTGGAGGAGCTGGGGGATCCACATCCATGTCAGAGTCGGAGCTCATATCAGATTCAGAGCTTAAATCAGAGCTTATCTCAGATTCAGGGTCATCAATGAAATGTACATCCATAATGAGGTCTGGGCAGAGACCATATTCAATGAACTCAGCGTCACCCGCAAACCAACTGCAAGTATATTCCATTAACATCTGGTTGGCGACTTGAGTTCGAACCACAATAGTGACCCCTGCTTCACTTAACACATGATCACATTGTGCAAAAGTCATTGGCAACCAATTCCAATCAGAGAAATGATCCAGGAATAGCAGAGGAAGGCTATCAGAATGAATAGCCATGTGGAGTTGACTCGGTCCGTACCAAGGCGTCTGCCTTGGTGTGATAACAACTTCAAAAGAGGCTACGGTGTAATGATAACCCATTTCGGTTACAGTTGGAAGTGCAATCTAAGGATAGAAAACCTACACAAACAAAATAAACATACACTCATATAGTATCCAATGACTTAATAATCAAGAGTTATTGGAAGAGTAATGGAAATATTACGGTCAGAGAAGGTAGAAAAAAAATTGTGAAATAGTACAGCAACACTAACCGACCACGCTTTTTCCCAGCAGAAAACAAACAACAATCAAAGAAAATAATCCAGTAGCAACAAACCAAACACAAACAACAATATATGCATTTAATCGACTGAAAGATAATGAAAAAGTAATTTGAAATCGAAAAAAAAAACAACATAAAACTTGGTGAAAAAGTGTAAAAAACCCTAACCGATTATATAACATTTACAGAGGAACGAAAGGGAGAGAGCTACATAACAAATCAAAGGTCGCACCTTGTGAAGATGAATCCGGAATGGGGAAGAGCAGTGGAGGAAGATGAAAAGACTTGGAGAGACGGTAATGGAGAAGAGAGTGGAAAGAGTTGAAATGACGTTGGAGATATACTCAAGTACAACCTCATATATAAAGTAACTGAAATGGGCCAACATCTATGATCGGAATAATGGGCCAGGCTTTCCTATCACGAATTTTAAACTAAAACCCAACACCAATGTTGTCCAATTTTATTGTTGTGCAAAATTTAACCTATTGTTGAGCAAAAATAACATAATGTTGAGCAAATTTCCACCAAACGCCCATCTTGTGCAATTTAATTCTAATGATGACCAAAAATAAGACAACATCGTGAAAAAAATATATTTAAAAACTAGAAAATTATACTGAGTAAAAATAAGATCATATTGGGCACAAATTCACAAGTCTCAATTGTTGTGCAAATATAAAATATTATTGATAAAAAATAAGATCATGTTGAGGAAATTTTCACCAATCGCCCATGGTGTGCAATTTTATTCGAATGATAATCAAAAAATAATTTCATGTTGTGCAAATAATCTATTGAAAAGTATAAAATTATATTGAGAAGAAATAAAATTATGTTGTGCACAACTTTGCAAGTCTCAATTGGTGTGCAAATATATACTCTTGTTGATGAAAAAGAAGATCATGTTGAGCAAATTTTCACCAAACGCCCATGTTGTGCACTTTTATTCTAATGATGACAAAAAATAAGACAATGTTGTGCAATAATATATTGAGAAAGTATAAAAAATATATTAAGAACAAATAAAATGATATTGAGCACAATTTCACAAGTCTCAATATTTGTGCAAAAATAATAAATTGTTGAGCAAAAAAAGGATCACGTTGAGCGAAATTTTCAAATTAATCCCCTATTTCTACAGTAATAGTCAACACACACAATTCAAGTGTCGCCAATACTTCTAACTACTATAACCACCTCGTGTCACCACATACACTTCAAAATCACCAAATAAAATGACAATGACACCACTACTTGAAACTAATATCAGTGTCACCACTATTTTGGAACTTAGATACCTGGTGTCAGCACATAATGTTCACTAACATAAAACGTCACCACAGACACGTCAAAAATAAAAAAATACAAGGATATTGTCACCACTACTTCATATCAGTGTAACCACTACTTATCTATTTGAGCACTTAATTTGTCAGATTACATCCAAACTTCCCCATATACACAACAACAACCTATCTAAGCACTGGTTTTAAAATTTAAAACTCCAGATTTCCTTGATCAGATCTGAGCACATTAGTTCTCTGAATTGAAAGATCTTCTCATGTTGAAACCTTTAACATCTCCCCTAAATACAGACGCTTCAATCGCTTTTAATGTAAATACACCACATGAAGCCATATCAACACAAAAAGGAAGAATGTAATGTCGGCACATAAATAACAAGTATCTTAAGGTAACCAACAAACAAAACAAGATAAAAAATACATACCCGGTAGAATCATACATTAACCCAGGAACCATGTTTAGCTGAAAAGGAGAGGAATCAAAGTTTTCATATAGCCCAGCCTTTGCCAAATGAATTGGGAGCCAAAAAGCAAACGGTTGCAATTGTTCTTCAAGAACACCATCCCTAACAGCAGGGACATTGCAATGGTACACGCTGATTACCCTCTCCTCAATTTTAATCTCCAACGCCACCCAGTGCTTGTTTATCACATTGAAAATTGTGTAGAGTTTCTTTACAGATGCCCATGGCTTCCCATAATCAACAGGGCACCTACCGACAAAATAATCCTTAGTGTTGACTTCAAGAGGTATGTCTTCCCCATAACTTGAAGCATATTTAGGCAGGTACTTTAGGTAAAATAGCCAATCCAGAACAAGAAAATCTCGATATTTGACAGGGTCCTCAGAAATGCGCCTCCTAATGTGAATCAAACCTGCTTCTAGATGCTGCACAAAGTAGTAAAAAAGTGAATTCAACAATCAACTAATAAAATAAAATCCAATCCACTCACATATATATAGTCCAATAAACAAGCAGTTATTACCTGACAATCAAGCCACAGATTCTTCACTAAAATGTGCCGGAAAAACTTTTTGTCCAACCTTGAAATTGGACCAGCAACAGAAAAATTCGTACCCAAAATTACACAAAATGCATAAAAATATATATAGCATGAGATGCTGTAACTAATACAACGATAACATTTCATAACAAAATAGTGAACATAAAAATAAACCATACCTTTGCTTCTTTAAAAGTCCATAAATAAATTCATGATCTTCCGAGCTGATCAATGATTTGTTAGGGGCATGCTTTGGCATCCTCACTTTCTTCTCCCGCTCAATTGGGCCAAACAGGAATGTACTGGTTGATGGGATAAGATTGGAAGCCTTTAATTGTTCAACTTCAATTTTAGTTGCAGGATCCTTGGCGACCGAATCCCAATCAACACCTACACCCTTATCATCATCATTATCAGACAGAGTGATGTACTTTTCCAAGGATGGGTCAAATCTAACTCCAGCAACTTTACCATCAGCACCTTCGCCTCCACAGTTTGTAGATTGAGGGACTTCAACAGAAGTTGATGGAATTCCAACCTCATCTCCAATCCTTTTGGCATCATCAACTTCATGCTTCATTAATGAAATATCACATTTCAAATCCTTCACACATTTCACTTCTACACCTACAACCTTAAATTCAGTGTCAGCAACAACAGGTGGAAACTCCTTATCCACTCCTAGAACCTCAGAACTTATTGATGGCAAAGACACGTGCACAACGTTAACAGAAGCAGGAGATGATTTCAACATTGATTCATCATCAGGGAAAGACTGCTGAAGATCAGACACAACATCATTCATAATTTTATTCAGATCTTCATCATTATCCTTCACAGGTGTGCCCTGGGACTTACCACCACTGACATGTTCATCATCAACTTTCGCAGGAGTGCCCTCGGACTTACCAGCAATGTGCTTATCATCATCAGGCTTGACAGGATTTGCTTGCAACCTCTCAACCAAAGCCTCATAATTAGCAACCCTAACCTCAAGCTCATCGTACCTCTTCGACATCTCACCAAAAACTTGAAGAATCCCAGTCAACTCTACAATCTTTGTTTCAATTGCATCAACCCTCGTAGATAACAGATCCATGGATTTAGGGACCTCTTCAAGCTTCTCAATCCTCCTAAAAATCTCCTTCACCCAATCAGGATGAGATGGGAGAGAAGAAGCAAAAGCATCAACATGTGTTTTTGGAGGCAACTCACCAATTGAATCATTGTTGGCCTCCATTTGAGGAGATAAAATTATTCTTAAAGATGAAAAATATAAAATTATTACCAAATCGAAATGAAAGAACTTCTCAGCCTCAACGTACACATGGCTATAATCACATTCCCAGTGCAATGAGTATGGATCTCTATCAGACATCTTAAAATTACAGTCAAAATTAGCAGAGAGAGCTGGGAAAGCTTCTAATATCCAAGCCTGTTACAAAAGAAAACTCGTTATGACACTACAAAACAATATTAAAAAAATTCTCACATAAACAATAAAGTTGTGCTTACACAAACAAAAAAATGCCGACATAAGACATGCAAACACTAAAGCACAATACCTGAAATGCAAGAAAATACCCATACATTTGATAAGAACCCCTAACCCCATTCCGATCAGCAACAGAAGAACTCTTAAATGACTTCAACAAATGGGTGTATGACTCTCTACCCCAAGGATATAGTTCAAACTCCTTCTCATTGCACGCAAGAGATAAGAATTGTGCACTTACAACTTCTGACCTCCTATAAACAATTAACCTCTCAATCAGCAACAACTTTGCCATAATCAACTTCTTCTTAGACTTCTTTTTCTTAGATATGAAACGATCAACTAACTCATCATGAGTCATTAATTTTCTTCTGCCCAAAAAATTCAAATAGTGACACTTTCTTTGGGATATTACAAACACGGTCTTCACAAGGAAGGCCTGTAATAACATGGAACTCAGCAATTGAAAAACGTGCAAGATATCCACCAACTCTAAACCACGACTCATTTTCTTTTTTGTGTTTGTACTTGATGGAGCACCATTTGATGCATAAGCTGAAAATTGGTACCCATTTTGGTGCCTTGCATCAGCACCCATCCAAGGCAACTTTCTTCCAGAATATTGTAGTGAGAAGGAGACAAATGCTCCTTAATCAGATCACAAATAGAAGGATATGAATATATGTTGGATCTACAACCAAATCGCTCAGAAATAGGAATGCAATATTCCAAACCCTGATCAATCACAAACAATTACCCAAAAAACAAACATCAGATTAAGAAAAAATTACAACTTGCTCATCAACAAAAGAATTCGAAATGGAAAACTAAAGTAACTTACATTAGAACCAGTATAAGAGGTGGATGAATCAGGAGATTGAGCTCCTATAAGAAATAAAATACAGAACAATGTAAATATACAATAACAGAATCTGTGATGAAGCAAACAACCATAAACAATAAAATAAAATGTCACCAAGACATAGTAAAAGAACATAAACATCACAAAGACAACACAAAATACCATATCCAAGTACACACATTGTTGAAACTACCATAAACTAACACAATCATATATAAACACAGACAGTGACAACCACTATACACATGAACATAACAGCAGATAACTACAATGTAATCAACACAAACAATCCAAAGCATGGAAAACAGATTGACCTACACGAATAACAGTAAAAAAGCACTTACAAAGTGCCGCATCACAAAATGGACGAAAAGAAACAGTTAAAATCAACGCATTTACATATGCAACTTGCATCACCTACCGAAAATACTAAAAAACGCACATAGGTATGCATATCAAGCATGGATTTAACCATAGATTGTCAAAATTATAAGAAAAAACAATAAAATCAACATAAATAAACTTAATCCAAAACCCTAGCATGATACAGTTGCAAAAAGAAGCGAAATTAATACCTGAACTGCTGGATGACGCCATTGAAGCAACCGACGAAAACTCCCTACTTTAGCACATCAATGAAGAACAATCGACATAAAACTCCCTACTTTAGCAAAGATTGAAGGAAGCAGGACGAACCAAGCGGAAAAACGCAGACGAAGAACCGACGAAGAACGAATCGAGCCAAGAGAGAGTTCCGAAGAAGACAGAGTTCCAATTTTCGGGAAACAGAAAAAGTGTCTGTACAATGAGTAAATAAGTATATATAGTGGACATCTTGCTAATTTGTCAAAAAACGTGTACATTTTGCAAATTCGTCCAAAAAAAGTGCCTATTTTGCAAATTTTTTCAAATTTTAAATCTTGAACCTACATTAAATAGAGACAATATACAGTGAAAAAATTAAGAAGAAATTTGGCCCAAAGGCCGAAGGCCTTTGATCCATTTAGAAAATGTCCTAAGGTTTTATCTTTGCTAGTAAATGTCCAAAAACATTTCATAATACAAAGTTTGCCCTTACCCTCATCTCTCCTCTTCCGTGACTATTGCTCTCTCACTTTCGCCCTCCCCATGTCTATAATTGATTGTTCATCACCGAAAAGAGATCCCGCAAGAAGATGACCGAAATGATGCTCCGAAGGCCAAGTGCTAACCGCCGAAGAAAGATTCGGCAAAACCTACTCAGTTAGCTTCGTCCACGCACGCGCCCCCTCCCTCCTCTTTCGTCGACCCGCCTAGCTTCTCCTGCCGTCCACGGTCGTTGATTGCAGTGGCAAAAGCTCAAATTTCATTCTTCTGCTTTGAGAAATTGCACCTAGTGTTAGGTTGTTTTTAGATTTCCGTTGCAATCTTGTTTCTGCGTATTGTATAGAGGAGATATTTGCTTGCCTGTTTGCAGTTCCAAATTAGCGCCGACCGTCGTTCATCAAGGTCTGAACCGGCTGAATCCGGATCTCCTCAAGCAGGCTCAATTACGTTGCTGGAGTCGACGATTGCGTCGAATCCTCTGTCTCCGAAGCTAACGGCGTGCAACTGCTGCGGAGTGAATCGATCGGATGTTGTTGGGTTTCATTGCGATCCCCTTGCTGTTGAGTTTTGATTGTAATCAACAATCATATGCTGCATTTGGTTTGATCGTGATGCCGAAGTCGACGAACAATGCGTTTAGATGTTTGCCATAATTTACCATGAAGTTTAGAATTGAATTTTTATTATTTTTTCCCATGAACTTATGTATTTATTTAGCTCTTGAATTTTGGTATTTATTTACTTCTTAAATTTTGGTAATAATGAATTAAATTTTCATGAAATTCAGTATTTATTTAGTTCTCGAATCGGTCCAAACTCGGGTTTGAGTCAACCTGATTATATTCGAGACCCCTTTTACCTAAAACTCAACGTGATCCGAACCGAACCCGACCCGATTGATAGGTCTAGTGGTGACAGCATTTATGTCACTATTTTAATTTTGATTACAGTGTCTATGATCTTGTTTTTATAGTGGTGACACCATTGACGACCCTGTTTTTATTTTCGTTACAGTGTCTATGACCCTGCTTTTATTTTGGTTACAGCGTCTATGACCCTCTTACCCGTTCATAAATTAGATGAGAAATGTCACCACATGTATTTTGGCTTCTCATTAGCCCCTATAGAGTTTGTGCCTCCCTTGTCGTAGGGTTTTCCTTTGATTACAGTGTCTTTGACCCTTTTTCATAGTGGTGACAGTGTCTATAACCCTGTTTTTATTTTGGTTACAACGTCTATAGGGTTTTCCTTTGATTACAGTGTCTATGAACTTTTTTTCATAGTGGTGACAGAGTCTATGACCCGGTTTTTATAGTGGTGATAGTGTCTATGACTCTCTTACCCATTCATACATTGAAGGAGAACTGTCCACTTAATGTCTTTTGGCTTCTCATTAGACCCTTTAGGGTATGTGCTTACCTTGTCCTAGGGTTTTCCATTTGGTGACAGCAATCATCTCTTAACGACGTACTGTACTTAACATTTTAGGGTTTAGGGCCTTGACCCTAAACCCTAAAGACTTAACCATAAACCCTAAACCATACTGCACATCACATGTTCTTTTGGCTTCTCATTAGCCCATTTAGGGTTTGTGCTTTCCTAATCATCGGGTTTTCCTTTTGGTTACAAGTGTCTATGATATTATTTTAATAGTGGTTACAATGGTTTTGTCCCTTTTTTTATAGGGATTACATGGTTTTAACAGTGGTTACAGCGTATATGTCCATCTTACCCATTTATATATTAGAGGAGAACTGTCACCACATGAATGTCAACTTCTTATTAGCCCCTATAGGGTTTGTGCTTCCCTTTTTATAGGGGTTTCCTTTGATTACAGTGTCTATGAACCTTTTTTCATAGTGGTTACAGTATCTATAAATCTGTTTTTATTTTTGTTACAGCGTCTATAGGGTTTTTCTTTTGATTACAATGTCTATGACTTTGTTTTTATAGTGGTGACAGTGGCTATGCCACTGTTTTTATTGTGATTACATTGTCTATGACCCTCTTACCCATTCATGTATTAGAGGAGAACTGTCACCACATTTATTTGGCTTCTCATTAGCCCATATAGGGTTTGTGTTTCCCTTATCATATGATTTCCCTTTGATTACAGTGTCTATGACCCTGTTTTTATAGTGGTAACAGTATCTATGACTTTATTTTTTATAATGGATACAACAGTAGTTACATTTTTTTTTATTGTGGTGACACTACTTTAAAAAAATTTAGAAAATTAGAAATTAGAAATTAGAGAAGAACTGTCACCACATGTATTTTGGCTTTTCATTAGCCCTTTTAGGGTTTGTGTTTTCCTTGTGCAATGGTTTTCCTTTGTTTACAGTGTCTATGAGACTAATTTTATAGTGGTGACAGTGTCTATGACCCTGTTTTTATTTTAGTTATAGCATGTATGACCCTCTTACCCATTCATATATTATATGAGAACTTTCACCACATGTATTTTGGTTTCTCATTATGCCCTATAGGGTTTGTGCTTTCCTTGTTCTAAGGTTTTCCTTTGGTTACAGTGTATATGACCCTATTTTTATTTTGGTTACAGTGTCTATGACATGTTTTTGTTTTGTTTACAGTGTCTATCACCATCAAGATAGATATAAACGACTCAAGATTACCTAAATTCGAAGAAATTAATACCTCTCTAATTTTTATAGAGATTATAACGACATATAATTCTAGAACTATAAAGTATGATCTATTTATATGTCTATACATCATTTATGCAGTACTTAACTCGATCAAAAATCTAAATTCAAATCAAATTAATCCTAAAACACTACAACACCTTGGATAATATATTACAACGTATAATATACTATATATCATATTCCTAGTATATAATGCCGGAACTTGTAAAACATCATTCCCGGCGAGTCAAAACTTGACCAAAGAAGAGCACAACTCCAATGGTGTCTTCTTGAATCAGAAATAAGAATAGGTAGTCAGCCACGAAGTTTACATCGGGTGGTCGGAACCGCCGATAGGCAATCAATCCAACTAGAAATGGCGGCAACTTCAGTCCCTTCGTTTACCTCAATGAAGGCCTTATGGAAGATTTTATACACAATCAAATCATCCGACGACGATGAATCCACCATCTCAGTCAGTCCTCTTTCGAAGGCCAAGGGCGCACCCAATACTATAAGCCGAGTTCATCGGACTCGCCGCCTCTTTTCTCTTGCCTCGCCGTTTCACTGGAGGAGGTCTAAACGCCGACCTCGGAGCCCTACCTTCCAGATCTGGGCACCTCGAGACTGCTGCAAATCTCCCTATCACTCTCGGTTTCCATCGGAGATCTGACCCCGCCTTCGCTGCCGAAAACTGCCGCCACCGCCCGCCTCTCCTTGCCTTGTTGGACCTGATGAACCCTTGCGCCCAATCCCAAGCTGAATTCCGTCAAGAAATAGGCCGAATTCCATTCCCAAGGAAAATATTGTGTAGTGGATCTCGATTAGTTAGGAAGAAGAACAGAAAAGAGAAGAAAACAGGATTGTCGACAGGGGTGGTGGTTTGAATTGGTTTGGGAAGAAGAAGCACGGATCTAATTTTAATAGGCATTGGCAAAAGTGTCAATTGTGGACACTCCTCTAATTTCAACTCCCTTTTGTCCTAGGGCTTAATTTTTGCCCAAAATATGGACACTTACCAAAATCACCCAAAAATTAATCTTGAACATCTACTTAATAAACCAACATGAAATGTAAGGCAACAAGATGTCACTTTAAGGTTATATATAACAATGGGTTAAAAGATTTAAAAATCCTGAACCTACTTTATATGGAGGCAATACACTATGAAAAAAAAACCTTGAACCTACTTAATAAATCGGCATGAAATGTATGGCACAAAGATGTCACTTTAGGGATATAATAACTAAGGTTTCAAGATTTAAAAATCTTGAACCTACTTTATATGGAGGCAATATGCCATGAAAAAAGTTTGAACCTACTTAATAAACCAATATGAAATGTAAGGCAACAAGATCTCACTTTGGGCTATATATAACTATGGGTTAAAGATTTAAAAATCTTGAACCTACTTTATATGGAGACAATACACCACGAAAAAACTTGAACCTGCATAAATCAACATGAAATGTTAGGCAGAAATATGTCACTTTAGGGATATAATAACTATATGGGTTCAAGATTTAAAAATCTTGAATCTACTTTATATATATGGAGGCAATACACTATGAGACAAACTTGAACCTACTTAATAAATCAACATGAAATGTAAGACAAAAAGATGTCACTTTAGGGCTATAATAGTTATGGGTTCAAGATTTAAAAATCTTGAATCTACTTTATATGGAGGCAATACACTATGAAAGAAACATGAACCTACTTAATCAATCAACATGAAACGTAAGGCAGAATGTCACTTACTTTATATGGAGGCAATACACCATGAAAAAAACTTGAACCTGCTTAATAAATCAACATGAAATATCAGGCAGAATGTATAATTCCTTGCATGTGCCGATTTTATACCAATATATTCAAGATTTTTATAACTATAAGTTTAAGATCTTATAATTATATCTTTTGTTAAGTAGGTTAAAGATTTTAGAATCTTAAACCAATATTTATAAAATCATGAACAGGTGGTTATAAAATCATGACTTACCATTACAAAATCTTGAACCTATTGTTAAAAAATCTTAAATTTATAGTTATAAAATGTTGAACCTACCAATATAATAAATATTTTGATATTAAAATAAACATTTTGTAAATATTTTGGTATTATAATAAACTTATATTTACACATTTTGTAAATATTTTGATGGGTACGATAATATAAAAATCTTGAACCATAGTTAAAAATAAATCTTGAACCCACAATTATAATAAACATTTTGGAAATGTTTATAATATTGTAAGGAGATTCAAAATTTTAAAATCTTGAAGCCATAATTATATAAAAAAAAATATGTTCAAAATTTTATTTAGTAGGTTCAAGTATTTTTATAACACTAGTTCAAGATTATATACCTATAGATTCAAGATTTTTATAACTATAGATTTAAAATCTTATGATTATATGTTTTATTAAAATCTTGAACCCACAATTATAAAAAAGAATAGGTTCAAAATTTATTTTGAAAAAACTAATCTAAAAGAGTAAAGAAGAGTAATATGGCAGTTTTTTTTTGAAAAAATTTGCGAAACAGACACTTTTTTGGACAAATTAGCAAAATGTCCACGTTTTTGGACAAATTAGCAAAATGTCCACTATATATACTTATTTTCGCATTGTACGGACATTTTTTTCTGTTTGTCGAAAATTCGAACCCTCTCTTCTCCCGAACTCTCTCTTTGCGCGCTTCGTCCTTCGTCGGTTCTTCGTCTGCTTTATTCCATTTTGTTCGTCCTGCTTCCTTCAATCTTTGCTAAAGTAGGGAGTTTTCGGCCGATTGTTCTTCATTGTTGTGCTAAAGTAGGGAGTTTTGTTCGTCGGTTCCTTCAATGTCGTCATCCAGCAGTTCTTCAGGTATCAATTTCGCTTGTTTTTGCTAACTGTATTGTGCTAGGGTTTTGGATTAAGTTTATTTATGTTGATTTTATTGTTTTCTTCTTTTAATTTTGACCATCTATGGTTAAATCCATGCTTGGTATGCATAAATATGTGTGATTTTTAGTGTTGTAGGTAGTTTATGTAAGTTGCATGTGTAAATGCGTTGATTTTAACTGTTTGTTTGCTTCAATTTTGTGATGCGGCACTTTGTATGTGCTTTTTTAGTGTTATTCGTGTAGGTCAATCTGTTTGCCATGCTTGTATTGTTTGTGTTTTTCATAGTGTAGTTATCTGCTGTTATGCTCATGTGTGTATGGTGGCTGACACTGTCTGTTTTTATATATGATTGTGTTAGTTTATGGTAGTTTCAACAATGTGTGTACTTGGATTTGGTATTCTGTGTTGTCTTTGTGATGTTTATGTTCTTTTACTATTTCTTGGTGACATTTTATTGTTATTTTTTATGGTTGTTTGCTTCATCATGGATTATGTTATTGTATATTTACATTGTTCTGTATTTTGTTTCTGGTAGCAGCTCAATCTTCTGATTCATCCACCTCTAATAATGGTTCTGATGTAAGTTATTTTAATTTTCCATTTGGAATTCTTTTGTTGATGAGCAAGTTGTAATTTTTTCCTAATATGATGTTAGTTTTTTGGGTACTTGTTGTCTGTGATTGATCAGGGCTTGGAATATTCCATTCTTGTTTCTGAGCGATTTCATTCTAGATCCAACATATATTCATATCCTTCTGTTTGCGATATGATTAAGGAGCATTTGTCTCCTTCTGACTACAATATTCTGGAAAAAAGTTGCGTTGGATGGGCGCTGACGCAAGGCACCAAAATGGTTACCAATTTTCAGCTTATGCATCAAATGGTGCTGCGTCAAGTACAAACAAAAAAGGAGAATGAGTGGTGGTTTAGAGTTGGTGGATATCCTGCACGCTTTTCAATTGCTGAGTTCCATGTTATTACCGGCCTTCCTTGTGAAGACCGTGTTTGTAATATCTTAAAGAAAGTGTCAATATCTGATTTTTTTGGGTAGAAGAAAATGACTCATGATGAGTTAGTTGCTCGTTTCATATATGAGAAAAAGAAGTCTAAGAAGAAGTTGATTATGGCAAAGTTGTTGCTGATTGAGAGGTTAATTGTTTATAGAAGGTCAGAAGTTGTAAGTGCACAATTCTCAGAACCCACTACCCCCTCAGATTTCTGACAATCCCCAATCTCTCGAGGCAGTTCTCATCAATGGTGCCATAATAGGTTTGCTTTTCTTCTCCCGATGTGTCGACATCAAAGGCTGCAAAGATTTTGGGCAAAAGGTTTGCATAGGGTAATGGCATGGGTCAAGAGAAGGTGGAGACATGAGTCATATAATCGAGGATTAGCTTGGGCAAATCAGGCTCATATTCGTTCATAATTAGAAAAAGGATTTCGAGAAGGTTCTCGGTCACCAGTTCTCTAGAATTGATACGCGGGGAAGTGCAGCGAGCCAGAATGGTAAAGATAAGCTTGGCTTGAAGGTTCAGAACAGTATGTGTTGGCTTGAGAGAGGATGAAGATCCAGGGCCTTGAGATTTCAGGAAGAACTCATCTCGTGCTCATGAGAGACACTCGAATCGACTTGGGAACTCTTTTGTGGGGATTTCACTGGTAAGATCAAGGATGAGAGTAAGGATACTGGGAGAGAGACGGATTCAGGTGTTTTTGACCTTGGATACGAGGGTTAGGGTTCCATTTACTCGATGAACAGTGAGTTTAGCATAGAATAGGCGAGTAAGCTGGGGGTAGGAAAAATTACCAGGGTTGAGGATATACCAGAAGCAAGTTTATTTGAGGAGGGAGATGCATGGCAGGGGCATGGATTGAAGGAGGGAGAAATCGACAGCATCGCAGAAGCACAACCTTCGGTTGCAAAAGTCCTGTTTCCATGACTCTGCAACTTCTTTAGAGCATAACCAATTAGAGAAAATGCCAGATGATACCTGAGGAGGCCGAGTAGGAACGGATGTGGCCGGAGCTTTGCCTTTGGAGTTTCTAACCTGTGGTGGTGGAGAGGGGGAGTTCTCGTTGGAATCAGCGGAATGTTTTTCATATTCTTCCATAATCTGCTTGCCCTTGTTAGACGACATCTTGTATCTTTTTGCAAAAGGAAGCAGGAGATGGGGAAGCAGAGGAGCGCTTGGATCCCACCATTTCAAGGTTTTAGAAAGAGGGTTTTTGGAAATCAAACAGAGAGAGAGATAGAGAGAGAGAGAGCACAGAGAGAGTGAAAAGTAGAGTGGATTTGACAAGGAGGAAGAGAGGTTTACAAAGAAAATAAAATGGAAACTGAATCGTCTCCCCCCTTTCAAATCAGAAAGTACAAGTTCAATTAATCCACTCAACAGTAAAAAGGAAGTAATGAAATCATCTGGATTTTATCAAAACCAAGGAGTCACACCCACTTGCAAAAAATAAGAGGATTTTGAATCAATTTAAAAGAGGATAAAGATAAAAGATATGATAACCAAAATTTAAAAAATATTATGTCACATATCCATTAGATACCAACATAATTTGAGCCAATATAATCTTATTCAGATGACCATCTCGTAACCTTATGAAGTCAAGGCCTTGAGATGTCACATGAATTTTCCACTTTCACTAATGGAGTGATTACTCCCCCTACGAAAGTGCTTCCCTGTTAAGCATACCCAACTCCAATCTAATGAAGTTAAAATGATCTTCAGGGAGTGGTTTACTGAAAATATCAGCCAACTGAAATTCAGTAGATACGAAGGATATTGATACATCACCTTTCTCCACATGATCTCTTATGAAATGATGTCTCACATCAATGTGCTTGGCTCTTGAGTGCTGCACAGGATTCTTAGTAATGGAAATAGCACTTGTATTATCACATTTTATAGGGATACCTTTCAGATCAATCCCAAGATCTCCGAGCTGTTGTGCTATCCAAAGAATCTGAGAGCAACATGCACCAACCACAATGTACTCGACTTCTATATTTGATAAGGCCACTGAATTTTGTTTCTTAGAGTGCCAACTGATCAAGGAAGACCCTAGAAGTTGGCAGCATCCTGAAGTGCTTTTTCTATCAACCTTATAGCCAGCAAAGTCTGCATCTGAATAGCCTATTAAATGAAAGTTACTCTGCTTGGGATACCAGAGTTCAAGGTCTTGAGATCCATTTAGATATCTGAAAATTCTCTTCACAACAATAAGGTGAGACTCTTTTGGGTCAGCTTGGAACCGAGCACACATACAAACACTGAACATTATATCTGGTCTACTCCTTTTGGTTCACATTCATACCTCTATACTCCTTTTGGTTCACATTCTTACCATTCTTATCTTGATCAAGGAAGAGTGTGGAACTCATAGGGGTCTTTGCTACCTTCGATTGTTCCATCTTGTATTTCTTAAGCAAATCCCTTGTGTATTTCCCTTGATTTAGAAAGATTCACTTATTTGTTCGATGAACTTGTAGATCGAGAAAGAAGTTTAATTCTCCCATGAGGCTCATTTCAAATTCCCTGCACATAATCTCAGAAAACTCCTTGCAAAGAGAGTTGTTAGTAGCACCAAATGATATATCATCAACATATATTTGAACAATCAGAAGGTCATTTCCAAGGGTTTTGATGAAGAGAGTTTTATCAATCAACCCCCTTTGAACACCATTTTCAAGAAGATATTTGGACAGTCTCTCATACCAAGCTCTTGAGGCTTGTTTGAGACCATAGAGAGCTTTGTCCAATTTATAAACATGATTAGGAAATTCTTCACTTTCGAAACCTGGAGGTTTAGCAACAAAAACTTCCTCTTCCAAGAACCCATTTAGAAATGCACATTTGACATCCATTTGAAATAGCTTGATACTCATAAAAGATGCAAAAGCAATTAGTATACGTATGGCTTCTAACCTTGCTACGGGAGCAAATGTCTCCTCGTAGTCTATACCTTCTTCTTGATTATATCCTTGAGCAACAAGCCTTGCTTTGTTTTGAATGATTTTGCCTGCTTCATCCAACTTATTCTGGAACACCCATCTAGTTCCAATGACTGATTGATGCTTTGGTCTAGGTTGGAGAGTCCACACCTTGTTCCTTTCAAACTCATTTAGCTCGTTTTGCATGGTCGTGATCCAGTCCGAGTCTTTGAGTGCTTCAGCTGGGGTTTTTGGTTCTACAAGAGAGACAAACGCATAGAAAGCACATAGATTCTTTAATCTAGATTGAGTTTGTATACCAGAGGATGGGTCTGATATGATGTCTTGAGCTGAGTGTGAGGATGCATGTTTGAACTTTCGTTGCTTTGGGCCTTGATCATTCGAGACAGTAGCATGCCTTTCTTCAAGGTCTTGAGAGACATTTTGAGAGTTGGATTCCTCATTAACTATATCCAGATTCTTTAGTTCCTTCTCAAGGTCTTGAGATAGCTTGTTAGTATCTTGGATCTGTTCTTGCATGTTTCTTTCTTGGTCCTTCTTGTTCTCAGTCTTCCCTTCTTCTTTTCCATCCGAATCATGGTGATTTAGATTGAGATCTGCAAAACTTTCACTTAACACACCATTATTTCTTTCTTCGAATACCACATGGATACTCTCCTCAACAATTTTGGTGCGCTTGTTATAAACTCTATAAGCTTTGCTATTAGTAGAGTAAGCAAGAAAGATACCTTCGTCACTACGTGCGTCAAACTTCCCAAGCTTATCTTTGCCATTATTATGAACAAAGAAAGTACATCCAAATGGTTTAAAATAAGAAATGTTAGGCTTTCTTCCTTTGAAAAGTTCATAAGGAGTCTTTTTTAAAATAGGGCGAATTAAACATCGATTCAAAATATAATTAGTCGTGTTAACAGCCTCTGCCCAATACTACTTTGGCAAACCATTTTCCAAAAGCATTGTCCTAGACATGTCCTCCAAAGTGCGGTTCTTTCGTTCCACAACTCTGCTTTGTTGAGGAGTCCTAGGAGCTGAAAAGTTGTGAGATATTCCATTTTTGGCACAAAACAAGTCAAATTTAAGTTGATCAAATTCTCTACCATGATCACTCCTAATGGAGACAATAGGTATGTTTTTCAAGGTCTGCAACTCCTTATAAAGTTTGGAAAATTCGAACAAAGCCTCTGATTTTTCTCTTAAAAATGAAATCCAAGTAAAACGAGAGAAATCATCATTGATAACTAGGATGTATTGTTTTCCCTTTAGAGATTTGATGCGCATAGGTCCACACAAGTCCATATGTAACAACTTAAGAGGGCGAGAGGAACTTACAACCTTTTGGGGTTTGAAGGAACCACGTGTCTGTTTACCTCTTGTAAATGCATTGCATAGTTCTTCTTTCTTGAAGTTCAGGTCAGGCAACCCTCGAACAAGATCTCTTGCTTTAAGTTTATTGAGAGTGTGCATGCTTACATGACCTAGTCTTCTATGCCATAGACTGGGATCTTCTGTCAAGACCTTGAGACACTTGAGTTTTGTACCTGTAATATGGTTAGCGTTTACTGCATAAGTGTTATTATGCCTGTGAGCTGTGAGGATCAGATCACCAGTCTCTTCATTCATGACTTCGCACTTGTGTCTGTCAAAGGCCACTTTGTTTCCTTTGTCACACAACGATACCAACAATGTTGCACTTTCCTTTATCATCAAGAGTAATTGTTCCAGTGGTTTGCTCTTTAAGATCTTGAAATAGAGATTTCTTTCCACTCATGTGTCGTGAGCATCCACTGTCCATTATCCATTTTGGCTCCTTGTTCTTGGTGATATCTTGTAAGACAAACATCATCCTTTCCGGCTAGACCAATACATAGTTTTAGATTCATAATGAGGATAGACCATATTAGGTAGTCTTGTCCCTTTATGAACCCAAACTTGTCTTATCTGCTCATTAAGTCGAACTGGAAATGTGTTTCTAATGATGTGGGGATCTTTTCATCTATATGGACAAGTTTCCTTTACATGCCCTTTCTTGCAGTAGTAAAAACAAGTACATGAGCGCCAATTGCCTTTAGCCTTAACAAAAGTGGTACTAGGTTTATTTGGAAAGTTCTTGTTGTAGCCAATACCACTTCTATTAATAGAGAGTTGTTGTTCACCCAACATCTTGTCAAGATCGGCTTTTGATCTAGTGAACTGTATAAGTGAAGTCTGCTAGTCTTGACACTTATCGGTCAGCTTTGCCTTCTCCTTCTCTAAATCATCATTACAATTCTTTAGAGAGGAGAGGCTTTGCTTGAGATCAAAATTCTCTGAGCTCAAGGTCTTGACTTTAATGTCAAGGGCGGAGCGAGAAGTTTCAAGATTTCTCATTTCCAGCGACATATCATTAATACATTTCTGTTGATCTTTCAGCTTTTCTTTCAAGGTGTTGTGTTCACTACTGTAAGCTTTTTCATTAGATATCATATTTCTTAGAACTTTAGAAAGAACATCAGGAGGACTATTCATCAAGTTTCTTACCATTTGTTGAAGATCTTGACTTCTGGATCCTTCGTATTCAGCCATAAGACACAGATTTGCCTGATCTTCTTCAGTGTCTGAGTCACTTGACAAATCTGAGTCACTCCAGGTGGCGAGCATAGCCTTTTCTTTTGCTCATTCCTACTGAATTTGTTCCTTTTCTTCATAGGACATTCTTTCATGAGATGATCTATTTCACCACACTCAAAGCAGGTTAGGACTTTCGGTTTCTTCGAGGAGTTAGGTGATTTACCTTTGAATCTCGATGATCTAGCATTTTTTCTGTTGGAGAATTGCTTTTTCATTTTCGAAATTCGTGTTAATCATCGTGTGATGAGGGCAAATGGATCATCCTCGTCATCAATCTCGTTGCCATAAGATTGTAATTGATCTTTCTTTGCCTTGAGAGCAAGGTTCTTTGTTGTTGAAGGTACTTTTCCATCTTCCTCGTTTAGTATCATCTCATGAGTAATAAGTTTTCCAAGAAGATCATCTAATGGCAGTGTTGTAAGATCTTGAGTTTCCTCAATTGCAGTAACCTTGGGACCCCATTTGGCTTTTGGGAGGCTCCTAAGAACCTTCCTAACTTTCTCTGGGTTGGAGAATGTTTTTCCAAGCGAGTCTAGGTTGTTTACAATTTGAGTGAATCTCGTAAACATCTCCTTCACTGTCTCATCACGATTCATCTTGAATATCTCGTATTGTCTGAGAAAGATATTGATCTTAATCTCTTTGACTTGACTAGTGCCTTCATATGTCACTACAAGCTTGTCCCAAATGTCCTTGGCACTCTTGCAAGCTCAGACACAGTTAAATTCATTAGCATCAAGAGCACAATATAGTAAATTCATAGCTTTGAAATTCTTAGCAATGTTCTCCAGGTCGGTTTGAGCGAATTCAGCTTCGGTTTTCTTGACTTCTTTTCCATCGACAATCTTCATTGGAACGTGTGGCCCTTTTTTGACAAGGTCCCATAGTGCAAGGTCTTGATCAATGATGAAAATCTGCATCAGTGATCTCCAGTGGACAAAGTTATTGCCACAAAACAGAGGAGGTCTGTTGGTTGATCTCCATTGAGCAAATCCTCCATCACCTATGGTAGACATGCTGAAAACTCACAAGATTGTTAGATCAAAAAGCAGTGAGCCAAGCTCTGATACCAATTGAAGAGTCCATAAGGCGATGAATAATACTCTAGAAAGGGAGGGGGGGATGAATAGAGTATGGATAATTTTCGCAACTAAAGAAATTTAAATGCAGTAAGCAAAGCAACTTGTCAAGACCTTGATATAGCTTATCAGGACTTGACTAAGTGAGATCGAATAAGATAAAGTAAATGTGGAATATAAAAGATGAACACACGAATTGTTAACGAGGTTCGACACGAACTTGGCCTACGTCCCCGCCTAGGGTTATCCAACCCGTAGGATTCAAACACTTCTTATTTCACTTCACTTGAGCCTAGAACTTCCTAGAGAAACTACCCTTTCTCTATACAAAGCCTCACCGCTTCTAATCTAGCTCTCAACCTTACAAGTGAAATAAAAGCTCACACCACACACCAAGTGTGTTTGATCGAGTATAAAATACTCTAAATGTAAGATGAATGAATTGTACAATAAGTGCTAGTGTTTCCCTCAACTCTCAAACAATAAATAACACTTAGGCTTTTGGAGAACGTAAGAGAGAAACTAAGATGACGAATGCTTTAGGATGCTATGAATGCTCGAGTACTTGCTTAGGTGAATGTAGTGCTCTTGCCTTCGTCTTTATATAGCTAAATGCCTTCGAGAACTTTTTGGAGGGATGACCGTTTGAATTTCAAAATCTTTCCAAGACATTTGAATTCTTTCCGATTGTGAACCTTCCAAAGTTGTAGTAGCAATCCTCTCCATGATAATGCTTGATCGGATATGTATAGGATCTTTCCTTGTATGGCACATGATATCCTTAAAAATCATACATAATGCATCTAACACACAAAATGGGTTAGGGGAGAAACATATATATAGGTTAAGACCAAATCGAATATCATGGCCCAAAGTGAGGCCCATGATATAGTTAGGCCCAACAAAGTTGGCCTCGAATCATTTCTTGTAAAAAGAACAAGTCAATAGATAAATGTACAAGAACGCATCCAAACATTTTAGTCTGGGTTTCAAGGCCTTGAAACCCAACCTTTTGTCTTTCATCATCCTTTAGATCACCTGTACATTAGTTCTCAAGATTTTACAATCAAGGTGGAGTCTTCAGTATCAAAGTAATAGAAACAACTATACAAAAGTGGTAGTAAACAATGGATACGAGGCAAATATAGGGTAAATGATCACCACAATGACGCGTTAATAGATTAATATCAATGTTCATGCTACATTGTCTGAGTTTGTTGAAGGTAAGTTGTCTAAGGTAATTGCGAATCTCATTTCAGTTTCAACGCAAATGTTTCTAAATTGGTTAACAATCTCATTTCGGACTCAAGCAACTAATAAAACCAGGAGTGTTAGAGTGAGAAAGCATGAGAGAGAAACTCACTTATGAGGGTTTCTCTTTTCTTGCTTTGCTCATCTCGTTTTGGCTCCTCCATCTATTTTTTGTGATTTCAATCTAATCCTTTGTGATTTTTGGGATTAGATTATGTTTGTTTGGGCATGAGGGGGTTGACGGTGCGGCTGAGGTGTTCCGCTCGGGGTTGTCGGGGTGGTGTTGAGGGTGAAGTGGGTTTCTCCTTTTCTCCTTCCGGATTTTGGGTGGTTCGTGGGTGGCTATTGGGGCCGGATCTGGTGTTTCCGCTCTGCCGGATCTGCTCTCCCACCCTTTCCTCGGTTCGCGCTTCGGTCAGATCTGACTCGCTTGGTGGGGCTAATCCGGTGTCCGGCGTCCACTGGTTGTCCTGGCTGGTGGAGAGGTCTTGGGACGTGAACCTGTTGAGTCGTGGCTTGAATCGTCGGCCGGTCCAGGTTTGCCAAGACGCTACAGCGCGGGGTCGCCTTGTGGGTGCGGGTGGTCGTGTTTCGTCTCCTCTGGGTCAGATCTGATGTGGGTGGTCTCCATCGGTTCCGGCAAGTTTGGAGGTGTTGGGTGAGGGCTTGGGTCGGGGATCTGTGGGGTGGGAGCCGCTCCATCCAGGCTCTTCCGGGTCCTGTCTTGCTCCTTTCCCGACGTCCTCTTTGCTTTGGTAGGGTCTGATTTCCTTGGTTGTTGTCGTTGGTGCTGGGTGACTGAGAGGTGCGGTGCCGACGTCTAGGATCTGTTTGCTTCTTCTCTTGCCCTTTTCTCCTTCCTCCAACACCTTATCTATTGAGCGTGTGCTGAACTCCGGGTCGTTTTTGGGAGGTGAGGGGCTGGTGGTGAGGTTGGTGGCTGTTTGGATCTTGGCGGGTGGCTCGTTTGGTGCGCCTGTGAAGGGGCTGTTCGTGGGTGTTCAGTGGTGGCTCGCTGTTGAATTTGTGGTGGCTAACATCGCCGTCGTTTGGGTGCTGCTCAGTTTCCCTGTCGCTTGGGCCGACCTCTATTATTCTGTAACAGATGAGCTGATTGCTAGGTGTGGCTCGGTGGCTCGATGGATGTGTGGTGCGTGAGGGATGGCTGCTGAGGTGTGCTGGTCAATGGCGTGGTTAGGCTCTATGTGTGGGGCCCATCACTTTGCGTGTTCTGGTGGTCTTAGTTGGCCTTGGCCTTTGCTTTTGTAAAGCTGCAAAAAGCTTTCTTTTTGTCTTTTTATATTTGCATTGGGCTTGGTTTGACTTTCTTAGTTGTATAATTGAATTTGTGGGTGGGTTTTATGAGTAGCACGTGAGTGTGTAAGACTTTGTGCGGGGTATTGAGAGCGAATTTTGGTGATATGTTGTGGCACGTGGGATTGTGGGGTAGTACTTTTGTGGGAAGAAATATGTGTGGGTAGTATCATTTTACCTAAGATCCTTGGTATGATCTTATTTTCTGTTACTCCTTGGCTTTATGCCACCATCTATATATTTACCGTTTCAGGACTCAAGCAACTAATTCAGACCCTTTAAGTTCTTAGAATTCCTAATGAAAATCACATCAACGTCGCCTTTCGGTCTCCGTCAATATCACAATCATTCAAAATACCTATGAAAATCTATGAATCCTCAAGAAGTTCAATTTCACTTTCGATCAACTAAACTTTGGGTTCCATCCTATAGTTCTGATGGATTCTAGTTGCCTTTCGGTCTCATTTCACTATATAAATTCCAATTTAGGGTTTCCGTCTTTCGATTTCAAACCCTAAATAAGTTCTAACTAATTTTCCTCAATTAGAGGTGGCGCAATAGGATTAAATCACAAATCAACAGACAAACGAATATCAATCTCAACGCTACCAAATCATCGTCGGGATCACCTAAACCCTAGAACGGAGAAATAAAACAAGCATAATATAATAAAATGAAATAGATTATAGAAAAAAAATAGATCAAAGTTTAGAATAAAATGTAAACTGAAATTTTTGTCCTCGATCTAGAGCGCAATACAGAAAACAATGAAAGCAAAACCTAAACTAATCGGCCGAAGCCATGCCTCTGAAAAATAAAAACCACCTCGATCCCCTTCGAACAATAGTACGAAGTATATATATTTTAAACTTATTAAAATTGTGGTCTCAACCTATTGATAATGCATATCTTAGATAGACATTATAGGCATTTTTAGGCTAGTTAGGTTGCATTTAGGTAGTGGTTTGAAGTTAATTTGCTTCTTGTGATTATTTTGGAAGAATTCGGATTCTGCACAAATTTGTGGTTATATTGCAAAGATGGATTCGAAGACCATTGAGAGATGCAATGACCTTGGAGTGAATACAAGAAGCAAGAAATGAAGAGAAGAAACAACAGATGTGGTGCTCCTCCCAGATTCTAGCAGCAAAGTATGCAGCGAGCAGGATGCCACGACCACAACATACATGTCGCGGCTGCCGCGAGTAGTGGAGCAGCGGGCATTGGTCAATCACGCATGCAGTGACCGCAACACATATGAGAGTGACGCGTTTTGATTAATGGAACCCTAGTTATTTGTTATTTCATTTTGGCCGACTTGAACCCTTTTGAGGCCGAATGTTATTAGTTTTCATTCACTTCTATTCAATTCACTTTCTCATCAGACAGTTAGAGATTGAGCGATGTTTTCTATGAGGAGCTAAACTCATCTGTTCTGCCTACGATTTAAAGCTTTATTTGGATTGATTGTGACTTTCTAATTCTCGTTCCAAAATTCCTTGATTGAATGCTTCAACTTCTTTGTGCTTATTGATTGATTGTTTTCTTCTATCTTGTCTGGCCAACTTTATAGATCAATTCAATTGCTAGGGTTTTGTAGATTCCTGGTTGTGAACCTTAACCTGAGTAGCAAACTTGTTCCTTTAGGGATGGTTGAACTAATTGAATGAGTAAGAAGTTGGATTTGTTGTTAAATCCCTCTTTATGGAATGCAAATACCTTGGTTAATCTCTAAACTTAAAGCTATCAATTGGGTTAAATCCTTCTTTAGGTACTGTTCAATTGATAAGGGTTTCTAGGACTGATTGGACTAGTAGTAACTATATTAGGTTGGGACAAGGGCAATCATAGGAAATCAAAAAGGACGAGAAGAAGTTAACAGGATCGTTTCAACCAAATAAAATGGAAAATTGTAGTTAGAACTGTTTCTCGCAATTGATTGCATCAAAACCATTTACTTTTGCTTTCGTCAATCCGCTTTGATTAAAGGTGGATCTTTTACACTAAAAAAAACCCTTTGGTTACTTATTTGGCATCTAAATCATACTTGAACAACAAATTTCCCTGTGGATCGACCTCCTACTTATTGTTATACTAGTTATATGTTTGAGTTTTACTTTGACGGAACAACGACAGGTTTTCCTCCCGTCAAATTTGGCGCCGTTATCAGGGAAATTTCTTTATTCTTGTGTGTTTTGGTGCTGATCTTTGGTATGGACCGTCTTATATGGTCCATACCCGTGCTGCTAATTCTTCTTTGTTGCCATTTGATTAAGAGATCGAAAGGACCCTTTCTTCCTTAAGGCGAGAAACTCGTGATCTCTTTCGCGAGTTACCTTTTGATCAAGGAGAAAGTACAGCAGAGATGGCTAACGAAGCAAATCGCACTTTGAAGGAGCTTTCTGCTCATGATTTGACACAGCAACCCTTGGCAATCCAATTCCCTGCGCTAGGGAAAGAAGTCAACTTTGAGCTGAAATCTAGGGTAGTTCATCTACTACCCAAGTTCCATGGGTTGAGTGGGGAGGACCCCCACAAGCATCTGTCTGAGTTCCACAATGTGGTAGTTGGGATGAAACCTGAGAACGTCACTGAAGATCAAATCAAGCCGAGAGCCTTTCCCTTCTCTTTGAAGGATAAGGCGAATGAGTGGTTCTTCTATCTACCTCTTAGGACTATAGCAACTTGGGCTGAGATGAAGAGAGTCTTTCTAGAGAAATACTTTCCTGTGACCAAACTTAATGCCTTGAAAAGGGCAATCAGCATCATGAGTACTTTGAGTGATTTAAGAAACTTTGCGCTAGCTGCCCGTGCCATGGCTTCTCACGGAAGGATTTGGTCTTGTTCTTGCTCAATGAGCTTACTAATGATGGGCGCAAAATGGTGAATTCTTGTTGTGGGGGAAACATGTTGAATAAGACGCCGTTGCAGCTTGGGATGTGTTTAAGGAGCTCTCTGAGGGCTCTAGGCAATTCAACAAGAGCATTCGTGCAAGGGGTGTACTTTTGGTTGATGCTCGTGTGGCTGCACTACAGACTAACATGACAGAGGTGAAGGAGATGATCAAGAAGTTGGTAATTGATAGAACACCTCAGTAGTTGAAGGCATGTGGAATCTGCAATGAATTCGCTCATCCTACGGATATGTGCCTGCTTCTGCAAGATCCTAACTTAGAGTTGAATGTCGTTGGGAACTTTGCTCCACAAAGGCATAAACAAGGAAATTTTGGAAATCCTGGGTTCTTCAACAACAACAACAATTACAACAAAGGATATCAGCAGGGCTATAGGAACTACCAAGCCCCTTTCAATTAGCAAGGGGGCAACAGGTAAGACTCTAACAACAATTTGAACCTCGACAAGGAGGCCAACCGTAGACCAATGTGGCTACCGAGGATCCTCTACAGACTTTGTCATGGTTGTGGTCTTGAAGGTTGAGAAACAACAATCGGATCGGATCACAAACATGGAAAACCAAATGAGTCAACTCATTCAAGTCCTAAGTGCAAAAGAGGAAAACAATTCAGGAAAGCTTCCATCGCAAACGATTGCGAATCCTAAGGAGAATGTCAGCGCTATAACACTTAAGAGTGGAAAGGAACTGATTGAAACACCTCAAAAGGATGACGAGGAGACTATGGACAAAGAGATAGAGGTCGTGGAAGAAGAGGGCGGCCGCTGCACAGTGCGGCAGGTGTCGCACCCATGCAGCGACTGCGGCATGACACAAGAGCAGTGGCGCAGCACATACAAGGCCAAACACGACCCCAGTGCTAGGTATGTCTACTCCTTCTTCTTCTCCTCCTCCTTCTTCTTCATTACCTCAGGAGATCCCAAAGTCGATTCCACCTTTTCCGGAAGCTCTGAAAGACACAAGAAGGTATGAAAACGATAAGAAGATCTTCAAAACGTTTAGTAAGTACGAGGTAAACATTCCTTTGCTTAATTTGATTAAAAGCATTCGTAGATATGCGGAATTTTTTAAGGAACTTTGCACTATCAAGCGGAACCAGAAGCTGGAAGGTAAGCAAATGGTTAAGGTAAGTGAACATGTCACTGCTGTATTTCAGAAGCGGTTGCCTGAGAAGTTAGTGATCCTGGTATGTTTGCGATTCCATGTGTGATAGGTGATACTAAATTTGACAAATCCATGTTAGATATAGGTGCATCTTTTAATGTCATACCTTCTCATGTTTATCATGCCTTGGGATTGGGACCTCTGAATGATACTCGGGTAGGAATTCAACTTGATGATCGCTCTACTATTTACCCGAAAGGGATTGTTGAGGATGTCTCGGTTATGGTTGACAACTTGATATTCCCTGCTGATTTATTTGTGATTGATATGGGTTCTGGTAACAATGAAGACCCTATTCTATTGGGCAGACCTTTCCTGAAAACTGCTATGACCATGATTGATGTCTATTCAGAGTATTTTACTATCACTAGTACAGATTTGCCTTCTATTGGGTCTTTTTTTATGAAACAGACGAGAGTTATGGAACTCCTTTTATTCGCTTAGCTGACAGATATCTCTCAAGGGTTTTTTTAAAAACTCCCGAGAAAAAACATTCGGTAAGAGGTTTTTAAAAAAAACTCCCGAGAGAACTCGTTTTTAACCTACCAGTTTCTTGTGACGCTATCAGGAGTTATTTAAAACCCCTGAAAGATATCTAAAGGGAGTTTTTTTTAAAAACACCCGAGAAAAGGTAAGGTTTTTTTTTTAAAAAAAAAGGTTTTGTAACCGGTTTAACCGATTAGAAAATCCTCTTTTAAAAAAAGCATTTATAAATACAAATCTGCAACCAAAATCATTTCTACCTTGTTTTGAACTGGTAACATAATTACAAGCTCCGTTGTAAACATCAAACACATTTTATAGGCCATAAATGAGATACATTGTTCAAAGATCATGCTACATGGAGATGAATGTAATAGAACCTCATCAATGTTTATGTACTTCTCAACTAGCGATGTCCAAATGCTATCCACCTCATCTTTGACCGTTGATTTTGAGGGTATCTTTTCAACAAATGACACTAGAAGCATGCAGGTGAACTGAGACAAAAAAAGATGATATGAGATAATGAATTAGATGGCCTAATGGTTTCTTGAACTAGTTTTTATTGGTCTTTGCAACTAACAGTTGTATAAATAATAAAGTGTCGAGCAAAGTACCTTGTATCCAAAACATACAAGATAACAATAATCATGTGGTCGGTTAACTCATAAATGACGCTCCATTGGGCCGTAACCAAGCATGCATCATCTCATGAGCCAAGAGAATAAGTATAGCTGGGGAGTCCAAAAGAGAATAAGTATAGCTGTTACTTCACATTGGCAGATCAGCTTGTATGTCTCAATTATCATCTCTATGATACCGTAACCTACTCCAAATCACGGCCTCCTTGATCCCTGTTCAAATCGTCAGTCAATTGAGAAATTTAATGACCTTGAAATATTCAAATAATTAAAGTTATTTTTTTCTTTTTGAGTGCACAAATATGGTAATAGGAAACATAGCTCCTATTGTGCTGATAGTTTTTTCTTCTGATACGTAGACTCCTCTTGTCTCAGGTAAGTGATGATGCCCCTACCACCAAGAAAAATAACATTATGTAAACAGTAGGATTACTCGAGCGATAAAGATGTTTGATCATATATGTGAAATGCACGTACATTCTTTTCTCCCTCCATGGATTCGTTAAGCGCTTCCCTGTCCACTAGCATCAACATTACCTGCTGCTTAACGTTCATGCTAATCCTTCATAGAATTCCCGAATCTCAAGGTAACGAGGTTGGCATTCATGGGTATCAATGATTGATGAGTCCAATTACTCAAGGCATAACCTCCTCTCATCATCGAGAATCAGATATTGGGCAACCCTAGGCTGCAGAAAGAGTCCTGATCAGAGTGTCCGATATGTCCCAAGAAACCAATGAGAGAATATGAGATAAATAGAAGTAACAATTGCAACATAGATGCAAGGTTTTTATATATTCTTTCTAATTAAAAAGACTAGAAACAACAAGTGTACTCTCTCATTAAAACGACTGAGAGAGTTAATAATTCCTTTAATTCTACCCGATCTCCATATTTTTTTAAACTGCAACTAACCTCAAATTGCTATGATGATATCACAATATCACCAGTCAAAGATAGAATCGTCGAACAAGAAGTTTTGCAATCTGATTGATCTAAATTAGAGGGTGAATATAGAAGAACCTACACTGAATCATTGAAGAGGGTGGAGACCCAGCTGTAGTTTAGAAATATATGTATCTGCCAAGAAAACAGGTAAGGTATACACCAGGAATCTATCATAAAATCAAATAAATGCAGAAAACGGGTAAGCATGATTGAGAAAATGGGTAGGTATACAAATGCCTGCAACACCTGAAGCACCGAGACCTGCGACACCTGCAAACCCCAATTAGTGGGACAACACAGATTCGTACGGGAGAGGGTGAACACTGCAGGAGGAGAGGGTGAAGAACGACAGAGGCTGAAAAGCAGTACGAACCTGTCACGGAGTGCGAATGCAGCGTCTGACAACCTCTGCAATTGACAAGGGTGCCGATGGCGAGCGACAAACACATTCTGTACTAGTGAATAAGGAATGAAATAAAACCTTGAATGAAGTTACAACATCCTGCCACTCCTTAATTAATCCTGACCTAAGATAATAATCCAAAGGCAACTTGGGTCAATGTCGTAAGTCATAATAAAAATGCCTCAAAACCTAAGATTAACACAGAAATCCATGGAAACCTATATCGTTATTTCAAGTAACCAAACAAACTCATGCTTTTACAACATAAAAGGGATCTGTGAAATTGAAAAACTTAGCAAATTTCATAGATAATAATGGAAATAGAGCTTGTAAATTCAGCCCTAAATTTTGGGGCAATGTCCTCCTTCAATTTTGATGGAAGGGTTAGGGTTAGATACTAACCAAGAGAGAGAGAGAGAGAGAGAGAGAGAGAGACTTACCGGGCAAGGACAAGCAGAGTTGTCGGCGATGAATTGGAGCGACGGAGCTCAGGGGATGGGATCCAGATCTAGAGGCTCCGCTTGGTCGCTTCGAGTTCACAACTGGCAAATTGGGAGGGGATGAATTGCAAGATCAAATACTTACTACTGTCATGTCTATGTGCAAGAACACAGGCACTGCCCAGACTGGTCTGTCCGTCTTCTTCTTCTCTTGGCGTCAGAAGCTTCATTTGATCGACGCCCCTCTAATTGTCAAGGCTCCCTGCAAGGAAGAAGAAAGAGAAGTTTTGAGATAGAACAAAGTTAGAGAGAAACTGGTTTCGGGATCGACGGTTTTGGCTTTTGACAGCAAAACCTACCTATTTCACGGGAGTTTTTAAAATAACTCCCGAAAATATGGCACAAGATTGCTTTGATTTGGAGTGCATTGATGAGATGGAGGTCGCTTTACATGCCTCTATAGATGAAATTTCTAGAGATTTTGCTTTATCATCTAATCTGCAGGAGGCTATATTGGGTTTAGACCATCGATCTCACACCTATGTGTCACCAAGGGAAGAACGCATCGAGCTGACCATATCAAGTGAAAAGCTTCTCTCTTCCATTGTCCAGGCGCCTGATATCAAATTGAAACAACTCCCTAGTCATCTTAAATATGCTTTTCTTGGTGAGAATGATACTTTGCCTGTCATTATTTCTAACAAACTCACTTTTGAGCAGGAGGAGCGATTGGTGACTGTCTTGAAGGAGAACAATGAGGCGTTAGGATGGACGATTGCAGATATTAAGGACATCATTCCTACCCTCTGCATGCACAGAATACTTCTGGAGGATGATGTCAAGCCATCTAGGCAACCTCAGCGGAGACTCAACCCGCCAATGATGGAAGTGGTAAAGAAAGAGGTGTTGAAGCTTCTTCAAGCAGGTATGATCTTTCCCATCTCTGATAGCAAGTGGGTAAGTCCCACTCAGGTTGTTCCTAAGAAGGGGGGTATCACTGTCGTTGAGAATCAGGATGGTGAGTTGGACCCTAGCAGGGTCCAAGCTGGATGGAGAGTATGTATTGACTATCATAAGCTAAATGTGGTAACTCGCAAAGACCACTTTCCTTTACCCTTTATTGATCAGATGCTTGAGCGTCTTGCTAGTCGCTCTTTTTATTGCTTCTTAGATGGCTATTCAGGATATTTTCAGGTACCAATAGCACCGGAGGATCAAGAGAAGACGAGATTTACATGCCCCTTTGGCACTGTTGCATATCGCAGAATGCCTTTTGGGTTATATAACGCACCTAGGACCTTCCAACGGTGTATGGTGAGATCATTTTCTGAGTATGTAGAACATTTTATAGAGGCATTCGTGGATGAATTTACTGTGCAGGGAGATAACTTTGTTACTTGCTTACACCATTTGTCACTAGTACTTAGACGGTGTGTAGACACCGACTTAGTTCTTAACTCTGAAAAGTGTCATTTTATGGGTGAGCAAGGTATTGTTTTGGGTCATATCGTGTCTAGCAGGGTTCTTGAGGTTGACAAGGCTAAGATTGATATCATTCAGTCTTTGCGTTACCCCACCAATGTGCGCGAAATTCGTTCGTTTTTAGGCCATGCATGGTTCTATCACAGGTTTATCAAGGATTTCTCTAAGATTTCTACACCTCTTTGTGATTTACTCAAGAAAGAAGTAGATTTTGACTTTGATGACATGTGTAGAGTAGCTTTTGATGAGCTAAAAGTTCGCCTGACAAGCGCCCCTATAATTCAGGCACCCATATGGTCTCCACCCTTTGAGATTATGTGTGATGCTAGTGACTATGCAGTAGGTGCTGTCTTGGGACAAAAAGAAAGAAGAAGTTGTCATGTCATCTACTATGCCTCCACGACTCTGAATGGAGCGCAAAGGAACTACTCAACCATAGAGAAAGAGCTTCTAGCCGTGGTCTTTGCCCTGGAGAAGTTTCGCACCTATCTCCTAGGAGCTAAGGTAATTGTCTTCACTGATCACGCCGCTCTTTGTTATTTGTTAACTAAAAAAGAAGCGAAACCTAGATTGATTCGATGGATCTTGCTCTTGAGCGATTTTGATATCGAAATCAAAGATAAGAAAGGTGCATAGAACTTAGTAGCGGACTGGTGCAGGACGAGCGTCGTTGGAACTTTCACCCTTTGCCAAATAGTAATAATATCCAAACTTAAATACAAACCAATAGTTTAGGCAACCAATCACTTGATTAACCAAATAACTACTAGTATAGCGATGAAGTCCGGTGTCGAACCCACAGAGAGAATCGATTTCTTATTCAATAACTCTAAGCAAAGAATCTTATAGCAAAGCAATGATTTGTAAAAAATGGCAAATATGTAAAAGTAACAAGATTTATGATCGCAAAGTAAATTGATATCCAAGTAGAAAGAAAGTTTCACCAGCAATTCTCTGACAATGGTTGGAATTCATGGTCCTCGGATTGATCTATTAATTATTCATATTGCTAGGTCTACTTGACTAAAGTTGAGATATCCGCAGAGATTCACTCATCTTATTCAATATCACTAAAGAATAGCATTAGGGACTCAAGTAATCAAGACCAATTGGCACATTGACTCAACTCAATTAAGACTAATAGGTGCATACCGAACTTAGCCCTAATCGAATCTACACAACATAGATCAATTGAAATCATCCACTACAAATACAAAGAGACATCACTATCATCAATACCTTTGTTTGCTATCGAGAAAACAACAACGAATTCATAGCTAAGATGCAATTCCTAGCATCTTGATCAGGCATAGAAAGGAACACAAATATAAATTAAGCACAAGATGATAACTAAGAACATGAATAATCAAATAGAATAAAATCCTCACAATCCAAACAACCATCTCTTCGAATCACAGACGAAACTATAAATTTAGCAACTCATAGGCCAATTCTCTCTCTAACAACTACTTCCTCTCCTCTCCCTATGAAAGGAACCAAAAAAGCAACTAATAATGCTTCCTAAGAGTCTGCAAAACCCTAGTAGGAAATAGAATAGAATAATATAAAATAATGTCTTTGGATCCAAAACCGCGTATCCGGAGAACTGGGCAAAAACGGGCACCGTGCAAAAGGCGGCTGGCTCCATCTATGCATTGTCCGTCGTTCCTCAATTGTCTTAAATAGCTTCCAATGGCGTGCTTCCTTTCTCCTCTTTAGCTCATCCTCTAGCCTCCATATGCTCCAACACATGCTTCTTAAGCTCTTCCCAAAGTCCATCCAAGGTCGGAATGTAATTCTGCAGAATAAACACTAAAAACACATAGATTCTGAACTCAAATACTTCATAAGTAATATACGGAACTAGACTCAAAACATAGCAAAAAAACTACCTAATAGTGATAAGAAATACCTATAATGCCTATATGAAATATGCATTATCAAATCCCACCACACTTAACTCTTGCTTGTCCTCAAGCAACCATAAAGCAAAACATCATTTACGCATCCCAAAGGAAATCTTTCATAATTTTACTCATCAAAAGCAAAATCATCAAGAGTGCAAATATAATCAAACATATAAACGTCATCACATGTATATATGGGATCAAGTTGCTTACATGCTCAAAAATCAACCTTACCAAGGATAAAATGTGTATCTCTCAATGTCATGTGTTTAGGCTTTAAGCACACACTCACCTTAATTCCATATACAAGCATCAACTCAAATATTGACATTTATATCACAAAATCTCCACTGGATACATCAATGCAGAAATAAGGACATCAAGAGAACTTTCACTCAATGGAAACCTTCATAGAATATTTCATTCGGCGGGGTTGAAATGGGGATTGGTAGAAACATAAGGGCAAGGAATTGTATTTGGTCATGTGGTGCAATAAATTCCGGGAAAATAAGATTCCAAAACTCCCAACATAACACAAGTCAAATCAATGACATCAAGCTCACAAATGCACAACATCTCTCATTATTATCAAAATAACTCCAAAAACATCTCTTAACTCATCAACTCTCATCTCATCTCGTCTCATCTCATCTCATCATCTCACATATCATGCAATCTCAACACCCAACCACTAAGACTTATAACCAACATACATCCAATTCTTCCTCATTATGCAAAATAAGATAAATGGCTCTTTTATTATTCTTCTTTTTTTTTCGGATTTCGTTTTTTTTTTGTCTTTCTTGAGCCAAAATACATGAAATTCAAATGCATAAGAATGAGGGGCTAAATAAGCACATGAAATTAGGGGTGGGCACAAATCCCGCAAATCCCGGTCCCGTCCCGATCCCGGTGGGATTTCGGAAAAAAATAGTGAATCCCGTCCCGCAAAAATTATACGGGACGGGACGCGGGACGGCCCGTCCTAATTCCACAAATTCCATTCTGTTCCGTCAAGGGGGAGGATCCCGTCCTGAGTCTGCAGGCTTGGTACTTAGATGATGGCACTGTTGTTGGGGACACTTTAGTGGTGGGGAAGGTCTTAGATCTGATTATGGAGGAGGGTCCCCGCTTAGGACTCCATCTTAATGTGGATAAGACCGAGGTTTTTTGGCCTACAAAAGACCCCAGGAGTCGGCTCCCTGGTGTTTTCCCCCCCTCTATTGCTCGGCCTTCGCGCGATGTCAAAGTTCTGGGTGGGCCTGTCAGCGCATGCCCTGTTTTCGGCAGCGACCTTGTGGCGAAGAGAGTGACTAAGACCATAGAGCTTATGAATTCTGTCGCGAAGATTGATGACCCACAGTGCGAGTTGCTTTTTCTTCGAGCTTGTACGGGTATTTCTAAACTTTACTTTGCTCTACGTACTTCTTCTCCGCGTGTCTTTGGGCCGGCTCAACTCTCCTTTGATGTGGCACTCCATTCTAGCTTGGAGCGTATTGTCACTGCTTCTGGGCCTGGATTTGGAGATTGGCAGTGGCGGCTTGCCACTTTCCCTTTTCATTTTGGTGGGCTCGGAGTGTACGATGCTGGAGATGTCCTACATTATGCTTTTTTGGCATCTCGTTTGCAGTCTGCCGAGTTGCAGGCTAAGCTCCTACGTCCTTCTGGTATCATTGATGCTGGCCCTACTTTTGATGATGCTCGGCGTGCCTTTAATGAGATCACGGGTTCTGATCTTCTGCGCGATCCTAGTGAAATCGCTGCCCCTAAACTTATGAAGAAATTGGCAGATATATATTTCGCGAAGGTTGCTGCTACATCGGAATCTGTTTTCTCGTTGACTCCGCGACAGATGGCATTATGGAAGTCTCAGCAGGGTGCTTACTCCTCTGAGTGGTTACGTGCAGTACCTATTTCTAGGCTTGGGCAGGTTATGAATGGGAGAACCTATCGTAGCGTGCTTAGCTATCGACTGGGTGTTCCGTTGTTCACAGTTCCAAGGCCTTGCGCGGCTTGTTCTCGGGTTTTTGATGGTGATCGATGTTTATGGCGATCATGCTGTGTCATGTGCTGGTACCGTGGGCATTAAGCAACGTCATAACCTGGTTCGCGACACCGTATTAGATATCTGCTATAGAGTTGTGATTTCTGCCGGTAAAGAGGTTGATATCGGTTTGCTCGATAGGCATGGTAAGCCCCTTCGTCCGGCGGATTTGCTCCTTTATTCCTGGGACAAGGGACGGGATGTATGTATTGATCTGACGGGATCCTCCCCCTTGACTCAGTCTAGGATGTCTGACTTTGTGCCCGGCCGTGTTGTTGTTGTTGCTGCTCAGCGTAAGTATGCCAAGTATCGTGATTTGTGCACGATGGCTGGTTATGGTTTCCTACCCTTCTCCTTCTCTTCGTTGGGAGAGTTAGATACGGATGCTGTAGATTTGCTGAAGCGGATTCAGAAATTCTCGGTATCTCAGGATGCCGGGGCTCGTGCTGCCACTTATATTTTTACTAGACTTAGCTTTGTTATCGCTAAGGGAGTGGGTGCCCAGATAGTATCTCGGTTACCCATTAATTTCTTGTAAACTGTTATAATAATAATAATAATAATAATAATAATAATAATAATAATAATAATAATAATAATAATAATAATAATAATTAAAAAAAATTAATAATATAATATTATGTTACACATTTGTATTACAGTATATTATATATAATATGTGTATATACATACGCTCTAATATATTACATCACTTACACACTAGCTTATACAGTGTGTAAATCTGTAATAGTGTACCATAAGTGCAATGCTACTGCATTGGTATCATGTTACGTATATACACACGTATATTATATATGTGTATGTATATATAAGAGGTATATTGTGTGTGTGCACGTTAAATATAAAATAAAATGTAAATCTATATGTGTTACATCTTTCAAAAATCACAAAGTATACATGAAATTTTTTATTTTTCTATAATCTTTTTTATTTGAGGGACAAGGCCCGTCCAGTCCCGTGTGGGACAAGGCTTGTGCGGGACTAAGAAAAAAAAAGTAAATCCCGTCCCGGTCCCGACCCGCAAAAATTACGCGGGATGGGACGCGGGACGACCTCCGTCCCATCCCGTCCCGGGCCCACCCCTACATAACATTACATCTTCTCAAAACCATAAACCATAACATCACAGTTTAGCTTCATTCTCCTGAATCTCCAAAATAGATTCCATAACCCACTCAAAATCTCAATTCCCCCGGAATAAGGGTAAGCCTCATCATAGGCTACGAATCATAGTTTTGTGGAGCTATCAATAAAATGGCTAAAGGCTCAAATTGGCTTCAAAGCAAGATATAACATAAGGTAGACATGGATAAATATGTGGCTAAAAAGTTGCCTCTATCATTTGAACTTATTAAGCAATGAACATGTATATAATCGGCCTTGAAAATAGATAACCATGACAATACTTCAATGATAAATGCATAGGAAGAGTAAATCACACAAGAAAAGCAAAAGGAATAATGATGTATCCCTTATAAGGGCAAAAATATCTCACTGGGACAATTTTTTTTTGAATTTCAAGCATACTCCCAAACTTAGATCATATATGCTCAATTACATATACTTTATCATATTTCACTAAAAACCAATTTTCAGGATAAGATCAAATCATTCCAGAATTCCATGGGATTTATAAGATCATGTCAGTATAAAGTCAAAATAGGACAAACTCAAATTAAGATGGAAATCTTTGATAACACAATATGCAAATCAACAAAACAAGACTCACTTTTGTTTTTTCATTTTTTCGACATTTTTCAATTTTTTTCTTTTCATTTTTGACATTTTCTATTACATAAAAGAAATAACATAAAGGAAATAACAAAAATCCAAAAGCAGAAATTCAAACATGAACTAACCTAACTAATTTACTTCATTTCCCCCCCCCCCCCCTCCCCACCCACACTTACATGTTGAATTGTCCTCAATGCATAGAAACACAAAAAGGAACAATGAAAAATATAAAAAAAAAACGGTTTGAAAGAAGCAAATGACTAACCTATTACTGTGAAGGCGGGGTCTGGGGTCCAGATCACTGATTGATCAAACCCATCAATAAGATACAAGTCTCATGTAGTTGATCGATCTTCCCAACTAGAATCGCATGGGACTTTATAAGCTTCATCAACTCGCCTGCCTGCTGCTTCTCAAATTCAATCAATTTCTTTTCCAAGCAGGCAATGCGCAAGTCATCTCGGAATGTAGGCGGTGTCATCTCGGTCTGCATATCTTTAACATCGCTCGCAGGGGTCATAGGATCATCCGGCTTCCACAAATGAGTGGCAACAAGAACATGGATTTGGCGGAAGTCAACCAATTTCAGCCCCAAAGGTAAAATAGTAGGCAAATACTAATGATGAGACTGTTGGGGTCCAGATAACCATCGAAATCTCTCATTAGCATAAGGTAACTGTAGCTTTTCTAATATCTGTTCAAACACAAGAGCATCTATGTCCTACGTATAAGAATGACTCACAGACTGCAGTGAACTAACATCAACACCATAAAACATAGCCAGAAGTGTGATCATGCCTCCGAAAGGGGTGACAAGAGGATAATTCTCACTGCGCTGGCCACGAACCCTCTCACACGTCCTCAAAAATAAGAGTACCTAGTCTGGTAATATAGTAGACTCAGGAGTCAGGCAATATATGAAATCAATCACTCCAAGATCAACAATAGTAGAGCTCTCAGAATCATAGAAAGTAGAGCCCAATATTCGCAGAGAGAGACGAAGAGCGGGATGAGTAATCATATCATCTAGTCTGAAATCCTTGAAGTTCTCATGCATCCCTGTCAGACTCCTCCAAATCTCTACTGAATCAAGAACACGCATAGCATTATTCCACTTCCTAGAGCATCTCTTTGTAACACTGAAAGCAACTCCCATCGCAGTATATGAGGAATTACAGGCTCTTCCTTGTAATCGAAATTGAACATCCTTGGGTGATATTACCTCCAAATTAGTAAGGAACTCCTTAACTAAGCAAGGGTAGGTAGGAGCTCTTCTGCCAATAAAATCATGCAGCCCTCCATATGCCATCAAAGCAATCACCGAATCAAACAGGCCCAACCGTTTGAATGTGATTTCGCAAAGAACATCGTAGACGTGTAGGTGCGCTTTCCCAGTGCATTCAAGCATAGCACATCAGTATTATCAAAATAAGCTGGCACATCTTTCTTGATAGGACCAGACGACATAATGTAACCTTGAGGAAAAACCGAAGAAAAACCACGAAAACGACCAAAAGACGGGCTCGCTATAGTGGCGACGGGCGTCGTGTAAGGGGCGGTGGGCGTCGTGTACTCAGAACCACGAACCCGAGTGAAAACGTTGGAAAACCGACGTCCACTCCTCCAAACTCGAAACTTTCACGACAACTTGGTTTCAAAGGGTTCTTTGGTGGTAGGTAGAGGAATGGAATGGAAAAATTGAATTTTGTGGATGTAGGGTAATGGTGGAAAGTGTTTTGGTGGATAGAATCGATTGAAACGCAAGGCTTTAGGTATTTGAAATGGATTCCAGTAGGCTTTTGGGTTTTGTAGATTCTTTGAGCAAGCTTGAATGATTCACAATAGGGACTAGCACTATATGGTGAGTTGGAAGAAATATCTATCAAAAATAAAAAATAGGAAAATATTAGAACTAGATAAAATAGAAATAGAAAAGATAGAACCACTAATCCTAGAAAATAAAGAAACGAGTCCTAAAAAAAATATAATCCTAAGATAGATAGAAAATAGATAAAAGATAAAATGCTAACCTAAGATAGATAGAAAATAATCTAATCCTAGAACAAAACAAAAAGAAAACAGTCTAATCCTAAAAAGATATAACCATAAACTAATTTAACACGAAAAATAACCCAAAATAAGAAGGATAGAAATTTCCCTTCCAAGTTTACCGAAATTCGGACTCGTCAGGCGAACAGAGGGGTGGCGGGCGCCGTGGCTGGGGCGGCAGGCGCCGTGTCCACAGAAAGTAACTCCGTTCTTCCAAATCAAACCAAAATCGATCCGACACAAGTCGCAACTTACCGTAACTTCTGAAATCCAGCAACACGATTGATCCTACTTTATTGAATTGAAAACTAATTGCAAAAATAGAAATATTACCTAACTACCTTGGTTTGTCTCCCAAGAAGCGCCTTTGTTTCACGTCTTTGGCTCGACATGATGCATTTCTTGATCAAGTTACTCCACCAAGATCCCCCACACATGTCCTTGTCAAGACAAGAGATGGAACTTTAGGAACTTCTCCAACATATCCATCAATTGCATCGATTGATTCCTTCTTAAAATGAGTTACTTCTGGAGGTTGTCCTGTAGTTGCAAAAACCTCGTCATTGTTAGAAATCAATTTCTCATAGGGAATAGAAATAGAATCATTTGAGTTAGATACATTTTCATGTGACTTAAACAAATTCTCAATTTTTCTGCTCAATGTCATCTTTCCCTAATCCAATTTCATCTTTGTTAGAAAACTCAAGATTCATAGATTCAGTTTCAACAGAAGCATCTAACAAACCATTTGATTCATTCCTATGATTACTTTCATTAGAGTCAAGAACATCTACGGAATCATTGGTAGAAGAAACAATAGACTCAAATATAGAAAACTTAATCTTTCTACCATCAAACTCTATAGTTAGTGAACCTTGAAAATAATCAATCTTAGTCTTAGCCATTCGCAAGAATGACCTTCCCAAGATAATTGGGATTTCAGGCGTACCTTGTTCCATGTCTAGAATGAAGAAATTGGCCGGAAATATCAAATCATTCACCTTAACCAAAACATCCTCAACAACTCCTCTAGGCTTAATACTAGAACAATCAGCGAGTTGTATAGTAACACCAGTTTCAAATAACGAATTGAGACCAAAAAACGTGTACAAGTTATAAGACATAACATTAATTGAAGCACCTAGGTCTAACATAGCTTTGGTGAAGCTAGCATTACCTATTGTATATGGGATAGTAAACATACCTGGATCTCCGCACTTTTCAAGCAATCGTTTCTGAAGCAAAGAAGAAACATTCTCACTCAAACTTACCTTTTCTTTCTTCCGCATCCTTTGCTTGCACTTTATCGTGCATAGTTCTTTCAAAAATTTCGCATAGCGAGGCACAGTTTTAATCAAATTGAAGAGTGTAATATTTACCTCACAATGAGCAAATGTGTCATAAAGAATTTGTTCATCTTCCCATATACGATAAGATCTTAAGGCCCGAGGAAAGGGTGGTGCAGGTCTTGAAACCTCAGAAGACCGCTCTTTAGAAGATTTCTTCGGGGATTGAACAACGTCAGAAGTCAGATCCATCACTGGAGAAGGTGGCGGGCGCCGTTTATGCAGTGCGTCTTCAATTTCGTCTCTTCCTCCTTATTTCTCAAATCAACTTCTTCCCTGGGCCTCTCTTCAACATTCCTAGTGGGCACATTCACTTGTTTACCTCCTCTAAGAATCATGGCATTAACATTCTCCTTCGGATTCACTACCACCTGCGATGGTAACTTCCCCAAATCTTTCACTTTCAATTCACCAATCTCCTTAGCCATCTGACTCGGCAACTTTTCTTGAACACTCATCTTGTCCAATAACAACCTCAATTTCTCATCTCGATCTTCTTGTTGAGTGTTTCTAGGACGATTCTTGAATTTTCCTCTCTGAAAAGGAACTTGTTGCGGCTGGCCTCTACCGTTGAATCCACTTTGGTAGTTTGAATTGTAGTTCTAATTGTAATTGTTACCAAAGTTGCGGCAAGGTCCATAATCCATAGCATTCCATTCAGCGGTGTCCTCCTGAATCAAGGGACACTTAACATTCGGATGAGTTGGATCTCCACAAATGCCACAAGGTCTAGTCTGATGGGGTTGATTCATTTGCATAGCCATCTTGTTCACTATCTCCATAAGCCTATCGATATCATCCTTGTGTCCATCTCTCTAACTATCCAACTTATGAACTCATCTAACTTCTTGGTGTCTCCCATATTGTTGCGATGCATTAGCCACCCTTCAAAAATATGCATTGCTTCCTGAGGTGTTTTATCCAAAATATCTCCTCCGCTAGTAGCATTGATGAAACTCCTATCGGTGTCAAGAAAGCCTTCATAAAGATACAACACTAGATCATCCTCGGGTATCCCATGTTGCGGACAACTAACCTTAAGCTTCTTGAATCGCTCAACATACTCATAAAGACTCTCTGTAGGTGATTGTTCAATACTGGGCTCCTTAAGTTTGTTGAGACGAGTCGCAGGAAAGTACTTTTGCAGGAAAGTTTTCTTCAATTGCACCCAAGTAGTAATGCTTTCTGAGGGTAGGTAATAAAGCTAATCGCTTGTAGAATCCTTCAAAGTAAAGGGGAACACTCTCAATATCAATTGGTCATCGTTCAGGCCTTGGGGTCTCAGTCTATCATACAAGCTCACAAAGGTAGCAAGGTGCATGTTTGGTTTCTCCCCACACAATCCATGAAAGTAAGGCAACTTATAAGACCAATTCCCCAGACTAATTGCAAGTGGTTGAGCACTCAAATTAGGTTCCTTTAGGTTTCTTAGGGTCCTTCTTGGCGGATCAACAACACCGTCTTCTGCCATCTCCTCGTCTATCTCAAACACAAGCTTCCTCTTCAACCTAGGAGATCTTTCAACCTCAAGATCAAAAGACAAAGGCAATGAATTAGAAGATCTAGTTTGAACCATACAAGGACACAAAAGACTCAAAGTAAAGAGTAATTGAAAGAGATAAAGAAACGCAAACTCCTTTCTTCTCCTCGGCAATGTTGCCAAGAATTTGGTGCGGGACGAACTTCGTTGGCACTTTCGCCCTTTACCACATAGTAATAATATCCAAACTTAAACACAAACCAATAGATTAGGCAACCAATCTCTTGATAAACCAAATAACTACTAATATAGCGATGAAGTCCAATGTCAAACCCATAGGGAGAAGCGATTTCCTATTCAATAACTCTAAGCAAAGACTCTTATAGCAAAGAAATGATTTGTAACAAATAGCAAATATGTAAAAGTAACAAGATTTATGATTGCAAAGTAAATTGATATCAAAGTAGAAAGAACATTTCACCTGCAATTCTCTGACAGTGGTTGGAATTCATGGTCCTCGGATTGATCTATTAATTATTCATATTCCTAGGTCTACTTGACTAAAGTTGAGAGATCTGCAGAGATCCACTCATCTTATTCAATATCACTAAAGAATAGTATTAAGGACTCAAGTAATCAAGACCAATTGGCACATTGACTCAACTCAATTAAGACTAATAGGCGCATACCGAAATCAGCCCTAATCGAATCTACACAACATAGATCAATTGAAATCATCCACTACAAAGACAAAGAGACATCACTATCATCAATACATTTGTTTACTATCGAGAAAACAACAACGAATTCATAGCTAAGATGCAATTCCTAACATGTTGATCAGGCATAGAAAGGGACACAAATATAAATTAAGCACAAGATGATAGCTAAGAACATGAATAATCAAATAGAATCAAATCCTCACAATCCAAACAACCATATCTTCGAATCACAGGCGAAACTATGAGTTTGGCAAGTCATAGGCCAATTCCCTCTCTAACAACTACTTCCTCTCCTCTCCCTAAGAAAGGAACTGAAAAACAACTAATAATGGCTCCTAAGAGTAGGCAAAACCCTAGTAGGAAATAGAATAGAATAATATAAAATCATGTCTTTGGATATAAAACCGCGTATCCGGAAAACTGGGCAACGGTGAGCGCCGTACAAAGGGCGGCGGACGCCGTTTATGCAGTGTCTGTCGTTCCTCAATTGTCTTCAATGGTTTCCAATGTCATGCTTCCTTTCTCCTCTTTAGCTCCTCCTCTAGCCTCCATATGCTCCAAAACATGCTTCTTAAGCTCTTCCCATAGTCCATCCAAGGTCGGGATGTAATTTTGCAGAATAAGCACTAAAAACGCATAGATTCCGAACTCGAATACTTCACAAGTAATATACGAAACAAGACTCAAAACATAGCAAAACAACTACCTAATAGCAATAAGAAATACCTATAATGCCTATATGATGCATTATCACGGACCACCTCAGCAGACTTGTACAAGGAGAGGACAAGTGGGACGATCAAAGACCCATTCACGGTGAGTTTCCTGACGACACTCTATTTTTCGTTAATAATCTTTCGTTCATACAGCTGCAGGAAGCCATGAAGGGTGCAGCGGCCTCCGAACCTTGCAGCAGCCGCTGCATATATGCCGCGGCCGCCGCCTGCTGCCTATTGGTCTCAATTGCTTTCTTTTGACGAGGTAAGCCCCGATGCCCCTGAATTATTGATGGGTGTCCACAATCCTCAACCTCGGTTTGCCAATATGGTAAATTTCCTGGTCACTTGAGAATTTCCACCTAATTTCACGAAGGCTCAAAAGGACAAGATTCGGCATGACTGTCGCTTCTACATTTGAGATGACCCCTACCTTTGGAAACATTGTGCTGATCAGGTAATTAGGAGGTGTCTGCCATACAATGAGGTACAATCTGTCCTTACTTTTTGTCGTGTTCATGAATATGGAGGCCACGTTGGTCCTCAAAAGACTGCTAGGAAAGTTTTAGAAGTAGGTTTCTTTTGTTCTCACTTGTTTAGTGATACTAATGCTTTTTGTAAGTCTTGCGATAGATGTCAAAGGGTTGGGAACATATCTGCTAGGAATGAAATGCCACAAACTACAGTCATATTTTGTGAAATTTTTTATGTTTGAGGTCTTGATTTTATGGGTCCCTTCCCTAGTTCCTTTGGAAATATCTATATTTTGCTTGCGGTGGACTATGTCTCCAAGTGGGTGGAGGCGATGATGGAGTCGAAAACGTCCGATGGCTGTTTTAGACACGTACAATTGCTTGTTTGTATAAGACATACAAGACGAGAATGAATCGAATGAATAAGGAGTTGAGTAATTGGAAGTTATAATCGATTACCAAGGCCTGGATTCGTGGTGTATCCTTCCGAGGTCTGCTAGCGGCGCTGGCTCTTCCCAGTGAGGTGTCAGTGGCTGAATTCCTCCAATTGAGTGTTGCACCCTTCGACAGAGAAGCAAAGTAGGTAGAGCGATGGTGAGCGGACTTCTAAATTGGACTTCTAAATTGGTGAGGGAGGGAGAGATTAGGCGTCTGATTTTAACTGGAGATTTCGCAAGAACTTCGGAACGGTGGAGGTGTGATCAAGTCGTTGTGAAGATACGTTGACTGAATGTAACTGCATCACAGATACGAGGTTATATTCATTTCCTCCTTCATTAAGTTAATTACTAACTTAATTATTTTCTTCTTTTCTTTTTAGTTGGGCCGAGAAAGGTGAATCATCTGGAATGGCATGGCTCCATTTTCCGCTACGGCAGCCCACGATGTATAAAAATATGTACTTATAATATATATTGCATATATATTATTTATTTAATCACTCCAAACTAAAAGAAGGGTACTTACAATTTGCTAACTAAATAAATTCCGTTCACTACATTTTAGAATAATACAATTATTCTAATCTTATATTATATGCATAAATATAATATAATGTGACTAGAATTTATTTATTTAAATAAAAATGAAATATACCAAAAATACTTTGGGGTATTTCATACCTCACTCCTTAAAATAAGTTTCGTCCCGAAACTTGGGAAAAGAAAAGAGACATAACTGAGTTATTCGGGAATTAGAACCTAACGAGAAGAAGTGGGTTAAAAGATCGAGCAAGAATCTGAATCATTATCCAAATGAACCATGACAGTCAAATGTCATCAATCATAAGTTCCTTATTTCATTGACTCAAAACCTGAATACATGAAATAACTAGAGTACGACACTCCTAACACTAGGCAGAAAATAACTGAGGAAAGCGTTTCTGCATTTCCTCCTCAGTTTCCCAGGTCATTTCTTCCGTCCCATGCTTTGACCAAAGCACATTGACCAAGGGTACCACTTTCATGCGAAGCTTCTTCTCCCGATGTTCTAAGATCCGAACTGGTTCCTCCTCATAGGTTCCAGTTGGCCGAACTTCAATGTCCTAATTGCTCAAGACATGATTCGGGTCAGGCACATACTTTCTTAATAACGATACATGGAAGACGTCATGCACTGGATGCGCTGATGGAGGAAGGGCAAGACGATAGGCAACATTGCCTACGCGTTGCAGAATCTCGAATGGCCCGACGTATCGAGGGTTCAGCTTCCCTCGCTTCCCAAATCGGAAAACCTCTTTAGTGGGCGACACCTTCACAAACACCTTGTCGCCAACTTCAAAGTTGATCTCTCTATGCTTAGGATCTGCGTCTACTTCTGACGACTCTGTGCAGCTAGCATCCGTTGCCTTATCATAGCAACCTCCTCAGCAGTCCTTTCTAACAGCTTCGGCCCCAGATGAGTGCTTCAAAAGGAGCCATCTTGATGGACGCATACCAGCTGTTGTTGTATGTGAACTCGATTAGGCTCAAAATGGTCTTTCAATCTGTCGGCCTGTCTAAGACACAAGCACGCAACATATCTTCCAATGTCTAAATTGTGCGCTCTGACTGGCCATCTGTCTGCGGATGAAAGGCAGTACTGAAATTCAGTTGGGTTCCGAGGCCCCCATGCAGCTTCTTCCAAAAATCTGAGATGAACCGTCCATCACGATCTGAAATAATGGACGTTGGAAACCCGTGGAGGCGGACTATGTGCTGAAGGTACAACTCTGCTAACTTTGCTGGCTTCCAATCAGATCAGATAGCAATGAAATGTGCACATTTAGTGAGTTGATCGACGATCACCCAAATTGCATCCTTCTGACCTCGACCCTTGGGTAGCCCCATCACAAAATCCATCGAGATATGTTCCCACTTCTACACTGGCACTGGGATTGGCTGAAGCTTCCCACCAGGTCTCTGATGCTCAATCTTGACCTGCTGGCACACCAAGCATCTAGCTACATACTCAGTTACTTCATTCTTCATTCATGACAACCAATAGTTTCTCCTCAGGTCCTTGTACATCTTACTCGCACCAGGATGTACAAAATAGGCTAATGAATGTGCCTCCTGAAGAATAGTCTGTTTGATTCTGAGAATATTGGGGACACAGATGCGAGTCCCAAACCATAAAGACCCATTATCCTTCACAACAAACCCTGGGGCCCTACCATCATAGAAGTCCACAGTGATCTGTAACAGTACATTATCTTCAGCCTGTTTCGCTTTGATCTCAGCTAACAAATCTGGCTGAATCTCCATCATGCACAAATGTCCTCAACTCCGTGCAAACCAAACCTTGACTTCTAGCTTGAGCATATCCTTCCGTAACTCAGTTCTCCCTATTAGACAATTGATCACTGCTCGTGCTGAGACTTCCGACTCAAAGCATCCGCTACAACATTGGCCTTCCCGGGATGATAGAGAAGTTCGATGTCGTAGTCTTCGATCAACTCTAGCCAGCGCCTTTGTCTCATATTCAGCTCATTCTGAGTGAACACAAACTTGAGACTCTTGTGGTTTATGAATATCTGGCAACGGACTCCGTAAAGGTAGTGTCGCCAGATCTTCAACGCAAACACAACCGCGGCTAGCTCTAAATCATGCACTGGATAATTCTCTTCATACGACTTCAACTGTCTTGACGCATACGCTATCACTTTCCCTCCTTGCATCAACACACAACCGAGACCATTCTTGGAAGCATTGCTATAAATCACATACTCTTCGGACTCCTTTGGAAGCGCCAGAATCGGTGCAGTGGTCAACCGTTTTTTGAGCTCCTGAAAGCTTGCTTCACATTTTTTCATTCCAGACGAACTTTTGGGACTTGCGAAGAAGTAAGGTTAGTGGTTGAGCTACCTTAGAGAACCCTTCCACAAACCTTCTGTAGTATCCTGCCAGTCCAAGAAAGCTCCGGATTTCTTTGACATTCTTCGGTTGAGTCCATTTCTCTATAGCCACTATCTTCTGCGGATCGACCATCACCCCTTTCTCTAAAATGATGTGACCAAGAAACGCCACCTGCTTCATCCAGAAATCACACTTAGACAGCTTTGCATACAACTGATGCTCTCGCAGTATCGTCAAAGCAGTCCTCAAATGTTCGGAGTGAGCCGCCTCACAGGGTGAGTAAATCAGAATGTCATCAATGAACACCAAGACGAACTTGTCAAGGTACTGGTGGAAGCAACGGTTCATCAACTCCATGAAGACTGCTGGGGCATTGGTCAAGCCAAATGGCATCACTACAAACTCATAGTGTTCATACCGTGTTCTAAAAGCAGTCTTAGCAATGTCCTCCTCACGTACTCGAAGCTGGTGGTAGTCAGACCGAAGATCAATTTTGGAGAATACCCTAGCTCCCTGCAACTGATCTAATAAGTCATCGATACGTGGCAACGGGTACTTGTTCTCGATGGTCACCTTGTTTAGCTCCCGATAATTGATGCATAGACGAAAAGAACCATCCTTCTTCTTCACAAATAATACAGGAGCACCCCAAGGCGACGCGCTGGGTCGGATGTAACCCTTCTCTAACAACTCTTCCAACTGACTCTTCAATTCATGCATCTCTGCTGGAGCCATGTGATATGGGGCCTTTGAAATCGGAGAGGTCCCTGGCTCTAAGTCGATAGAAAACTCAACAAATCTCTTTGGAGGTAACCCCGGAATCTCATCAGGAAACACATCAGGAAACTCACGAACCACCGGAATCTTAGACATTGGGACCGTGTCGGACTTCTAATCTTGCATATAGCATAAGAACCCAGTGCACCCTTGTCGTAGCAATCTTGTTGCTTGCATCACGTTAATCACATGGCCGTCATCTTCGGGAATCCGCCCACGGAATCTACACACCATCTTACCATCCGACGAAACGGTCATAATTCTCCGCCCACAACCTATAACGGCACCATGGTGAGTAAGCCAATCCATCCCTCGAATGATATCTTGAGGAAGTGATGGAAGGATGACGAGATCGGCATGGTAGTCATAACCATCGATCGTGATAGGAAATTAAGCTGAACAATATCCTATTACCTATGATCTTCTCCCCATTAGGGAGTCCAACAACATACGGATCCTCTAGAGTAACATAATCTAACACAAGTCTAACAATGGTCATTTCAGCTATAAAGGAATGAGAGGCTCCAGAATCGAAAAGAATATTAACTGGTTCAGCTCAGAGATAGATAATACCTTGAGCCATGGGAGATGTGGTGTCCTCTAGCCTCCTCATCTCATAAAGTCTTGGCCCTTGCTGACTTGGCCCTACGACACTCTTCCCCTTGTCCACTATCAGTTATGACCCAGTAGGAACATGAGTCCTCTGCTGGAACGGTGCTTGGCTACGCTGCTACTGAGATCCATACTGTCTCTGCCCTTGCTTCCTAGGGGCTAGTGCTGAAGCTTGCTGCGACCGAGCCTGGCTTTCATTCCCAGCAAACCGACAAAACTTAACCATGTGACCAGCCTTGTTGCACCCTCTACAAATGCGTTTCTCATTCCTACAGGCTGGTCTGATGTGGCCTGGCCTTCCAAGTTGTGGCAGACCACTGACTGACTACCTCTCGAGTTAGACAGGTTCTGATTTGACTGAGTATGGCTACCTACCACCCCTTCAGCTGATGCAGCTGGAGCTAATCTCTTAACACCAGAGAATCGTTGTCGACCCTTCCTTCGATCATACATCTCCTAGTTCTTTCTGCCCTCGTCCAACGTAGCCTCCACTCTGTAGGCTACATCAATATATGCATCGAGGGACTGATGGTCACGGTGTAACATCTGCAGTTTCAGCCGAGGATACATCCACTCATGAAAGTGCTGAACTTTCTCCGTCTCTGTGCGAAACAGATTTCCAGCATATGGAAGCAACTCGTAGAACTTGGTCACCAGTTGAGCTAACTTCATCCCTTGAGTGTTGGGGAGTAAGAACTCTCTCCTCTTTTCCAGCCTTAGTGATGGGGAGAAGTAGTGATCGGTTACCAGTCGCTTGAAGGTGGCCCAGGTAGGATCTGCCTCCCAAGCAAGACGGGCAGATTCCCACCATTGTCCAGCCTCTCCCTTTAGATACAATGCTGTAATATGCACTTGGACGTCATCAGTACAGTTGATGCCTCTGAACACCTTCTCAATGTGAGTGAGCCACTGAACAACTTTGAATGGCTCACCTATCCCATCAAAATTCTCCACCTTGCTTGCATTCACTTACTTCAAGACATTGTCATATGTGTCCATCGGTCCAACAGTTCTGACAGGTGGATCATTGGGCACCACATGATCAACATTTCTTGTCGGGCTATCATGAGGTGGAGGCATCCTCCCCGCAACTGCCTTTGCCACAGCTTCGTTCACCATCCCTTTCAAAGCTTGAACAAACTCATCATTCTGCAAGCTAGCCGAACCACGTGATCTGTGGCTCCTTTGGTGATTGCTTACACTCCGCTCGGTGTTAGGTGCCCTTTGTGACCAACCTTGAGCACCATTCACTGAGTGATTCTCCATTTGATACGTTTGGGATACTCGATCCTTCGCCTGTGGGCTTCAGATCAAGAACCACGCCGTATATTTGCTAAGATCTTGCAATGCTCTTTGATATCTCCTGATTTGGAACAATTCAAACAAGTAATTAGAATTCTGATTTAGCGACAGTTTCAACACTTAGTAAATTCCAGCAACTTGAGAACAGAGAAATAGCGACAGAAAAACAAAGCGAAGAACAGCGAGGAAAGTAGCGAGGACTGGTGCGCGGTCTCGGGCACACAGGACACGGGTCCTCAGGGTGTGCGGGTGGATGTGCTGGCGAAGACGCGGACGCTGGCAGCGAAGGAGCCCACGAGCGAAGACGCGGAGCGAGCGCTTGGACTTCGGATGCGCGGACGCGGGAGCGGGAGCGAGGCGAGGCGCCTGGAGTGGCCTCGCTCGCTGGGAGCGGCTCTGCTTGCGGGTGTGGCCAAGCGCTGGAGTCCTCGGCTATACGGCTGTGTCGACTAGGGCTGTGCGCAGGGGTTCTCGATTTCGACAAGAACCAAGGTGAGGGTTTGGGGTTTGTGTTTCCGATTTAGATCAAGGTGATGGTGATGTTTTTGTGAAGGCCGAAAGTCTTAGAACACAAGAGCTTTGGGATTGACAATCGAAGAACCCTTAATCTATAAAGGGTTTCTTCAATTCTATTTCAATCTGATTAAATCAAAGTGCATAGACATAAATTTATAGTAAAGCTTCTAAGAGATCTAACCAATCCTTCCTTGCAAAGGAAAGGGGTTTGGATAGATTAATTCTATCTAAAGATAAATAAAATAGACATAAGATAAATATTTCCTAATGAGATAGATATTTAATAACTTGGTGGCCAAGTATTATATCTAGAAGAGATATAATTAATTTCCACCTTATTTATCTAAATTGCATAAAATAATAACATAATTAATTAACTAAATGTCGGCCCATGCACAAGACAACTCAGCCCATGCATAAGACAACTCGGCCCATGGTCATGTCGAGTGGCTAAGGACATGTCGAGTAAGGTTGGCTCATCGTGGGTGCAGACGAGTCTTCATGAGCTCCGTGTGTGGACGTAGGCTCACTTCTTGTGCTGGCGGTGTAACCTTGAGCCAAGTGATCCAGGGTGGCCTGAACCCTTGCTCTAAAGTTCCATGGTGACGGACAAGAAAGGCCTTAGTTGCATTTTGAATCTTCTTGGCCCTTGCACGAGTGACAGGGCCATCAAATGGAACCTTCATTTTGTTCTCAATGTCACCAGGAGTCATCGATAATTGCACGGCATCATTCTCCTCCACTTGACTTCGATTTGTCCTCAAATCGTCGTCAGAGTCATCGTCAGGCACGAACAAGGATAGATCGGCGACGTTGAATGTAGAATGGACGCTGTACTTATCGGCAGGGAGATCCAGCTTGTATGCATTGGGACCCATCTTCTGAACCACTCTAAATGGTCCATCTCCCCTGGGATCCAGCTTAGATTTCCGTTGTTGCGGAAACCTTTCCTTCCTGAGATGCAGCCAGACCAGATCACCAACGTTGAACTGCACATCCTTGCGATGCTTGTCCTTCGCGGCCTTGTATTGCGCAGTCTTCCTCTCCAGCTGCGCCTTAGTACCCTCATGCAAGCTTTTGATGAAGTCCACTTGCTTAGCTGCATCCACGCTCTCCTTGTCCTTATATGGCCGAGGCATCATGTCCACTGGAGTTAAGGGGTTGCGTCCATATACTACCTCGAAGGGGGTCATCTTTGTTGCAGAGTGCCTAGACCTATTATATGCAAATTCTACAAATGGTAGGCAGTCTTCCCACCTCCGGAGGTTAGTTCGCAGCATGACTCTAAGGAGAGCCCCAAGAGTTCTATTTGTGACCTCAGTTTGGCCATCAGTTTGTGGGTGACAAGAAGTAGAAAATAGCAGTTTTGTACCCAATTTAAACCATAGAGGTTTCCAAAAAGAGCTTAAGAATTTAGGATCACGGTCAGAAACTATAGATAATGGCAATCCATGTAAGCGAACAACATCTTTGAAGAATAAATGAGCAACATGAATAGCATCATCAGTTTTATGACATGGGATAAAATGAGCCATTTTGGAAAATCTGTCTACAACAACAAATATGGAATCATGACCCTTAGAAGTTCTAGGCAATCCTACAATAAAATCCATAGAAACATCTTCCCAGGGTGCATTAGCAATTGGCAAAGGTTGGTATAGACCATTAGCATTAGATTTCGATTTGGCTTTAGCACATGTAACACAACTTTTGACAAATCTCAGCACATAATTAGACATTTTAGGCCAAAAGTAATGTTCCTTTAGTCCAGCTAGAGTTTTTTCGAAACCTCCATGTCCCCTAGATTCATGAATTTCTTGGGTTAACAATCGGCGAATAGAAGAAGATGGGATACAAAGCTTTCCCATCTTAAACAAATACCCATTATCAACAAAAAATGAATCAACTTCACCTTTGGACACACATTGAGCATATAAAGTTTTAAAGAAACTATCAGAAGCATATAGTTCCTTTATTAAAGCAAAACCCAAAACATGTGCATCCATATGGTTTAAGAGGACATACCTGCGTGATAGCGCGTCAGCTACCACATTATCCTTTCCCTTCTTGTGGTGAACCACATAGGAAAAGGTCTCTATAAACTCCACCCATCGAGCAAGTCGCCTGCTGAGCACTGCTTGTCCATTGAGGTACTTGAGAGCTTCATGATCCGAATGAATCATAAACTCCTTAGGCCAGAGATAATGTTGCCAAGTCTGTAAGCAGCGAACCAGTGCAAATAGCTCCTTGTCGTAGGTAGAATAGTTAAGCTCAGCGGTGCCCAACTTTTCGCTGAAGTAGGCGATGGGACGCTTGTTATGCAGCAGGACCCCTCCAATGCCAGTGCCAGAAGCGTCACACTCGAGCTCAAAAGGTTGAGCAAAGTCAGGTAACTGCAGCACTGGGGCGTGTGTCAGGTGGTCCTTAAGGGCATCGAAAGCCTGTTGATGTGAGTCAGTCCAGCGAAATGTCACATCTTTCTTGGTCACCTCATGTAGGGGGGCGGCAATCAGGCTGAAATCTTTGACAAAACGTCGATAGAAGCCAGCAAGGCCCAAGAATGAGCGGACATGGGTGGGTGTAGTCGGCCTAGCCCACTCCTGAATAGCACGAATCTTCTCCTCATCCACCTTTAATCCAGATGCAATCACTACAAAACCAAGAAAAATGGTAGACTCTGATGTAAAAGAACACTTCTTTAAATTGGCATATAATTTCTCTTTCCTTAGACAATCAAAAACCAATTTTAAGTGACTTAAGTGATCATGCATATTCTTACTATAGATTAAGATATCGTCAAAATAGACAACGATAAATTTACCTAAGTGTCTCCTAAGCACATGGTTCATAAGCCTCATAAATGTAGAAGGTGCATTAGTTAATCCAAAAGGCATTACTAACCATTCATATAAACTATACTTAGTTTTAAAATCCGTTTTCCATTCATCACCCTGTTTCATCCTAATTTGATGATATCCACTTCTAAGGTCAATTTTAGAGAAAATAGCAGCACCATGAAGTTCATCAAGCATATCATCTAAACGAGGAATAGGGTGGCGATACTTAACCGTTATTTGGTTGATTGCGCGACAATCAACACACATGCGCCAGGAGCCATCCTTCTTTGGAACCAATATGACTGGCACGGCACAGGGAGACAGGCTCTCACGAACAAAGCCTTTATCCATCAACTCCGTGACTTGGCGTTGCAGCTCCTTTGTTTCCTCAGGACTAGCTCTATAAGCGGCGCGATTAGGCAAGGCTGCCCCAGGCACAAAGTCAATTTGGTGCTCAATACCTCTAATAGGAGGCAAGCCTTGGGGTAGTTCTGCTGGAAGCACATCTAGATAATCCTGCAGAAGTGCAGCAATAGGTGCAGGAATATGACTCAATTCAACATTAAGTAATACCTGTTTCATTACCAGAAGAATATGAGGTCGATGAGCATTCCATGTGATGGTCCCTTTCTGAGGTTGAGAGACCAATGATCGACGTTCAACAGAGCCCTTAAGTGAAGCAGAAGAGGGCTTAGTCAACGTCGAGGGGGGAGGAGAAGGCGCCAAGGGGGCTGCAGGGGCGGCTGGAGTGGCCGCGGGCGCTGCTGCTGAGGCCGAGGGCGCGGCATGTTGGGCTGCGGGGGCGGCCTGGTCAGCCGAGCTTCCTTTGAGCTTCTCCAACCTTTCATCTTCTCTATCGGCGTTCCTTTGTTGCTGCTTGCGAACCTCATCCTTCAGAATAGTTTGTGGCGAAAGGGGTAGGAGAGTAACTCTCCTCCCGTCATAGGTGAAAGCATATGTATTTGCACGACCATCATGAAGGACATTACGATCATATAACCAAGGACGCCCTAACAATATATGACTACAATCCATGCGTGCAACATCACATAATATTTTATCATGATATGATCCAATAGAAAGAGAAACTAAGCATTGTTTGGTGACCATTATATCAGATCCATCATCAGTGATACCATTCAATCCATAGTGAGTAGCACGAGGAGTAGTAGGTAAATGGAGGAAATCTACTACCTTTTCATTGATGAGATTGCAGCAACTCCCACCATCGATGATGAGGTTTAAGGTAGCTTCGCGAACCAAACATCTTGTGTGGAAGATGTTCTCCCTTTGATCAGCTATGGGAGACTCCTGAATGTGTAGGACCCGCCGGTTGACAAGACAGAGGACGTTGTCATATTCTGATGTGTCGATCTCCTCAATAATTTCAAACGGCTGGTCCTCCTCCACTTCACTCGAAATTACATGGTCCTCCACAGTCTCCTCCTCATAGTAGTGGTCTCCCAAATCATTGAGAAGAACCTTCTTTTTCTGAGGGCAATTGCGAGAGACATGCCAAGAACCACCACAAGTGAAGCAGCGGATGTCTTTGTTGCGATCTGTAGATGGTGCAACAACTCTTCTAGTTTCAACCTGATAACCCTGTTGAGGTGAGTTGGAAACTCCCTTTTGCTGCATAGAAGGGTTAGAAGTAGAAGGCTTAGATTGACTGGAAGAGTTAAAGGGAACAAACCTGCGACCTTGAGAGGTCTGATCAAATCGGTTCCTCTGTAGCCGAAGCTGCTGCTGCTGTTGCTCATACATCAGCTGTGCATTATGAGTCAAAGTGTTAATATCTCTAATGGAATGGATAGATAAAGGATTTTTAATAGAAATATTAAGACCAGCAAGAAATTGAGTACACAAAGCACGTTCAGTAAGATAAACATTAGCCTGATGGGATAGTCGTTCCAGCTCATCCCTAAATTCATTAGGCGAGCGAGTCCCCTAGCAGCAGGTCGCCAGTTGCATCCTCATGGACTCTGTGTATTCCTCTGGCACATGTCTCTTTTTCAGGAGACAGCGAAGTTGTGGCCAAGTCTCAACAGGTTGCTTGTCCTGACGACGGCGCATCTCACGAGTGCGGAACCACCAGGTGCGAGCTTTACCTACTAAATGCAATATAACAACTTCCAACTTCTCCATTTCCTCATAGCGTAAATGTTCAAGCAGATAGTCAGTATGATTTTCCCAAACAAGATAAGCCTCAGGATCAGTATTTCCATCAAAGGTTTCTAATTTAAGCTTAACATCTCGTCTTTGTATAGCTTAAGCATTATCAAATCTAGGATGACCAAAATTAGGGGGGGTAAATCATCAAAGTTAGGATTTACCTCATGGTAAGCATCCTCAAGATGTGGCGTCTCATATAGATCATTGTTGCTGCGGCTGTCATCCCAGTTAGCACGGGTATGAAACGGCTGCTGCTGCTGACGTTGAATGGGCCTCCCTTGCTGATGCCGTGGTGGAGTATGCTCACGGCGATCCTGGTGTCCGTTGAAGCCCGCTAGATGATCGTTGTCATTCTCTCCATTGAAAGGATTAGGAGTAGCAGACTTCAGCTCATAATGTAATTGACCAGAAGGGGAAGGGTTAACTGAACCAGAAGGGTTACCTGTAGGTGGGACATTACCTGAAGGAGGTGTAGGAGCCGTAGGTGGTGGGGGCGGTCTACCTCCAGAGGGAGGTGTAGATCCAGAAGCCTGCGCCTGTTTTGCCTCCTCCAATTGTCGCGTAACTGCCTGTTTGATGAGGTTAGACCAGAATACGCAGTCCTCCTGGCGTTCAATAGCCCGATGATTTTCAGCCTCTGCCATTTCCTTACGGAAAACCAAAGTCGATTCTTGGACAGCAGAGTCAATAATGAACCGCATATTATCAGCAGAAATGCCAGCAGGTGGGATTGGGGAAGGGTTGGGATCGCTATCGTTCGACATGTTCCTACAATATCAGAAGAGCAACAAGTAAACGAAGCAAAGACCAGAAACCAAGTAATGCAAGCTCTAGTGATTCCTAAGAGTGATTCAAGTTTTAGAAATCAAAGAGCGAGAAAACAAGGCACAATATTCAAGCAATTCCCCTGGACACAGAATTTTGCAATATTGAAGACAGCAAGTAATAATCAAATTGCAATTTAAATCAACCACAAGTCGGATATCAAGGATAGCAAGTATAAACAAGCGGCTGAATGTGTATAGAATAAGATCTACAATGTGATGCTTGAATAATATGAATGTGTAAGTATCGAAAATAGCAATCACAAGGGCAATCAAGTGCACACACTCCGTCAACTATTATCTGACGGTTGCAACACGGTTTAGAGAAAGAGGGGTGTGACCAAGGCTCCAGTGTCGGCACAGCACAAAATCACACAAGTAGGGTTCTTTTGTAATGCTTAAAACCGATTAGATCATCTAACATGTAGCAAGAAAAGAATTAACAATAGAAGAGTTACTAACTTAACAAGGTAATGTATGCTAAACTTTTCTTTCTTTCTCCTCTTTTTTTTTTTTTGACTGTTGCACTCGGCTTTTTCTGTTTTTTTTTTTTGGGGCTATAGAATAGCTGCTGTAATGGGATGTAGCAACCGAAATAAAGGAGAAAAAATAAAAATAAAAATAAAATAACAAGCTACGATGATCTAAAAGTAAGCAAAAATAAAGAAAATGAAAAATAGGCTAGAAACTTGAGAAAATAGGGTTCTTTAGTGGTGCAAGTTTATATAATGCTTTTAATCCAAGAATCACAGTCATAGGCATGATATGTAGCAACTAGGAATAAAAGATCACAACTTGCAGTCAAGAACTCAATATCATCCAAATTATAGATCCAAACAAAGAATAACAAAAATAAAGTGCCAATTTTGATGGGTGAAATAATAAAGATTTAATTTTTATGCAGCGGCTATGGTGAAAAATAAGGCACGAAAAATAAATCACTCAAATAGAAATCAAGAGAGTAAAGAACTTGCATTAACCTGAAATCCGATACCACTTGATACGTTTGGGATACCCGATCCTTCGCCTGTGGGCTTCAGATCAAGAACCACGCCGTATATTTGCTAAGATCTTGCAATGCTCTTTGATATCTCCTGATTTGGAACAATTCAAACAAGTAATTAGAATTCTGATTTAGCGACAGTTTCAACACTTGGTAAATTCCAGCAACTTGAGAACAGAGAAATAGCGACAGAAAAACAAAGCGAAGAACAGCGAGGAAAGTAGCGAGGACTGGCGCGCGGTCTCGGGCACACAGGACACGGGTCCTCAGGGTGTGCGGGTGGATGTGCTGGCGAAGACGCGGACGCTGGCAGCGAAGGAGCCCGCGAGCGAAGACGCGGAGCGAGCGCTTGGACTTCGGATGCGCGGACGCGGGAGCGGGAGCGAGGCAAGGCGCCTGGAGTGGCCTCGCTCGCTGGGAGCGGCTCTGCTTGTGGGTGTGGCCAAGCGCTGGAGTCCTCGGCTATACGGCTGTGTCAACTAGGGATGTGCGCAGGGGTTCTCGATTTCGACAAGAACCAAGGTGAGGGTTTGGGGTTTGTGTTTCCGATTTAGATCAAGGTGATGGTGATGTTTTTGTGAAGGCCGAAAATCTTAGAACACAAGAGCTTTGGGATTGACAATCGAAGAACCCTTAATCCATAAAGGGTTTCTTCAATTCTATTTCAATCTGATTAAATCAAAGTGCATAGACATAAATTTATAGTAAAGCTTCTAAGAGATCTAACCAATCCTTCCTTGCAAAGGAAAGGGGTTTGGATAGATTAATTCTATCTAAAGATAAATAAAATAGACATAAGATAAATATTTCCTAATGAGATAGATATTTAATAACTTGGTGGCCAAGTATTATATCTAGAAGAGATATAATTAATTTCCACCTTATTTATCTAAATTGCATAAAATAATAACATAATTAATTAACTAAATGTCGGCCCATGCACAAGACAACTCGGCCCATGCATAAGACAACTCGGCCCATGGTCATGTCGAGTGGCTAAGGACATGTCGAGTAAGGTTGGCTCATGATGGGTGCAGACGAGTCTTCATGAGCTCCGTATGTGGACGCAGGCTCACTTCTTGTGCTGGCGGTGTAACCTTGAGCCAAGTGATCCAGGGTGACCTGAACCCTTGCTCTAAAGTTCCATGGTGACGGACAAGAAAGGCCTTAGTTGCATTTTGAATCTTCTTGGCTCTTGCACGAGTGACAGGGCCATCAAATGGAACCTTAATTTTGTCCTCAATGTCACCAGGAGTCATCGATAATTGCACGGCATCACCGATTCCTCCATTCGCTCCATATGTGGGTTCTGTGTCCCTGGTGCTGGATTAGCTTGAGACACTGGGGCAGTGGGAATATGTTTTGTCCGACCAACGGGCTCCGTGGTTGCTCTGGAGCGCCCCCTAGTATTCATGATCTGAAGTTTGAAGACATACGGTTAATTTACCTCCATCAACTGATCATGGTTAAAAATTAGGCACTCCATACCCAAAAATCAATAATTCATAAATATCCCGAAAAATTCAGTACTCATGGAATGGAAATACTAAAAGTTCACTTGCTAGAAATACGGAATAGGGAAATACAAAGAGTTCCAATGACACGTGGGTCTACCCATTATTGAATTGAAATGCTAAATCTGATATGCTAACTAACGGAATTGAAGCTTATCAATACTTAGGCCCCTTGCCCTTGACATCCCAGTCACGAACCGGAAGAGATTCCCCACGTCCCAACTTCTCTAGTCGTGGAGGCTCCAGTTGCATATCCGAAACTTAGAGCATATAAAATACAAAAATGAAGTATACCACTAACATGGCTTATGATCCGATAAGAAGAAAATCGATTATGTGATAATACGATATAGATTATAACTGGTTAAGTCCGGATCACTTAACCAAAGTGCGTAATCTATAGAATCGTGAACCTCATGTGTGTAACACCCCCTTTTATATCCAAGGAAATGCTACAGCGCCAGTAAATACGCATACTTTAATGTCTTTGTATTCACCTTAGGCTTAAAGGGACACGTAACCATGCTCCCATAGGCAAGATGATAATAAAACAAATAACTAAATAATATTTAGCGGAAGACTTGATAATGTTATAATTGAAAATAAACCGTTAAAATTATCTCATAAACCCCTAAAATAATCCCTAAATTCCAACTTAAAAATATAAGAGTAAACAAAGTTTTAAAATGCAACCAAGTTTTTATTAGCGATAGTCCGTCTCCTTATCCAGCTCCAGCTCCTCTGCTCTTACTAGACCTGTGGAATATGGTCTGGTGTTTCGTGATTACAAAGGACACCAGCCATCCAATGAATAGGATGGTTAGCACATTAAAGACTAGCAAGCGATAAGAAAAATGTTCAAACTTTAACTAAACCAGTGACCCTGAAACGGTATGATAATAGTTAAGGGAAAATTAAGAGTATTTAATGTGGAAATGTGATAATAGAATAAAATAAAAATAACACATGACTCGGATGATCACGGGGATCGATTAAGAATATGATATAGGAATTATACTCGAATAGAATGAAGTATAATATGCGCAGAATTGATCACCTTACATAACACAATATACTATAACAATAATAGCGATAATAATAATAATAATAATAATAATAATAATAATAATAATAATAATAATAATAATAATAATAATAATAATAATAATAATAATAATAATAATAATAATAATAATAATAATATAACACGTGGTACCGGTCGGGCCTCTAAAAGAGAGGACTGCGACCTACAACACTATGGAAGTTTACCATCCCGCGATGAATGCATTCCGCAATGGGTCGTTTCATGAAACCCTTATAGGGTAAGGCTTAACGAACCTCAACCTGCAAGTTAGTCTTACTAAAGAAAACTCGCATTGACTAGAAGTCAACTCGCACTATAAAGTACGCATATTCAATTATATCATAATTTAGTCGCTTTAATTTACACTAGGTGATCATGTACACGGTATTAACAACAAAAGACAAGCATGGATATTTCAAAGGCCTTAATATCGCATGTTAACAATTTACATGAAAGAATCGAACAGAAATTCATGCACTTAAGAATATGGGCTTATTTACTCTAACTCATAAATTATACACATACGCGTTATATTTATAATTGCCCATTTATGTACTCATGCCAATTTAGAATGAAAATGATAAATCACATCAAGCATGAAGATATGTAATCTATCAAACTGGCATGGAAATTGGCCACATGGCCGCATTCGACATGATAGAAATGAAAGGCACCACAAAAGTCACGAAACATTGCAAAGGGCAATATGAACGAAATCACTTGCCTCGGTATTGAATGCGCTAGTGTGAACAACAACGAAATCTGATCTACCGATGATCGAGTGGACCTGTGATATAAGCGGAATAAATTCTTATTCAATAAATTAACTAACTGCTTAGTTAACTGAATATGTGCAAGCACACAGTACGCAACACTCACCCGTACAACAGAGTAAGCCGAAAGCGAAAGCTACGCACTTTGCCGTATGCACAAGCCACACCACTCCTACATGATGGTAAGCACATTCAGCAGTAATTCATGACAACCTCGAGTCACTGAATTGAATTTCTTTCAACTTACCAAATGTAGTCGGCAGTGTACAGATCAGCTCGGTCACAATCGCAACTGGAATCGACCCTTAACAGCTGCAGAAAACATACCCAAAATTTACTTGACAGTACCCTCACCATGTCCAAGTATGTATGCTTGTCCTTAATTCGATGTAAGTTCGACTTACCAAAACAAGTTTGGATCAACTTACCGATTGAATTTGGGAAGAGTATGAGCAGGTTGATCCCTTGTTCAGTCTGCAATGGCCCCTCAAAACTGCAGAAACGCATCCGCAAAATAGCTAGTTAGCACATCTAGATTCTTAACCCAACATCCTTTAAGAATCAATATATACAGATGTGCGAACATTTGCGAACCTGTGAGTTGCAGAAGGGTTGTGCTTCGAACACTGGGGATGTACAAGGGCTGGTGATGGAGTCGAAAGCATCCGATGGCTGTTTTAGACACGTACAATTGCTTGTTTGTATAAGACATACAAGACGAGAATGAATCGAATGAATAAAGAGTTGAGTAATTGGGAGTTATAATCGATTACTAAGGCCTGGATTCGTGGCGTATCCTTCCGAGGTCTGCTGGCGGCGCTGGCTCTTCCCAGTGAGGTGTCGGTGGCTGAATTCCTCCGATTGAGTGTTGCACCCTTCGACAGAGAAGCAGAGTAGGCAGAGCGATGGTGAGCGGACTTCTAAATTGGATTTCTAAATTGGTGAGGGAGGGAGAGATTAGGCGTCTGATTTTAACTGGAGATTTCGCAAGAACTTCGGAACGGTGGAGGTGTGATCACGCCGTTGTGAAGATACGTTGACTGAATGTAACGGCATCACAGAGACAAGGTTATATTCATTTCCTCCTTCATTAAGTTAATTACTAACTTAACTATTTTCTTCTTTTCTTTTTAGCTGGGCCGATAAAGGTGGATCATATGGAATAGCATGGCTCCATTTCCCGCTACGGCAGCCCACGATGTATAAAAATATGTACTTATAATATATATTGTATATATATATTATTTATTTAATCACTCCAAACTAAAAGAAGGGTACTTACAATTTACTAACTAAATGAATTCCGTTCACTACATTTTAGAATAATACAATTATTCTAATCTTATATTATATGCATAAATATAATATAATGTGACTAGAATTTATTTATTTAAATAAAAATGAAATATCCAAAAAATACTTTGGGGTATTTCAATGTGGATGTATGTTGATTATTAGGTTGGGTACCATGCATTAGAATACCACCTAATGAAAGCTTAATGAAATTAATAGGCTCTTGTTGATTAGATCCTTGGTTGTGCACTTTATTGCTTGCGTATTCTCCAGACTCCAGGTAAGTCCCCTGGACTTACTCATGATGGATTTATGTGATACTCTTTGTCTTATCGAGAGTCGTCATGCATCACGCGACCTAGTAACATGTTTAGGAATATAAACTGGTGATATGACGTAGGATGAACTTAGTAAATCCAATAATTCATATGTATGCTATGTGTCTAAGGTAGGACGACTGTCAAAATCTGAATAAATGACTTATACTCGATGGAACAAGAATGAAATGATGAAAGACTTATGATGAGAAAGAATGAGTATGTTTGAGAAGGATGAGTACGTTAGAGAAGATATTATGATATGATGGTGATGATGATGATGATGATGATGATTATGATAATGATACGGGCCCTTGTGTGTTTATTTCGCATCTATATATATCTATACACTTGCCTATGTCTTACATTTTAACATTCATGTAGTTTAAGTATGCCTCTTTATATGGCATTGAGTGTGCATATTTCCGATGATTGACCCTGATTTATTTCTTGTTTTTAGATTCAGGTACCCCTTACCCGATATGACTTCCTTATGTGGATGTTTTTCCACCCCGAAGTTTCAGTTTTGCACTACTAGAATACTCAAATTAGACATCATGTGATTTAAATCTGTCAAAGAAACAACAGATATTAAATTAGTATATTATATCAGTTTTCAAATTTACGATGTTAAAAATAAAATAGATATCAGTTAAATTTTTTGACAGATGTAAAATTATTCATTCTAAACAAAACAAAAAACGCGCGATTTTGAATTTTTTAAGTTGAAACGCTAACTTAAAACACTTCAAAAAATTTGGTGGGTTTTCTAAATTTGAAAACCCACTTAAGGCCCTGTTTGGTATTGATATCCTGATATGGGATATGTGTATGGATATCGCTAATACCCATATTCCCGTTTGGTATACGGGTATATCGATATCAACTTGATATCTCTCATATACCCATCCTTTGTAAAAAAACCCTATCTGATATCTCTCCAAAAGGACCGGTATCACTCTTCCAAGGAAAAGAACGCTTCTTCATCGCTCTTCGCCCAGGGTGCGAACTGCTCCACTCCATTGCTTCTCCAATTTACCGCCTCTATTGTCCCCCTCTCGATCTCGACCACCTCCACGGCTGCACCTCTCCAGTTCGCATCTCCCCCTCTCCGCCTCCCCTTCCACTGCAACACTTTCTAATTTTGAGCGAATCTGATAGAGGTTGCTACTGCAAGTGCAAGGTTTGTATGTGTGGTTTCCATTGTTTCAGATTTTGTACTTTTTTCTTTCAGATTTTAATGTTGACAGATTTGGGGGTAGGGTTGAAGTGCTGAACTTTTGAGCGAATCTAATAGAGGTTGAGGGTTGAAGTGTTGAATTGTTGGATGTGTTGTAAGAGAGAATCGAGAATGCAAAACAGTAAGTAAACAAAGTAAAGCAAACCGATCGAATCCCAGCAAATAATGTTCAAGACTCCGTCCAATGTAGTAAGAGAAAGTCAGGTTCGAATCCTCGAGGAAGCTGGTCAGCGGATCCTAGGCAGCGGTGGAATCTCACGGACAGAAGTCGACAACAGTGGTACTCGACCTCGACTAAGGGTTAGTCGACAGGGGTCAGGCACAGTCGAACACGGCAGCAGCAACTCGGCGAAGTCTACTCGACCTCGACAAGGCTTACTCGATATCGAGTAGGGCCTTCGTCGACTTCGGCTCGTCTTGTCGAGTTCCTGCACAATTGAGCTACGACGATCTGGGATCGGAGATTAGTGGTCGAGATCGACCAGAGGCTGGTCGAGATCGACGAGGGCGGGAAAAGTAAAAACAAAAGCAGTTTCGGTTTCTGTAACTTTATGAATTAAAGGAACTTCCAAGATTAGGGTTTGCGACAACGATTACCACGCAAGCGGAATATAAATCACAAAAGGCGGTAACTTTATCGATAAAGGAAAAGGCTTTCACCTAATCCGACAAGTAGGAATATAGATCTCGCGACAAATAATCCTAATTGCATCTATTCCTTTTCATAATTAGCATTTATAATCTTTCGAATAGAAATCCTAATTACTACCCAAGTTTCACAACATGAGTTCTTCAATTTCTCAATCAAAGATGAAGCATATAGGGAATAGATTAAGATAACGACAAAATACCTCCTTTTGCAATCGCTAACTCGCCGACATGGCTCTCGTTGGGCTCACCCCAACCCCAGAAGTAGGTGGACTACTCGCGCCTCATCGCAATTGCAGACATCATTGAAAAAGAAATAACTTGCAATAAACTAATATTCAAAGCCTTTACAATCCCGGCAATCAACTTTCGTAAACTGCCAAAACCTTAAAACCTTTGAACTCCTAAATCTCTATCTGTCACTACTTGTCTCTGAAAATTGAATGAATAAAACTGAGCCCCATGGGCTTTATTTATAGCCTTCTAATCCTTGCTACTCAAAGATAGAATATCTATATCTATATCTAAAACTATATCTAAGACTTTAAAGATAAATAAAAGCTATAATGGAATTAAATCTAAAAATAGGGAAATATATCTAAATTGTCTCAAGTGGATAAAACTCTCTTCTTCATGATAGATGTGGATAAATCGGATAGACTTTGCTTCTCCTCGGCTCCAAGGACTCTATTCCGAGTAGGACTCCATCAATGCGTCACGCGGCTTCCGAAAATCTTCGTCGACCTCGAGTACGACTTAGTCGATCTCGACTAGGAAAGTCGTCGACTGGGCCGACTTCGTCATCTCGGCTAGCTGGTGCTCGACAAGCTCGGACATGGCTCTGGCGCTAGTCGATCTCGACAAGGGTTTGTCGATCTCGACTACGGGTGTGTTCTCGACTTGGTCTTCCGAGGTTGTCGAGTCGGATGTGGGTTCTCAGCCTTGTCGACCTCGAAGACGCTCCTCGATCTCGACGAGGGATGGGTCATCGACTTGGCCAGCTTGGTGTGTCGGGTAGCCCTTGTCGACATGCTCGGACACTGCTCCTGGGCTTTAGTCGATCTCGACAAGGAACTTGTCGATCTCGAGTAGATTTTGGCCTGGTGTTTGTCGAGCAGTGTCTCCTCGACATGGCTCCTGGAATGTCGTCTGGCCCTTGTCGATCTCGATGAGTGGTTAGTCGAGATCGAGTAGACTTGCTCTGCTCCGCGTTGTCTGGTCAGGTCTCTACTCGACTCCAGTGCTCTCGGACTTGACTTTGTCGATGTAGACGAGAACTTAGTCGAGATAGAGTAAGGCTTGCTGCTTCCGTCTTTGTTTCTTGGTTTTCTCTCAAAATGTTTCCATATTCTGCAATATTAAACCGAAACTTATGTAGATCTCTATTTCTAACAAATAAGTATATACTACATAAATTCGACCTATTCCCAACCCGAAATATGCAAAATGTAAAGAATATGGAACTAAAATATGCATAAAAACATGGCTACTTTGGAGACATCAAATCACCCCATACTTAGACTTGCTTGTCCTCAAGCAATAACCAAGAGCTACAACACATCCTTCAAGTCTTCGCCTTTTGTCAAAAGCAACATCTTAAATAGTAGCAATGTAAGACAAGTGAATTTAACGTCATCACACATATATGAGTGATCCATAGGCATAGGCAATATAAATCCAACCTCACAGGAATCATGTTTTTGCACTCAGCTCTCAATGTGTTTAGGCTATGTATATCAACTCTCAACTCAATTCCATATACAGTCTCATAAACATTGTAATTTAAATATGAATCCACTTCGCAACCAATTATGAAAATGCAACAAGAATTATCAGGAGGACTTCGCTCAATAGAAGTCTTCAAAGAAGATTCCATTCGGCGGGGTTGTAATGGGGCTTGGTAAGAAATAATAAGGTATGGAATTATTTGGCCATGTGGTGCTAAATAAAATTCGGGAATCAAGACTCCTAAATCTTCCAACACAACCAAACCATAACTCCTTAATCATATGTATAAACCAAACTCTCCAATTTGTCTCAATGGAGTATATCCTTTCAAACTTTCTAAATCTCTCCAAAATATGTAACTTGCAAACTAATGAAAGAAATAAGGTAAATTTGGCTCATGCACTTTTATTCATAAATATATATACTTCTTTTTCTTTTTCTTCTTTTTTTTTTTTCGGATTTTTTTTTTTTTTTTTGAAACGAAAGTATAAAATAATAATACTAGTGCATTTATAATGTGAGCCAAAAATCCTTTTACATAATATGCCTAGCAAGATAAAAATGTATAACCAACCCATATCTCAATAATTTCCATGATCCTCCTTGAAATGCAATATAAGCTCATTCTTTCCACAAATCATCATTCCAACCAACTCTAAGTCTCAATTCCCAAATGGGGGTCAGGCTCAATTTGGCTAAGGATAAGTTTGTGGAGTTTACCATAAAAGTCTCAGGCTAATGTTCTGGCTTCAAGCAGAGATAATGTAGGGTAGGTAAAGAGAGGATAAAATTGGCTTAAAAGGTGCCTCCATCATTTAATTCTCATCAACATAAACATATAAATGTATTGGTTTTGAATAACTATCACAATATTTAGAGATGCACAGGAAAAGTAAATACACTCAAGAAAGCAGAGGGATTTTTAATGTTCTCCCTATAAGGCCAAAATTCTCACTGGGACAATTTTTGTTGGATTTTTACCTTTAGCTTAGGATCATATGTGCTCAATTTCATCACAAGTTCACAATCCACATAAAAACCATTTTGAGGACTTAGGCTAAACCTTCCAAACATGCCATAGGGTTTATATGATCAAGTCAGTCATTATATATCATCATAGGACATCTAAGTTAGGGTATAAAATAGTGCAAGAAATTTAAACATGCATTTTTTTTTTCATTTTTTCGACATTTTCTATTTTTTTTTTTTTAAAAAAAAAAAAAATTAAAGTATGCATAAAATTTTAAACATGCAAAAAGGAACAAATAAAGTGCAACTAATAACTTAACTACCAAAGTTGTGCCATGTCTTAGAAATCTATTACAGACCATAAAATAAGACTTTTGAAAGATACACATAAATTTCTAGAAGCATATAACCACATAAAAATCCCCTGTACAGTCGTTTCTCCCACCCCATACTTAAAATATACAGTGTCCTCACTGTTAAATAAATAAAATCAAAGGGAGAGAGAAGGAGACTCACAGAGGTGTCACTGGTGGGGATCTGGTGGTGGGCCATAGTGTGGAAACTGAGGGCCAGCCTGATAGTCAGGAGCTCCTCCGTGGGAAGAGCTACCAGGCTGCTGCTGGAAATACTGATGTGGGTATGGCCAGGCCCGTTGTTCCAGTCTTTGAAAATGCTCCCTCATTTCCGTTCGTGTTGCCTCGTGGCCCTCTCTCATCTCCGTCCTCATAGCGTCCTGGCTTAGTTGGAGGTTGGCCATCTGGTCCCGGAGGAACGCCAACTCTGTGAGCACTGGATCAGATGGTCCGCCATAATAATGCTGCTGCTGGGAGTGGTGGGAGTGCTGGGAATGGAGCTGCTGGGGTGACTGGGAAGGATGATGGGAGTGCTGAGAGTGGTGGGAGGCATGGACACTGTCCGCCTCGTCGTCATCATCATCCTCCTCCATATCTGCGGTGTAAAGTGGCTCATCTCTCAGCGTTGGGTCGGCAGCTGGGTTGATTGTGGGGTGATATTCCACCCCTGTCCAAGTGGTGTACCAGTTGCGGACTCTGTAGGGGTTCATCAGCTCCCGCTGAATAGCAGTGTTGTGGGTATAGTGGACCCAGATGTTGTTGCGGCGAGCTATGATACGGCCCCTTTGTAGGGACCCAACGTCGATCCTCATGAGCTGCCGTGAAGTGTATGCCGCGACTGGGATCTCCAGGTGGCGAGCCAGAATAGCCACCATACACCCATCATATATCGCTCCTGAGAGGTCTCTCCGGCGGTAGAGGCAGTGGCGGAGCCAAGCGTGGGTCAGTGGTAATGGGTCGGACATGAATAGCATCCGTCGGAGGCATTCGAGCTCTGGCTGGATAGGTTGGCTTAGCTCTGGCCGGGCCCATATAGTGCTACCCAGAATCCTGAGGATGGTAGCGAAGAGGGGGTTGGCGATGGAGGAGGTGCGAGGGGTCGTCCTAGATGGATGTAGAACCCCTGTCAAATATCGCCACATCTCCGCTGGGTCGCGGATGATGTATGGCTCGGTGGTGTGGTCAAAGTTAAATGCCCGGCCAATCTGTTCTAGAGTCATTGTGCGGCGGGTGTTGCCCAGCTGAAAGTGGACATTCTGTTCTGAAGCCGGCGAGTCAGGTACCCGGCGGAGAGTAGCCAAAAATTCCCCAGTAAGGGCCGGGTAATGCAAATCTAGCGGCTGTAATAATCGCTCCATATCGAGCAACCCGAAAGTCTGCTCTAGCCAATAATGCATACCCAGCTGGTCCAAGGTATGCTGGTCATACCAACGGGCATTTTCAGCCCGTCCTGCAATATGCCAGGCGAAATCCAGCTTGTCTGCTTCCGCAATCTGTAAGTTGTCCATTCCTGCCATAAAAAATAGTCTTTATAAGATAACCACTTCAAATAAAAATAACCCCATACTTAGTTCATGAACTATCCTAAAAATGCACCAAATAGTATATGGAAGCTCAAATTATCAAAGCATGAAATAATTCATATAAGGAATCAATAATATGATTTATATATGAATTTAAATAATAACCACAAAATCCATGAAATTTTCCATATATGGCAAAATATTGGTCAATAAATTTCATAAATTCCCTTTGATAATATAAATGAACTAAGTATGGAATCATATATAAAATCAGCCCACCAAAAATAAATATTACCAAAAATAGCAACCCTAATCATAAATAACAAATTTCCACACAAATTTCAAACTCTAAACATTCAACACATAACTCAAGATCCAATCTCTACCTAGGTTCTCAAAAATATATGAATCTGAATTTTAGAGAGAAAATAGGGAGAAGTCATACCTTGAATCAAAATGGAGGGCAGAAACTGTAATTAGAGAAAAATTAGGGGCTGTTTTTAGGAATTTCGCACAGAGGGCTTGGTGGAGGCGGTGGTTTTCAGATCTGGGCTCGGGTGGGTGAATTCCGGCTCGGCGAGGGTGGATCCGGTCAAATCTGGGCGCCAATTTGTTGTAAGAGAGAATCGAGAATGCAAAACAGTAAGTAAACAAAGTAAAGCAAACCGATCGAATCCCAGCAAATAATGTTCAAGACTCCCTCCAATGTAGTAAGAGAAAGTCAGGTTCGAATCCTCGAGGAAGCTGGTCAGCGGATCCTAGGCAGCGGTGGAATCTCACGAACAGAAGTCGACAACAGTGGTACTCGACCTCGACTAAGGGTTAGTCGACAGGGGTCAGGCACAGTCGAACACGGCAGCAGCAACTCGGCGAAGTCTACTCGACCTCGACAAGGCTTACTCGATATCGAGTAGGGCCTTCGTCGACTTCGGCTCGTCTTGTCGAGTTCCTGCACAATTCAGCTACGACGATCTGGGATCGGAGATTAGTGGTCGAGATCGACCAGAGGCTGGTCGAGATCGACGAGGGCGGGAAAAGTAAAAACAAAAGCAGTTTCGGTTTCTGTAACTTTATGAATTAAAGGAACTTCCAAGATTAGGGTTTGCGACAACGATTACCACGCAAGCGGAATATAAATCACAAAAGGCGGTAACTTTATCGATAAAGGAAAAGGCTTTCACCTAATCCGACAAGTAGGAATATAGATCTCGCGACAAATAATCCTAATTGCATCTATTCCTTTTCATAATTAGCATTTATAATCTTTCGAATAGAAATCCTAATTACTACCCAAGTTTCACAACATGAGTTCTTCAATTTCTCAATCAAAGATGAAGCATATAGGGAATAGATTAAGATAACGACAAAATACCTCCTTTTGCAATCGCTAACTCGCCGACATGGCTCTCGTTGGGCTCACCCCAACCCTAGAAGTAGGTGGACTACTCGCGCCTCATCGCAATTGCAGACATCATTGAAAAAGAAATAACTTGCAATAAACTAATATTCAAAGCCTTTACAATCCCGGCAATCAACTTTCGTAAACTGCCAAAACCTTAAAACCTTTGAACTCCTAAATCTCTATCTGTCACTACTTGTCTCTGAAAATTGAATGAATAAAACTGAGCCCCATGGGCTTTATTTATAGCCTTCTAATCCTTGCTACTCAAAGATAGAATATCTATATCTATATCTAAAACTATATCTAAGACTTTAAAGATAAATAAAAGCTATAATGGAATTAAATCTAAAAATAGGGAAATATATCTAAATTGTCTCAAGTGGATAAAACTCTCTTCTTCATGATAGATGTGGATAAATCGGATAGACTTTGCTTCTCCTCGGCTCCAAGGACTCTATTCCGAGTAGGACTCCATCAATGCGTCACGCGGCTTCCGAAAATCTTCGTCGACCTCGAGTACGACTTAGTCGATCTCGACTAGGAAAGTCGTCGACTGGGCCGACTTCGTCGTCTCGGCTAGCTGGTGCTCGACAAGCTCGGACATGGCTCTGGCGCTAGTCGATCTCGACAAGGGTTTGTCGATCTCGACTACGGGTGTGTTCTCGACTTGGTCTTCCGAGGTTGTCGAGTCGGATGTGGGTTCTCAGCCTTGTCGACCTCGAAGACGCTCCTCGATCTCGACGAGGGATGGGTCATCGACTTGGCCAGCTTGGTGTGTCGGGTAGCCCTTGTCGACATGCTCGGACACTGCTCCTGGGCTTTAGTCGATCTCGACAAGGAACTTGTCGATCTCGAGTAGATTTTGGCCTGGTGTTTGTCGAGCAGTGTCTCCTCGACATGGCTCCTGGAATGTCGTCTGGCCCTTGTCGATCTCGATGAGTGGTTAGTCGAGATCGAGTAGACTTGCTCTGCTCCGCGTTGTCTGGTCAGGTCTCTACTCGACTCCAGTGCTCTCGGACTTGACTTTGTCGATGTAGACGAGAACTTAGTCGAGATAGAGTAAGGCTTGCTGCTTCCGTCTTTGTTTCTTGGTTTTCTCTCAAAATGTTTCCATATTCTGCAATATTAAACCGAAACTTATGTAGATCTCTATTTCTAACAAATAAGTATATACTACATAAATTCGACCTATTCCCAACCCGAAATATGCAAAATGTAAAGAATATGGAACTAACATATGCATAAAAACATGGCTACTTTGGAGACATCAGGATGTATGGGTGAAATTTCAGATTTACTTGTGAGCCTTCTGTTAAGATATCAGATTTTTAAGCCCCTGTTTTATCGTCGGTGATTATCGATTCTTCTATTCAGATATCAGATTTACTTGTGCTGAACTGTTGGATGTATGAGTGAAATTTCAGATTTACTTGTGCTGAAATTGTGAGCTCTTGAGCCCTATTCACTTTGATATCATCTCATACCAAACGGAGATATTAGATATCGGATATCAGATTTGATACCCATATCCCTGATATCGATATCTCATTACCCATATCTGATATTTGCTATCATGATATGGATACCAAACATGGGCTAAATATTTTGAAGTACTTAGAAAAATAAAGCCTGCTTTTTATTTCTTCTCTCAACCTCTAAATCAGACGTCCTCTTTGGCTCTTCCTCTCTAACCCTCATCGCCATCCGAGAGCACCACCAAGGCACCAACCCTCACCGCCATCCCAGAGCACCACCTCCTCCTCCTCCTCCTCCTCCGTCGTCGAGATCTTCACCGCCACCAGATCTATCCACCCTCTCCCCAAATCCAGCGCCTCTTCCTCCCCTCCAATCTCTAGATCTGACTGAGAGGGTGTCTCCCGCCGGAGACAACATTAACTCCTACCGTCGTCACCACCACCGTCTCTCTCTCTACAACAGGTACGCTCTCCTTCTTCTGTTCTCTTTTCTACCCTTTCTTTGCTTCGCTTGTTGGAATCTGTGGCTAATTCGATTTGGAAATCTTGGATTCTTGAGTTGTGCGATTGTTTTTGTAGATCTAGGGTTTGATTCTGTTTCCTTGCTTAGCTTGTTTGAGTAACGATCTTGTTGTTGCAATACGTCACCAAGGTCAATTCCATTGGCCACAGTTACAGTCCAGTGGATTTTGCCTCCCATTAGTATTTCTACTAGCGAAGTGCACCTCTCCTTCTTCACCTTCTTATTGTTCGAATTTCTCCTTTGTTCCGTTTTCATGAATTTGAAATCCGTAAATGTTGTTTTCCCTCTTTGTTTGCAGATTTTTCAACTCGAGAGGAAGACGTGATGATTGCTGAGAATGATGAGCACATGTATATATAATTTGACCTTTACTAAAGCCTTTAGCTTTATTCACTTGCAAACTGTGAAATGTGTATATGTCCCTATTTTTAGTTATGAATGCATCTCTTAGCATGGAGTATGGTTAGCAGCTTCCAGCCACGTTATGATGGCTGAAGTAATGCATTCAGTTGCAGACTTTGCAAATCTGCAGGTTTTTATTAAGAGTATGTCCTTTTTCTGCTAATACAAGCTGCTAGTTTATAATGACTTGCTTATTTGTTATAATAACTTGCTTACTCGTTATTGCTTGGCACCATGCTTGGAGTCTCATAGTAGTAATTGTTTTTTAAAGATGGTGCATTTGTTGCTTAACATGAAACTTAGGTTTATGTTCTTCAAAATCTTAATGCTTTTCTTTGACTATTTCATGTAGCTTTGGATTTTACTTTAGTTTTGCTAATAATCTTTTAAATATTGCTTCAGAATGATCTTGTTCATGGTTGGGGATTGGATTTTACTCTACCCTCAGTAACACCTGTTTAATCACATGCATTTTGACTTGAGCTAGAAGTTTGAATAATAAGATGTTTCGTTGTTATCCTTGTTTGTACAGAAGTTCCCTTTTATTATTTTAGATCATTTAATGGTTCATATTGATCATTAATGTGTGCGTAATTTGTTTACTAGCTAGTGCATGGATCTCCCCATGAGGATAGGTTGATACTCACCTCTTTGAATGGCCTTCCTTTTATGCGCTTGGTGTAGGATATGATAATGTTTTATGTATTTGCGTATTATTAGACCGACTGTTTTGTATGGCTCTGAGTGTTGGCCTACAATTATAGCCCAAGAACATAAGCTGTCTGTGGCTGAGATGAGAAGGTTGCGATGGATATGTGGGCACACGAGACTGGAAAAAATCAGAAACGAAGACATCAGGAACAAGGTGGGAGTTACGAGTATATTAGACAAGCTGCGGGAGTGTAGATTGCGTTGGTTTGGGCACGTGTGCAGGAGACCGGCTGAGGCTCTGGTTTGTAGGTATGAGAGCTTGGATCTTGGAGATATCCACAGGGGGAGAGGTAGACCAACGAAGAGTTGGAAGGAGGTCATTCGGCATGATCTCAATCTTCTGAACCTGTCGGAAGCTATGACTGCGGGCAGGGACCACTGGAGGAGGTGCATTCGGGCTGTGGATGTATAGAGTTTTGGGTCCTTATGTTTTGCTCTATTGTCCTTGCTATATTCCTGTCTTCTTCCTGCTTCGGTTCTGATATTGTTTCCCCTCTATGAGTATTGCTTTCTTGTAGTTCTGGTATCCTACTGTTCTGGGTCTATCGGAAACACTCTCTCGACTTGCTCGGAGAAAGGGTGCGTACATCCTGACCCCCAGACCCTACTTTTGCGGGGTATACTGGGTTGTTGTTGTTGTTGTTGTTGTATTTGTGTATTATTCTTTTAAGTTAATGTTGTGAGCTGAATCTGCCATGTTTTACACTTAAGTTTATATCGATTTCTGCATACATTGCATTCATTTGGGCTTAGATAGTACAGAATCTATGTAGTTTATGTTTATTTGCCAAATTTTGGAATCTACACCAGTTTCTGTTTAATTCGCAGAATTCGAGGCGTTTTACAGCAATTCTACAGAAGTTCAGAAAAGCTCAGAAAACAGCTACAGAAGTCCAAGGTCAAAGCAGCAACGGAACAAATCGAATCAGTCTGAGAGTCAAGGTTACTCGATCTCGAGTAGACCTTACTCGACCTCGAGGAGCATGTCCGAGCAACCTTGGTCGAGCAAGCCTGATCAAGAGAGCCGAGTCAACCCGACTTCCGGAGCCAACTCGATCTCGACAAACCCTATTCGAGATCGACTACGCCTCAGCGCCACACCCGGAGTCGACGAGGCGAGAAGCTGCCCGAGAAGCCGAGGACGAGAAGCCGAGCACAGCCCTACTCGATCTCGACAAGCCCTAGTCGAGATCGACGAGCCGTCCAACATCAGTCCGAGTCCATGCCGAGGAGAAGCTGCCCGACCTGGGGAGACCACCACTCTACTCGATCTCGACAAGCCCTAGTCAAGATCGACGAGCCCCTGAGTCCAGATCCGAGCCAGTCGAGTAGAGCCACCCGAGGAGACCTAGTCGATGACCCACTCCTACTCGACATCGACAAGAGGTACTCGAGGTCGACAAGCACCAGGAGCCAAGACCGAGCCACATCGAGCAGAGCTAGCCGGGAAGTCCAGTCAACGATCAATCCTACTCGAGGTCGACGAGCCCTTGTCGAGGTCGAGTAGCTCAAGTTCCAGAAACACGTCGAGTTGATCAGTCCTAGTCGAATTGGAGTTGCTTGGGCGTGAAGGAAGTTGATTTGGCCGAGAGATCTATCCAAAGTTGATCAATTCTATCCATGGAAGGGAATCTATCAAGACATGAAGACTTACCTTAGTTAGATTTATCTTTTCCTTAGTTGATTTATTTCCATTAAGCAATTTATTTATCTTTTAAAGCTTTAGATATAATTTTAAATAAAGATAGGAGATTCTATCCTTGACTAGCAAGGACTAGAAGGCTATAAATAAAGCCCATGGGGCTGGTTTTTCATTCATTCAAAAATTTCAGGGACAATTAGTTAGTTACACATAGAGTTTAGGAGTTCTAAGGTTTTTAAGGTTTTTGCTTTCTGCGAAAGTTGATTGTCAGGATTGTAAAGGCTTTTGAATTTAGTTTTAATGCAAGTTTCTTTTTATACATCAATGTCTGTTATTGCAATGAGGCGTGAGTAGTCCACCCACTTCTGGGGCTGGGGTGAGCCCGACGGTGGCCATGTGAGATAACGCGGTAAAGGTCAGATCTTTTTGTGCAATTCATCTTCTATCCCTATGAGCATGATTCTTTTGCGAGAGTTGAAGGTGATCCTTGTTTGTATTATTGAAGCGAAAGTGATCTTAATGCAACTTGGATTAATTATGTGAAAAAGGGTTAGTAACAATTAGGGTTTATGCGAAAGTCTCTATATGCCTATTTGTTAATGACGAAAGTTATTTGATGGAAAGCATGATCTTTTATGCCTTTATGTGTTACTTTGCATGGTTATCGTTGTGGTGTTGAAACCCTGGCTTTGGATGTCTTTTAGCATATTGAGTTTATTTCTGTCGAAATTCTGAGTTTTGTTCGAGATTCTGCAAATTTAAGTTTCTGTTTCCAGTCGACATAGAGTAGACCTTTGTCGAGATCGAGTACTGCCCTTGTCGATCTCGAGTAGGAGCTGGTCTAGGTCGAGTTGGTTTTCTTCTGTTTTCGTCGATTTTCACTTTCTGAGTTTCTGTTGTTCACAGCTGTGGTCGATCTCGAGTTGACTCTTGTCGAGATCGACGAGCCTCTGCCTTTGCTTTTAGTTTCTGCTTTGCTTTGTCTTTTCTGTTTTGCTTTGTTCTTTGCTTTTGTTTTTCTGCTTTTATTTCTGTTTCTTTTCTGTGTTTCTGTCTTTCTGCTGCTTTGCCTGTGAGAATTTACAGCTACCTGAGAACTGCTGACGTGCTTCCTCGTGGATTCGATCCTGACTTTCTCTTACTGCATTGGAGGAGTCTTGTATTTATTTGCTGGGGCCTAAGTCTGGTTTGATCTATTTTCATTATATTTCATACTTGATTCACTCCTAACAACAAATTGGCGCCGTTGCCGGGGAAGCTATCAATCGCGCCTTAGGTAGTCAGTTCTCACTGTTTCTTTGAGTTAATTTGCAGGTGTATGCGTCGTTCTGGTCAAACACCTGAGTTTGACGCCTTAGACGAACCGGAACGCCTTTTTCACATCAGAGCTAAACTACAAAGAGCCATGGCGGCTGCAGAGACACAGGAACAGCTGATCGCTAGGCTTACAAGGGAATTAGCCGCTAAGGATGCTGCTATCGCCGCTGAGAAAGTAGCACGGGAACAAGCACAGGCTGAGCTTGCCCAGTACCCAACCACGGCGGAGGACTATATGCACCCAACACTCGTCGTGCCTGAATCGGCGATTCTAATCCCTGATAACTCTTTTGAAATTCGCACTCAGTTTCTTATAGAGCTTAAAAATAATGCCTTTTATGGTAGATTTAATGAGTGTCCTCTTGAACATATTACAAACTTTGCTGACATGTGTCGTACTCTTGCTGAAGGTACAACCTTGGAATATGTCAAGATGAAAGCTTTTCGCTGGTCTCTCGCTGGGCCTGCACTGAAATGGCTGGAAGGGCTGAAACCAAAACCACTCACAACCTGGGCCCAAGTAGAGCAAGAGTTCCTGAACAAATTCTTCCCACCCGCCAAAACAGCACATCTCCGCCAGAAAATCACCGCCTTCAGACAGAAGCAAGGGGAACCGTTGGCAAAGGCATGGGAGCGCTACAAGGAACTTCTGCAATCTTGCCCTACTCATGGACAGCCACCCTACGTCATTCAGGAGATCTTCTTCAACTCTCTTGATCAAGGCACTAAGGACAGAATCAATCATTATACTCGCTATGAGTATCTGACAATGCTGCCAAGTGACGCATGGGGTGTGCTAGAGAAGCTCACTACCTACGACAACAAGTATGGGTCTACTGCAACTTATGAAGAGAACCCATACGCCAGGCCAGCACCATCCATGCCCCTATATGATCCACCTAAGGAGATTGATCCAGATGTTAGGGAGCAGTACTACAGAGACCAGAATAAGAAGCTCCTCAAACAAGTAAAGTATCTCTCTGTCAACCAGCCTTGTATTGAATGCGGATCGCAAAGGCACACCACTCCTGAGTGCCCACACACAGAGCAAGTCAAGCTGGCAGAGCACCACGAGGAGATAGCTTACGCAGGGGGTCCCAATTGCTACATGGGGGACCAAAGGTTTCAGCAACCACAATGGAACCAAGGTGTCCCTAGGAACCCCCCGCCCTACAGAGCTCCAGGACATCCGGAAAGAGACCAGAAAAAGGATGATATACAGACAGTCCTGGAGGAAATACGGAGGAACCACTCAGAAACTAGGCAGTCCTTCAACTCCGTCTATACTCAGATGCAAGGTGTCAACTCTAGGCTTGGGGAAATTGATATCTGGCGGAAATCAGTTGATACACAGATTGGTCAGCTGGCAGCAGGAATTCCCAGACAGTCAGGTGCGCTCCCTGGATCTTCAGAACCAAATCCTAAGGGAAAGACTGGACACATCGCTGCTGTAAAACTCAGAAGCGGCCATCAACTGCAAGAGCCAGAGGTCGGAAAGCAGCAGAACAGCGAGGAACAGCTAGTCGATGTCGACAAACCTCTGGTCGATCTCGACGAAGGCCTCATCGATCTCGAGGAGAACCTGCAAAAATCTTCGTCTGCACCGCACAGCAACTCGACTACGCCCAACCTGGTCGATGTCGACAAGACTCTAGTCGATGTCGAGGAGCCCTTAGTCGACATAGAGCAGCATGCAGCACCTCCGACGTCTGTTCTGAATCAGAAAAAGAAGCTGCCTTTCCCCACAAAATCTCTAAAGGACCCGGCGGAAAAGAAATTTCAGCGCTTCATCAAGATGCTTCAGAAGCTCAACGTCACCATACCCTTCACAGAAGCTCTCAATGAAATGCCATCCTATGTCAAGTTCCTGAAGGAGATTCTCAGCAAAAAGCGATCGATGGCAGAAATCACAGAGGAGTGCAGCCATCTGGACATATTGGAGAAGAGGCCGGAGCCAGGTAAGTTTGCTATAACTATTGGATTTGGTCCATATAAAATTAATGCCTTATGTGATCTTGGAGCTAGTGTGAGTATAATGCCTTTAACGATTTGGTCCAAGATTAAGATAGGTGCCCTTGAGCCTGTGGATGCTAGACTTTACATGGCCAACAACACAGTGGTCATTCCAACAGGCATGGTGGACAACGTCCCAGTACAAGTAGGTAAATTCTTTGTCCCTGCTGATTTTCTAGTTGTTGATATGCAAGAAGATCCTGCTTGTCCAATTATTCTAGGAAGACCATTCTTGGCGACGGTGGATGCCAACATAAGCGTAAGGAAAGGAGTGCTCACCTTCAACATCAGCGATGAGGTAATTGAGTATTCCTTTAATAAAACTGAAAGGCATACAGGTCCAATGGAAGAGGTCAAATCTATCTCAGCTGGCTACATCACCTGCGGGGAACCCAAGGTCAGAAATATGACCCCCGAGGAGATGGAAAAGAGGGACATGGAGGCCCAGGTGGAGGAGATCATGGCAATCCTCAAGGAGAACACAGAGAATCCAATCGACACGGACCAAGGTAAGTCGTTGTGGATTAATTATTTTTCGGATGCCTTGACAGGAGCTAAGTATGGGGTCAAGATCGACCAGACCCTAGTCGATCTCGACCAGACCAAGGAGACTCCACCGGCACCAGCATCGTCGAGCAGCGAACCAGACAAACCAGGCTCGTCGATCTCGACTAGCCTTGTCGAGGTCGACCACCACTCGACGGCCTCGGCTTCATCTCCCTCGACGCTGACTCCACCAGACGGCCAGAGCTCGTCGATCTCGACCACCCTTGTCGATGTCGACCACCACTCGGGGAGCCCAGTTCCTGCTTCCTCGACGCTGAGACCACCAGAGCAAGGATCCTCGTCGATCTCGACCAGCCTTGTCGAGATCGACCACCACCCGGCGCCACCAGATCCGCCTTCCTCGATGAGCAAGCCACCAGGAGCAGAATCCTTGTCGAGATCGAGTAGACTACTCAAGGTCGACGAGCCATCATCTTCATCGACTTCTGAATCTGCGAGCAGACCACCACCAGAAACTGCAGTCTTGTCGAGATCGACTAGCCCTAGTCGAGATCGACCAAACACAGTTGTCCCCGATTCCGTCTCTGCGAAGGTAAGCCAAGGTATAGATCTTTCTTCTCCTATTTCCATTAAAGATTTATCTTTGGTATGTGCGATTGTGCAGGATTTCCAATGATGAGCCCAAGGAATATGAAGTTGGAGACAAGCTCTATGTCTCTAAATCAAAGGATCATTGGTTTCCCAACAAATTCAACAAGAAGCGGATGGGACCTTTCGTGGTGAACAAGATCCATTCTGAAGGATTACAGCTGAGGGACAAGAATGGAGTCTTATTTGAGGCCCAAGCTACATGGGCCCTGCAAATGCCACCTTGAGCTAAATGGAAAGTCGGCCTAGCGACTATAAAATCTAGAGCTTGTACATAGATTTTTTTTAGGACATTTGAAACTTTGTTTTTGTTTTTTGGTTTGGAACACTTTTGGTTTTGTTTTTGTGGGTATATGTCTTCTACACTTTTCAGGTCCATGGATAGAACCAAGTCATACTCGGTCCAGGAGGTGCTTCCACTCGATATTATGAAGCCCTGCACATCTGTCTAGTGAGTTTCTTTCTTTACCCTTGTTTTTATACAGTGAGGACACTGTAATGTTTAAGTATGGGGTGGGGAAGGGCTTACTTCATGCATATTGATCATATTTGACATATATGTGCATTATTGCTTAGAATTGCTACATGGCTATTTTGGAATGCATTATTGATTTATGTGCTTATATGCATGTTTTCCAAAATTTAGAAAAATGACCCCCATTTAAAATTTTGAATAATGTCATGGAAGCTTATATTGAACTCGACGATGCAAAATTGGATTCATTAGAGATATAGCATGAAATTGCCTAGTAAAGGGAAGTCACAATGAAGTACATTATTTTATTGAAAACCATGAAAGGAGGTAAAATTTGAAATTGCTTTTGACATGTTGCATGATAAGATGATGGAGGACTTTATATTTCCATATAATGCTCATATTGTTATAATCCTAGCCTTACCCATGCTTATGCATCACAAAAGCCATTATATGCCTTGTTTTCAATATTGCTCCACATGATCTAAACATTTGCCATTCTTTACCCTATCTGGGGATTATGTTGAGAATGATGTTACATTATGGAGATTGTCATATGGTGTTTGTGTGATTGTTATCATTATTGAAGTTTGGCGGAATTATTTGAAATATATGGAAAATTTAATGAGTGAAAGAAAATCCGATCAAAGATCGACCCTGCTCGCTGAGATAATAGTTTGGCGAGATGGGACACCAGGTGAGGAGTCCAAAGCACTAAGTATCCGGGGCCATTCATGACACCCATGTTTGCGACTCGCGAGAAGGCAGTGCTGAGGTTAGAGAGGTAAAAGCATTATTATTGAGAAAAAGCATTATGAAAGGTGATGAATCTCAAAGAGAAGGAATGTGGAAATTCAGTTTGGAAATACTCCATTTCCCCAGATCATTAGCACCACATTGCCAAAAATTGCCCACCTTTAGCCTTTTACCAATCTACTCCTTATTGAGCTTAAATTAAAAGTCCTCTTGATTATTGTTGCTTTGTCACATAAAAATTATTTGTGCATAACCCTCCTTTCGTGAGTAGATGTTGCTCTTATATATTTGCACATGCATGGATCTGTGACACTAGTACCTTTTCGAGGATGGTAATTGATTGCAGGGTTATATGAGAATGAATCTTATATGTTGAGAGTTTTGATTTCTTCCCCTGAATGACAATTAAAAGTATTGCTTGAGGACAAGCAAGCTTAAGTATGGGGTGTTTTGTTGTGAGCTGAATCTGCCATGTTTTACACTTAAGTTTATATCGATTTCTGCATACATTGCATTCATTTGGGCTTAGATAGTACAGAATCTATGTAGTTTATGTTTATTTGCCAAATTTTGGAATCTACACCAGTTTCTGTTTAATTCGCAGAATTCGAGGCGTTTTACAGCAATTCTACAGAAGTTCAGAAAAGCTCGGAAAACAGCTACAGAAGTCCAAGGTCAAAGCAGCAACGGAACAAATCGAATCAGTCTGAGAGTCAAGGTTACTCGATCTCGAGTAGACCTTACTCGACCTCGACGAGCATGTCCGAGCAACCTTGGTCGAGCAAGCCTGATCAAGAGAGCTGAGTCAACCCGACTTCCAGAGCCAACTCGATCTCGACAAACCCTAGTCGAGATCGACTACGCCTCAGCGCCACACCCGGGGTCGACGAGGCGAGAAGCTGCCCGAGAAGCCGAGGACGAGAAGCCGAGCACAGCCCTACTCGATCTCGACAAGCCCTAGTCGAGATCGACGAGCCGTCCAACATCAGTCCGAGGAGAAGCTGCCCGACCTGGGGAGACCACCACTCTACTCGATCTCGACAAGCCCTAGTCGAGATCGACGAGCCCCTGAGTCCAGATCCGAGCCAGTAGAGTAGAGCCACCCGAGGAGACCTAGTCGATGACCCACTCCTACTCGACATTGACAAGAGGTACTCGAGGTCGACAAGCACCAGGAGCCAAGACCGAGCCACATCGAGCAGAGCTAGCCGGGAAGTCCAGTCGACGATCAATCCTACTCGAGGTCGACGAGCCCTTGTCGAGGTCGAGTAGCTCAAGTTCCAGAAACACGTCGAGTTGATCAGTCCTAGTCGAATTGGAGTTGCTTGGGCGTGAAGGAAGTTGATTTGGCCGAGAGATCTATCCAAAGTTGATCAATTCTATCCATGGAAGGGAATCTATCAAGACATGAAGACTTACCTTAGTTAGATTTATCTTTTCCTTAGTTGATTTATTTCCATTAAGCAATTTATTTATCTTTTAAAGCTTTAGATATAATTTTAAATAAAGATAGGAGATTCTATCCTTGACTAGCAAGGACTAGAAGGCTATAAATAAAGCCCATGGGGCTGGTTTTTCATTCATTCAAAAATTTCAGGGACAATTAGTTAGTTACACATAGAGTTTAGGAGTTCTAAGGTTTTTAAGGTTTTTGCTTTCTGCGAAAGTTGATTGTCAGGATTGTAAAGGCTTTTGAATTTAGTTTTAATGCAAGTTTCTTTTTATACATCAATGTCTGTTATTGCAATGAGGCGTGAGTAGTCCACCCACTTCTGGGGCTGGGGTGAGCCCGACGGTGGCCATGTGAGATAACGCGGTAAAGGTCAGATCTTTTTGTGCAATTCATCTTCTATCCCTATGAGCATGATTCTTTTGCGAGAGTTGAAGGTGATCCTTGTTTGTATTATTGAAGCGAAAGTGATCTTAATGCAACTTGGATTAATTATGTGAAAAAGGGTTAGTAACAATTAGGGTTTATGCGAAAGTCTCTATATGCCTATTTGTTAATGACGAAAGTTATTTGATGGAAAGCATGATCTTTTATGCCTTTATGTGTTACTTTGCGTGGTTATCGTTGTGGTGTTGAAACCCTGGCTTTGGATGTCTTTTAGCATATTGAGTTTATTTCTGTCGAAATTCTGAGTTTTGTTCGAGATTCTGCAAATTTAAGTTTCTGTTTCCAGTCGACATAGAGTAGACCTTTGTCGAGATCGAGTACTGCCCTTGTCGATCTCGAGTAGGAGCTGGTCTAGGTCGAGTTGGTTTTCTTCTGTTTTCGTCGATTTTCACTTTCTGAGTTTCTGTTGTTCACAGCTGTGGTCGATCTCGAGTTGACTCTTGTCGAGATCGACGAGCCTCTGCCTTTGCTTTTAGTTTCTGCTTTGCTTTGTCTTTTCTGTTTTGCTTTGTTCTTTGCTTTTGTTTTTCTGCTTTTATTTCTGTTTCTTTTCTGTGTTTCTGTCTTTCTGCTGCTTTGCCTGTGAGAATTTACAGCTACCTGAGAACTGCTGACGTGCTTCCTCGTGGATTCGATCCTGACTTTCTCTTACTGCATTGGAGGAGTCTTGTATTTATTTGCTGGGGCCTAAGTCTGGTTTGATCTATTTTCATTATATTTCATACTTGATTCACTCCTAACAACAGTTAAATTTATGGAAGGAGGGTGTTAGAATTTGTCTTAATGTCTTCTACCTAACTCATTTAAAATAGGGAGCTATTCTGATGTTTTTTTGTGTGTGCCCTATAGTTTTAGCTTGAAGATATCACGACAATTATGAAAGATTTTGATGAACCTGGGTCCCTTGCCCCCAATGGTTTACACGTTAGTGGCACAAAGTACATGGTAATTCAAGGAGAGCCAGGACTTATCCATGGGAAGAAGGAGTGCATGAAATCCTTTTTTCGGTTAACTATCACTATCTTAGTGACTATATGCTCTAATAGTTTGCCTTTGAACTGCAGTCTTTGTTGATTTTTAGCAATATTGCTTATAAATATTGTCTTGTTCTGATTTTTTTAATATTAATAGTTAACATTTTCTCTCACTTAAATCAAAATTGACCAATCAAGTCTTAAATTATCCATTGTGAAAGTATCTGCACGTTATAGACATATAGTTGTTAATGGTCAGTTTTGCAATGTATAGTTTTGTAAGTATACTGGCTGGTTGTAGTTGTCTCTATTTGATGGAAGTTTCTCTATTTGCTTCCTGTGGATGTTGTGATTTATTCTCAATGCTTTTCTCTATGAAAGCATTTCTCATTTTGTTATTTTCATTTCACATTAATGTCCTCTTAAAAACTAGCATCAACCCGTCTCTATTAGCTTTCTTGGGTCCTGAAATGAGACCATGTTGTAGTTCACACCTTTCTTTTTTGATCAATTATCATTTAACTTGCAATTTTCCATTTCATTCGGGCCACCCACCTCTTTTGGAGTTGAATTAGTACCTTTAGAATTTATTTTGAGGTACTTGACATTATTTTATTAGAAGGAAATGGCTCTTTTTTTGATGAATGCAAATAGAGTGGCTGGCAAATCATCACAAATAGGCCATGTGTCTTTGGATCCACCTAAACACTAGCCCCTATAGAAAATGCTTGGTGCATGGAATTAAAAGTGTTTTAATATTCTTAATTTTTATAGTTGACGTTAATTAGTTAGTTTTGAATTAATTACATGTTTTCTACTTGAATGTTTCTAGTGTTACACTGTTCCATGAAATGTTAAGGTTGTTCAACACACCAAATAATGAAAGGAGCAACAAGGTTTTCATAGGAGAGAAGTTTTGCCACACCTCGTTGTGTACATTACAGAGGCTTATTATTCTATATTTTACAGAGATTTGCATTTTTGCAATCTTTCTAGATAATTTTTTTAATGTGAACAATGATATTTTTCCTCAGTCGTGAGTTTACACATCGTGTGAAGTCAATATCCATATCCAAGTTTACTTCCCAAGAAGTTGAATCTCTTCAAAATGGTGGTAATCTGGTAGATTATGCAATTGCCTTTTTTATGGTTTATGTGCAGTAAGTAGTTGTTTTTGCCCGTGTCTCTATTTTATTTGGTATGTGGATGATGGGTTGTGGTTGTTTGGTTGAATGATAAATGGTTAAACAGTATGCAAAAGAACTATTTTTGAAGGTTGCAGAGACTGCCCAGTGGGAAGTTAGTTTTCAGTTTCACTTTCATGATGCTTTGTCAATCAGTAACATGTAAAGTTTAGTCTCTCTCCCTCACTCTCTTTCTCGCCTTCTCAGCAATATAGAGATGATCCAGGAGTTCATCAAAAATGTTTATGTGGATAGAAAGTATGCTGGTGGAAAGAGCTCTGAGAAGCCTCCCAGAATGTGCAGTTATGAGTATTGAACTAATATATGTACAATTTATGATGGTTAATCCCCTTATTGTTGAATCTTACTTCTTTGTTGTCTAACCTTTCCAAATTACCTATATTTATATGACAGAGTCTTCGGAAAAATGAAGCTGAAACCCGACAATCTAGCTCATATAACGTATTCCCAAAGTCCTCCATACAATTTTCAATATGAAGAACGAAAGAATATAAAACAAGGTGTTATGCTTACTAGAAAGCCTGGTTCAGATCACTACCTATATGAAGATGAGGTTTTTGGTTTATACAGTCCAGGTCGTTATAATGAGCATATGACCGAGGAGAGATTCACAATTAAACGGACAAGATAACCCTCTACTTCTAGTATGTAATTAAATCTTTAGATTGTTGTATGTTGATTTGGCTTGATCAATTCTATGATTAAGCTTGTATGAGTGGTATGTGCTTGTATGCTTGGGATGTGTTACATTGTGTTTAATGAACGAGTAGTATTGTTGTTTACTCGAGCAAATGGTGTTGCCTATCACACTAAAAAAACATTGGATTATAAATGAAAAATGAAGTGATATCATACTTTCGAAATCAAATTTTTATATAAAAATAGATGTTGATATCATTACACAGATAGTTCTATTAATCTATAACGTGCAAATGTTTTTACATTTAAATGCAAACATATACTGATATATATTAACAACAATAACATCGTTATAAAAATAAAAATCGATGTATATACCATATTAATACATCAGTTATGCACATATTTCATGCGATAAATTATTTTAAAACAATAACAAATCACAACTTATATATATGAAATTACTATACACCCAATCAACATAATAAAAAAGATGTCTATTTGGTTTTAATACATTGATTATTTTAAAAATAGTGATGTAAATGTAAAATTTAGCCTTGGTGTCGACATCTTCAAAAGCTTATAAATGAAAAATCATGGATATTTATCAAGAAGTGAATATATCATAAACAAAATTAAAGGGTTGATTTATATCAATATTAAAAATAAAATAGATCTTCTAACTAAGAAAAGACATCAGCTTAAAACTGATATGAAAAGTTTGGATCTTTTACTACACCCACAAAGAGATCGGAATTTTTTTTCAAAGACATCGGTTGATAACAGATGTCTAATCGGATTTTTCTAGTAGTGTTGCCCTTTCTCTTCCCTCCTCCTTCACCCCTCACTGATTCTCCTTCCTCCTCCTTTAGCCCGTCGTCCTCTTCATCATCCCCGACCACCCTCCTCCTTCGTCGTCCTCGACTCACAAGTCCTCGCCTTCTTCTCTCCCACCCTCTATCGCCCTCGTCGGGCCACCCAACTTCTATCTTCCCTTATACTCTTCCTCCAATTCTTTTCCAAATCTACTCACCATCACTGCCCATCGTCGTCGACTGCCCGTCAACCATTACCGAGCCTGGAGGTAAGGAAAGATACCGTTGCACGGGTAACTTCAACTTCTGAAATTAATTCGCCATTGGAATACCTACTAAGCTCTCTTCTCTTTCCAGATATTGCGTCTTGGCCCTGTTTCAATCGACGGCCTCTGTCAGATCGAAATCGAATGCCATGCGCCATGGCAGCCCAAGAAAATCTCTAGCATGTTGGGACCTCTCTACTTCCTTCCGCGCCCTTTGGTGGCCTTCGACTTCTTGGGACCTGTAGTCTAATGTTCCATTCTACCTTTAGCATGAAATCAAATATTTAATTTCTCCATAATTATTTCAGCCAGTGAACAAGGAGCGGGAAGACTTCGTAAGACTAGTAAAGAAAGAGGTAAGCAGAAACAATTATGGAGAAATTGGATAGCAATTGTCCACTATATCTATGGGCATTACTTACACTACTACATAAAACGCCTATTGTAGCAGTCAAAAAACGCTACAAGAAATACGAAAACCGCTTCTTAAGACCTAATGTGGCGATTTTGTAACCACTACATTTGTTGCCGCTGCATTAGCTCTAAGGTGGCGGTTTCAATAAGCTAAGGTGGCAGTTTCAATTGAATCACAAAACCGCTACAATACCATATTTAACCGCTATAAAAAGGTCTTTATGTGGCGGTTTTTGCATTCTCTTTGGCAACACATTTTTTAGTCTCATGTGGAGGTTTTTCCATATGTAGAAACGAAATTCTTTACCTATTGGAGCGGTTTTTTTCTACCATATTATGCCTATATTTACCTTTATTTAATTCCATTAATTATAGTTATGAATTTGTAGGGCTGTAAATAACAAAATCAAAATTTAAAAATAAAAATAAAATGCCATATGAATATAATCTCCATCAAAATAAAATTTCAATGATCTTACAAGATCAGAATATATTTCTACATATGTATACACAAACAATTAATTTGATATAAATATCACTAATTTAGACTAGCATCAATTCCACAATAAAATGAAAGTAAAAGCTAATTACAGAAATTTTAATCCACTACAGATACATTGAAAAACATAGGAATACTAGTCTTCTCTTCATTTGTCACGACTTCCATTTACACCACACCTGTACCATAAGGTCAAGAGGGTCTAAAAGACATCGAAATCATATTGTAAAAAAAAGAGATCGAGATGATAAAAATAGATCAAAGATTTGCAAAACATCGTATGATAAAATTAAATCAAGTGACCACGTCGAGCTAAAACTAAAATTGCTTATAATGTAAGAAGTTTCAATACCTAATTTAATGATCAATGAAACCATATAAAGAGAAGTTACATATATATAAACTAAATTATACTTAAAACATTATGAAAACAACAATATAGAAACATCTAGGATTATGGGTAAAGAAATCAAAACACAAGCATCTTTCATTATTGTAAGGAAGTCGAAACAGTAAAGGTGTGTCAGCACTTGAAAGTAAACAACATAAATGGATACTTACATCATATGTGAGATTGGAACAAACCAAGAAGACCACACCAACGCCACCACTTCTCCCTTGTTTGGAACAACAATCTGCTCCAAGAAAACTATGCATAAGGAAGTTCCCTTCAAGTAAGATTAAATAAAACAACCCACAAATAATACAACTGCCCTTTCTTTTATTTTCTTTTTGGGACACGGTAATGCAACTACTATTGAATACATAAGAAAATCTCACCAACAATATAAGAAGAATTATATGACAATAGAAAGACAACAAAAAGAGATAAACAAGTTGAAATTATGGTGTAGAGACACCCAGCTTTCCCATCCTTAGCTTATGTGTTTACAGAGCTCCTATGCGAGCTCATATGGATAAATTTTAAACTCGATATCAAGCTATCATCTGCCTTGTTTCAATAATAATAACACAAACTATTCTCTCGTCCCATAAACTACTCTTGCTTCTAGTACATGTTTAATTTTATAAATGCACGGTTTATGAACCCAATGAAAAAATTATATAACATGTCTGCTATTATCTTGTCATCTTTTTCACCCTATAAGAAGAAGTAACAAGTTACTAACATTCCAAAAGATCCTGATAAATAATCTGCGACAAAATACGAAACGTCTTATAGTTAAATATAAACATAAAGTACTTAAACACTCAAACATGATAGCTATGTAAATGAAAATGTTTAAGTAGATATACAACAGTTGAATACCCCAGGAAGCTGAACAAATCTTGCCTGTTACGAATTGATGCATCCATTAGCTTGGATTTATAACCATATTTATGAATGTAATTGTAAGCCTTTGAAGCCTGCTAGTAGTTGTTCAAATTCAAGCCAAAACAAAATCACTTTCATACCCATAATATTTCCATAGACCATTAGAAACTCTATGGAACAGAAAACTGTTAAAAACTCGAACAAAATTCGAATAGCAATAGAGCACTCAAAAACACTAGAAAAAATTCTGAAGCAACTGAAGACAACAAGAACTAACTGATTCCATCTCAACAGAAGTCAGCAACTGATTAGAACAAAAACTTCATTCAGCAAGAACTAGCATGCAGCAACTGATTCGAACGGCAAAAAAGGACTCGAAAATACTCGAACAAAATTCATAGGCAATTGATTCGAAAAACAACAAGAAGCAAGAAACAACAAAAAGATTTTCAGAAGAAACAAGAACACTCGACAAAAATCGAAAAAATTCAGAAGCAATAAAAGCACTCGAAATTCACAACAGTGAATAAATAGAAATCACAAATCTAGAGAAATCACAAATCGAAAACTAAGCAACAACATGAAACACAAATAAACATGCTCATTATACAGATTCATAAATAATTTAGTGTTGTATGTGTAATGTCGGATACCTAGAATTTGAAGAGGTTAATCTCATTGTACAGATTCATATTAGGAATCAAATGCCTGGAAACACAAATAAACATGCTACTTACAATTGCTTATCTTTATTCTATGTATCTAATGCCTGGAAACACAAATAAACATGCCTCAAAATACACATTCTAGGTATCTGATATTATACAGATTCATAAAAAATTGCTTGGCAACACAAATACAGCTCTGAAGATTATCCTCATTATACAGATTCATATTAAGGTTTTGCAATACAAGCAACAATTAGCAACCCATTAGGAATCAAATTCCGACAAATCACAAGCAATTCGACACTGCATAAATAATTTAGTCCATGAATACCCAAAATTGCAATTCACAATAAGAAACTGCAAGTGCAAGTAGAGTCGACTGAGCAAAAACTACATGGGCTTACCAGTGGCAAAAAGAACTTCAAAATTGTAAGCAAGATGAATGCATGAGCGGTTAGTCGCCAGCGATTGGTCTGCGTGACCTGGAGGCAGCGAAATTGTAGGCGTCGATGGATTGGGTTGTAGGTCCTGGGCTTCGGTCGTCGAGTGGAACTGCGACATATGCTAGGGTTCTGGTGGTTTGGGCGATTTAGGGCAGTTACATACCAGTGGAGGCCTAGAGGGAGCGAAGGGAGTTAGGGTTCCAATTAAAGCCTTGAGATGGAGTCATCGGAGGGAGGGCGAACGGGAGGCTTGGCTGGTGTGGAGAATCGAAGAAAGAGAAAGGGGGTGGGATCTGGTCGTATGTGGGTAGAAAAAGGGAGAAAGAAAGGAAAGCGAGAAAGAGGGGAGTTGGAAATCTGAGATATAAGTTTGAGAGAGGGTGAGAGAAAGGGAGTGAGACAGATAGAACCGAAGAGTGGATAAAAGAGGCCATTAATGGAGAACTCTCGTGCACAGATGAGCGACAACCAAGAGATGGGAGTGGAGAGATCTGGCGAATGAGGGGGATGAGCGGCATAGCAGAAGAGGTTGAGCGGCGCTTTCTGTGACTCAAGGAGGGAAGGATATATGTTTTATTAGGGTTAATATTTTAGGAAAATCACAAATCTAAAACCGCTTCAATAGGTAAATTTAAAAACGCTACAATAGGTTCTAAAATCGCTACCATAGGTTCTAAAAACCGCCCTAATAGATCAAAAGTCAAACCGCTACAACAGATTTTACAAACCGCCACCATAGGCTCTAGAAACTCGTACACATCAAAACCACCACCTAAACTGCCACTATAGAATAAACCGCTAGCACGAGGCACTACATTAGCTCGTTATTGTAGTAGTGTTAATTAATTTAAAATTGAGTTAGAGTCATCAATTTCTGGATCTGGATTTCAGAAATTAAGGGATCGTGTTATAGGAGGAAATCGAGTTTAATAAATATAAATATAAATCAAATCAGACTGTGCCCACGCAAATAAAGTTCAAGACTTCCTCCTGTTGTAGCAAAAGGTAGTCAGGATCGATCCTCGAGGAAGCGTGTCAGCGGATCTCAGATAGTAGAAGAATCACGTCCGAAAACCAACTCAGAGTACTCGACCTCGACTAGGTAGTAGTCGACAGGGGTCTTGTACAGTCGATTTCGAGCAGAAACAACAAATTCAGGCAACAGATGTAGTCGGCGTCGACTAGGTCTCCTCGACGCCGAGTAGGTGGTTGAAGTAGAGTATCTTGATCGTAGTCGAGTACCTGTAGAAACACAAACGGCAACGATCTCGCTTGATCGAGTAATTAGTGGTCGACGTCGATTAGGTTAGTCAAAGTCGAGTCGAACCAAAGAAACGTAACGAAAGCTAGGGTTTGCAGATTTCGAAATAAACAAATATGAAAGAAAACTTCCAAGACCAGGGGTTTGCAACAACGATAACCAAACATGCAAAAGGCAATATAAAGAGAGATAGTCATGCAAATCACATCAAAGGATCAAGCTTTCGCCTTTTCCAACAATTAGACAACTCTTTCAAGAAACCCTAATTGCATCTACCAATTTTATGTTTATAATCCAAGTGGTTAACCTGAATCTCTATTAATTAGGTAATAAACATAATAAAGATAGTGGATGATCAAAACATAATAAAAGTCGAATCTTTACCTCAAGCATGCACGGCTATCGTCGGGCTCACCCCGACCCTAGAAGTAGGGTGACTACTCGCTCTTCATCATATGAAAACTCATCAATAATAAAAGAAAACTTTGCATTAATGAAATAAAACAAAGCTTACAACCGATCGAAGCCAAATCCGCTCTCGCATGACAAAAGACCTCTTGGCCTAAGCTCTCTCTCGCTACTCACTAACTCTTGTGTTCTCTCTGAATTGGAATGAATAAAAAACTAGCCCCATGGGCTTTATTTATAGGGCTTAATCCTTGCTAGTCAAGGAAAGCAAACTCTATCTATTCCTAAAGATATAAATTTGGATGAAAGAAAGATAAATCCTAAAAAGGTAACAAATAAATCTTCATGTGGTAGATAACTCTTCTTCCATAGATAGATCTTGATAAAATCATGATAGAACCGGTCTTGCTTCGTGCCCAAGTAGTCCACACATCCTCGGATTGGCCCAACGGACTCGCGGCCCAAAAACAGCGTAGTCGACGTCGACCAGAGTAGTTGACGTCGAGTAGTCTTCTCGATCTCGAGTGATCTTCAGTGTCTCGAGTAGTCTTCTTCTCATCGAGCTCGAGTAATCTTCCAGGTCTAGTCGACGTCGAGTGAATCTACTCGATGTCGAGTAGTCTTCACGGCTCCTCGAGTGCTTCTCTCTTCGTCGAACTCGAGTGGGTCTCAATAGTGGTCGACGTCGAGTAGCGTACTCGACGTCGAGTAGTCATCGTGCTCGAGTATACTTCGTCTTCAGTCTTTGACTTGTTTTGCTCTCAGCTGTAGTCGACGTCGAGTAATCTACTCGACGTCGAGTAGAATCCTGCTTTCGTCTTCTTCTTTTAGTTTCGTCCCGGATTGGCTCCAAAGTCTGCAAAATTCAACCAAAACTCGTGTAGACCTCTATTTCTTGCAAATAAGCTTATACTACACCAATTCAACATATTCCCAACCCAAAATATGCAATGTACTTAGCATAAGGAGCTAAAATGTGCATAAAAACATGTTTACTTTAGTGGACATCAGATCGAGGAGATGTAGTAGAAATTGGGTTGTTGGATGACATAATTCAGTGGGGGGAAAATTGTCTTTAAACATTATTCCATAAAAAATATATCTTCATACCACCAAACACACAGTAGATTATTTTATACAAATAATCTCCACCCCAATCATCCCTAAAAATAATTTCCATCCCCTCCACCCTTAAACACTATTTCCACCTCATAAAAAGTAATACTCTCGCAAACACACCTTAGTAATTACATTGACATCTTCAATGCTAATGTGCCCATTGTTAACTAGAGAAGGAGAAATTGAGATAAAGTAGTCCATAGCCAAGTTCTTTGCCCAACTTTTGATTTTTCAATCGGTTGTAGGTAGACCTGTCAAACGGGTCATTCGGGTAGGGTTCGGGTTGAGTCGCTTCGGGTCCCGGGTAATACGGGTTTCGGGTATTTCTGGGTTGACCCGAACCCGAATTTGGCCGGGTCTTGGGTCATTTCGGGTTGGTCAATTTTTTCTTTTTTAAATTAAAAAAATCATCATTTGATAATTTTGCGACAAATTTCAAATTCTAAAATTAAAGACGTTGTTCATAAGTTATAGTGCTTCTAATTATATACTATATCTGATCTAAAATATTTGATTTTTATTATTTCTCGTATTTTTTAATAAAATGTAATAATATATAAATTTTAAAATTTTTAAAAATTTGATTCAAATTTTTTTAATAAAATGTAAGAATATATAAAATATCAAATTTTCAAATAATTTTATAAAATAATTTTATGTGATTAGTAATAAGCATTGAATTGTTTTAATATTTTAATATTTTTTAGAATTTTTATCTTCTTAAAAAAGTCTGTTGAAAAGCAAAAAATCAAATACTATCGATCGAACGGAGTATTGCACAATATAAATAAATATAAAAGTTGATTTGAAAATGAAAGATCAATTGATTGTAATTATAAAATGTAATAAATTGGAATCTCCATAAAAAAACTAATCATATATAATTATAAATCAACCGGGTCAATCGGGTCACCGGGTCAATTGGGTAAATCGGGTCAAAACCCAGATTACCTAGAAAAATTTCCGGGTGTTCGGGTTCGGGTCGGAAAAAAAATTCCGGGTCAAAATTTTCAAGTTCGTGTCAGAAATTTTTCGGGCGTTCGGGTTGGGTCGACCGGATCGGATTGTGTTTTAACAGGTCTAGTTGCAGGCTATAGGCTCGTGGAAGTTGACGAAATTTCCGCGACTTCGATATTTCGGTTCTTTGTCATCTCTCGGACCAATCCATTATTATTTTTGAAAAAATGAAAAGGATCTAAGTGAATTACATAAACTTCGTCTTGTCAATATACGTTGCCTTGCCATTAGACTTCCTCTATTTTGATATGATGCTTTTTAAATTTTGAAAAGGACGGATGTATAATTTACCAAGATTTATCTTATATAGTAGGAAAGAAATTAGACCAACAACTATGAATTTCGAGTATAGTCGTCCGTTCTAAACCTTTCCAAGGAATGAAACGTTACTGTTGTAAATTAGATGCGCAGCGGAAGTTTTAGAAACTATTTTCTATCATCTAATCGCAAGATCTTCATGCGTAAAATCGATAGATCAAATCATTGTTCATAGGAGATACCTGTTGATGCGTGAACCGGACCTTCTCGGATATGAACGGAAAGATGAGAGCCCCACGCGTTGCTCCTCTACTTGGTCCACAAGAGCCCTGTCTAGATCTCCTTTGCCTTCGACTGCTAGGACGAAGATCGAAAGGTGAACAATCAAATTGCTCATGATTGATGATGGTGGAATTCAGCCCTCACAAACCAAAACATGCGGCAAAACTCCTTTGCCTTGTTGGGATGTGTGAATTAGGTTAAGTACCTTAAGCCCATCTTTATAAGCCTATATTTATACCCTATTTAATTAATTATTTATTTCACAAATAAATCTTATCACATTATTATTAATATATATCTAATATACACTAATAATAAAATCATCTATCTTTTGATCAAGTCCGTCAACTCTAAGTGTGTGACCGCATATGACCCGTTTATAATAGCCATGAGTTTAACTTGTTTAAGCCCATTAATCATAGTTGGCTTCTAACAAAGCATTACGACTCATAAAATAATCGGATTGAATATCTCTATCAATTGTCCTATTCCATAATTAGTCATTACACATTAAATTAAACGATACAATTCCTTCCGTTACAACTCGGGATCTTTTTTAAACTCCCCGACGGTAAAGAAATTGTAAACTAGTTGTGCGAATACCCATTACTAGTAAGTATATTTAGTATAAATATGTTTTAAAATAATTATTCTAAAAAATATTTTAAATTTTAAAAACTATTTTAAAAAAATCAAATCCACCCCTTATACTTATTATTTTAGAAGCAGACTCTTTGTAAAAAAATGAGTCACGTGTCCTCTTCTTTGAACAAAGTTAAGAAGCAATTTCTCCTTCTCACCCATGTTCTTCTGGTCGCCGATACCAAAACTGAAATTGAACTGCACGATCACGACTAACCTAATAATTCCAATTTTCAGTCGTTCTCTTCTTCAACCGTGACTCAGAGTGATGGCAAGGAAGAAAGGCAAGCAGCATTCGGGATTGGATTATGATGGTAGAAGGAAGCTTGAACAAGAGATTTGTTCGTCGATGTTCAAATCAGGTCCTTCGAAAGGAACTGGAACATATCTGGGGGATGCGGACTCAGGGGATGCGGACTCAGGGAGCGGTGCGCAAGCTGGGGTTGGACCGGAGTCGGGTGGTCCTGCTCCCTCCTTCTCTTCTAATACCGTCCCCCCTCCCCCTCCGAAGCCGTCAGATCTAGGGTTTTCTTCGCAATCGGCCCCCCTCTCTCCAAAATTGGGAGGGGAATCTACTTCAGCGATGAATGATGGTACTGGAAAGGGGGTTCCGGGTCCAAATCCGGCCAAACCTCGGTGGTCGGAATATCAAAAGGGGGCTCCTTCATATGCGCAGATAATCAAGGTTTCAAGGCGGGTCTCTATCTCAGAGCGTTTGGATTTCATCCCGAATGTTAATGGGGACTGCATCCGGTACAGTTGTGAGGATGTAAAGGAACAAGATGCGTCGTGGGCAGCGACCATGATTGGTGCTGTCACGAGGTCGTCGATCTCCGGTCGAGCAATTGCTGCTTTCATGCTAAATTCGTGGAAGATTTCTAAGCCTAAGGTATTTATTAAATCTAATGGTATTTTGGTTATTCAGTTTGGATCGATTGTGGATTTGAACTGGGTTCTTGAGAATGGTCCCTGGTCGATTGGTATGTCGCCTCTTTTGCTGAAACAGTGGGAGTTGGGGGCTCCTATGGACTAGAGCTTCTTCAAGTCGGTACCTATTTGGGTCCGTATTCCTGATCTTCCACCTACGTTTGGGTCTAATTATATGCTGAGCGTCATTGGGAGTGGAATTGGTAAGCCTCTGTGCACGGATGAATTCACTGCAAATAGTGAATTGGTCTCTTATGCTAGGATGTTAGTGGAGGTTAATGTGGAACAGACTCGCCGGAAGTATGTGAATCTTGTGAACAACAAGGGGGTTGAGTGCAAGTTGAAAATTATTTTTGAATGGTTTCCTTGGTCTTGCCTGAGATGCTCGTGTTTTGGACATTCGGATGCGTCCTGCCCGGTTTTATCTGTCTACTGAGAACCTCTTGAGGAATGTAATAAGAATATGCACAGCGAGGCTGCTGCACATGGTAATTCGGGCACTAATGTTGCTGATGGTCCGCATTCTGAGCTCGCTGAACATGGGGATGCTGCAATCCAACCAGCTACCAAGGATGAGGATCATGGTAAGGGAGAAGCAAGCGGTGGATACTCCAGCTCAGCTGCTACTGTTGAGGGATCGGACGGGACAAATTTTGGGTCTGTGGTCATTGGTGCTACTGAGACAGTGGGGTTAAAGACGTCCAAACTGTGAGGGAGGAAACTCCCAAAAGTGATTGCAGCAACGAGGGGAGTGGTGAAGATGCAAGTCGGACAGCTGAGAAGGAACTCCTACGTGCTGATGGTACTCCAAATCATGAAAAATCCCTTGCTTGTGCTCGTATGGTTGCCTCATGCTGGGCTGCGAAGCCGGGCATATAGATAAATGGTGATGGGGAGCTGGAAGTTAACGAGTGTAAGACATCGGACGGTCTAATGAGGTGGAAAACAAGGGGTGGTACTCAGAAAGGTGTGTATCGTCTTAGGGGTACAAAATCGCGTATCTCAAGCGATCTTAAACTCTCCTTAACGATGGATGAGCTTTTCAAGGTTATGTCGGGAATTAAGGACCCCTGTAGCGGTAGTGACGACGCTGTCCATTTCAATGACGAGTCGGATTTGGATGAGGGCGGGGACTCATCCACGGACGACGAAACTTACCAACCGGGTTGAGTGCTGCCGGTCATTGCTGTCGGGAGAGGTGCTGTTGGAACTATATCTTGCTGTTTTGGTTTATTTTGGTGGACCGGTCATTGCTTGGTTTGCTTATTTCGTCACCGGCCAGAGGAGTCTCTCGTGTTGCAACAATGGATTTTCCAATGGAATTTCCATTGTTATTTAGCTGTCATAAAAATTTTGGCGTTTAGTGCGTGGGAGAAGCACTGGGATTTCACGTGGTAATTTTTTGGGCCTTTTAGTTTTGGGTCGTGGTTAGGAGTAGAGTTTTGGTGGATCTCCCCATTTATTTAGAGAAGCACGGTTGTAGTTTAGGCCACAAATTTATTCTCATTTATTCCTAGAGACCAGGAAGAAATGTGGGTATTTTTTTGGTGGGCCTAGACTTCTTGTCTCGGACTTCTTTAAATTACATGGCTCCTTTAATTATCACATATATTTCAACCTTGAATGTATGTTGAATTTTAAAGGAGCCGTTTGGGGAACACACATGAGTGGGGGCGCGTATACTTTTGTGAGTCGATATTTAGCGATACAGGTTGTGAGTAGTCTCCATTTTTTTATGCAAGACCCTTTGTATGGTTTTGCTTCGTGTTACTATTTGGTTTTTGCCATCATCTATATATTTACCTTTTCAGAACAATAGAGTAATCGTGGTTAAGTTGAGATTTGAGATGAATTTTGGAAATCCTTGAGCAGTGGTGAATTAGTGATCTCCACTCGGTTCCCATCGATTACGGTTGCTCAAAGACCTTCTTCTTCTTTGTCATCTTCTCATATTTTTGGTATGTTTTTTTTTTAAATTCCCTTCCAACCTAACTCAATACATTCACATTTGCTTATTATTGCCTCCACAGCTCCACTTATGAATGGGTGAGGATTCAAATTCAATCTATTTCCTGTTAATTATTTCACCGATTAAAACCTAGATTCCTTGATGTTGTTGCTTCACTCCAAGTCGAAAATAAGAGAAATGAATGAAGTTGTCTTAGGGGTCAAGAAAGGGTAATTCAAGCTACCATCCATGTCAATTTCAGGTTTTAAGGTAAGAGTTTACCGTATCAATTTAGTTTTTTAGCGTTTTTGAGTTTTCACGATCTTAATCGATTTTAGATATAATTCATTAGTTTTATTAGTTTTTGACTATTTTTAGAGATTGTTGCTAACATCCGAAATCACTCATGAGATAAAAGACAAAAACCATTGCTTATTTGAGCATTTAAAGAATTGAGCATTTTATTTTATTTTTTTGATTCCTGAATTATCATGTGCAACTAAAAGTGAAGGTGAATAATCAGCCCATCCAATTCTTAAGTGATTGTTACTAATATCTGAAATCACTCATGAGGTAGATGTCCTCTTATATTTTTTTTTGTCTTGCTTCCCTTCTAGCTTTTGTCTTGGTTCGCGAATTGTCATTTTTTTTTTCAATTGAGGGTTTTAATTAGTTTTTTGTTGTGTTCACTTTGGATTCCTGCACTACCCTTTGCAACAAACAATTAGCTTCTCCTGAAGCAGATCCTTTAAGCGATGTTTTTGCATCTGTAAACAGAGGTAAGCTTAAACTATTTAGTAGGTTTTGTAATGCATGAATTAGGTGATCAGATCATGTTCATGGAGCATACTATTAAATAGTTTATTTAAATGTAATATGAAGAGTGTATGTCTTTATTATGTGCATTGATATGTACGTAGGTTTAAGGAACATTTGACAATTCGTCAAATATTATAGATGAGGACACCTTTGCTTTTGAACATGAAGATTGTGTGTCTTTAGAGCTCATCATTGATACACTTAAAATGTTATATGATTGGCTTCCTCCTATTTATAATGTATACATTTCACCATAGTGCATTCTCAAATTCTAAATTTATATATAGATTTATAAGAGATGCAGGGGAACTATTTGATGTCCAACTGATGTTTCTTTCCTCCTCGTATGTGAATATTTTTAGTATATGCATTTCTCCAAAATATCACCATATATGTATAGGTGGAAGATTATGAAATGTATCCACATGAGGTTGCTCAACATGCTGATCCTATGGATTTTGGCACCATGAAAGCCAAACTTCGTGAAGACATGTACTATTTTCTTCACCAGTTTGAGGTGCATAAACTCACCCATCCTATAGCACACCTTAATTTTTTTAAAAATTTTTTTTTTGCGTTTTTCATTTATATGTAGATTTAACTTGATTTAAAAATTGTTTTGTAGCATGTTGTGTTCTTGATATTCAGGAATGGTATGCATTTCTCAACTACTAGATTTTGTGCATCTGTGGACTGTAGTTTGTATAGAGTGGGTATATTTGATTAGTGTTCTTATGACCATATTTGTTTTCATGTCATTGTTGTGAAATGGAATGAATAAAATTCATTATTTACTGTTACACACCATAATTGTTTAGTGTCATGTGTATTTGTAAGTTAATTCATCTTACAACTTAAATAATACAGTATGTTTTCTTATAGTTTGTGTAGAGTGGTTATATTTGATCAGTGTTCTTATGATCATCCTTTTTTTCATGGCGTTGCTGTTAAATGGGCTGAACACATTGATTATTTTTCAGTAGTAATTGTATATTTTGTGTTGTATAGTCAGTTTTTGTTTCATTCCATTGTATTTGGAAGTTAATATTTTATTTTTGTTATATACTATGCAGTAATTTATACAATATAGTTACAAAAAAAAAGTGGATTACCACATGTAGATAATTTATTGTCAAATTCAAAGTACTGATTGTCTCAAGAAAAGACTTCATAATGACAACTGAAGATTTCGAACAATGGTGTACTGAGGAGAATGAGCAAAATGGTATGTTATGGAAAATTGATGCGTGTTAGATTATTTTGTGTGGTACGTCAAACTCGGCTGAAAATATTGTGAAAACAAACCCGAACATGGTTCGGGGAAAACCTGGACGGAATAGGTGGTGCCCGATTTGGGTTTATGATCGGTTAGAGACTGACTATTTTTGAAATCCAACTACTAATCAAAATTCTTCTGAATTCATAGGTGGTGCCCGATTGATTTTGACTTTGGTAAGTTATCTTTTGCGATCCATCAATAAAAAAAAAAACCCGAACATGGTGCATCTGGGTATTTCAAATGTTATTGTGATTTGTTGCCATAACATCATGTTTGTAACTTAACATATATATTATTGGTGAGGTTACTAGCTAACCTGAAAGGCCTAAAAGGGAGACATTTGATGTTTGATAAGTATGTGTAACTATATTCTATATTGGCGATGCGCATACAATGTCCATTGCTCCTCTTTTGAATATATATATATATATATATATATATATATATACACACACACACACAACGTGGGCGTTTTATTTTCCTAAGTATTTTAACATGTAGTAATTTTTTTTTAAATAATTAAGATTGCTTAATCAAACCTTGGCTTATGAGTGTTTGATAGATGGCTATGCTCTCATTTTTATAGTCCTGTAAATGAGGAAAAGTCTAAAGTGGAAACTAAGGAGATCAACTAATATAAAGATGACACACAACTCTTGAGTTATAAGGGTGAAATGTGTCTTAAACTCTTAGGTCATCAATCAAGAAAAAATTTCCAATTTGAGAGATGTAACTTCTTTTTTTATTTAAATGTAATTAATAGCATGACAACAATTCAAATGAAATTAAATATATTCATGGTATGAGGAAGAACTAAAACGGTAAATTTTAATAAACTAGTTATCTATATTTTGAAATATCGAGTAACTTGCCAATAATGCAAAAAATGAAAATAGTACCTAGTCACTTTCCATATTGGTGGCACGACACCATTTCCAATGCCCATACGTCCATACCAACATAATACTACACAATTCGATCCAAAAAAACACAACCCTAATAACACATAAAAAAAAAAGGAAAAAAAAAGCAAGCAGGGCCCACCACATGGCCACCACACCATCACCCACACCCATGGGGTGTTGAAGAATCCACCACCAGGCCACCATTCCAACCAACCTACCAAGATCCAAAGAGCAGGGGGCTGCACTTTCAGGTGCACCTTCGTACAATACTACAATCTACTGTACTTTTTACTTGGCTTGGCCTCTCTCAACTCTCAAGGCGAGAAAGAGAGAGAGAGTAAAGTGGAAGGAGTCTTCCGTTGAAGGCCACCCACAACACAATTCACCTTCTGAGAGGGGTCAAATTTGAAAAGCAATCCTCGCCCTTTCTCTCTCTTCCCAATTGGGTTTGGTCTTTCATTGTGCATCGAATTGAATCACCCGCTCCCCCCCAGATCTTGCCCGCTTCATTTGACAACATAATTAGGTATTTATCTGTTTTCCTCATTCTCCCATTGATTTTGGAACCACAATCCAGATCACTTAAATCAGCCTCCGATCGAATCATACCAAAGCTGGGATTTTTGTTTTTTCTGGCTTGACTCTGTGTTGAATTGTCCCAAACAACAAACCCTAATTGAGAGCCGATGTCGTGCTCGTCGTCTTCTGGGTCGGAGGAAGAGGAGGAGGAGTACGATTCGTACAGGAAGGGAGGTTACCATGCCGTGCGAGTCGGTGATTCCTTCAACGGAGGAAGATACATCGCTCAGAGGAAACTCGGATGGGGTGAATTCTCCACCGTTTGGCTTGCATATGATACTCGCACCTCCGTATGATCCCTCAATCTCTAATTCCTCTCTTCCCTTGAATTAGTTTGGTTTCCATTATTTTGAAACGGATTTGTGCATATTTGATGTAGCAGTCAATTACCCTATCTTGCATTAACTGCAGTAGATCGTTTGCTTTTTTGTCCTCTTCCTCTGGTCTTGAATCTCGTATCATTTTGTTTGCTTGCTTGTGAAATCGAAACTTTTGAGTTGGATATCTCATCGTGTCGTTGATTTCGAACTTGATATCTTGGAGCGGATAGATTAGTAGGGGAAGGGGTTAATTTCTTTTGATTTCCAGATTACTTCGTTTCCCAAACTGATCAAATTTTCTACACGATTGGAATTTACAGGAATTTATTGTTTAGAGATTAATCTGTCTGATGAATCTAAGCAAGAAGGATATAGTCATATAGGGGTTTTTGATACTATGGTTTATCTGAGAGAACTTGTGTTTTGGGTTCATACTTGCACGTATTTGATCAGAAAATTTAACTGGAAGGGAAGGAAAGGGGTCGGTTTTCATTACTGGTGCATTTGGATAAGATCAATGATTAGATGAACTCTAGAGGAATATCATCCTTTCAAACAATTGAAATGTTTCCGGTGTTTGAAAGGGATCAGTTTAACTGGAAGGGAAGGAAAGGGATCAGTTTTCGTTATTGGTGCATTTGGATAAGATAAATTATTAGAATTGATGAACTCTAGCGGAAAATCATCCTTTCAAACAAAGGAAATGGTTTCCGCCTACATTTGGATAGAAGCTTATGGAATCATGGAAATAATGTTACGAATTTTAGATGTAGTATAAGATTGGATTCTGTTACACGTCCTGCTTTTTATTTGAACTTTGGGGGACCAACTTTCATTAGCTATGTAATGAATCTAATTTATCATGTGAATCATTCTTTCTTCCATACATCATTACCTTGAATACTGCAATTTTGATATACACTCTCTGTCCTCTCGTGTAAATCCAGTTTCACAAAGTGAAGTTTCTCCTACATGTTGCTCTGATTTTTTACATATCCCAATTCAGGTTGCTTCAATTTCTATGCAATACGGAGTATATGGTCAATACCTCACTGGATCTAATATCTGCTTCTCTTTAGTAGTCGAACTGATCTTCATGTATCCACCTTTTTTGTTGTTTATCTTAAGTTAGCACGGTTCAATATTTGTAAATGAGAGCAAGCACAATCACATTCTTGGGACCTTCACATCTTTGCTTCTGGCTTTCATGTCGAATTGTTAATCTGAGTTATGAACTCATACCCAATCTGATTCGATCCTATTTAGTTTTATTGGTAAGGGGTTATAATAATATACTAACTGTGAACTACTGGCCAAGTTATGAAAATTGTTTGATGGTTTTTTGTTGCATTTTTTAATGTATTTGGACCTTGTGAAGTTCCAAATTATGAAAATAGAGTTCTCCACTATTTCCAGTTGTGAATATTACTTGGTCAATGTTTATTGATATTAAACATCTGTCTGTTGGATACAACTAATTTAGCTACATTATGTTTATTGATATTAAACATCTGTCTGTTGGATACAACTAATTTAGCTACATTTTAATGTATAGTTTTTTTGAAAATAAACTTGCTTCAATATAGAGCTTGCCTTACATGGAATATTTTCTTTGTTCTCTCAGGAATATGTAGCTATGAAGATTCAGAAAAGTGCACCACAGTTTGCTCAGGCTGCACTTCATGAAATTGAAGTCCTTTCTGCGATTACTGACGGAGACCCATCGAATTCAAAATGCGTTGTTCGATTGATTGACCAATTCAAACACACAGGCCCAAACGGACAGCATTTATGCATGGTCCTTGAATTTCTCGGTGATACCTTGCTCCGGTTGATCAGATATAACCGTCACAAAGGCCTTCATTTGAACAAAGTTAGGGAAATCTGCAAAGATGTGTTGACAGGCTTGGATTATTTGCATCGAGAACTAAACATAATCCATACAGACTTGAAACCCGAGAACATTCTTCTGTGTGACCCAATTGATTCTGCCAAGGATCCAGTTAAATCTGGGCAAGCCCCGATTTTGGAGAGGCCTGAAGGGATCGGAAATGGTGGAGGAACAGTGAATTTGATCGAGAGAAAACTAAAAAGAAAGGCAAAGAGGGTGGTGGCTAGAATATCAGAGAGAAGATCATCCTTGGCAGGGAGTCTTGCAGAGAACACAAAGCCGAAGAGATCATTGGACGGAATTAACATCAGATGCAAAATCGTAGACTTTGGGAACGCTTGTTGGGCAGATAAGCAATTAACAGTCGAAATCCAAACAAGGCAGTATAGAGCTCCTGAGGTTATTCTCCAGTCTGGATATAATACCTCGGCTGATATGTGGTCCTTTGCTTGTACAGCTTTCGAGCTTGCCACTGGCGATATGCTATTTGCTCCCAAAGATGGGCAGGGGTTTTCTGAAGATGAGGTAAGATATGTTTCGAGGTGGTTCAGTTTCGTCTTTCAATGTACATTGACACTGCACTATTTCGTGTAGATTCAGTGTTGAATATCTAGCATTGATGTATAGTAGCATCTTTGATAAACAACTTGTTGCTCAACTTTGTTCTTTGTGTATTCTCAGGATCATCTTGCCTTGATGATGGAACTCCTTGGGAAAATCCCTAAAAAGGTAACATCATTTTGCATTTATGAACAACAATGACCTATTTTCCCGACACCGGATGTCTAACTTCCCATTGCCTGCCACAGATTGGGGTGGGAGGGGTAAAATCAAGAGACTACTTTGACAAATACGGGGACTTAAGGAGGATCAAAAGGCTAAAATATTTTCCGCTCGACAAAATGCTTATCGGCAGATACAACTTCTCAGAGACCGATGCTCGTCAGTTCTTGGAGTTCCTCAGCCCACTTCTTGATTTTGCCCCGGAGAAGAGACCGACGGCCAAGCAGTGCCTACAACATCCATGGCTTAAGAACAACCTGACTAACACTAATGATCCTAAAGAGAACTGCAATGTTGAGAAAATAGGTGTTCGGATGAGTCGTCTACAGGTGGGCAAGTAAAAGGAAAATGCCAAAGTTTTACGTGTTGTTTGATTGTATTGTTCTTTTTTTTTTAACCATTCAGGAATTACTCGTGTTTTAAAATTGTTCCTTTGGTTTGTCAAAGTACCAAATAAAGTGAATTTTTGTTCTTCCTTGAAGCCCTAATGTATATACATTCCCTTGTCAGTTGTCACGCATTTGCAGAAGTTTTGTATACTGACTATTGAAAAAATGGATGCTTTGTTCATATATATAGATGATCTAATCTTTAGGTTATATAGGGATCGAGGTATATATGCAGGTGCATTATTCGGTTTAATCGGGACTGTGGAACCGTGAAATGCTGGCATTTCCTAGTTAGTGCAGTATCAGTGGACGTCAGTGTATTCAACACCACCATACGCCGCATTGGGTTTGCTCCATCTAGAACTCCAATTGTTAGATATTCATAACTTTTTTGATTGAGTGTCGAATTATAGCTTATTATATATCAACTCGAATCTATCAAAAAGAGGAACATACATATTAACAAAAATTCTCCATACAAGATACAACAGCCCCTTCTGGCCTCTTAAAAGGATCCACCCTTGGAACCTGGTGAATGTATGAGATTCTCAAAGAGCTTTTCATTGCCTCATGAAGTTTGGGGGTCAATTCGTCATCCGCCCCACAGGCGTCGACTTCCTTACGTTTATTGTGCAGATTTTTCAGCTTATTTTGCTTAAAGTTCCACCCCTGCTGGCTGTGTACTTGGAGTAAGACGCCAGCGCCTTTGCTGCAAATCTGCAACAAAAGCCTTCTCCCCAGCTGCAGCAACAGCTTCTGATCTCACGGCCTTGGCTATCTCTTCAGGCGACATAAGGGAACCACTATCGCAGGATCTCAATAGACACAGCCTTGGCTTTTTCAAAGCCAACCCAATATACTTGCAACTTCAACGAAACACTATACCTCTTGGTATTTTTTTTTTTAAAAAAAAACTATTTATCCAAACAAAAGCCAACCCAATATGATTCGAAATTTCATTAACTGATAACAAAATTGATTTGAACCCTAAAAATATACTTGCCAGTAGGTAACAAAGAGAATGTCCACTGCTATTACCTCTTCTTGAATGTCCATGAAGAGCCAAATCACAATGATGTCCTACACAAAAGGCGCCATCACAAGGTCTGATGAGGTAAATGGCATAATAGGTGAGCCCATGGCCTGGTGCACTCAGATAACTCGTTCGCTGCAGTCATGTCATGTTCTTGGGGTCAATCAATTCAATGTACTCCTGGAATGAAACTATTCTTGCTCTTTTTCAATCTACTTCAGGGTGCTAAATGATATGATTCTCCTTTTTCAATGATAGGGTTTGCCTGGATGAAAGCTCTAATTTGTGCAGCTAGCATCTGATATCAAGCATTGGCTGCTGTGATTTATGCAGTTGATCGTGCTGAGCAAAACGTCTCCCAACCCAGAAGCAGCTGAGCAGCATTAAAGAATAACAATTTACATTACGAAATGGAATGGCACATTAACTGATCAGAGGGAATCAACCATTTGGTTCTTGAAGACATATTACTACTTCGGGTCTATGCCGGCACAGAGTGCCTTCCAGATGGGAGTCAGCATCTCAAGAGTTGGATGGAGTTCCTGAGCATATCGTATAGTCATAAAACAGAATATATATGGTATTGTAATGTAGTTTGCAATTCACAAATGCATGTGCAGGCAACTTTGCTGCTTTATAACATGACTGATACTTACATCCAAGTGATGGATGAAGCACTTAAAATTCCAAATTCTCAAGGCCCTCCTAAATTTTGGATTTTAATTATTTCCAGAGTCTCATTTTCAGGACAGAAGACTAAACTCATCAGATTGTGGTAGAAACTAATCAGGTTACCTTGAAAACTAGCATCAGTTCATTTTCCTCGCGCAATAGCAATGCCAGGCTCCAGTAGCACGTGACAGGAGTGACACACTCATTAAGCAAGGGTTTCAGTATCTTGTTAACAGGGACAAAGCGCCGAATAACCCTACCGCTGAACCAAAATAGAAAACAAAAATTGAATTGTCAGGATACATCAGATTAATGCATTTTTAAGCACAGGCTTCAAAATCGTGTCAATGGAGGCAAAGCAACAAACTATTCACCCTCAAAACCAAGTACAAAGCAAACTGTTCAGAATAAATAAAGTGGCCAACATGAGGTCTGAGGAGAGATGTTTCCTTCATGGAATAAAACTCATCCATTTTTCCTTTTGAAAGCATTGGAGGGTATGGAAATATTGACAACTACAGCATCTTCCTCTCTCTTCACATAATTAAGTAGCCAACTTGTTATGTTAAACAGAGCATTGACATGACAAGGTACAAGGATGAGAGTTCACAATAAACTAGAACACAACCAGCCAATATAGACCCAGAGTTGTGCTAAATAGAACCTCCATGTTTTCTCATGTTTTGCACCAGATCATTATGTGTCAGATGCCTACTTGTAATGCCTACTGCTGAATCCCAGATTGAGCATTTGAAAATATTTGCTCAATTATTCTCCAACAAGTCATCATTTCTAGGACACTGATTTCTGTCATTATGTGTCAGATGCCTACTTGTAATGTCTACTGCCGAGTCCCAGATTGGAGAGTATTTGAAAGTATTTGCTTAAAGATTCTCCAATAAGTCATAATTTCTAGGACACTAATTTCTGGAAGCTTATACTGTTTCTAAATGTTGATTTTGACGACTAATAATAGACCACTTAAAGTATCACTCTAACCAAAGGTTTATGTGAAAAAAATACCTTCTGTAATAAGTTTCCAATTGAACTCCAAAACCTGGCAACATCACAACAGATTCTGCCATCCAAAATCAAAAGAAATTGTGAGGATAGAACATAAGAACAAGTAGTGTCATTAAACTTGTACTATGTTATGTTGTTCTCATAATTTAACTCCAAAAGGAACCTCATCCACTATAATAAAGCTTGTTTACTCAGATGATACTTCATAGAGTTGGATAAATAATCCAGAAATAACTATTGAAATGATGAGCACTTTAGTACAGGTAACTCTTTGAATAAATCATGTAGAAATGAACAACTAATAATTGCAGAACTCATTCAACCTATCAAGTGCTGACAGCAAACTCTTCTTCGAACTTAACTAAGATATTCAGCTCTTTCAATCACAGAAAATATACCCAACACAGTACACTATTGAGACGTTAAGTTAATGCTAGCAAGGCTATTCAATTCTCACGAGTAGCAAACTTAAATGAGCTTTAAACAAGTGGTTTCCAGTTTGCAACTCCCTCAAGCATGTCGATCTATAGGGTAGATGTTGAGAAGTTTTCAAGGGAGAGGTGTAATATAAAGTGAAAAAAAAATCTAACAAATGTTACTTCATTGCCACTTGAAACATATCAGATACACCAAGAGAATGAGATGAGATTAGAAAGGCTCATGATCCATCCAGAAATCACAGAAAGTAAATCATAATCAAATCAAGAAAACATACAGCAGGAACAGAAGCCTAAAACTCGTAACCACACAAAAAATCCAAGCTCCACTAACCCTATAATAAGTATCAGTTTCCATCTAATCTCACTCCTCAACAGTCAAAACCTCTTATCCTTGACCAACGAGTATTTCACTCACGCTGGGCCTAAAACATCAGTAATCCGAGGATCTTGACATGATCGAGAGTCGAGACACTATCCTATCTTCAACTAGGTGATTTACTTCCTTTGCCAATGCAGTATCTAAAATTGATAATTTCTTCACAGGAAAATCCTCTTTCCCCAATTCCCAATCCTAGAATCAAATTAGTACAATAAGTGATGGAAGTTTAAAACAAGTGAAAGTTCGAACAATTGTTTTCTTGCCTATTTTACCTTTCACAACCTGCTTATGGATAATTAATCTGAGAAATAACAGGCCAGCAACCATGTAACAAAGCGTGAAGATGTCCAAATCATCCTGCAAATAAAATAGCTCACTCAGCGAAAAATCCCATAAATACTGCACCCTTTCATTTCTCCAAACCAATAGACTATAGAGGAGAAGGAGAACACAAGGCTTTTGAAGTACCCTTAGCCAAAAAAACAGGACAGCAAATCCAAAGCACAGGAATAAAATCCTCAAGGGACCACCAGTTCGAAGAACCCTAACATGGTGGATATCAATCACACCTGCAGGCCAGTTCCCTTTCTCGGACACATACTCGTATCTTGAATTTGCAATGTATTTCTCGCCCATTCGAATTCTCTGATCAATTAAATTTGGAATCAACAAAGAAACTCGTGTTAAAAAAAATACCAAAAACAAGAGAAACCTGGATATAGAATGATAGTAGTTGACTGACTCAAGCACATTCCTACCTGAGTGCCTCCTTCAACGGCAGGAGATGAGAAGTAGACAGCAGCAGCGGCAGGGGATGGGCAGAGGAAGGTTTATTTTCGAAAAATTACAAGCAAATTACACACCCAAATCTAATTGAACAAGTCTATGATGAAACTGTAACATACCAGAGAGTTGTCACCTGGTACTCCGCGAAGCCGGCTTCTCGGAGGTAGTCACTCGCAAATCTCAATGGTCTTAGTTGTGTTTGGCTGGAGAAAGAGGGAGAGGTGGCAATCTGGTTTTTGGGGTCGGTTTCAGGTATACTCTCTCGGGTTCGGTTATATATCGGATCGGATCATATCATATATCGCGTATATTATATGTTCGATCAGATTCAAATCAGGTCGGGTAAGTCCTATTTAGTTTTAGAGTGAGGCTAGAGGCAAGATGTCGGAATGACCATTGACAAAATAGTTTCAGCTAAATTACCACATGTGCTTTTCATTTTTTTCGAACACATTGCAAAAGGCCCAAAACTCTCTTTTTCCGAATCGAAACCTAAATCTATCGAACGAATTGTTTTGATCGAAAACAACCTAAAATCGATGAAATTAATCAAAATATCAATTGATCGACACACGAATTGGTATATCGCTCCCTTTACATGATTATCGAATGACGATTTTTGGTCTTCGTTCGAAAAAACCGTCGAAGGAAGGAGCTCGGCAGGTAGGAACGAGGTCCATTAAGGAGCTTGGTAGATATAGATGAGGTTTATAAGTAACCTCGATGCATCAAAACGAGGGTATGACGGAGACTCGTCTAGTTTTTGCGAGGTATATAAGGATCCCTTATGAAGATCTTGTCTACAGCCTCATTGACTTAAGCCGAGTTAGATAAATAGCCTCGGCTTATGTTGTTGAGGTTAAGGAGGGAGTTCGGCTTCTGCTGTTGAGGTTAAGGAGGAAACTCGACTTCGGGTGTTGAGGTCAATGAGGAAGCTCGGCTTATGTTGTTGAGGTTATAAAATAGCCTCATTGACACTTAATGCATAAATTCATTAAATTGTGTAGATGTGTGATGGATCTTATTATAATGCAAACTCATATGCTTCTAAGAATGAGACAGAATAAATGACTAAATCAGTTTAGAAAATGTTTTTCCCACTTCTGATTGCAACTCTCAATGACTAAATCAATATCATAACTTTATCCAAATAGTAAATTAGTTGTTCTTATGCAGACATGAAACAAATTAATGCATATTTTAATGTTTTATCTTACAGTAATTGTTTCAAGTGGCCACTTCCTATCTATCCTCGAAATTAGATTTGACATGTTCAGCTAATTAATGAAGTTAAAAATAAAAGAATTACAAAAATATAGAGAGAAGAATGGAGAACAAAATGACACTATTAAGCAATGATCTGCGAAGAACTAAAGGAGAAGTTGAGAATCTCCACATTGGGAGATCGGCTTCTGTTGTTGAGGTTAAGGAGGGAGCTCGACTTCGGTTGTTGAGGTTGATGAGGGAGCTCCGCTTCTGTTGTTGAGGTTAAGGAGGGAGCTCGACTTCGGTTGTGGAGGTTAATGAGGGAGCTCGGCTTCTGTTGTTGAGGTTATAAAATAGCCTCATTGACACGTAATGCACAAATTCATTAAATTGTGTAGATGTGTGATGAATCTTATTATAATGCAAACTCATATGCTTCTAAGAATGAGACAGACTAAATGACTAAATCAGTTTAGAAAATATTTTTCCCACTTCAGATTGCAACTCTCAATGACTAAGTCAATATCATAACTTTATCCAAATAGTAAATTAGTTGTTCTTATGCAGACATGAAACAACTTAATGCATATTTTAATGTTTTATCTTATAGTAATTGTTTAAGTGGCCACTTTCTATATATCCTCAAAATTAGATTTGACATGTTCAACTAATTAATGAAGTTAAAAATAAAAGAATTACAAAAATAGAGAGAAGAACGGAGAACAAAATCACACTATTAAGCAATGATCTGCAAAGAACTCAAGGAGAAGTTGAGAATCTCCACACTGGGAGTGATGAAGAATTCGTTCCATTGTATGTGAATTATTTACATACAATGACTACATTGGAAATAATTTACATACAATGGAACGAATTCTTCATCACTCCCAGTGTGGAGATTCCCAACTTCTCCTTAGTTCTTCGCAGATCATTGCTTAATAGTGTGATTTAGTTCTCTGTTCTTCTCTCTCTATTTTTTTAATTCTGTTATTTTCAACTTCATTAATTAGCTGAACATGTCAAATCTAATTTTGAGGATAGGTGGGAAGTAACCACTTCAAACAATTACTGGAAGATAAAACATTAAAATATGCATTAATTTGTTTCATGTCTTCTTAAGAACAACTGATTTATATTACTATTTGAATAAAGTTATGATATTGATTTAGTCATTGAGAGTTGCAATTAGAAGTGAGGAAAACAACATTTTCTAAACTGATTTAATTAGTCATTTAGTCTGTCTCATTCTTAGAAGCTTATGAGTTTGTATTATAACAAGATCTATCACAGATCTACACAATTTAATGAATTTATGCATTACGTGTCAATCAGGCTATTTTATAACCTCAAAAACAGAAGCCGATCTCCCTTAGTAACCTCAACAACCGATGTCGAGCTCCCTCCTTAACCTCAACAACAGAAGCTGAGCTCCCTCCTTAACCTCAACAATAGAAGTCGAGGTTATTTATCTAGCTCGACTTAAGTCAATGAGGCTTTAGACAAGATCTTCAAAAGGGGTCCTTATATACCTCGTAAAAACTAGACGAGTCTTCGTCATACCCTCGTTTTGATGCACCGAGGTTACTTATTAACCTCGTCTATATCTGTCGAGCTCCTTAATGGACCTCGTTCCTACCTCCCGAGCTCCTTCCTTCGACGGTTTTTTCGAACGAAGACCAAAAATCATCATTCGATAATCATGTATAGCGATCGATATGCCAATTCGTGTGTCGATCAATTAATATTTTGATTCATTTCATCGATTTTATACTGTTTTCAATCAAAAGAATTCGTTCGATAGGTTTAGGTTTCGATTCGGGAAAAGAGTGTTTTGGGCCTTTTTGCAATGTGTTCGGAAAAAATGAAAAGGACTTGTGGTAATTTAGGTGAACTTATCTTGACAATATCCCTTTGTCCATCTTGTCTAAAGCCCTTATGTTAGTTTTATTATAAAATCATCATTTTTTTCCGGAAATTTCACGAGGTACCCCTGAGGTATGACTTAATTCACACGGTGATCAACTGTTTTACATGTTTCACGTGGTGTCCCTGATGTTATAAATTTTTTTACCTCGTGTCCCTGTCATTGTTTTTTAACAAGTCCTCGTTAAATTTGTATTGAAAAAAATCAATTGAATTAAAAAAAAGGGGGAAAAAGAGTGAAGAGGGGTGAGATTCGTGAACCAGATCGATAGGGGCCTCTCTCCCTCTCCTCCTTCTCTCGCTCTCGTTCCAACTAGATTGATCACGAGATTTGAAATCCAGAACGGCAAAATCTTCGTGAAGAAGGAAGAAATCTCATTCGTCCCGGTTAAAGAGTTCGGAATTACAATCCTCCGTGTGCAATTCCACTGCGTGGAGAAGAAGAGGAGGAGAAATTAGTAGATCGATTTTGAGTGCGGTCTCGGGAGTTTCCAGATTTGGTAGTTGTTATTGGTTGTTTGAGAGGTCTTTGATCGAGGTTGTTGGTGTTGCTGTTAATGGATTGTTTATTAGGGGAGGAGAGGTAGAGGAGGTGTAGCCACGGAGGGAGGGGGATCGTGGTGTGTAGGTTTTGGTTTGGGAGATGGGAGGGAGATTAGTGTTGGACGGGAAATTAGGGATAGGTAGAGAGGTGTTTTTGTGTTCATTGCTTCAATTGATTTCGCTTTCTTTTGTTTTGTTGTCGGGTGATGGGGAGAGGAGATTTCGGTTTTGAAGTTAGGGTTTTGTTGCACAGAGACAAAGAGGTGCAACTACACTTGTCGACGAAGAGGATTCAAGCTACAATAAACAATGGATTCGTTGATTTGATGAAGATCAAGGTTGCTACTCATCACATCCCCTATCAAACCCTTTTCCACACCACTAAGATGGATGGACAGGGCTGGTGAAAGGGCGGATTGAGGGCTGGTGATTGATGGGAGAAAGAGTCGGGATTGAATTGAAATCAGAGGAGGCGCCAGATTAGTTGTGTAACGACCCGGAATTTAAGTACCCGAATTAACCTCCATAAACCTACTTAGAAGGTAAATAAGGTTCGGAATACTAGATTATCGGGGACCGTTATAGGAGAAGTTTGATCTTCTCCCGTGAGCTTTGGATCTTACGACCGAGTACGAGTTATTATTTAGGTTCATTTAAGCGGAAGATTTAGTTGTCAAAAGATGGGGATTGCGAACCCCGAAAAGATCGTAAGCCCGTTGGTGGCTTTACCTGTCCTAGACCATCGCGAAAATATTTCGAACAGAAATGAAAGCGGAAATCATAAATACTACAAAACGCCACGGCCGCGCCGGGTCAAAACGATAAAACGTATGAGCAAAAGAGTACGAATGTCAAGCGCCTCCCTCACTCTAATCGTCCAAAGGCCTTTCCCGTCATACATCACATAAACAATCAGTGCGGAAGATGGGTACCTGAACCTAAAAACATTAAAGGAAATCGGGGTCAATCATCGATGCTATACACACTTAAAGCCATATAAAGAGCGAAACGTATACTACATGAATGATCGATGCAACATATAATCAAGTGTGAAATATATATATATATATATATATATATATATATATATATATATATATAAGTGCGGGAAATTAACAAACAAGGGCCCTAATCATTCATCTCCAACATTATCACTTTCATTCATCGTTTTCATTTATGGGCATTTTTCGTATAGGAGTGGTATTCCTCTTCGCTCATCATTCCATGTATATGAGGTTTCTTGCCTCATTTATCATTTCATTCCTCGTTCCATATTCCATATTCATTTCTCAATTGTCATTAAGTCATTTAACGACCGTTCTACCATAGACACATAGCAAACATATGAGTTGTGGTAATTACTAGGTTTCACCTAGGCCCGTTTTATCCTCTTTATATCCTAACATTCTTTTAAGTCGCGTGATGCATGGAGACTCTAAATAAGACCGTAAGTATCACATAACACCTCATGAGTAAGTCCAGGGGACTTACCTGGAGTCCGGAGAATAAGCAAGCAATACAATGCGCAACCAAGGATCCAATCAACAAGAGCCTAGTAATTTCATTAAGCTTTCATTAGGTGGTATTCTAATCCAAGGTACCCAACCTAATAATCAACATACATCCACATGAGGTCCACGATTCTATAGATTATGTACTTTGGTTAAGTGATCCGGACTTAACCAGTTATAATCTATATTGTATTATCACATAATCGATTTTCTTCTTATCGGATCATAAGCCAGGTTATGGGTATAATTCATTTCTGTATTTTATATGCTCTAAGTTTCGGTTATGCCATCATATATTTAACCATATTCTTAGCATTCTCTTAACCAAGTTTTCTAATCGAGTCATTATAAACACTGGTTACTAAAATGATAATAACTCTTGATCCAACTGTTGGATTACCCTAATTTTTGAAGGACAGTTAGATAACATTTCCATGAACATCATATTAAGATTTCATCTGGATCAGATCGTTGGATTGGAAATAAGGTGCAAATTACAGAGGCACATATATCCATTTTGTTTTTTGACGTTTGCTACAAAACGCAACCAAAAACACATAGAGGCTCCACTTCCTAAGCCCTAATTTACACATAATTCTCCTAATCTACAGAGGGAAAGGTGGATGAGAGATTACCCTTGAAGCCTCTCTCGAAAAAGACCAAATTACCCCTCCAAGCTTCCCGGGACCTTGCGCCAAACACCTTGCAATATTGTTTAAACCAAAACTAAACATAAGATGATGTCTTACACAAAAACCTTCAAAATAGTTATTTAACAAGCATGAAATCAGTTTGAAAGAAATGAGGCAAGACTCAACCAAAATCACCTTTAGAACTCAAGGACACCAAAAGGGCTCGGCAAGATTGGCTCGGAAATAGGCTCCAATAGGGGCTTTCTCTATAAGGCCTTTTGTGAAATCACTTATGGATGGGAAGAGGGTCCTTTTGTGGAACTTTTGACTTTGTAATCACATGAATCGCCCAAGGGAGTAGGGAGATCTAGGGGGTCGAAGTTGGGTTGCCGGTTTGGGTGCTCAATGGAGCAAAGCTAGGTTTTTCACTTTTTTTTCTCTCTAGTGCCGAGAGGCTTTGTGGATGGGGAGCTCAGGCTGAGTTTATGGTTGTTCATAAAGGGAAGAGATGGAGCAAATAGGTCAAGGCTCCATCAAGAGCATAGGTTTACAACTAGGGAGCACATAGTATATGAATAGTGAGCACCTAGCTAGGTTTGTCTTCACCATTTCAAATGAGTGGGGACACAAGTGTTAAAATTACGTAAAGAAAAGTCGTGACATGTTACGAAATTACCGAAATAATCGGATGACAAGGCCTTTGCCTCACTAATATTTCTCGGAAAATTATCATACGAATTCCATTAGGTTGGAATTGTAATCCTCTTTCCATATAAAATATTTCATCCAAAATTTTTAAATTTTTCCGGGTTTTCGAAAATCATCAAAAGAAGGATAATTGATCGAATTATCCATCGGAAATTAATTAAATCATAATTAATCATAATTAAAATTTTCGGTATTTACAATCATCCACCTCTAAAAACAAGTCTCGTCCCCGAGACCCAAAAGATTTAAACCGGTGGAGATGGTGTTAAACTTTGAGTTATTGGATCGGAACAAAAGGCACGCGATCATCTCGGATGCGTCATCCAAGAATCTCATGATGCCTTTGTCACGATCGTAATAATCTCGAACGGCGTCACCGAGCATGTGAACGAGCGCCCCCGTCACATCTCGCCTCAACCCCGAAAGTATCACAACTTGAGAGAATCATCACACTACCGTTAGGTCTTAGCGAAAATTCCACGATGGCCATCGCGGAAAGTCGGTATCCACTTCGCGAAGCATAATGAGCTTACCTGGATCATGGAAGCTTAAACTCAGTCATTCCTCAATCAATTTTGATTTAAAGGCGTTGGCGTCCCGACACGACTTGGCCTAGACTCCTTTAGACTTCACTCGACTTTCTCTCTCGGGAGGTGGTCATCCACCTCTGAAGTTCAAACCCGATTCCCGACATTCCATTCTCCCAACGGGAGGGTGGATAAAAAATCCACCTCTAAGGATCAAACATATGATCTCATTACGACTCAATCAAAACAGAGGGTGGATTAACATCCACCTCTAAGGCTAAGCCTTATTCCTTTTCCTAGGTTCAACATTCCGACATACCATCATTTATCAACCATACTCACAACAATCACATAATCATAACGATATCATATCAGTCATATATCATAAAGTATCACAAATCAATGATAATCACATCATGTAGGACCGCTCATGGGCCCCACCACGCATATCAATCACAGAAAATGTGCACTCAATCATAGAGGTAAACACCCAAATCACACATAGTACGGCTAAGGGTCCCCCTCCTAGGTACTCACCAGCCACTCACGCAGTCAAAACTATATCTGCCCGCGGCTGTACATACGACGCTAGCAGCTCATCTAATACATCTCCATAGCTCGCCCGTATACTCTCCTCTGTCTCCCAAGTAGCCTCCTCGGGGCTCCTCCTAGCCCACTGTATAAGTACCAACGGTACCTCCATGCGTCTCAGCTTCTTGACCCGGCGGTCAAGAACAGCAATCGGATGCTCCACGAAGGTATGGTCAGGTGCTATCTCTAATCCGTAGTAGTCCAATCTGTGGCTCGGATCTGGCTCGTACTTCCTCAGCTGTGACACGTGGAAGACATCGTGTATACTAGCCAAACGGGGAGGTAAAGCAACTTTGTAAGAAACCTCTCCTACTCGCTAGAGGATCTCAAAGGGGCCCACATATCTAGGGCTCAGTTTACCCTTCATCCTGAATCGTCGGATCCCTCTCGTTGGTGACACTCGCAACCAGACATGATCTCTGATGTGAGCCTAATTCGCCATGTTTTATAGTTACTTTTATATCATTTTCTGCATGCATTTCATGCATTTGGGCTAGAATAGTACAAAATCTATGTAGTTTATGCTTATTTGCCAAATTATGGAATCTACACCAGTTTCTGTTTAATTTCGCAGAAATCGAAGCAATTTACAGCAGTTCTGAGAAAGGAAGAAAAGCTCGAAGTCAACTACAGAAGTCCGAGGTCAAGGAGTAGCGGAACCAGGACAAATCAAGCTGGAAAGTGGAAAAATCGAGTCAACACAGCTTGGTCGATATCGAGTACTGTAACTCGATATCGAGTACAGTCAAGTCGATTTCCACTAAAGCAACCAAGAATCGAGTAGAGCTGGGAAGTTAGTCGATATCGAGATGTTTTACTCGATATCGAGTAAGCCATATCGAGTCAGAGACCCCGAAGTCGACAAGTGAAGCTGGGAGCTGAAGATGTTCCTCGATGTCGAGGAAATTTACTCGATGTCGAGGAAAACTCAAGTCGAATTTTCTCCTAGGGGCCGGAATCGAGTTGCTGAGCAGAAGACGAGAAAAGTGCTAGTCGATATCGAGCAATTCTACTCGATATCGAGGAAATCCCCAGAAGTCGAGGTCGAGTAATCCGAATCTTGTTAAGGTTCTATCCCGAATCCAATGGAGATATTTTCGAGATCAAATTCCATCAAGATCTATCAAGTGCTATCAAGAGGAGAAGATATTTATCCACTTTAGATATAATTCCTAGTTGATTTATGAAGGTTCGATAATATAAAACTAAGTAATATAGAAATACTCTAGAAGGGGGGTTGAATAGAGTATGCCGGATTTTCGCAGATAGTCTCAAGACTTTTGAAGCTCGTGCCAAAACCCTTTGAGAGTAGACTAAGTCTTTTCTCTGAAAACCTGAATCACAAAGTTAAACAATTTGAACCAAGTGCGGAAATAAGGTAAAGCAATAAAGTAAAGGACACAACGAATTGTTAACGAGGTTCGGCACGAACTTGGCCTACGTCCCCGCCTAGGGTTCTTCCACAACCCTAGGATTCAACCGGCTTTATTGATTCACAAAGCTTAGGATCCTAATAGCTCACCGAGAAGCCTCTCTCCTATACAATTGCAATCTAGTCAACTCACGTTCCCTTGGAGTCCTAGACCAATCTAGAAGAGCCCCACCTCTCTCAGCTATCTAGTACAATCCTCTTACTCTCGAGAATCAATAGCCTAGTGCCCACTTCTTGAGTTATAAACTCTCGAGTATAACACTCTCTCAAAATATATCCTATAAGCTCACTGTGTAACTCTCAAATGCTTTGAAACAAAATATAAGACTCTTAAGAACAAGCAGAGAGAACACGCTGAAGAGAGATCGTAGACTTGAGGGCTGATTGTGCAATGATATTCGTGAATGTACGTCAGTCATCTCTCTCTTCTTCATCTCCTTTATGGAAGATCATCGGCGCCACTTGAGGAAGGAATCTTCTCCAACGGCTAGGCTGATCATGGCAATCTTCGTGATCTTCTATACTTGGAAACTTTGAAGCCATGATCTCCGATTGTGTCCTTCTTAACATCTCGACTTTTGGAAGGAGATAATATTTAAAAAAAACTTCCTGAAACGTTAGTATAAAATATCTGGAAGCATATAATAATATATAATAATATTCGAGCATAATATAATAAAGAACAGGTTTTGTGTTTCATCAACACTGCTAAAGCTTCAAGACCTTTGACACAAACTGTCTGTCAAAGCCTTTGAAACTGATTCCGATTTTCATCAAAGGGAGTGGAGTTATCAATCTCCCCCTTGATGAAAGACAAAACCTGTGCATCCCTGCAACTTAGTCAAGCAGTTATATCATAAGCAAAATCGGACTAAGTACCTGCATGGGTTAGACAAATGTTGGATCATAATTTTATCATGAAAAACATCCAACCATATCCCCCAAGACAAAACAAGGTCCTCCAACCATCCAAAAACAAAACAAGGTCCTCCAAGACCTTTGGTTCACAGCAGTCTTAAGGTCTAAACCATCAAACCATCTCCCCTTTTTTGTCTTTCAACAAAGGGAGGAGTTTAAAAACAGTTACCAAAATCAGACTTACCAAAATAATTCAAAATTCAAAAGTTCCTTTCAAATCTTAACGGCTAAGGCAAGAAGATATTTATCCGATTTAAAATAATTTCCACAAATAAAATATAATCAGATAATATAAAATCGGTAACAAATGAAGAAGGTTAAAAATCCATTAAAACTATATTTGATCAAATATCTAAAAAGATATTAACCAAATATATGATCCGTTATATGTGCTCTACTGTGCAGTTCACAACCTTTGAAATGAGGTTCAAGGATCTTGACACTGAGTAGAAGTTTTCTTTCGTAAAGGGAAAGCTCCCCCTACGAAAGTGTATCCCTGTTGAGCATTCCGATCTCACGTCTAATGAAGGTGAACCTGTCCTCTGGCAAAGGCTTAGTAAAGATGTCAGCCCATTGATAATCAGTTGAAATAAACGAAATTGACACATCACCTTTTTCAACATGGCCTCTAATGAAATGATGCCTTACGTCAATATGTTTGGTCCTTGAATGCTCAACAGGATTCTTTGTAATGGAGATGGCACTTGTATTGTCACATTTAATGGGAATGCCTTTGAGGTTGATGCCAAGATCTCGCATTTGTTGAGCTATCCAAAGGATTTGGGAGCAACAGGCTCCAGCTGCAATGTATTCGGCTTCTGCAGTGGATAGAGCGACTGAGTTTTGTTTCTTTGAGTGCCAACCAATCAAAGATGCTCCTAAGAATTGGCAACATCCTGATGTGCTCTTCCTATCCACCTTATAGCCTGCAAAATTTTGGTTGACAAAGATCCCTTTCTTGGATTGATGAACTTGTAATCCCAAAAAGAAGTTGAGTTCACCCATCAAGCTCATCTCAAATTCACTGCACATGATGTCAGAAAATTCCTTGCACAAAGATGTGTTAGTAGCACCAAATAATATATCATCAACATAAATTTGAATAACCAAAATGTCCTTTCCTTTGGTTTTGATAAAAAGAGTCTTGTCGATCAACCCCCTTTTAAAATCATTTTCTAAAAGATATTTTGACAAGCGCTCATACCAAGCTCTTGGGGCTTGTTTCAAACCATAAAGCGCTTTGTCAAGTTTATAAACATGATTGGGAAATTCTGAACTTTCAAAACTTGGGGGTTGAGCCACATATACTTCTTCCTCTAAGAAACCATTGAGAAAAGCACACTTGACATCCATTTGATATAACTTTATGCTCATAAAAGATGCAAATGCTAATAGAATGCGAATAGCTTCAAGCCTGGCTACGGGAGCAAAGGTCTCCTCGTAGTCAATACCTTCCTCTTGATTGTAGCCTTGAGCAACAAGTCTTGCCTGGTTCCTTACAATCTTACCATTCTCATCTAGCTTGTTTCGAAATACCCATCGAGTGCCAATGACTGATTGATGCTTTGGCCTAGGCTTCAAGGTCCAGACTTTGTTCCTTTCAAATTCGTTAAGCTCACTTTGCATGGCAATGATCCAGTCTGGCTCCTGAAGTGCCTCATCTACCTTCTTTGGCTCAATAAGAGAAACAAACGCGTGAAAAGCACAAAGATCTTTAAGTTTAGAACGAGTTTGAACACTAGAAGTAGGGTCAGAAATGATATCCTTTAATGAGTGTGATGAGGAGTATTTGAATTTCCTTTTGCTAGTCTCAGCTCCTTGATTCGTCACACCAGTAGGATAGACTTGTAGTACATCTGACTCCGTGGTCCTGTTAGGTTCAGTTACAGCAGTTTCTGATGTCTCAACACTGTTGGATTGGACACCAAGGGCTTTGGACGAATCTTCAACACCTTGGGCCAATTCTTCAGTGTTAAGAATCAGTTCCTGTATGTTCCTCTTCTCTATGTTCTTAGCAGCATCATCAACTTCCTCGTTCTCTTCATGGATGTTAAGATCTATATCTGCAACACTTTCACTCAACGCACCGTCATTGCATTCATCAAATATGATAACAAGCATGTACTTTTTACCATTGGGAGATTTGACTCACACAAGACCACATAAATCCATATGTAAAAGTTCAAGGGGTCTAGAAGTACTTACAACCTTTTTGGATTTGAAAGAGCTACGTGTTTGTTTACCTCGTGTGAATGCTTTGCACATATCAATACCTTTGAAGTCCATCTCAGGTAGTCCTCTTACAAGCCCTTTGGACACAAGCTTCTGTAGTGTATGTGGACTCACATGACCGAGTCTCCTGTGCCAGAGCTTTGGATCGTTCGTCAAAGCCTGTATCTTCTCTGCGCAGATGTCACATTTTCCTTTGTCACCAAGAGTGATTGTTCCTGTGGATTGCTCCTTTAGATCATGAAAGAGAGAACTCTTCCCACTCATATGTCTCGAGCATCCACTATCAATAATCCATTTTTGCTCCTTCACCTTGGTGATCTCCTGCAAAACAGACATCAACCTTTGTGGCTAGACCAGTGAGCAAATTTAGATCCTTTATTGGGATAAACCATATTTGGTAAAATAGTGCCTTTGGGGACCCAAACTTGCGTTATCCGTTCTTTTCTCAAGTGAATAGGAAATGTATTGCGAATAATATGAGGATCCTTTCTTCTATAGGGGCAGGTCTCTCTTACATGTCCCTTTCTCGCACAGTGGTGACATATAGGAGAGGTTCTGCTTCCTTTTGCCTTCACAAAAGTGGTAATGTGTTGCTTCTTTAAAAACCTCGGGTTGTAACCAATACCACATCTGTTAAGAGAACTTTGTTGCTCACCCAACATCCTATCAAGACTACCCTTGGACTTGGTAAAACTTATGAGGGCTGTCTGTTGGTCTTGAATCTTATTATTCAGGGAGATCTTCTCGTTCTCTAAGTCATGATGTTCACTTCTCAGAGACGAGAGATCTTGCTTGAGTTCAGATTTCTCTGAGTCAAGAGTCTTGACTTTAATGGCAAGACCTGAATAAGAAGTTTCAAGACTTTTGACCCGCCTAGACATTTCCTCAATAGTTCTTTCCTGGTCCACGGTTTTCTTGATAAGAGTGTTAGTATGGGCAATAAGTTTCTCTTCATTGACAATCATATTAGAAAGGAATTCCGATAGTACCTCTTTTGGACTTGCCATGAGCTCTCTTACGGTTACCTCGAGTTGCTCATCATGAGATTCATCTCCTGTGGCAATGAGACAAAGGTTGGCCTTTTCATCATCGGAATTTGAGTCAGAGTTGCTCCAAGTTGCCACCATGGCTTTCTTTTTCCATCTATCGCCTTTCTTGAACTGGCTCTTCGTCTTTTGAGGGCAGTATTTTACAAGATGATCTGTTTCACCACATTTAAAACAAGACAAAGGTTTAGTCTTCTTCTCATATTTGTTGAATTGAGACTTACCTCGAATTTTAGAAGACTCTGATTCATCCTTGTTGTTGAATTGCTTCTTCATCTTGAGGATTCGAGAAAGACCCCTTGTAATAAGATCAAAGGGATCATCCTCATCATCATCCTCATCTTCAGAATCAGACACATCTTTCGGCTCATCCTTCTTAGACTTGAGTGCCAAGTTCTTAGTGCTTGTTGGAAGTTCTCCATCGTCTTCATTGAGAATCATCTCATGTGTGATCAGCTTCCCAAGCAAGTCATCAAGGGGTAGCGTGGTGAGATTCTGGGCTTCTTCTATGGCTGTCACTTTCGGACCCCATTTGTCTTTTGGGAGGCACCTCAATATCTTCCTTACTTCCTCAACGTTCGTAAAGCTCTTGCCGAGAGAGTCAAGGTTGTTGGTGATTTCCGTGAATCGTGTGAACATGGCCTTGATAGACTCATCAGGCTTCATTTTGAAAAGCTCATACTTTCGAAGGAAGATACTGATCTTGGTTTCCTTCACTTGGCTGGTTCCTTCATAGGTGACGACCAGCTTGTCCCAAATCTCTTTAGCTGACCTACAAGATGAAATACGGTTAAACTCATCAGTGCTAAGACCACAATAAAGTAAGTTAATAGCCCTGTAGTTTTTGGAGACGAGTTCAAGATCCGCTTGGATGTATTCAGACTCCTTCTTCGCAATTTTGGTTCCATTTGGTCCGTCTTTCTTTGGAACATTCGGACCATTCTCTATAATGTTCCAAAGTTTCAGATCTTGATCTATAATGAACATCTTCATCAATGATCTCCAGTGGACAAAGTTGTTTCCTACAAAGAGTGGTGGTCTAAGGGTAGACCTTCCCTGTGCAAATCCGCCGCTTGCTTCACCAGACATGATCGAAAACTCACAAGATTGTTAGATCAAAAGCAGTGAGTAAAGCTCTGATACCAATTGAAGGTTCGATAATATAAAACTAAGTAATATAGAAATACTCTAGAAGGGGGGTTGAATAGAGTATGCCGGATTTTCGCAGATAGTCTCAAGACTTTTGAAGCTCGTGCCAAAACCCTTTGAGATTAGACTAAGTCTTTTCTCTGAAAACCTGAATCACAAAGTTAAACGATTCGAACCAAGTGCGGAAATAAGGTAAAGCAATAAAGTAAAGGACACAACGAATTGTTAACGAGGTTCGGCACGAACTTGGCCTACGTCCCCGCCTAGGGTTCTTCCACAACCCTAGGATTCAACCGGCTTTATTGATTCACAAAGCTTAGGATCCTAATAGCTCACCGAGAAGCCTCTCTCCTATACAATTGCAATCTCGTCAACTCACGTTCCGTTGGAGTCCTAGACCAATCTAGAAGAGCCCCACCTCTCTCAGCTATCTAGTACAATCCTCTTACTCTCGAGAATCAATAGCCTAGTGCCCACTTCTTGAGTTATAAACTCTCGAGTATAACACTCTCTCAGAATATATCCTATAAGCTCACCGTGTAACTCTCAAATGCATTGAAACAAAATATAAGACTCTTAAGAACAAGCAGAGAGAACACGCTGAAGAGAGATCGTAGACTTGAAGGCTGATTGTGCAATGATATTCGTGAATGTACGTCAGTCCTCTCTCTCTTCTTCATCTCCTTTATGGAAGATCATCGGCGCCACTTGAGGAAGGAATCTTCTCCAACGGCTAGGCTGATCATGGCAATCTTCTTGATCTTCTATACTTGGAAACTTTGAAGCCATTATCTCCGATTGTGTCCTTCTTAACATCTCGACTTTTGGAAGGAGATAATATTTAAAAAAACTTCCTGAAACGTTAGTATAAAATATCTGAAAGCATATAATAATATATAATAATATTCGAGCATAATATAATAAAGAACAGGTTTTGTGTTTCATCAACACTGCTAAAGCTTCAAGACCTTTGACACAAACTGTCTGTCAAAGCCTTTGAAACTGATTCCAATTTTCATCAAAGGGAGTGGAGTTATCAATTTATTTCTTTTATTTCCAAGTTTTTATCTTAAGTAATTTAGATATATAGATATAGATATAGATAGGTAATTCTTTCCTAATTAGAGAGGGAAGGAAGCCTATAAATAAAGCCTTAGGGGCTGATTTTCCATTCATTCAATTTCGGTTACAATTAGTTACATAAAGAGAGAGTAGAGGAGAGAGCTTGTGGCGAGAGCAAGGTGGAAAGGCGAGAGCGGATTTGGCTTGTTTGGTTGTAAGCTTTCTTTTTAGTTTTATTTGAATGCAAAGTTATTTCCTTTTATTATTGATGAGTCTATTTATGATGAAGAGCGAGTAGTTCACCCACTTCTAGGGTCGGGGTGAGCCCGACGGTAGCCATGCGAGGTAATGCGGTAAATGCTTGATCTTTTTATGCAATTCGTCTTCTATCCCTGAAAGCACGATTCTTTTGCGAAAGTTGAAGCTGGTCCTTATTAGTAACAATTAGGGTTTATGTGAAAGCCTCTATATTCCTATTTGTTAATAACGAAAGTTATTTGATGAAAAGCATGATCTTTTATGCCTTTATGTTTTATTTTACATGGTTATCGTTGTGGTGTTGAAACCCTTATCTTGGAAGTCTTTAGTTTATTGAATTAATTTCGTATTTACATTCGTTCTGCGTTCGAAAAAGTTGCAATTTAAGTTTCCGTTGTTACTCGAAATCGAGGAATTTAGTCGACATCGAGGAAATCTTGTCGATGTCGAGTTGATTTGTCGAAGTCGAGTTGTCTGCTTTGGTTTTGCTTTCTGTTCAGTTGATTTCGGGTACTGTTACAGTAGTCGATATTTTTAGTCGATATCGAGTTACAATAGTCGATATCGACAAGTTTCTGTGCTTTCGTTTTCTTTTCCGCTTTTCTTTGTTATTTCTGTCTGTCTGTTTAATTTTCTGTCTGTGAGATTTGTTGCTACCCGAGATCCGCTGACGTGCTTCCTCGAGGATCGATCCTGACTTCCCACTGCTACATCAGGAGGAGGTCTTGTAATTATCTGCAAGAGACGGAAACTAGTTTGCTTTACTTACTTATATTTTGAATTGCAAGTCTCGATTTCCTCCTACAACAATCTCCAACCTCAAAGGCCAACTTAGTCCTGCGCCTATCAGCATACTATTTCTGTCGGTCGTGCACAACCCTCAGATGCTCTCAGATCCGTCTGACTTGATCTGTCGCCTCCTGCACGTACTGTGGTATGGTCTGCAGGCCCATCCCAGCAGATAGGCGACTTGCATCGCCTCCCATACAACGCCTCAAAAGGAGCCATCCTGATCGATGAATGATAGCTGTTGTTGTACGAGAACTCTACTAGGGGAAGATGCCGAACCCAAAGGTTCCCCCACTCCAAAACACAAGCCCTCAGCATATCCTCCAGCGTCTGAATCGTCCTCTCGCTCTGCCCGTCTGTATGCGGGTGATAGGCCGTGCTGAAATGCAACTTGCTCCCTAGAGCCTCGTGCACCTGCCTCCGATATCTCGAAGTGAAGCGGCCATCTCTATCAGATAATATCCTCTCGGGAACCCCATGCAACCTCACTATATGCTGTATAAAAGCTCGGACTAAATCAGACATAGGCCATGTCTCCTGAATCAGAATGAAATGGACGGTCTTGGTCAACCTGTCGACCACCACCCAAATCGCATCAAAGCCTCGTACATCTCTCCTCAATCCTGTCACGAAGTCCATCGTGATATCCGTCCACTTCCACACAGGGTCGGGAAGTGATCGTGTCATCCCTCCGGGCTTCTGATACTCTATCCGCACCTGTTGGCAGACCTAACATCGCTCTATAAACAAAGCGACGTCAGTCTTCATCCAGCGCCACTAGAACGTCCTCCTCAAGTCCTGGTACATCTTATTCGATCCTGGATGGACCGAATAAGGAGTGGAATGTGCCTCTATCATGATCTTCTGCTTCAGGTTGTGCACATCAGACACAACAACTCGTCCCTGCAACATCAGCATCCCATCATATCGGACGCTAAAAGATCTACAGTGGCCCTGGGCCATGCGCTGTCGGATATCGGCAATCCGCGGACACTCTGCCTGCGCTCGTCGGATATCATCCATCAACTCTGACTCAACCTCCAGAAGACTCAACTGTCCACTCTCTCGCTGTGACCAGACCTCTATCCCACAACTGATCAGATCCCGCTACAACTCAGGTCGAGCCGTCAATCTGGACAAAACAATCTCCTGACGAGTCTTCCGACTCAAGGCGTCGGCCACCACATTGGCCTTCCCCGGGTGATACTCAATCTCCAACTCGTAGTCATTGATCAACTCCAGCCACCTCCTCTGACGCATATTCAAATCCTTCTGAGTGAATATATACTTCAAGTTCTTGTGGTCCGTCATGATCTTCACGGATGCACCGTAAAGATAGTGCCTCCAGATCTTGAGCGCATGAACGACAGCAGCTAGATCAAGATCGTGTGCGGGGTACGACTCCTCCCCCGGCTTCAACTGGCGTAAAGCATAGGCAATGACTCGGTCTCTCTGCTATAGTACACAGCCTAGACCAGAACTCGAAGCATCCGTGTATACCACGTAGTCATCCGTCCCATCGGGTAATGCTGACACCGGTGTTGTAGTCAACTTCTGCTTTAGCAAATCAAAGCTAGCCCAGCAGGCTGGACTCCACTTGAAGAGCACGCCCTTCCTCGTCAGCTGTGTCCATGGCCTCGCGATGATGGAGAACCCCTCCACGAAGCGCATATCGTAACTCGCCAGTCCCAAGAAAGATCGAATATCTCTAACGTTTTTCGGAACCTCCCAAGCAACGATGGCGTCAACCTTCGACGCGTCTACCGCTATTTCTGCAGCGGAGATGATATGGCCAAGGAACATAACCTCAGATAGCCAGAACTCACACTTGCTCAGTTTCCCGAACAACTTGTGCTTCCTCAAGATCTCCAGCACGATCCTCAAATGCTCGGCGTGATCCTCTCTGCTCCTAGAGTAAACCAGAATATCGTCGATGAAGACTACGACGAATTGATCAAGATAATCGATGAACACCCTGTTCATCAATTGCATAAACGCTGCCAGCGCGTTGGTTAGCCCGAAAGGCATAACCACAAACTCATAGTGGCCATATCTGGTCCTGAAGGCGGTCTTCGGCACATCCTTGGGCTCCACTATCAACTGATGATAGCCTGACCTTAGGTCGATCTTTGAGAAGACGACCGCTCCCTGCAATTGATCCATCAGATCATCAATCCTCGACAACGGGTAACGGTTCTTCACCGTAGCCCGATTCAGCTCCCAGTAATCTATACACAGTCTCAGCGAACCATCCTTCTTCTTCACAAATAGCACTGGCGCTCCCCATGGCGACGCACTCGGTAGAATGTAGTCCTTCGAGGTCAACTCCTCTAGCTGAGCCTTCAACTCTGCCATCTCTGTCGGGGCCATCCTGTACGGGGCGCGGGATATCGGCCTGGTGCCCGTCTCCTGCTGGATCTCAAAATCAACATCTCTCTGTGGCGGCAGTCCTCGCAACTCGTCGGGAAACACATCGGCAAACTCACTCACGACTACAATCTCGGCAAGGGTGGGTCGTGCCCGATCCACCTCTATGGCGTAGCACCAGTAACTCACACAACCCCGGTCCAGAAGTCTCGCAGCTCTCACGACGCTAATCCGGTCTCCATTTTGTTTGGGGTCGCTCCACCAAACCTCGTGCTCGGTGCCGTCCTCTGCAAGCAGCTTCACTGAACGGGTCCTCAGGTTGAGGATCGTCCCGTAGAACTTCATGAAGTCCATCCCAAGAATCAGTTCATCGGTCTGAAGCGGCATCACGATCAAATCGGTGGGCCATACTCTCTCTGCTATCTGGATGGGGCATCCCCTAATCTCACGGCCCGTCCTAATACTAGCCCCATCCGCCAGACATACTACTAACGCGGGACCCACTAAGCAAGCTAACCCAAGCCTAGCTACACATGCATCGTTTTCATTTAACAAACAAGGTCCCTAATCATTCATCTCCAACATTATCACTTTCATTCATCGTTTTCATTTATGCGCATTTTTCGTATAGGAGCGGTATTCCTCTTCGCTCATCATTCCATGTATATGAGGTTTCTTGCCTCATTTATCATTTCATTTCTCGTTCCATATTCCATATTCATTTCTCAATTGTCATTAAGTCATTTAACGGTCGTTCTACCATAGACACACAACAAACATATGAGTTGTGGTAATTACTAGGTTTCACCTAGGCCCATTTTATCCTCTTTATATCCTAACATGCTTCTAAGTCGCGTGATGCATGAAGACTCTAAATAAGACCGTAAGTATCACATAACACCTCATGAGTAAGTCCAGGGGACTTACCTGTAGTCCGGAGAATAAGCAAGCAATACAATGCGCAACCAAGGATCCAATCAACAAGAGCCTAGTAATTTCATTAAGCTTTCATTAGGTGGTATTCTAATGCAAGGTACCCAACCTAATAATCAACATACATCCACATGAGGTCCACGATTCTATAGATTATGCACTTTGGTTAAGTGATCCGGACTTAACCAATTATAATCTATATCGTATTATCACATAATCGATTTTCTTCTTATCGGATCATAAGCCAGGTTATGGGTATAATTCGTTTCTGTATTTTATATGCTCTAAGTTTCGGTTATGCCATCATATATTTAACCATATTCTTAGCATTCCTTTAACCAAGTTTTCTAATCGAGTCATTATAAACACTGGTTACTAAAATGATAATAACTCTTGATCCAACCGTCGGATCGCCCTAATTTTTGAAGGACAGTTAGATAACATTTCCATTAACATCATATAAAGATTTCAGGTGGATCAGATCGTTGGATTGGAAATAAGGTGCAAATTACAGAGGCACATATATCCATTTTGTTTTTTGACGTTTGCTGCAAAACGCAACCAAAAACACATAGAGGCTCCACTTCCTAAGCCCTAATTTACACATAATGCTCCTAATCTACAGAGGAAAAGGTGGATGAGAGATTACCCTCGAAGCCTCTATCGAAAAAGACAAAATTACCCCTCCAAGCTTCCCGGGACCTTGCGCCAAACACCTTGCAATATTGTTTAAACCAAAACTAAACATAAGATGATATCTTAGACAAAAACCTTCAAAATAGTTGTTTAACAAGCATGAAATCAGTTTGAAAGAAATGAGGCAAGACTCACCCAAAATCACCTTTAGAACTCAAGGACACCAAAAGGGCTCGGCAAGATTGGCTCGGAAATAGGCTCCAATAGGGGCTTTCTCGATAAGGCCTTTTGTGAACATACTTATGGCTGGGAAGAGGGTCCTTTTGTGGAACGTTTGGTTTTGGAATCACATGAATTGCCCAAGGGAGTAGGGAGATCTAGGGGGTTGAAGTTGTGGGTTGCCGGTTTGGGTGCTCAAGGGAGCAAAGCTAGTTTTTTCACTTCTTTTCTTTCTCTTTTCTCTCTAGTGCCGAGAGGCTTTGTGGATGGGGAGCTCAGGCTAAGTTTATGGGTGTTTATAAAGGGAAGAGATGGAGCAAATTGGTCAAGGCTCCATCAAGAGCATAGGTTTACAACTAGGGAGCACATAGTACATGAATAGTGAGCACCTAGCTAGGTTTGTCTACACCATTTCAAATGAGGGCGGACACAAGTGTGGCTCCTTGGGGGCTGGCGGCATTGGGTTTAATAAGGGGGATTTGGTGTTAAAATTACGTAAAGAAAAGTTGTGACATGTTACGAAATTACCGAAATAAACGGATGACAAGGCCTTTGCCTCACTAATATTTCTCGGAAAATTATCATACGAATTTCATTAGATTGGAATTGTAATCCTCTTTCCATATAAAATATGTCATCCAAAAATTTTAAATTTTTCCGGGTTTTCGAAAATCGTCAAAAGAAGGATAATTTATCGAATTATCCATCGGAAATTAATTAAATCGTAATTAATCATAATTAAAATTTTCGGTCTTTACAAGTTGCACCCCCACCAGCACTGACGCTGACCACCAGCACTTCCGGTGACAAGCAGCTCTATCTTCTTCTCTTCGATCTTCTCTTCTATTCGACACTTCGACTGTGTCTTTTGTCTTCTTTCCCCCATTTTTAATTCAATTGATTATTTTTTAAAATTTTCCACTTATGAAGTAACGGGATCTGTTAAAAAAATATGTATAAAGGCACGAGGTGAAAGGATTCAAAACCTCAGGGGTACCACGTGAAAGGTGTAAAACAATTGGTCACCGCGTGAATTAAGCGATACCTCGGGGTACCTCGTGAAATTTCCGTTATTTTTTTATATATCTTAATTATTGACTAAAACTTCATTTATTTAGTTATATTAAGTATCATTATATGTAATTCACATTATTTGAGTGTAAAAAATAAGAAAATTAAAGTAATTATAAAGATTAGTCAGGTCTTGTTCAGATCAAGTCAAGGACGGGTCAGGTCGGGTTTGTTTATGTTCGTGTCCATTCAGATATCGGGTTAAAATAGATTAGGGTCGAGTTCAGATGTGGATTGTGCATGAAACTAGATTTTCGGGTTTGGGTTCGAATGAGTCGGATCGGACTCTCAAATTGGGTTATATTTTACCAGCTCTAGTCTGAAGCGGTCAATTACTCTCTCTCTGAATCACAAATCTTAAACCTCCTTACTCGATTTAGATGAAAAAGAGCTAATGGAGTTTAAGGTGAAAAAAAACCTAAACATGTGATTTTTTCATGAAATCATCCCAAATTAAAAACTAATAAACTGGACATAACTTGTATTGCAACCACCTCCTTCTTAACCTTAGTAAAACACCACATCAGGAAAGTAGTCCCGACCCACTTGTGGATTATGATAAGGCGATCCATTAGCACCCTACATATGGAACTACTAGCACGCCAATTCTATGAGGAATAGGGTGCCCTTGATCCACTTTAAGTTATCAAACTCGCCCCAAGTATCAAACTCACATTTGCCGATGATACACTAATCTTTGCAAGAGCCTCGTTTGAAAGCTTTCACACAATCTAAAATATCATTAAAAAAATTTCAAATATGTCGGGACTAACAATCAATTATAAGAAGAGCTCTCTCCAAGTCTCTAGGAACATGAGCTAGCTCGACTACCGCCAACGCCTTTGCGCAAGAAATGAATATACCGGTTACGTAAGCCTTGAAAAAGTATCTAGAGATTCCTATTATTAATGGAAGGGTCAACAATAGGGTTTTCGATGATGCACTATTAAGCCTCAAACCGGGAGGGCAATACTAGTCCAAATCAACTTAAGCTCAAAAACAAACTAGCTGATGCAAACCTTCATGCTTCCAAAAGGTGTAACAGAACAAATTGATCGCATAAATAAGGATTTCTCCTAGAATAAACTACAATCTCACAAATATCACCCCTTTATCAATTGGGACAAATTATGTAAACTAAAGAGCTTTGGTGATCTGGGCTTCAAGCAAGCTAAAGATATGAATAAAGAACTACAAATGAGGCTCCTTTGGAAGATATATACTGGCCAAGAAAGTATTTGAGTGAGAACTGTGAGAGAAAAATACCTACAAAGTGAATCCCTAATGACAAGACCGAGAAATAACACTCCCCGACAATTTGGTAGACTATTAAATCTTACAAAGCAATTCCATTAAGAGCTCCATGAAAAATCTATCAATGTATAGAAAGACCCATGGATACATAATCCATTGCTCACAGAATACAGTGGAAACAATGATTAGAATGTGTAAGTAGTGGACCTTATTAACCCGGACAAAAGTTGGAAGATAAATAGACTACAAACTCTATTTCCTCTCAACATCGTCCAAGATATACTGAAAATAAAAATACCAGAATTAATTTGGGATGACACCTTAGTTTGGACTCCGACAACGGATGGAGGATTTTCAGTCAAATCAACCGCCAAATTTAATACCACTCTACAACCGACAGATAAGTGATAGAGGAGGAAATCGAATCAAATAAATAAAATATAAATTTAAACCGAAACCTAGTCTGCACAAATAAATTCAAAACTTCCTCCCATTGTAGTGGAAGGGAATCAGGTTCGATCCTCGAGGAAGCGGGTCAACGGATCCAAGATAGCTCGTGTTCACGTCGGATTTCGACCACAGAGACTCACTCGATATCGACTAAGATAATTCGATATCGACCAAGTCAGTCAATTTCTGGGCTTCTGAAGGTGAGTCGATATCGACCAGAGGGACTTGATATCGACCGGTTCCTGTCCATTCCGAGTGGTCCAGTCGATTTCTACCTGTAACCTACAAAGACAAAAACAAGCAGAGGTCGATTTCGAGTGAAAGGACTCGATTTCGACCAGATCACTACCCAATATCGACTGGCTGAGAATACCTCCAGTCGACCAGTTGACTCGATTTCGACTCAAAGAAGTCGATTTCGAATGCTTGTACAGTAACCTGTTTTTTCGGCAAAGGAGGCCAAAGAGCGTAAACTAATATATAAAAGATCTTCCAAAGCCAGGGCTTACCGCAACGATAACCAAATACGCATAAGATAAGACAATAATTATGTAATCATATCAAAGGAGCAAACTTTTGCCTTTTCTAACAATTAGATTAAACTCTCACAAGTAACCCTAATTGTATCTACCAATTTTATGTTTATAATCCAAGTTGTTAACATGAATCTCTTCTCTTTCGACAAGAGAATAAACATATAAAGGGTAGTGGATGATCAAAATATAACAAATATCAAAACTTACCTCGGTGTGCATGGATATCGTCGGGCTCAACCCGACCCTAGAAGAAAGGCGACTACTTGCTCATCATAACAAGAACCATGATAGATGAAAAGGAAATAACTTGCATTAAACTAAATCAAAGTCTTTACAATTCTGGCACTCCAACCTTCGCAAAATGGTAAAACCCTAAAACCTCTGAAAACCTAAAACATTATGAGAAGTGTTTGCTCTGAAAATTGAATGACTAACTACTAGCCCCTCGGGCTTCATTTATAGACCTTCATCCTTGCTAATCAAAGAAAAGAATATCTGTCATCTATCTCTATCTAGCTAATGATATAATTCTCAGATAAAGCGAAATAAATCCAACTAAATAAAGTAGATAAATCATATAGGGTGATTAATTGTTCAACCCTTAGGATATAAAATAGGTAAAAATAGATAAAATATCTCTATTCTTCACTTGCAAGTAACTTCTACTCGGAATCAGCGTCGGACACGTTCTGGAGGTCAGTCGATATTGACCAATATGGGTCGATATCGAGTCGTCTGGTCGGTTCTGGGTAATGCCTTCCACTCAATGTCAGCTCTTCATGGTATTTCGAGTGGCACTTCACTCAATATCGAGTCGTCTTCCTTCCGGCTTCGAGTCTGGGTGTTGTGTCGAGTCAATTGTCCTGATTCCGACTGGTCTTCAGTCGATATCAATTGAATTGGGTCGATATCGACTCATCTTCGGCTCTTTGTGGTGTGCTCAGCTTCACTCAATGTCAGGTGCTCTTCAGTCGATGTTGAGTTCTTCAGTAGACATCAAGTGCATTTCCAGTGCTTCTTAGTTTTACTCCGAATTTGCTCCAAATTCTGCAATACTAAACAGAAACTTGTATAGACCTCTATTTCTTGCAAATAAGCTTAAATTTACACAAATTTACCATATTCCCAACCCAGAATATATAAAATGATAGAATAAGGAGCTAAAATAAGTATAGAAACATGATGTAAAACAAGGACATCACTAAGGCCTATAATTGGATCTGAAAACTCAATCTACCCCCAAAAATAAAATTAAAAAATTTATCTTGAAAATTGATATTGGCACTCTACCCACAAAAGCTCGTTTAAATAAGTATGTCAATAGTGTAACAACCCAGAATTTTGATTTTCGGGTTACGTTTCAAGGGATGAAACCCCTTGTTCGGATCTTGCAATCTAGGTACGGTTCGAGTTTTCAAACTCATTTTAAGATTAGTAAAAAGAGGGATTTCAAACCCTAAAAACCTCGAAGGGCGGTTGGGTACCCTTAACCTGTCCTAAGACTATGTTGCGAAATTCAATTCAAATGAAAGTAAAGCGGAAGCAAAATTAAGATACAAAGCGCCACGACAGAGCCGGGTCAAAACCAAAACATAAGCGAATGATTACCATTTATACAAAGTTAGAGAATTAGCCAGGTTCTTCGATTCGCCAAAGGGTTTCCCGTCACAGAAGCATGGAGCAAACAAGGAGATGTACCTAACACTATCCACGAAGTCAGGCCCGATAATCGCCTGCGGGTCCTCTGACCGCGCTGAGGCCACATAACATGTCTATACCTAAATAAAAGATGACTAATGCAGTACAGGATTTAAATCACATAAGCATGCTTTGAGAGTTATGATAATATGCAAAAGTACTGTAAAGGGCCCAAGACAATGTCAAGTGGCATATCCCTCTTCTACTCCACCCCCTTTTTCATGAGTGGACCTGGCCAGCACGGTACCCATTTCATTGTGGTGGTGCACGCACGACGGCATCATCATCATCATCAACATCAAGAATAACGTAAAGTAAATCAAGCTCGTCCGATGGTGCTGGGCTATCGTAACATGCTCATATCGACTCGATTGACTCAGGGCACCCGATGAGGCTGGGCTACTCTATGACCCTAGCAAAGACTCTTGGACTATCACAGATAATGGTCGTTCTGTATTCAAACACACATAGTAACGACATGCTCATTTCAATGCAATCCTAGCATGATACTACATGGCATGCTTTAATATGCAACAACTACACATCACATGACACATCAGGCAGGAGGTCCAAGTTACTGAGTAAGTCACGTAGGATACTTACCTGAAGATGCAGAACAGCAAGATAACACAAGCAAGGGCCCAAATGCAAGTCCGAAGCAATCCAAAAGCAATACACACATATCATCAGGCCATTGCCATAAGCTACCGGACCAACATTCATATACACGAAACCCAAGTTCTCGACATACTCAAAACCAACCGATAGTAAAACCGTTTTCCAAAACCTTTCTGATATGATCAACATCAACCAAAATCATTTACTTCCAACCAATGCGAACCCATTAATAAAATCGTACCAACCATATTTCCAAACTTCCTTCTCAAAACCAACATCATCAAACCAAGACAAAGAATCCCGACATTAAACATTTAAACCTTAAAACTAATACCTCAAAATCATACTTGTCCAAATCAAGAGGAAGCATCAAATTTCCAAGTCAACCCAAACTCTTGTTTTATCAATATTCCGGCATTTTGGTTTTTTTTTCCAAACATAAATCCTTAAAAGACATTTTCGAAAACTTGAAAACTTCTTTTAAAATAATTTATGACAATATATGACTAAATAAAAACCAACTACATTTATAAATAAATCATTTCAAATTTCCCAATTTAACATATTTAAATCATCACAAAAGTACATATTCCAATAATATTACTTTTTAAACAATTGCATAATATAAATTAATAATTTCAGAAATATACTTTTATAAAGTCAAAGATAATATAACAACAATAATAACATACCTAACATTAACATAATATATGAAACATAACAATATCGATATAACATGTAATAGCATAAAACAATTAAAAGCAATAACTTAATAATCCCTCAGCCCAAGCCCATGAAGCTGGATCTGAGAACAGAGCCCAGACCCTGCCCATCCTCACAACTCTCAGATCTTGATTAGTGAACCAGATCCATTTTATGTGGAAAGTCAAACCCGGTTTAGAAAAGAAAAGGGAAAGGAAAGGAGGGAACCGAGGCCTGAACAGAGCAACGTCTTCTTCCCCAAATCAGAACGGTAGAGCTCAATCGGAAAGAGAAAACAGAAGGAGGAGGAGATGGAATCTGGGCCTTGCCGGCGGTTTCTCAACCCAACCACACTCGGAGTGCCCGACGCCCTTACCCGACCCTAACAACACCAGAAGACACAGCGAGAGCAAGAAGGGAGGAGGAATTTGAAGTATTACCGAAGGTCTTCAAAAAGCGACGCCGAAGTTGCTCGGAACTGATCCGGGCTCGTCGGAGATGGGGGAAGTGCCGAGGGACCTGGGATGGACAGAAGAGCTCATAAAAGAGAACCTATGCACGGATTCAAGTGGGCAAACGAAGGTTTCTAGGGCTTACCCAAACAGAACGGGAACGCAGAGGAAATGGGGGTCTCGCGGCTCTGTCGGGGACTCCTGAGTCGCCTGGCTTTGTCTTGGTCAGTCTCGAAGATAGAGGAGGGGAGCGGTGCTTGATTCGAAGAAGGAAGGAGATGTGGTGTGTTTTGGGGCTTCCGGTTGCAACAAAGAAGAGAGGAAGAGAACCGGTGGTGGCGTTGGTGGTCCTCAGCGAAACAGGGGGGAGAACAACCTGAGATTGGGGAGGTGGGGTTGAATCACCTGTCGAGAATGCTTGGGAGCAATAGGGATGAGATGGTCTGGGTGGGGGTCGTTGCAGCTTGGGAAAAGAAAGGGGATTAGAGGATTTGTTCCTCGCCATGCCGAATGAACCAGGGGGCTTCAGAGAGAGGAGGTGCTGAGGGGTTTTTGTTGGTGAATTCTGAGTAGCAGGCACACAATGGTAGAGAAATGGGTTTCTCTGCAGATATTGAAATGGAAGAGGGAGAGAGGAGAGGAGAATGGAGGTGGGGAAATTTCTGGATGGGGAAATCCTCAAAGGGATCACATGTGTAAGAGAAGGTGGGTTGTTCCATGGGAGAATAGAGACAAATTGCTGCAGATGGAAATTAAAGGGATCTTCTTCCACAATTTGAGACGAGATAGAGAGAGAAAAGAGAAAAGAAGTAGAATTAAAGTGGTCCCAAAAAAGATATTTTGAATATCCGACCCAACTCAAAAAGATTTTCAAATTTCCAATTCCGAATTTAATAAGAACTCCAAATATTATTTTTAAAATATTCGCATATGGAAGCGGGATAAAGCATATTTTAAATTTTTAACTAAATAATACCGGAACTCGTTTCGAAGGTTTTAGAGTAAACCAATAGCTCGAGGATGGAAATTCCAAACCTCCTGAATCTTAGAAATCGAGATGATTATAAATTATTATTTTAATTATTTAATATTATAAAATTCCCGGTCTTTACATTCATCCACCTCTTAAAACAAGTCTCGTCCCCGAGACTAAAATAATTCTAAAACAAGGGGATGAAGTTTGAAATTGGTGAGTACAAGGATAATGCCACTGACCCTATAAGCACCTCATAAGGGCCTGTATGAGGTCCTCACAGTACCCTCAATGTGATCATAATATTCCCAATTGGTCGTAGCAAATATGCGATATGGGCCCCTACCACACCCGTACCTTGACCTTTCGGTTATATCATAACTCAAAAGCAACTATAGTGCCCCTACTAGGTCTTAGCAAGCATTCTATACGTGCCCCTATAAAATGCTTGTATCCACTTCGTGAGGCATTATAATATAAGCCCAGGTTGAAAAGTTTCAAAAGGGATTCCGCAATTGAAAAAAGATTAGCCTCGAAATCGTTGAAATTCTCGGTAACGTTTATTTCATACCATCTAAGCTAATCCTTTTCAAAACCGTTCAAATATTCAAATCCAACGTTTAATCAAGCAACATTACACCAAAACAAGTCAAATCCTTTAAAATCAAGATTTCGTCAAAATCTTCCAAAAACCAAATCAGTTTCTCGCATAACCATCAATCAAATTCAGAAGCTCGGAGGTGGAATCATCCACCTCTAAGGGCTAATTCCATATTCTCTTCCTAGTTTCCAGAATCAAATCAATCTATCAGTCTCAATTCAAGCAAGATTCACAAGCCATAAGGAATGCATAACCACATAACCAATCGATCCGCAACTAGTACATCATACGGCAAGTCTCAAACATATGCCAGCATAGTGCCACAAGGTCACATCAACATCTCCACATCATAATAAAGGTCATAATATGCATCTATGCCAAAATCATAATGACGTAGGAAGGAAACTAGCAACGAAAATAAATATGAAATATAAAATACAACTAACTCCCTGTCCCATAAAATAAAATATAAGAAACCCTTCTGCTGTGGTAGTAGGGTATTCAGGATCGTATCCACGAGGAAGCGTGTCAGCGCTCGCCTTTTCAGTCCCAGAATCCTCTCAAAATCAACCAGCAGAGTTCTCGATATCGAGTAGAGTACTCGATATCGACCACTCAATCGAGTAAACCTGCAAAACTAAACAGCAGACCACGAAAACAAAGCAAGTCGAGTAGAACAGAGTACTCGACGTCAACCAGACTACTCGACGTCGAGTAGATTTCAGTTGAAATCGAGTAGTGCAGTGAACGAAAACGTAACTTTGCGAACGGAAATAAAGCAGAATCAACACGAAATTTGTGGGAAATTTAATAAACTAAAAGACTTCCAGAACCGGGGTATCAATGCCACAACGATAACCAAATAAGAATCATGCTAAAGGTATAAAAGATCATGCCTTTTCATCAAATAACTATCGTTATTAACAAGTAGGAAAATAGAGGCTTTCACATAAAACCCTAATTGTTACTAACCCTTTTCACATAATTAATCCAAGTTGCATTAAGATCACTTTCGATTCAATAACACAAACAAGGATCACCTTCGGCTGTCGCAAAAGAATCATGCTCATAGGGATAGAAGACGAAATCGCATCAAAAGATTGTACCTTTATCGCATTTACCTTACATGGCTACCGTCGGGCTCACCCCGACCCTAGAAGTTGGGTGACTACTCGCTCTTCATCATAAGGAAACACATCAATAATAAAAGGAAACCAATTTGCATTGAATAAAATAAAAACTTACAACTGATCGAAGCCAAATCCGCTCTCGCTTACTCTAACCCAAATCGGCTCCAAGCTCTCTAACTCTCTCTCCAACTCGCTCTCTATGGGAAACACAATTGCTTGTGGCTTGGATTGGATGATTCCTAAAATCAGCCCCTAAAGCCTTATTTATAGTAGTCAATCCAAGGAAAGAATACTCTATCTCTATCTAAAACTATCTATTTGAAAGCTTTATGATAAAATTTGGAAATAAAACAAATAAATCTCTAAAGGAAATATATCAAAAGTTGATAATTCTTCTCTTCCCTTGATAGATCTTCACTTCCCTTGATAGATCTTCACTTGAACGGATAGAATTCACGTGACTTTGCTTGCAAGTAACCCACATGCTCGGACCTCAACTCGATATCGGCTGGGTTTGGCGTCAGGGAGTACTCGACATCGAGTAAACTACTCAACGTCGAGTAACTTTTCTTCTCCTCGGATTGCACTTGAGCTCGGCTACCCTCTGGACTCAACATGGGTACTCGACATCGAGTACACTACTCGACGTCGAGTAGTTCTTGCGCTCTCGAGTGACTTTGCTCTGCTCTCGTGCTCGACCGGAACATTTCGACCAAAGTACTCAACATCGGCCAAAGTGGTCAACGTCGTCTAGTCCCATCAGCTTTCAGTATTCTGCTCCGTTCTTGAAACACAGTTTCTCGAGTCCTTGTTTTTCCGATTGATGCATATGAATATGCATTGGAAAGTTATTTTCGAGGGCTACAACTTTCATGAAGACAATAGAACTTGATTCAGAATGATGAATGGCGAAAACTGGGCTTTCCTCCAGCTGCACCATCCTTAGCTTCTTCATGACTTTCCTTTAAGCTCCAAAGTGCGTCCGATTTCTGCGAAATTAAAAAGAAACTAGTGTAGATCTCCATAATTGGAAAATAAGCATAAACTACATAGATCCTGTATAATTCTAACCCAATGATATGAAATATATGCAGAAATCGATATAAAAGCCAATATAAAACATGGCAACTTAGGCGCACAACAAATCCATGCTTGTGAATAAAAGCTACTTCAAACACAAAAGGAGGGTTCTGCCAAAAACAATACATAAGTGACAAAGCAACGATAGTCAAGAGGACTTTATTTAAGCTCAATAAGGAGTAGATTGGTAAAAGGCTAAATGTGTGATATTTTTGGCCATGTGGTGCTAATGAACCGGGGAAATTGAGTATTTTCAAAATTTTCATACCACATTCCTTCTTCCTTTGATTTCTCACCTTTCGCTTATTTGCTCATTGCTTTTTTCATTATAATGCTTTTACCTATCTAACCTCAGCACTGCCTTCTCGCGAGTCGCAAACATGGGTATCATGAATGGCCCCGGATACTTAGTGCTTCAGAGTCCTCACCTTGGTGTCCCATCTTCCGGAACTATTATCTCGACGCAGGAAAGGTCAATCTACCTCTATCTCCTGAGGTGACCGGATTTTCTTTCACTCATTAAATTTTTCATAAACTTTGAATTTCCTGCCAAACTCCAATAATAATAATAACAACAACACAAACACCATATAGTAATCTCCATAATGTGACATCATTCTCAACATAATCCCCGGATGGAAATAAGGTAGAAAATGGGCAATATTTAGAACATGTGGAGCATATGTGAAATAAGGCTCAATATGGCTTTGTTATGCATAGGCATAGGTATGGCTAGGAATATAAAAATATGACCATTATATAGAAAATATAAAGTCCTCCATCCTCTTATTATGCAATATGTCAAAAGCAACTTCAAATTTTACCTTCTTTTATGGTTTTCAAGAACATAATGCACTTCATTGTGATTTTCCTTTACTAGACAATTTCATGCTATATCTCTAATGAATCCAATTTTGCATCGTCGAGTTCAATTAAAGCTTCCATGACACTTATTCAAAAAATTTCAATGGGGGCGATATTTTATAAACTTTGGAAAACATGCATATAAGCACTTAGATTGATAATGAATTAAAAAATAGCCATGTATAAGCAATTCGGGTGATATTTTATAAACTTTGGAAAACATGCATGACGGAGGGAAAACCTGTCGTTGATCCGCCAAAGAAAACTCAAACCTATAGCAAGTATAGCAATAAGCAAGAGGTCGATCCGACAGGGAAATTATTATTCAAGTGTGATTTAAATGCCAATCAAGTAACCAAAAGGGGGGTTTTTATTAGTGAAAAAGATTTGTCTTTTATCGAAGCGAAGTAAAGAAAGCAAAGTAAACGAATTTTGTTTTGAGACAATTTGGAGAAGCAATTCTACCTATAATTTTCCACTTTATTAGATTGAAGCGATCCTTGTAACTTCTTCTCGTCCTATTAAGTTTCCTATGAATGCCCTTGTCCCGACCTAATATAGTTACTAGTCCAACCAGCCCTAGCAACCCTTATCAATCGAACAGTCCCTAAAGAAGGATTTAACACAATTGATAGCTTTAAGTTCAAAGATTAGCCAAGGTATTTGCAGTCCCTAAAAAAGGATTTAACAACACATTCAACTTCCTACTCATTCAATTAGTTCAACCAGCCCTAAAGGAACAAGTTTGCCACTTAGGTTAAGGTTCACAACCAGGAATCTACAAAACCTTAGCAATTGAATTGATCTAACAAGTTGGCCAGACAAGATAGAACAAAACAATAAACAATCAAGCACAAAGAAGTTGAAGCATTCAAATATAGGAAACAAGGAACGAGAATTAGAAACTCACAATCAATCCGAATAAAGCTTCAAATTGCAGGCAGAATAGATGAGTTTAGTTCCTCATGGAAGACATCGCTCAAAATCTCTAAAGCGTCTAATGAACAGAATAGAATAGAAGTATTGGAAAAATAACTAAAAGTGGCCTTATAAAAGATCCCAAGTCGGCCACCAAAACAACTAGAATAAAAACTAGGGTTTTAATATTCAAAACGCTGCGTACTGGTGCTGACGGCACATGCGGCCGCCACCGCATGAATGCTGCGGCCGCAGCATCAGCATTCCTCTTGCATCGGCCCTGGCGGCGGCCGCTGCACACCATGCGGCGGCCGCTGCATTGGTTTTTCACGGAAAATCCGTCTCGAATCAGCTCTCGACGTCAACATGAAAGTTGTAGCTCTCTGAAATAGCTTTCCAACGCATGGTCATAATAGTCGATCGGACAACCGAGGCCTCCAGAAAACGCAAAACAAGTTCAGCATGTCTGGCGACAACTTCTGCAGACTTGTTCTTTGTTTAGGTTCGCTTCTTCTTCTCAGGACCTCTTGAGATCTTCATGTAAGCTTCTTCGATCAACTAGACATTCTCATCCAATGCGTTATCAACTCATGTCTCCTCCTCGGATCCACCATTACCTGAAATAATCAATAAAAGCGTGTAGATTCCGACTCCGACAACATAGAGAACTAATATGCAAATCGTGCTTAATCCATCAATGAAATGCATCTTAACTAAGCTAAATGCAACCTATTATGCCTACCTAAATGCATGCTATCAATGCATTTAAGCACTTGGATTGATAATGAATTCCAAAATAGCCATGTATAAGCAATTCGAGAAATAAACTTAAAAGTATGCACACATAATGTCAAATATGGTCAAATATGCACGAAGTAAGCCCTTCCCCCACCCCATACTTAAACATTACAGTGTCCTCACTGTATAAAAGTAAGGGTAAAAGAAAGAGACTCACTAGACAGGTGTACAGAAGGTCGGAATCGAGTGCTGATATGGGTGCAGAAGTGGTTGATCTCGAGGAAGAGTAGTCGACAGAGGATTTTCAGTCGCCTAAAATCCTATCAAATAAATCCGACTAACCTAACTAATGTAGTTTGGAAAGTACGGGTCGATCCCACAGAGAGTCTATGATTAGCATGCAAGTCAAGTGTGTCAACAACAAGAAGAAACAAAGAGGGGGGATTTTTGGATGGTTTGAACTAACTAATTGGGAAATAAAAGTAAACAAAAGTAACAAACTAAACAGCTTGAGGAAACGAATATGAGAAAAATAGCTCAGGTAAATTAATCTCAGCAATCAGGTTTGTTCATTGATCATAGAAATCAGATAGATAACTTCCTCTTGAATACTTTGTTGTGGAAAGACTAGGTCTTTTGAATCCAATTCCTTATCAAATCTAGTTAACAGGACAACCAGACCCTGAAAACCCTAATTATCAAACAATCTTGAAACTATCAAGATTCAATTCAATAATCGATTAAACTTAAGGGAAATCAACAAAGACAATGGACGCGCACAACCAGTTATTGCATCAATTGTAAATCAACTCTTTATACAAATCCCTAAATCAACCAGTTTTAGAGATTTATACTTTGCTACTCAAGAACATAGATAACTCAACCAGAAATTACCTATATCTAGCTATAGATTATCATGAAGAGGCATCAGTTGATCAGACTAACGGAAATTCACGAAAACCCTAAACAATCTAAGCATAGAATTGATAATATTCAACGAAGAGTATTAAGAACGGAAATCTCACAATGAAACGATAAACCTGAAGCTTCGATTAATTTTCCCGAGCAAAGAGGATTAGTTGTTCATAATCGAGAAAATAGAAAAATAAGAAAGAAAAACCATACCCACAATTCTGTTCTCCCCTCTGTTCGATTCCAAGCAAAACCAAAAAGAACAACAGTCCCCCAACGTTTCATGTGCTTTCTAATTAAAAATTCCCAATCAAAATAAAGTAACAGCTGTTTCTGTAAAACGGAAGAAAACTCGGGCTGGCCAAGAAACTCAGCCGAGTTTCTTCTTGTTCCACCCGAGTTTCTCTGAATCCACAAGCTCGGTTTCCTTCACAAAACTCGGCCGAGTTTTTTAGCATTTCGGCCCGAGTTTCTTCCCAAACTCACAACTCGGTTCTCTTCAATGGACTCGGCCGAGTTTCATGCAATCTTGGCCCGAGTTCTTTACAGTTCCATTCCTTTGCACTTGTCCAGCTCCTCTCTTTGGCTCTCTTGCTCAAGACTCCGATTTCCATCTCATCTTCTATCATGTATACGAGCTCAGCTCCACCTTTCCACAATCACCTGAAATCATGCACAAAACTTGTAGATTCCGACTCTAATTGAAACATAATAAAAACATGAAAACTACTCTAAGCCATGCATTTTACCCTATCTAAACTCATCTAAATGCCTAAATTAACACTACCTAAATGTGCATGATCAATGGTCAAATATGCACGAAGTAAGCCCTTCCCCCACCCCATACTTAAACATTACAGTGTCCTCACTGTATAAAAGTAAGGGTAAAAGAAAGAGACTCACTAGATAGGTGTACAGAAGGTCGGAATCGAGTGCTGATATGGGTGCAGAAGTGGTTGATCTCGAGGAAGAGTAGTCGACATCGACTAGGTTACTCGATCTCGAGTACTCAGAAAGCGTCAGGGTGATCCTCGTCGACCACAGGTTCATTTTCTCGTGATGGGTAGTCGACGTCGAGTAGAGTACTCGACGTCGAGTACTTCTGCACTTTCTTCTTAGTACCTGCAAGCTTCATTAGATAAAATCCACAATAGAAAAAACCTAAAAACAGTGTTTTAAAACTAAAAACCAAAGCAAACATGTCTAAAAATCCAAAAAAACTAAGTATTTTGTTACAAGCTCTAGACTTTATAGTCGTTAGGCCGACTTCTTCCGTTTAAACTTAGGGCGGCATCTACAGCGCCCATGTAGACTGGGCCTCGAACAAGACTCCATTCTTATTCATCAGCTGTAGTCCTCTGGAATGGATCTTATGCACCGTCAATGGTCCCATCTTCTTGTGATTGAACTTATTAGGGAACCAATGATTCTTAGACTTGGAAACATAGACTTTGTCTCCAACTTCATATTCCTTAGGCTCGTCATTGGAAACCCTGCATAAGCGCACATACCAAGGCAAACCTCTCCTATGTATAGATAAATCTTTGATTGAAATAGGGGAAGAGGTGTCGTTACCTTGGCTTACCTTCACAGAATCAGATTTCGGGACCTCAGGATCTAGTCGACATCGAGTAGTAGTACTCGACATCGAGTACTGGTGTGATTCTGGTGGACTGCTCGACGAAGGTAGAGAGGTCGATGCGGGGGACTGGTCGACGTCGAGTAATCTATTCGACGTTGAATACTGCTCGGCTCCGGGAAGGTTGCACGATGAGGGTGCAGTCGATGGAGGGCTCTGGATCTGGTCGACGTCGAGTACTTCTGGTCGACTTCGACCCCATACTTAAGACCTGGCAAAACATCCGAAAAGTAGTTAGTCGACGTCGACTTACCTTAGTTGATGTCGAGTAGATTCTATGTTTCCTCGTTCAGAATAGCCATGCTCTCCTCCACCCGTGCTTCCATATCCCTCTTCTTCAGCTCTTCGGGGGTCATGTTTCTTACCTTTGGCTCCCCGCAAGTGATGTACCTGGCTGATATTGACTTGACCTCCTCCGTAGGACCTGTATGCCTTTTATTTTTATTGAAAGAGTACTCAATTACCTCATCGCTGATGTTGAAAGAACGTACCTACTTGTACCGGCACATCGTCCACCATGCCTGTTGGGATGACAACTGTGTTGTTTGCCATGTATAACTTTGCATCCACCGACTCTAACGCACCTATCTTGACTTTGGACCAGATTGATGGAGGCATAATATTTACACTGGCTCCTAAGTCACACAAAGCATTAAATTTATATTGACCAAATCCAATGGTTATAGCAAACTTACCTGGATATGGCCTTTTCTCTAGAACGTCCATCTTACTGCATTCCTCTGCGATCTCAGCCATCGACCACTTCTTGCTTAGAATCTCTTTGAGGAACTTGACATATGATGACATTTCGTGAAGAGCTTTTGCGAAAGGAATGGTGACATTTAGCCTTTGAAGCATCTTTCACGAAATGCTGAAATTTCTTTTCCGCTGGGTCCTTCAAAGATTTTGTTGGGAATGACAGCGTTTTCTTCTTCGGAGGTGCTGGATTCTTGTCGACGTTGTCAGAGGAGTGTTCGACATCGACTGTGGGTTCCTCGACACCGACTACAATAGTCGACTTCGGGGTGGTCTTGCGTTATGGTCGATATCGACTGCAGGCTCCTCAACATCGAGTACTGTCTAGTCGACGTCGACTGGTTTACTCGACGTCGAGTACTCCTCAGCAGCAGCATCTTCTGTGTTTTGTTCGGGCGTTTGCATCTGATGCCCACTCCTTAAATTCATAGCGGCTACCTGTCCTGTAGATTTATTTTTAGAATTAGGTTCAGGTGATCTAGGAAGCGTACCTGATTTCTTGGGGATCGATTGAGCTAATTGACCCATTTGGGTCTCCATTGATTTCCGCTAGATATCGATTTCCCCAAGTCTAGAGTTGATGCCATGCAGTTGAGTTTGGATATGGAATTGATGGATTCTTTGCTGTCTGAGTGGTTCCTCCGCATCTCTTCAAGAATAACTTGCATGTCATCCTTCTTACCTTCCCTGTTAGTGTTACCAAGAGCTTTGTAGGGTGGGGGGTCTCTTGGATACCAGGGCTGGCGATAGTGGCTCCAGTTTTATTGTTGATGTTGCCCTGAGTAGTTCCCCCCACATAACGCGTCTCTTCATGGGTCTCAGCTACTAATATTTGATCAGCGTGTGGGCACGCAGCGATGTTGTGCCTCATAGATCCACATTCCAAACAAGGTTTATCTTTAGAAAGGAATTTGACTTGTTTGGTTAGACGATGTACCTGATCGTTATGAAACTGATCCCTGACGTCTGGATCAATCTCCTTCGGTGGCACATATAGAGGCATAGATGGGGCAAGCCTTTCATACATTTCGCCGCCAAAGGCCGCAGAAGTCCCATAAGTATTGTCATAGTTTGTCAGCGTCTCAAAAGTTTCCCAAGCACGCCGTGGGATGTACTCGAGATACCTATAAGCGGTGTAATTGTTGATCTTATCCTTAGTTGGTGCATCCAGGCAGTTAAAGATGATCTCCTGAATCACGTAGGGTTGTTGTCCATGCGTAGGACAGGATTTCAGAAGCCTTTTGTAGTGCTCCCAGACCTGTGCTAATGTTTCCCCTGGCTTCTGTCTGAAAGCCGTGATCTGTTGTCTGAGCGCAGCTGTTTTGGCAGGAGGGAAGAACTTGTTAATAAGCAAGTCTTGCAATTTATTCCATGTGCGGATTGATCGTGCAGGCAATCCCTCGAGCCACTGCAATGATATTCCTACAAGGGACCAACGAAAAGCCTTTAGTTTTAAATATTCTAGATTGTCATTATCCGCAATAGCTTCACATAAATCTAGAAACGTTGTAACATGCTCTAAAGGGCATTCATTGGGTCTCCCCCTAAATTGACTGCTTCTAATTTCAGTAATAAAAGAAGGACGAATTTCATAATTAACAGGGGGAAGAACGATCGGTGATTCTGGAACTTCCAGAGTTGGATGCAGATACTCCTTTGCGTTTGCTGGGATGTGCCCAATCTACTCCTCAAGTTCACTTCTGGCATTGACCTCGCGATCAACCCTTGCTTTCCACCTTTGTTGATTTTGTGTATATTCCACCTCTTCTCGGGCGTATTCTGCTTCTCTAGTGGTGAACTCCTCAATTCGTAAGCGGAGTTGCTCAAGCTCCTGCGCTGGTGTGAACTGAACCTCGTTCTCGTTGTTATTGCTAGTTTGCGACATCCTCCATAACCTTTGTCGAAGGTGGAAGAAGCATCCATGCTCGAGAATTGGGTCTATAGGTGTGCGATCAGTTCATCGCATGCACCTGAAAAACAAAAACAAAAAGAAAAAGAGAGTAAAAAGGAACTAAAAAGGGCGCGATTGATTGCTTCCCCGACAACGACGCCAAAATTTGACGTAGGAAGGAAACTAGGAACGAAAATAAATATGAAATATAAAATCAAACTAACTCCCTGTCCCAGCAAATAAAATCAAAGAAACCTTCCTGTTGTAGTAGTTGGGTATTCAGGATCGTATCCACGAGGAAGTGTGTCAGCGCTCGCCTTTTCAGTCCCAGAATCCTCTCGAAATTGGCCAGTAGAGTCCTCGATATCGAGTAGAGTACTCGATATCGTCCACTCAGTCGAGTAAACCTGCAAAACTAAATAGCAGACGACGAAAACAAAGCAAGTCGAGTAGAACAGAGTACTTGACGTCGAGTAGATTCTTCAAAGATAGATAGCGAAGTAGATATTGAAATAGAGGAAGGACATACCTGGATTTCTGTGGTACAGATGATTTCGGCTGGTGTTTCTGGATCAGTTCCTCTAGAATGTGTATGTGTCGAGTCCAGGTAGTCGATGTTGACTGGCTCATAGAAGGGGATGTTGTCGAACCAACTTGTCATTGTCGGTTTGGGTGATTCATGGTGATGTTCCTTTCTACGCCAGACATCCAATTGCTCCCTGATCCGACGGGTTTCGGCGGCATCGGCATCCGTGCGACGGGTTAATTCCGCCTTCTCTTAGTCTATCTCTACTATCTGTTGGCGAAGCTCCGCTATCTTAGCCTCCATATCATATGCGCCATGCATTCCAGAACTTTGCATGCACCTGCAAAGTAACTCAAAAGAAACTTGAGATCTGACTACCTAAGGCGCGAATGATTGCTTCCCCGGCAAAGGCGCCAATTTGTTGTAGGGGGAAATCAAGTTCAAAATATAATAAAATAGATCAAACCAGATTCGTGCCCACGCAAATGATTACAAGACTTCCTCCCGATGTAGCAGCGGGAAATTAGGATCGATCCTCGAGGAAGCGAGTCAGCGGATCTCAGGCAGCGGAAGAATCTCACGGGTGGTGATCGACCACAGTGTACTCGACCTCGACTAGGTGGTAGTCGACAGGGGTCAATACAGTCGATCTCGAGCAACAGGAGACGCTGGGTGGTGGTCGACGTCGACTAGCCTTACTCGACGTCGAGTACGGTGGTTGTAGTCGAGTAAGCTCTGGTCGACTTCAGGTTCCTGCAGAGACAGAAGCAACAACGATCTTGCTCGATAGAGAAATCAGTGGTCGACGTCGACCGAGGGGTGGTCGAAGTCGAGTAGGAACAGTAACGAAAATAAAAGACAAATCTTTTTGGACTCGGAATAAACTATGTGACAGAAAACTTCCAAGATCGGGGTTTGCAACAACGATAACCAAACATGCATAAGGCAAGATAAATAACGATAATCATGCAAATCGCATCGAAGGATCAAGCTTTCGCCTTTTCCAACAATTAAGAAACTCTTTCAAGAAACCCTAATTGTATCTACCGATTTTATGTTTATTAATCCAAGTTGTTAGCATGGATTTCTATTAAATAGAGAATAAACACATAAAAGGTAGTAGATGCTCAAAACATGATAAAGGTCGGATCTTTACCTCAAACACGCCTGGCTATCGTCGGGCTCGCCCCAACCCTAGAAGTGGGTGGACTACTCGCTCTTCATCGCAATTGCAGACATCATTGTTGGAAAAGAAACTACTTGCATTAAATTAAACCAAACAGAGCTTACAACCAAAGGAAGCCAATTCCGCTCTCGCTTCACAAACTCCTCTTGGCCTCCACTCTTTCTCTCTCTCTCTCTACTCTCCACCTCCTCTCCTCCTCTAGAATTGAATGAATAAAAACTATCCCCATGGGCTTTATTTATAGGCTTCCAATCCTTGTTAATCAAGGTAAGGAATATCTATCTATTTTCTAAAGATAAAACTTAATTAAAAGGGAACATTTTTCTAAAAGGAAAACTATCTAAATATCTTCAAGTGGATAAAATCCTTCTCCCCAGAGATAGATCTTTATAGAACATGATGGATCCAGCCTTGTTTCATGCCCAAGTGGTCCACATATGCTCGGAATAGCCCAACAGTCTCGCGGCCCAAAACAGTGTAGTCGACCTCGACAAAGCCTGGTCGACTTCGAGTAGTGTGTACTCGACTTCGAGTAATCCTCAACTCGTCGATCTGGTTCTCTTCGTCGAGCTCGGGTCAGGTTCAATTCTGGTCGACGTCAAGTAGGGTGTAGTCGACGTCGAGTACGGCTCGTGCTTGATCTCGTCCTCTGGAGCAAACGTCGAGCAAAAGTTGATTGACGTCGACCAGTTTGGTCGACTTCGAGTAACTCTGCTGGCTTTCAGCATTCTGCTCCGTTCTTGAAACTCACTTTCCCGAGTCCTCGTTTGTCGGATTGACGCATATGAACATGCGTTGGAAAGCTCTTTTCGAGGGCTACAACTTTCATGAAGACATCAGAGCTTGATTCAGAATGATGGATGTCAAAATATGGCCTTTTCTCCAGCTGCACTATTGTTAGCTTCTCCATGAGTTTCCTTTAAGCTCCAAAGTGCGTCCGATTTCTGCGAAATTAAACAGAAACTAGTGTAGACTCCATAATTTGGCAAATAAGTATAAACTATATAGATTCTGTACTATTCTACCCCAAATGCATGAAATGCATACAGAAATCGATATAAAATTAGATATAAAACATGGCACAAAACATGGACATCAAATCACCCCATACTTAAGCTTGCTTGTCCCCATTCAATAACTTGGATGGTCATTCAGGGGAAGAATTCAAAACTCTCAACATCATAGATTCATCCTTATATAACCCTGCAATCAATTACCATGATCGAAAAGGTACTTATGCCACAAATCCATGCATGTGCAAATAAAAAGCAACATCTACTCACAAAAGGAGGGTTACACAAAAACATTCATAAGTGACAAAGCATTAATAATCAAGAGGACTTTAATTTAAGCTCAATAAGGAGTAGATTGGTAAAAGGCTAAAGGTGGGCAATTTTTGGCAATATGGTGCTAATGATCCGGGGAAATGGAGTACTTTCCAAACTTTCATACCGTATTCCTTCTTCCTTTGATTCTCACCTTTCTCTCATTCGCTCAATGCTATTTTCAATATTATGTTTTTACCTCTCTAACCTCAGCACTGCCTTCCCGCGAGTCGCAAACATGGGTGTCATGAATGGCCTCGGATACTTAGTGCTTTGGACTCCTCACATGTGTGTCCCATCTTGCCAAACTATTATCTCAGCCAGCAGGGTCGATCTACCTTTATCTCCTGAGGTGACCGGATTTTTTCTCACTCATTCAATTTTCCATAAATTCCAAACAATTTCCTACCAAACTCCAATAATGATAATAACAACAATACAAACACCATATAATAATCTCCATAATGTAACATCATTCTCAACATAATCCCCGGATAGGAAATAAGGTAAAGAATGACAATATTTAGAACATGTGGAGCAATGATTGAAATAAGGCATATATATGGCTTTTTGTGATGCATATAAGCATAGGTAAGTCTAGGATATAACAATGTGAGCATTATATGGAAATATAAAGTCCTCCATCCTCTTATCATGCAACATGTCAAAAGCAACATCAAATTTTACCTCCTTTCATGGTTTTCAATAAAAATATGCACTTCATTGTGACTTCCCTTTACTAGGCAATTTCATGCTATATCTCTAATGAATCCAATTTTGCATCGTCGAGTTCAATATAACTTCCATGACACTATTTTTTTTAGACAATTTACAAGCATTGGGAGATGTCTCATAGAACTTTGAGTTTAGCAATTAAGCACAAAAATTAAAAATTCACTCAAACTTCGCCATGTTAAACCAAAAGCAAGAATAAAACATAAATAAATAATAATGAGCTCTTCCCCCACCCCGTACTTAAAATATACAGTGTCCCCACTGTATAAAACAATATAAAAAACAGAGGTGAAGAAAGGAACTCACCGAATAACGCGCTGCGGAATAAAAAACAGGGTCGTCGAGTAACTAAGGTAGTCGGCGTCGAGTAGGCGTGGTCGACGTCGAGTACAGATCTGCTGTGTCAAGTGAAAGATGAAGTCGAGGAAGCCTCCTGGCTGGTCGACGTTGAGTACGCCTACTCGACGTCGAGTAGACTTGTTATGCTCGATCTCCTCATGGTCAATCTCGACTTGGCCTTCGTCGATTTCGATGTTTCGTCAGGGACTTCTTCGTCATCTCTTTGCAATCTTTTATGCTTCTCGACCTATAAAAATGTTAGCTTTTCGCACGAAGACAAGACCTTCCACAGGAAGCATTCAAAACAAACAAAACCAAAACCAAAAGTTTCAAAGTCCCAAAATTCAAAAACTTTATGTACATGCTTTAGATTTTAGAGTCACTAGGCCGACTTTCTCCATTAAGCATTAGCCTGGCTCATCTTTGTCCGGAGGTATAGGTGGATCTGGTGGTTCCTCCGGTGGTGGGAAGCTTGGGATGTCATCCGGGGGCATCATGTGAAGAAGTTTGAACCTCCCTGAGTGAACGCTCCATGGCTTTGCCCATTCATCTTCCTGGGCTCTAGCTGGCATGCATAAAGGAATATATAAAGAAAATATACATACCTCATCATCATACCTCTTATGCTTCATTGGTTGATTTGTTTGCGCGTCTCCACCACAACAAAACGGTGGAGTGGGAAGAGATATTTCCACCTCATCTTGTGGAGCTTCATGCCACTTTGCGAGGACCCCATACTTGAACACAAACATCGGTTGCCCAAAATCGTCGGGGATAGCCTTCACCTTGTAAGCTAAAAGCGACTTTGAAACACCATAGGCAACGACGTCTGAATTTTGCATTGGTAGCTCTTCTTCTTCTTGGGATCCTTCAAAAGATTCTTCAAAGATAGATATCGAAGTAGATATTGAAATAGAGGAAGGACATACCTGGATTTCTGTGGTACAGATGATTTCGGCTGGTGTTTCTGGATCAGTTCCTCCAGAATGTGCATGTATCGAGTCCAAGTAGTCGATGTCGACTGGCTCATAGAAGGGGATGTTGTAGAACCAACTTGTCATTGTCGTTTTGGGTGATTCATGGTGATGTTCCTTTCTACGCCAGACATCTAATCGCTCCCTGATCCGGCGGTTTTGGCGGCATCGACATCCGCGCGACGGGTTAATTCCGCCTTCTCTTGGTCTATCTCCGCTATCTGTTAACAAAGCTCCGCTACCTTAGCCTCCATATCATATGCGCCATGCATTCCAAAACTTTGCATGCACCTGCAAAGTAACTCAAAAGAAACTTGAGATCTGACTACCTAAGGCGCGAATGATTCCTTCCCCGGCAACGGTGCCAATTTGTTGTAGGGGGAAATCAAGTTCAAAATATAATAAAATAGATCATACCAGATTCGTGCCCACGCAAATGATTACATGACTTCCTCCCGATGTAGCAGCGGGAAGTCAGGATCGATCCTCGAGGAAGTGAGTCAGCGGATCTCAGGCAGCGGAAGAATCTCACGGGTGGTGATCGACCACAGTGTACTCGACCTCGACTAGGTGGTAGTCGACAGGGGTCAATACAGTCGATCTCGAGCAACAGGAGACGCTGGGTGGTGGTCGACGTCGACTATCCTTACTCGATGTCGAGTACGGTGGTCGTAGTCAAGTAAGCTCTGGTCGACTTCGGGCTCCTGCAGAGACAGAAGCAACAATGATGTTGCTCGATCGAGAAATCAGTGGTCAACGTCGACCAAAGGGTGGTCGAAGTCGAGTAGGAACAGTAACGAAAATAAAAGACAAATCTTTTTGGACTCGGAATAAACTATGTGAAAGAAAACTTCCATGATCGGGGTTTGCAACAATGATAACCAAACATGCATAATGCAAGATAAATAACGATAATCATGCAAATCGCATCGAAGGATCAAGCTTTCGCCTTTTCCAACAATTAAGAAACTCTTTCAAGAAACCCTAATTGTATCTACCGATTTTATGTTTATTAATCCAAGTTGTTAGCATGGATTTCTATTAAATAGAGAATAAACACATAAAAGGTAGTAAATGCTCAAAACATGATAAAGGTCGGATCTTTACCTCAAACACGCCTGGCTGTCGTCGGGCTCGCCCCAACCCTAGATGTGGGTGGACTACTCGCTCTTCATCGCAATTGCAGACATCATTGATGGAAAAGAAACTACTTGCATTAAATTAAACCAAACAGAGCTTACAACGAAAGGAAGCCAATTTCGCTCTCGCTTCACAAACTCCTCTTGGCCTCCACTCTCTCTCTCTCTCTACTCTTCACCTCCTCTCCTCCTCTAGAATTGAATGAATAAAAACTAGCCCCATGGGCTTTATATATAGACTTCCAATCCTTGTTAATCAAGGTAAGGAATATCTATCTATTTTCTAAAGATAAAACTTAATTAAAAGGGAACATTTATCTAAAAGGAAAACTATCTAAATATCTTCAAGTGGATAAAATCCTTCTCCCCAAAGATAGATCTTGATAGAACATGATGGATCCAGCCTTGCTTCGTGCCCAAGTGGCCCAACAGTCTCGCGGCCTAAAATAGTGTAGTCGACCTCGACAAAGCTTGGTCGACTTCGAGTAGTATGTACTCGACTTCGAGTAATCCTCAACTTGTCGATCTGGTTCTCTTCGTCGAGCTCGAGTCAGGTTCAATTCTGGTCAACGTCGAGTAGGGTGTAGTCGACGTCGAGTATGGCTCGTGCTCAATCTCGTCCTTTGGAACAAACGTTGTTGTAGGAGGAAAATCGAGACTTGCAATAAAATATAAATAAAGTACAGCAAACCAGATTCTGTCCCTTGCAAATGATTACAAGACTTCCTCCCGATGCAGTAGTGGGAAGTCAGGATCGATCCACGAGGAAGCGTGTCAGCGGATCCTAGGCAGCGGATGAATCTCACAAGTGATCGACAGTAGATTACCCGATTTCGACTAGGGTTAGTCGACAGAAGACCAGGCAAGTCGAACAAAGCAGCAGCAGCTCTCGGGTTTTTGTCGAGGAAGGCTTTGTCGAGTACCTGCACAGGAGAAGCTACGACGATCTGGGATCGGATATCAGTACTCGATATCGACCACAGTTAGTCGATATCGAGGAAGGTAGAAACTTTAAAACGAAAATAAATAAAGAACAAATCTTGTGGGATCGAAAATAAACTATATGTGTGAAAACTTCCAAGATTGGGGTTTGCGACGACAATAACCAAGCATGCATAAGGCAAGAATAAAACAGATAATCATATAAATCGCATCGAAGGACCAAACTCTCGCCTTTTTCAACACTTAGACAACTCTTTCAAGAAACCCTAATTGTATCTGCTGATTTTATGTTTACAATCCAAGTTGTTAGCATGGACCTCCATTAGATGGGTAATAAACATATAACAAGTAGTAGATGCTCAAAACATGATAAAAGTTGGATCTTTACCTCAAACATGCATGGCTATCGTTGGGCTCGTCCCAACCCTAGAAGTGGGTGGACTACTCACGCTTCATTGCAATCGCAGACATTGATTTAAAAGAAAGAACTTGCATTGACTAAATTCAAAGACTTTACAATCCCGGCCCTCCAACTTTCTTTGAATGCCAAAACCCTAAAACCTTTGAACCTCCTAAAACGTCTCTGTGGAACTACTTCTCTAGTTTGTGAATTGAGTGAATAAAAACTCAACCCCCTAGGCTTTATTTATAGGGCTTAATCCTTGCTATTCAAGGAAAGCAATATCTATATCTATTTCTAAAGATAAAACTTAAATAAAAGAAACATTTATCTTGAAAGGGAAATATATCTAAAAGGCTAAATATCTTCAATTGTGGATAAATCTTCTCTCCATGGATGGATCTTGATAGACTTGATAGAATTGGATAGATCTCGGACGTCTCGTAACTCAACAACCCAAATCATGATCAGATAGGCCCAACAGCGTTGCGGCCCAGAAAAGCGGTACTCGATATCGAGTAATTTCTTCGATATCGAGGAAAGGTGTGTGTCGACTGGGCTTCAGTGCTTGCTCGAGTTGCTGGTCCTCGACTTGGCTTGGGTGTGCACTTCTGGTGTTATCAATATCGAGTAAGTAACTCGATATCGAGGAGTGGTGTCATCGACTTTGTTGGCCCGTCTTTATCGAGCAGTTCCTTCTCGACATTGCTCGGACATGTGCTCCGAGTTTACTCGACATCGAGGAATTTCCTCGATATCGAGGAAGGTGTCGCTCAACATCGGCTTGTCTGTTCAACTCGAGCAGCTCTCCTCGACTCCTCGATCAAGTGCTCCTCCTCGACTCCGGGTGTGACTTTCAGTGTTGTCGATATCGAGTAAAAGTACTCGATATCGAGTAGGGTTCCAGAGTCGGGTAGCTTTGTCTTCGGCTTCTCGATACGGCTTGTCCTCGATACTGCTGTGCCCGGACATATTTTGTCGATATCGAGGAAAGGTAAATCGATATCGAGTAAGCTCAGCTTCCGTCTTTGCTTCTTGGTTTTGTCCCGAAATAGCTCCAAATTCTTTAATATTAAACCAAAACTTATGTAGATCTCCATTTCTTGCAAATAAGCACATATTACATAAATTCGACATATTCCCATCCCGAAATATGCAAAGTGTAGAATATGGAGCTAAACTGTGCATTTCAACATGGCTATTTTAGTGGACATCAAATCACACCATACTTAAGCTTGCTTGTCCCCAAGCAATAAATTGGATGGTCATTCAGGGGAAGAATTTAAACTCTCAACATCATAGATTCATTCTTATATATCCCTGTAGTCAATTACCATCCTCGAAAAGGTACTAGTGTCACAAATTCATCCATGTGCAATTTTAAAAGCAACATCTACTCACAAAAGGAGGGTTATGCAAAAACAATTTATGTGACAAAGCATTAATTGTTATATTATTATTATTATTATTATTATGTGGATGTACAAAATATACACTTTACTTAGATAGAGTTTTGTCTATAGATAGATTTACTATTGCTTGGAGCCTAAGGAGTTTATCTCTATATATTGTACCGGTGTAACACCATGAGATATCAGTTGAATACAATCTTATATTCTCCCCTTTTCTTTTGACCTAAATTATAACACGTTATCAGCACGAGTTTTGCTCTAGAAATAAACCCTTATTCCCCTCTTTCACCGCCGACGGCCACCTAAGCAGAAAGCGAACCCGAGGCCGTGAATCAAGCGGTCAGCCAATTCACCTCTGCTTTCAACCTCTGCCGCCGCCAATGACTTCGACGCCTTGAGCAACACGAAATTAGTGGCATCGCAGATTACGACTCCAATCGCCCCCAATGTCGAGCGATGCGCTTCTTCCACCAACAGGATCTATACAGTACGGCGACGGCCAATCGCAGTCATCATCGTCTGTCGTAATCCATTCCCTTTCAGTGATCAGTTAAATCTCTGAGGCCACCATAGCATCACGGAGATAGGCATCGAGAATCTCTCGCAATCTTCGAAACTCGGAGTTCCGTTGATGAGGCCGCCATTGCTTCCGGAGGTTGGGAGGGGAAATCGAGGTCGGAGTGGGCAACTGTAGACGCCATGAGTAGGTTGCGGTACAGCGGCGCGTGATTTGAAACCCTAATTCACTCGCAACGGGCTCAGGCAGAATCTGAATTCACTCGCAAACTGACACCGAGCCGGACTCGCCGTCGCCCGCGCTTGACTCGGCCGGTTCGTACCGTGCTCAAACTCTTGAATCCGGCGAGCAACCGACATCTGAATCGATGTCCGTGACATTCCCTGCCACGCCGGCCGTCGAAGGTGGAGGAGGCCTCATCGAGCGACGATGGCCTGAGGACGGAATCCTGATGCGTCCTCAACCGCCGCTCCAGCAATCGCCCCGGTGGTCACCATCCTGATGACGCGGTGGTGGATCCTGAACGAGCAGACCGGCGGCCGGAAGATCTTCGAGCATTTTCGAGATCATACAGAAGCGCGTCCAGAAGCTTTGTGAAGAAGACGATGGATTTGGTTGCTATTATGTATTAATTACAAAATCAACCCTGAAATTATCAAAATTTCGGATTGGCATGTACTTTTCTGATAAATAACAGAAAAGATCCAAACTTTCAAGGTTACAAGGATCTGATAATTGGAAAATCTCTTCCCAAAAGCGATGAGATTTAGCGAGTGAAGTAGATAAACACATCTCCCGGAGAGGATGTATGCATAAATTATCTCAATCGTCGAAGTGCGCCGTCGTGGAGGTAAGTGTACGTAGGTAAGTGCAATTTGATTTTTCTAATTTATTATTTTGTTTATAAATAATTTAATTGGTCTCCCGAAGTAGAAAAATATTAAATCCCTTGAAGTGGATGTAAATAAAGAAATTGATATTATGAATCATTTGGTCTGACTGATAAATTTCATCCCCGTAGTGATGAAACAGTATGACGTTATTGATTGCACATGTAGATTTTATATCATAAATCAAGTCATAGTGCTTATATACTTTGATATATAAGAATTTAGAGCATTGATAAATTATGTGCGATTTGGGATTGAGGATGCATATATGATATATATATGGTTATTGGATAAATTGACCATATATTGAACGAATACATGATAAATGATATCTAAATGAATTGATATATCGATAAGTTGATAAATAAATAACGTCATCATGCATCGATTTAAATATTAGCTTCATCTTTGTAGTGATGAGCTAAGATGATATTGTTGATTCCATCTTGTACTTGTAGCTATTTGTTTCATATATGATTTGTTTCATAGAAGGTGAAATATAAACTCCTGAAGTGGTTAAACTTGTTTGATTCCTGGTCACCAGAAGTTGACATTATTTATGTGTCATGAAGTTGATTTGTATATAACTTAAATTGGAGATAGTTATTGAACCTATCACTTTAAGTTGACATATTAATCTATATGTGAATTGTATTTTTATTGAAACAAATGATGAATATCTGAATCGATATCCACCTGAAGTGGTCAAATAAATTTTAATTATGTTTCTAATGTATTTATTTTTATTGAGATTACTTTTGTTATTCACTTGTGAGGTGTATATATCTCAATTTACTTTTTGTAATTCAAAACTCAAACTGTTTCCAGAAGAAACAACTTGTTAAGAGTTTGTATGTCATAAACATATGTGGTTTTATATTATATATATATATATATTGTTTGTGTTAATAAAAGTTATCTCTTGAAGTAGATAAACTTATCTCTACATATGAAAGATACGAAAGAGTCTAGATGATCCAACACCTTTGATTTTGCCAACTTTGCTGTTTTTGTTTGTTATTACTTCAATTTGGCTATTTTAAGGTACATGGAATCTTTATTTTATTTATCTATTTGATTTGCATTTGCATTTTATGTATATGAATATGCATTGGAAATGTTTCTTGAAGAAACTATTATGGGTATATGATGCCAATTTTATTCAACAAATGATGATTTGGGAGAAGAGCTTGAAGCACATCTTTGTTAAATTGTGTGAAATTGATAAAATTTGTTCACGAGAGCCCGAAGACTCTTTATTTTTGGACCTTGTTCTTAATCTACTTGGTATGGTAGAACTCAAATAAATATCTAGCTAAATGACCTATGGTTCATAACAACCTCTTTTATTGTCAGATGCAATATATATTGTTACCTCTAGCAGAGGACATAAAGAGGATACGGTGCGCGCGACCGTTGTTAGGATACTGGTCATAATTTTGAGAATGATTATAGATAATCATGTATGAGTCGACTCCCACATCAAGGAGAATGTGGAAGAACAAGTTTACCTATTGGATTTGTAATCTCCCAAACTGTGAATGAATCATCGCATGAAAATGTTAGAATGATTTAGAGCTTGGTACCTGATGATATGGAAAACCTGAAGTTTTCAGGATGAAATAACTAATGAGTATTTGTATAAAGTCTATATTTGACATAATTAAACCTTATACATATCTCCAGAAGAGCGTTAAAATTAGTCCTCGAAGGACTGTTGATATAATCAAGCAATAAATTTATATGAGCAGATGACTCTAGAAGAGTGTCAAAACACTATAAAGGGAATGAGTGATGATAGATAAATTGGGATCGTGAAAGCCGATAATTGCCAGAAGCAGTGGTTTTCCAAGCAAGAATGTCAAAAGAAGATCCAACACATAATAAATAGATTACCCATATTGACAATATGGATGTAATATAGAAATACTATCAATGACATTGATATGTTGGCTAAATGAGCTTTGGGAAGCTGACGATTAAATCGATCAAGTGAAGTCATTACTTATGAGATTATCATTTAGGATAATGCTAACGCATGGAATGACCCGGTAGAGTCGTCAATAATAGCTAACAAGCAAAGCATGAATATCAAGAGATTGATTCGATTTCGATCAACGATAGAAGAAATTCTCCTTTGTAATTTATCTCCAGAAGAGAGCTTTATATTTACAAGTTTTTAAATGTTTGGTATAGGTACCGAAATCTCCCCAGATTACATTAAGTTGTTGTAAACCAAGAAAGATGATGTATATGGAGGACTGGGTCTTCATAAATGATCAAATACCTAGAGTTTATCACAGATGATAAAATACTCGGTATTTAGGGGGAGAGGAAAAAGATATCAAGAAGTAATATGTTGCATGAACTAGAAGGGAACCAGAAGTTCAATAAACTATATAGCAAACAAGCTAGTAAAGGCATTAGTAAATGCAAAAGATGGTGACAAAAGTCACATTTACAACAAATAATGTACTAGCATGATTTAGATCGAGGTTCTAGTAGTAACTTCAAATAATGGTGATATGTCCATGTTGTGAGCCTAATTTGCCATGTTTTACACTTACTTTTATATCAATTTCTGCATACATTGCATGCATTTGGGCTAAGATAGTACATAATCTATGTAGCTTATGTTTATTTGCCAAATTATGGAATCTACACCAGTTTCTGTTTAAATTCGCAGAATTCGAGACGTTTTACAGCAATTCTAAAGAAGGTCATAAAAGCTCAGAAAACAACTACAGAAGCCCAGTGTCCGAGCACAGGACTTGTCGACCAAGAGCAGTGTCGAGAGCCAGACCAACCCAACTCCGGAAGCCAACTCGATCTCGAGTACAGCTTGTCGGGATCGACAAAGCCTAGACGCCACACCAGGAGTCGATGAAGTTGTGCCATGCCGAGAAGCCGAGGACGAAGACGCCGAGCAGAACCCTACTCGATCTCGAGGAGGCCTTGTCGAGATCGAGGAGCCACCCTGCGCCAGTCCGAGTCCATGCCGAGGAGAAGTCCTCGACAACACCAGTCAGAGTCATCCTCGACCACACCTTACTCGATCTCGAGTTGCCTAGTCGAGATCGAGGAGCCAAGGAGCCAACAAGTACGAGCCTTGTCGAGCAGATCTACCCGATAAGCCAGGCCACCATAGTCGACGAACCACGGTACTCGATATCGAGTACCCTTGTCGATATCGAGTAGCCCAGTTTCTGGAAACGCGTCGACGAGAGCAGTCCGAGTCGAGTTGGAGTTACTTGGGCACGAAGGAAGTCGAGTTGGCCGAGATTCTATCCAGATTTATCAAGTCTATCTATGGAGGGAAGATCTATCAACATGAAGACGTCTTGCCTATTTAGATATAGTTTCCTTTAAAGATTTATTTCCCTTAAGCAATTTATTTATCTTTAAGCTTTTAAGTAGATATAGATAGAAGATTCTATCCTTGAATAGCAAGGAATAGAAGGCTATAAATAAAGCCCTAGGGGCTGGTTTTTCATTCATTCAGAAACACAATCAATTCCATTCGAGTAAGTAGGAGTAGAGAAAGAGAGTTTGTAGCAAGCAAGGTGGAAAGGCGAAAGCGGAGTTGTCTTGTGGGTTGTAAGCTTTCTTTATTTAAATTTAATGCAAGTTAGTTTCTTTTGTTATTTGATGTCTTTCTTGATGATGAAGAGCGAGTAGTCCACCCACTTCTGGGGCTGGGGTGAGCCCGACAGTGGCCATGTGAGGTGATGCGGTAAAGGTCAGATCTTGTTATGCAATTCATCTTCTATCCCTATGAGCATGATTCTTTTGCGAGAGTTGAAGGTGATCCTTATTTGTGTTATTGAAGCGAAAGTGATCTTAATGCAACTTGGATTAATTATGTGAAAAGGGTTAGTAACAATTAGGGTTTATGCGAAAGCCTCTATATGCCTATTTGTTAGTAACGAAAGTTATTTTGATGGAAAGCATGATCTTTTATGCCTTTATGTGTTACTTTGCATGGTTATCGTTGTGGTGTTGATACCCTAGCCTTGGAAGTCTTTTATTATATTGATTTATTTCATCGGAATTCTGAGTTTTGGGTTCGAGAAACTGCAATTTACGTTTTCTGCATTCTTAGTCGATACAGAGTAGAGCCTCGTCGATCTCGAGTAGACACTGGCCGAGATCGAGTTGGCTTGTCTAGGTCGAGTTGTCTGTTTGCTTTGCTGAATTTCTGCTGGCGACATCTGTAGTCGATATCGAGGACAGTTACTTGATATCGACCAACTTCTGTGTCCTCGCTTTTGTTTCTGCTTTTGTTTGTTCTTTTCTGCTTTGTTTCTGTCTTTCTGTTGCTTTTCTGTGAGATTTACAGCTGCCTAGGATCCGCTGACACGCTTCCTCGTGGATTTGATCCCGACTTCCCATTACTGCATTGGAGGAGTCTTGTATTTATTTGCGTGGGCCTAAATCTGGTTTGATCTATTTTGTTATATTTCATACTTGATTTCCTCCTCACAACAAATTGGCGCCGTTGCCGGGGAAGCTATCATTCGCTCCTTAGGTAGTCAGTTCTCACTTTTTCTTTGAGTTACTTCACAGGTGTATGCGCCGTTCTGGTCAACCACCTGAGTTTGACGGCTTAGACGAACCAGAGCGCCTTCTACACATCAGAGCTAAACTACAAAGAGCCATGGCCGCCGCTGAAACACAAAAACAGCTGATTGCCAGACTTACCAGGGAACTAGCCACTAAAGATGCTGCTATCGCCACTGAGAAAGCAGCAAGGGAACAAGCAGAAGCTGAGCTTGCCCAATACCCAACCACGGCAGAGGATTATATGCATCCAACTCTCGTCGTGCCTGAATCGGCGATTCTAATCCCTGAAAACTCCTTTGAAATTCGCACTCAATTTCTGATAGAGCTTAAAAATAATGCTTTTTATGGAAGATTTAATGAGTGTCCTCTTGAACATATTACCAATTTTCATGACATGTGCCGTACTCTTGCTGAAGGTACAACTCTAGAATATGTCAAGATGAAGGCTTTTCGCTGGTCTCTCGCTGGGCCTGCACTGAAATGGCTTGAAGGGCTTAAACCAAGATCACTCACAACATGGGCCCAAGTAGAGCAAGAGTTTCTGAATAAATTCTTCCCACCTGCCAAGACAGCACTTCTCCGCCAGAAAATCACCGCCTTCAAACAGAAGCAAGGGGAACCGCTGGCAAGAGCATGGGAACGCTACAAAGAACTGCTGCGATCTTGCCCTACTCATGGACAACCACCCTACGTCATTCAGGAGATCTTCTTCAACTCTCTTGATCAAGTCACTAAGGACAGAATCAACCAGTATACTCGCTATGAGTATCTGACGATGCCGCCAGTTGACGCATGGGGTGTGCTAGACAAGCTCACTAACTATGACGACAAGTATGGGTCTACTGCAACCTATGAGGAGAACCCCTACGCCAGGCCAGCACCATCCATGCCCCTCTATGAGCCTCCTAAAGAGATTGATCCTAATGTAAGGGAACAGTACTACAGAGATCAGAACAAGAAGCTCCTTAAGCAAGTAAAGTATCTTTCTGTCAACCAGCCTTGCATCGAATGCGGATCGCAGTGGCACACCACTACTGAGTGCCCACACACAGAGCAAGTCAGGCTGGCAGAGCACCACGAGGAGATAGCTTACGCAGGGGGTCCCAATCGCTACATGGGAGACCAAAGGTTTCAGCAACCACAATGGAACCAAGGTGTCCCTAGGAACCCCCCGCCCTACAGAGCTCCAGGACATCCGGAAAGGGAACAAAAAAGAGATGATATACAGACAGTCCTGGAGGAAATACGGAGGAATCACTCAGAAACTAAGCAGTCCTTCAACTCCGTCTACACTCAGATGCAAGGTGTCAACTCTAGGCTTGGGGAAATTGATATATGGCGAAAATAAGTTGATACACAGATTGGTCAGCTAGCAGCAGGAATCCCCAGACAGTTAGGTGCGCTCCCTGGATCTTCAGAACCAAATCCTAAGGGAAAGACTGGACACATCGCTGCTGTAAAACTCAGAAGCGGCCATCAACTGCAAGAGCCAGAGATCGGAGAACAACAAAACAGAGGAGAACAGCAAGTCGACGTCAACAACCCAGTAGTCGATCTCGAGGAGGGCCTCGTCGATCTCGAGGAGAAACTTCGAAAGCCCTCGTCTGCACTACACAACAACTCGACATCACCCAATCTGGCCGAGATCGACAAGGGTGTACTCGATATTGAGGAGTCCCAACCCGATGTCGAGAAAGCTGCAGCACCTCCAACGTCTGTTCTGGCTCCGAATCAGAAAAAGAAGCTGCCTTTCCCCACAAAATCTCTAAAGGACCCAGCAGAGAAAAAGTTTCAGCGCTTCATCAAGATGCTTCAGAAGCTCAACGTCACCATCCCCTTCACAGAAGCTCTCAATGAAATGCCATCCTATGTCAAGTTCCTGAAGGAGATTCTGAGCAAAAAGCGATCAATGGCTGAGATTACATAGGAATGCAGCCATTTGGACATACTGGAGAAGAGGCCAGATCCAGGTAAGTTTGCTATAACCATTGGATTGGGTCCATACAAAATTAATGCTTTATGTGATCTTGGAGCTAGTGTGAGTATAATGCCTTTAACAATTTGGTCCAAGATTAAGATAGGTGCCCTAGAGCCTGTGGATGCTAGACTTTACATGGCCAACAACACTGTGGTCATTCCAACAGGCATGGTGGATAATGTGCCAGTACAAGTAGGTAAATTCTTTGTCCCTGCTGATTTCTTAGTTGTTGATATGCAAGAAGATCCTGCTTGTCCAATTATTCTAGGAAGACCCTTCTTGGCAACGGTGGATGCCAAGATAAGCGTAAGGAAAGGAGTGCTCACCTTCAACATCAGCGATGAGGTAATTGAGTATTCCTTTAATAAAACTGAAAGGCATACAGGTCCAATGGAAGAGGTAAAATCTATCTCAGCTGGCTACATCACCTGCGGGGAACCCAAGGTAAGAAATATGACCCCCGAGGAGCTGGAAAAGAGGGACATGGAGGCCCAGGTGGAGGAGATCATGGCAATCCTAAAGGAGAACACAGAGAATCCAATCGACACAGACCAAGGTACGTCGTTATGGACTAATTATTTTTTGGATGCCTTGACAGGAACCAAGTATGGGGTCAAGATCGACCAAGACTCCTCGACATCGAGGACCCTAGTCGATCTCGACCAAAACAAGAAGCCTCCACCACCACCAGCGTCATCGAGCAGCAACACAGAAGCTGAGGGCTACTCGATCTCGAGTACGGTACTCGAGATCGACCGCCGCCTCACAGCCTCGGCTTCGCCTTCCTCGATGCTGACACCACCAGACGGCCGAACCTCCTCGAGATCGACTACGCTAGTCGATATCGACCACCACCAGGCTCCCCCAGCTCCTGTTTCCTCGACGATGAAACCACCAGGAGCAGGATCCTACTCGAGATCGAGTAGTCCACTCGATGTCGACCAGCCCTCCTCTCCACCAGCTTCTGCATCCTCGAGCAGCTCACCACCAGAACCTGCAGACTCGTCGAGATCGACTAGCCCTAGTCGAGATCGACCAAACACCGTGGTCCCCAATTCCGTCTCTGCAAAGGTAAGCCAAGGTATGGATCTTTCTTCTCCTATTTCCATTAAAGATCTATCTATACATGGGAGAGGTTTGCCTTGGTATGTGCGCTTATGTAGGATATCCAATGATGAGCCCAAGGAGTATGAAGTTGGAGACAAGCTCTATGTCTCTAAATCAAAAGATCATTGGTTCCCCAACAAATTCAACAAGAAGCGGATGGGGCCTTTCGTTGTGAACAAGATCCATTCTGGAGGATTACAACCGATGGACAAGAATGGAGTCTTATTTGAGGCCCAGGCTACATGGGCCCTGCAGATGCCACCTTGAGCTAAATGAAAAGTCGGCCTAGCGACTATAAAATCTAGAGCTTGTACATAGACTTTTTAGGACCTTTGAGACTTTGTTGCTTTTGTTTTTGTTTTGAAACTTTTAGTTTTTCTATTGTGGGTATATGCCTTCTACACTTTTCAGGTCCATGGATAGAAGCAAGATCATACTCGGCCCAGGATTCTTGTATTCGAAATTTAGAGGCTCAGCACACCTGTCTTGTGAGTTTCTTTCTTTACCCTTGTTTTTATACAGTGAGGACACTGTAATGTTTAAGTATGGGGTGGGGGAAGGGCTTACTTCATGCATATATGCCATATTTGACATTATTTGTGCACATTTAGAATTGATTTCTTGGAATTGCTACATGGTGTTGTGAGCTGAATCTGCCATGTTTTACAGAAACTTTTATATCGATTTCTGCATACATTGCATTCATTTGGGCTTAGATAATACAGAACCTATGTAGTTTATGTTTATTTGCCAAATTGTGGAATCTACACTAGTTTCTGTTTAATTTCGCAGAATTCGGAGCATTTTACAGCAACTCTAAAGAAGGTCAGAAAAGCTCGGAAAGCAACTACAGAAGTCCAGGATCCGAGAATACAGAACCAAGCTGAAGCCCAGGCTACTCGATCTCGAGTGGACTTTACTCGATCTCGAGTAGAAAGTCCGAGCAGCCTTGTCGACAAAGCCTGGTCGAGAGAGCTGAGCCAGACCAACCCGACTTCCGGAGCCTACTCGATCTCGAGTACCACTTGTCGAGATCGACGACGCCTCAGCACCACACCCGGAGTCGAGAAAGAAAGCTGATCGAGAAGCCGAGGACGAGGATGCCGAGCAACCCTACTCGATCTCGACGAGACCTTGTCGAGATCGACGAGCCTCCCAGCGCCTGCCCGAGTCCAGATCCGAGCCTGTCGAGTAGAGCCACCCGAGAAGACCCAATCGACATAGCCAGTCTACTCGACCTCGACAAGCCCTTGTCGACATCGACGAGCACTGTGAACCAAGTCCGAGTCTGTCGAGCACCAGCTAGCCGAGACGACGAAGCCGAGCCAGTCAACCCTACTCGAGATCGACCAGACCCTTGTCGAGATCGAGTAGACCTCCAGAGCCGCGTTACTCGGTTCGACGAATCCTACTCGACTTGGGATTGCTTGGGCGTGAAGATTGCTGATTCTATCCGAAAATATCAAGATCTACCATGAAGAAGAAAAGTTCTATCCATTGAAGACACTTTAGATATATTTCCTATTTTAGATTTAATTCCTTTATGTCTTTTATTTATCATTAAAGTCTTAGATATAGTTTTAGATATAGATATAGATATTCTATCCTTGAGTAGCAAGGATTAGAAGGCTATAAATAAAGCCCTAGGGGCTGGTTTTTCATTCATTCTAATTCACACACAATTCAATTTCAGTAGGAGAAGTAGTAGGAGAGAGAGAGTGAGTGGCCAAGAGGAGTTTTGTGAAGCGAGAGCGGAATTGACTTCCTTTGGTTGTAAGCTCTATTTTATTTTATTAATGCAAGTTTATTTCCTTTTATTATTGTTGTCTTTAATTATGATGAAGCGCGAGTAGTCCACCCACTTCTAGGGTTGGGGCGAGCCCGACGATAGCCATGCATATTTGAGGTAAAGATCCGACCTTTATCATGTTTTGAGCATTTTCCTACTTGTTGATGTGTTTATTGCCCATCTAATGGAGATCCATGCTAACAACTTGGATTATAAACATAAAATCGGTAGAGACAATTAGGGTTTCTTGAGAGAGTTGTCCAATTGTTGGAAAAGGCGAAAGCTTAGTCCTTTAATGCGAATTATATGAATATCTGTTTGGTTCTACCTTATGCATGCTTGGTTATTGTCGTTGCAAACCCCAATCTTGGAAGTCTTTTTACATTAAGTTTACTCGAATCCCCCAAAGCATTTGTTTTTACTTTCTTTCGTTTTCGTTTTAAGTCCCTGCCCTCGTCGATCTCGACCAGCCCCTGGTCGATCTCGACTACTGATTCTCGACCCAGAGTCGTCGTAGCTTAATTGTGCAGGAGATCGACAAAGACAAGCCGAAGTCGACAAGACCTTACTCGACATCGAGTAGACCCTGGTCGATATCGAGTAGCCTGTGCCGAGTTGCTGCTGTGTTCGACTGTCCGATCTTCTGTCGACTACCCTAGTCGAGATCGAGGACCCTGTTGTCGACTTCTGACCGTGAGATTACTCTGCTGCCTAGGATCCGCTGACACGCTTCCTCGTGGATCGATCCTGACTTCCCGCTGCTACATCAGGAGGAGGTCTTGTAATTATTTGCGTGGGCAGAATCTAGTTTGATTTATTTTGTTATATTTCATACTCGATTTCCTCCTACAACAAATTGGCGCCATTGCCGGAGAAGCTATCATTCGCGCCTTAGGTAGTTAAATCTCACGTCTGCTTTGAGTTACTTTACAGGTGTATGCGCCGTTCTGGTCAACCACCTGAGTTTGACGGCTTAGACGAACCAGAGCGCCTTCTACACATCAGAGCTAAACTACAAAGAGCCATGGCGGCCGCTGAAACACAAGAACAACTGATTGCCAGGCTTACAAGGGAGCTAGCCGAAAAGGATACCACTATCGCCAATGAAAGGGCAGCAAAGGAACAAGAGAAAGCGGCAAGGGAGCAAGCAGAAGCTGAACTTGCCCAATATCCAACTACAGCAGAGGATTATATGCATTCAACTCTCGTCGTGCCTGAATCGGCGATTCTAATCCCTGAAAACTCTTTTGAAATTCGCACTCAGTTTCTTATAGAACTTAAAAATAATGCCTTTCATGGAAGATTTAATGAGTGCCCTCTTGAACATATTACCAATTTTCGTGACATGTGCCGTACTCTTGCTGAAGGTACAACTCTGGAATATGTCAAGATGAAAGCTTTCCGCTGGTCGCTCGCTGGACCTGCACTGAAGTGGCTAGAAGGACTGAAACCAAGATCCCTTACAACATGGGCACAAGTAGAGCAAGAGTTTCTCAACAAATTCTTCCCTCCTGCCAAGACAGCATTCCTCCGCCAAAAGATCACAGCTTTCAAACAAAAGCCTGGGGAGCCGCTAGCAAAGGCATGGGAAAGGTACAAGGAATTACTGCGATCTTGCCCTACTCATGGACAGCCACCCTACATCATTCAGGAGATCTTCTTCAACTCTCTTGACCAAGTCACTAAGGACAGGATCAATCAGTACACTCGATATGAGTACCTGACGATGCCACCAATTGACGCATGGGGTGTGCTGGACAAGCTCACGGCATATGACAACAAGTATGGGACTTCTACAAACTATGATGAGAACGCCTATGCCAGACCAGCACCATCTATGCCACTCTATGAGCCAGCAAAGGAGATTGACCCAGATGTCAGGGAGCAGTTTTACAGGGACCAGAATCGCAAGCTCCTCAAGCAGGTCAAATATCTATCTGTCAACCAGCCTTGCATCGAATGCGGATCACAGAGGCACACTACTGAGTGCCCACACACTGAGCAAGTCAGAATGGCAGAGACACATGAGGAAGCAGCCTACGCTGGGGGTCCAAATCGCTATATGGGAGATCAAAGGTTCTATCAGCCTCAGTGGAACCAAGGTCCTCCTAGGAACCCCCCACCCTACAGAGCTTCAGGACATCCAGAAAGGGATCAAAAGAAGGATGATCTACAACTGATCCTTGAGGAGATGCGACGAAATGAGGGCACCATCAACAACCAGTTCCAAAGCATCACCACCAAATTTGGGGAACTGGACATCTGGAAAAGAGGAATAGAGACCCAGATGGGTCAAATCGCTGCGCAGATCCCACGACCGTCCGGCAAGCTCCCTGGGCAAACAGAACCAAATCCTAAAGGGAAAACCGGACATGTCGCAGCTATCAAACTCAGGAGTGGGCATCAACTACACGAGCCAGAGGTCGGAAAACAGCAAAGCAACGCAGAGCAGCAACTCGAGACAGAGCAGAACCTGGTCGATCTCGAGGAGCCCGTACTCAATGTCGACAAGCCTTTACTCGACCAAGACCAGAAGCTGAGCTCGGACTCCGCTGCGCAGACCAGCAACCCGAGGTCGACAACCCAACTCGATGTCGACAAGCCCCTAGTCGAGATCGACAAGCCCGTGGTCGAGATCGAGGAGCAGCAAGCCGAGGTCGACGACTCTGCAGCATCTCCGACAGCTGATCTGGCTCTGAAGCAGAAAAATCCACTGCCTTTCCCTTCAAAAGCACAGAAAGATCCCACTGCAGGTAGGTTTACCAGATTTGTTAATATGCTGCAAGAACTGAATGTTTCTATTCCTTTTACAGAAGCCCTGCAAGAGATGCCTGGATATGTCAAGTTTCTGAAGGAAATCCTGAGCAAGAAGCGATCCATCTCAGAGATCGCAGGCGAATGAAAAGTACTCCACTTCCTTGAAAAGAGGCCTGACCCTGGTAAGTTTTCTGTTACTGTGGGTTTTGGACAATATAAATATGATTCTCTATGCGATTTAGGAGCAAGTGTGAGCATCATGCCTCTGTCAATCTGGCGGAAGGTCAAGATAGGATGTATAGAACCTGTGGATGCCAAATTATACATGGCGAACAATAAAGTGGTCATCCCTACAGGTATAGTTGAGAACGTCCCTGTCCAGGTTGGTAAGTTCTTTGTTCCAGCAGATTTCCTTATTATTGACTGTGCTGAAGATCCTACTAGCCCTATTATTCTTGGTAGACCGTTCTTAGCTACTGCAGACGCCAGAATCAGTGTCAAAAATAGATCGCTCACCTTCACCATAGGCGATGAGGTTTTGGATTTCTCTTTTGGCCCTACAAAGGAGGAAGTTTCATGGTTGGAGGTGAAAAGCATCAGCGATCACGGGACCAAGCAAACAGCGGAGGAAAGCGACAGAACCGTACTCGAGGTCGACAAGCCCTCCTCGATCTCGACAAGCGCTCTCCTCGAGCTCGACAAGCCTTTGTCGATCTCGACTACCTCCACTGAGCCAGAAACTTGCCAGGAGCCTAAGTATGGGGTCCCTGTACTCGATCTCGACCAGCAGTACTCGACATCGAGTAGACCCAAGCCCAAAGATTTCTGTTTTGGGTCCGAACAGGTAAGTTCAGGTATGAATTCTACTCCCCCTCAGTCCATAAAGAAAATTATCAATGATTTAAGGGGAGATAAGACACCATGGCGGGGGAATCTGCGGAAACTAAGGGCTGAAAAGAAGAAGAAGAAAGAGAAAGGAGATGATGCAAGCAACCACCTATCAGCTGAGCTTGCATACTACCATCAGGACCTAGATGATCCAGGTGAAGGGCCAAGCATGAGTGGGCCCCACAATAATGATCCTTGAGCGCAAACGGAGAAGTCGGCCTAGCGACTCTAAAATCTAGAGCATGTATATAGAACTTTATGAACTTTTTGGACTTTTTGGTTTTTGTTTTTGGGTTTTATGTCTTTAGAATACTTCATGTGGATAGTCTTGTTTTGGTGTGCAATCTAACACTTTTAGGTCGGCAAGCATATAAGGATCGCGAAAAGTGGAATAAAGAAGTCTCTGAAAAACAGTCAGAATCGACGAAGGCCAAGTCGACAACGGCAAAGAGGAGAAGCCCAGAAGTTACTCGATCTCGAGTAGACGTACTCGACATCGACAAGCCACCAGAAGCTCCTCGACTTCATAATCCACTAGACGCAGACGAGCCTACTCGAGATCGAGTACACCGTACTCGAGATCGACGAGCAACCTACTCGACCTGCCCAGTTTTGTTCTCCTCGATGCATTATCCTGTGAGTTCCTTCCTTTACTCTTGTTTCTACTTTATTTTATACAGTGAGGACACTGTAATGTTTAAGTATGGGGTGGGGGAAGGGCTTACATTATGCATATTTGCTATATTGTGACATTATGTGTGCATTATTTCTTTGAATTGTTACATGGCTATTTTGGAATACATTATTGATTCATGTGCTTATATGCATGTTTTCCAAAATTTGAGAAAAATGACCCCCATTGCATTATTTCTTTGAATTGTTACATGGCTATTTTGGAATGCATTATTGATTTATGTGCTTATATGCATGTTTTCCAAAATTTGAGAAAAATGACCCCCATTGAAAATTTTGATTAATGTCATGGAAGCTTATATTGAACTCGACAATGCAAAATTGGATTCATTAGAGATATAGTATGAAATCGCCTAGTAAAGGGAAGTCACAATGAAATGCATATTATGATGAAAACCATGAAAGGAGGTAAGATTTGAAGTTGCTTTTGACATGTTGCATGATAAGATGATGGAGGACTTTATATTTCCATATAATGTTCATTGTTTATAATCTTAGCCTTACCTATGCTTATGCATATCACAAAAGCCATATTATGCCTTATTTCATATATTGCTCCACATGTTCTAAATATTGCCCATTCTTTACCTTATTTCCTATCCGGGGATTATGTTGAGAATGATGTTACATTATGGAGATGTTATATGGTTGTTCTTGTTATCATCATTTGGAGTTTGGCGAAATTGTTTGAAATATATGGAAAATTTAATGAGTGAAAGAAAATCCGATCAAAGATCGACCCTGCTCGCTGAGATAATAGTTTGGCGAGATGGGACACCAAGTGAGGAGTCCGAAGCACTAAGTATCCGGGGCCATTCATGACACCCATGTTTGAGACTCGCGAGAAGGCAGTGCTGAGGTTAGAGAGGTAAAAGCATTATTATTGAGAAAAGCATTATGAAAGGTGATGAATCTTATGGAGAAGGAATGTGGAAATTCAATTTGGAAATACTCCATTTCTCCGGATCAAAAGCACCACAATGCCAAAAATTGCCCACCTTTAGCCTTTTACCAATCTACTCCTTATTTGAGCTTAAATTAAAGTCCTCTTGATTATTGATGCTTTGTCACATAAATTGTTTTTGCATAACCCTCCTTTTGTGAGTAGATGTTGCTTTTATATATTTGCACATGCATGGATCTGCGACACTAGTACCTTTTCGAGGATGGTAATTGATTGCAGGGTTATATGAGAATGAATCTAAGATGTTGAGAGTTTAAATTCTTCCCCTGAATGACAATTAAAAGTATTGCTTGAGGACAAGCAAGCTTAAGTATGGGGTGTTTGTTGTGAGCTGAATCTGCCATGTTTTACAGTAACTTTTATATCGATTTCTGCATACATTGCATTCATTTGGGCTTAGATAGTAGAGAACCTATGTAGTTTATGTTTATTTGCCAAATTGTGGAATCTACACCAGTTTCTGTTTAATTTCGCAGAATTCGGAGCATTTTATAGCAACTCTAAGGAAGGTCAGAAAAGCTCGGAAAGCAACTACAGAAGTCCAGGATCCGAGAATACAGAACCAAGCTGAAGCCCAGGCTACTCGATCTCGAGTGGACTTTACTCGATCTCGAGTAGAAAGTCCGAGCAGCCTTGTCGACAAAGCCTGGTCGAGAGAGCTGAGCCAGACCAACCCGACTTCCGGAGCCTACTCGATCTCGAGTACCACTTGTCGAGATCGACGACACCTCAGCACCACACCCGGAGTCGAGAAAGAAAGCTGATTGAGAAGCCGAGGACGAGGATGCCGAGCAACCCTACTCGATCTCGACGAGACCTTGTCGAGATCGACGAGCCTCCCAGCGCCTGCCCGAGTCCATGCCGAGAAGAAGCTACTCGATCAGAGAAGACCACACCCTACTCGACCTCGACGAGACCCAGTCGAGATCGACGAGCCTTGAGTCCAGATCCGAGCCTGTCGAGTAGAGCCACCCGAGAAGACCCAGTCGACAAAGCCAGTCTACTCGACCTCGATGAGCCCTTGTCGACATCGACGAGCACTGTGAACCAAGTCCGAGTCTGTCGAGCACCAGCTAGCCGAGACGACGAAGCCGAGCCAGTCAACCCTACTCGAGATCGACCAGACCCTTGTCGAGATCGAGTAGACCTCCAGAGCCGCGTTACTCGGTTCGACGAATCCTACTCGACTTGGGATTGCTTGGGCGTGAAGATTGCTGATTCTATCCGAAAATATCAAGATCTACCATGAAGAAGAAAAGTTCTATCCATTGAAGACACTTTAGATATATTTCCTATTTTAGATTTAATTCCTTTATGTCTTTTATTTATCATTAAAGTCTTAGATATAGATATAGATATTCTATCCTTGAGTAGCAAGGATTAGAAGGCTATAAATAAAGCCCTAGGGGCTGGTTTTTCATTCATTCCCATTCACACACAATTCAATTTCAGTAGGAGAAGTAGTAGGAGAGAGAGAGTGAGTGGCCAAGAGGAGTTTTGTGAAGCGAGAGCGGAATTGACTTCCTTTGGTTGTAAGCTCTATTTTATTTTATTAATGCAAGTTTATTTCCTTTTATTATTGATGTCTTTAATTATGATGAAGCGCGAGTAGTCCACCCACTTCTAGGGTTGGGGCGAGCCCGATGATAGCCATGCATATTTGAGGTAAAGATCCGACCTTTATCATGTTTTGAGCATTTTCCTACTTGTTGATGTGTTTATTGCCCATCTAATGGAGATCCATGCTAACAACTTGGATTATAAACATAAAATCGGTAGAGACAATTAGGGTTTCTTGAGAGAGTTGTCCAATTATTGGAAAAGGCGAAAGCTTAGTCCTTTAATGTGAATTATATGAATATCTGTTTGGTTCTACCTTATGCATGCTTGGTTATTGTCGTTGCAAACCCCAATCTTGGAAGTCTTTTTACATTAAGTTTAGTCGAATCCCCCAAAGCATTTGTTTTTACTTTCTTTCGTTTTCGTTTTAAGTCCCTGCCCTCGTCGATCTCGACCAGCCCCTGGTCGATCTCGACTACTGATTCTCGACCCAGAGTCACCGTAGCTTAATTGTGCAGGAGATCGACAAAGACATGCCGAAGTCGACAAGACCTTACTCGACATCGAGTAGACCCTGGTCGATATCGAGTAGCCTGTGCCGAGTTGCTGCTGTGTTCGACTGTCCGATCTTCTGTCGACTACCCTATTCGAGATCGAGGACCCTGTTGTCGACTTCTGATCGTGAGATTACTCTACTGCCTAGGATCCGCTGACACGCTTCCTCGTGGATCGATCATGACTTCCCGCCGCTACATCAGGAGGAGGTCTTGTAATTATTTGCGTGGGCAGAATCTGGTTTGATTTATTTTGTTATATTTCATACTCGATTTCCTCCTACAACACATGGCTATTTTGGAATGCATTATTGATTTATGTGCTTATATGCATGTTTTCCAACGTTTGAGAAAAATGACCCCCATTGAATTTTTTTGAATAATGTCATGGAAGCTTATATTGAACTCGAAGATGCAAAATTGGATTCATTAGAGATATAGCATGAAATTGCCTAGTAAAGGGAAGTCACAATGAAATGCATATTTTCTTGAAAACCATGAAAGGAGGTAAAATTTAAAGTTTCTTTTGACATGTTGCATGATAAGAGGATGGAGGACTTTATATTTCCATATAATGCTCATTGTTATAATCCTAGCCATACCTATGCTTATGCATCACAAAAGCCATAATATGCCTTATTTCATATATTGCTCCACATGTTCTAAATATTGCCCATTCTTTACCTTATTTCCTATCCGGGGATTATGTTGAGAATGATGTTACATTATGGAGATGTCATATGGAGATTGTGTTGTTGTTATCATTATTGAAGTTTGGCGAAATTGTTTGAAATATATGGAAAATTTAATGAGTGAAAGAAAATCCGATCAAAGATCGACCCTGCTCGCTGAGATAATAGTTTGGCGAGATGGGACACCAGGTGAGGAGTCCGACACACTAAGTATCCGGGGCCATTCATGACACCCATGTTTGCGACTCGCGAGAAGGCAGTGCTGAGGTTAGAGAGGTAAAAGCATTATTATTGAGAAAAAGCATTATGAAAGGTGATGAATCTCATGGAGAAGGAATGTGGAAATTTAATTTGGAAATACTCCATTTCCCCGGATCAAAAAGCACCACATTGCCAAAAATTGCCCACCTTTAGCCTTTTACCAATCTACTCCTTATTTGAGCTTAAATTAAAGTCCTCTTGATTATTAATGCTTTGTCACGAATGAATGTTTTGCATAACCCTCTTTTTGTGAGTAGATGTTGTTTTTTTTTGCACATGCATGAATCTGTGACACTAGTACCTTTTCAAGGATGGTAATTGATTACAGGGACATATGAGAATGAATCTAATATGTTGAGAGTTTGAATTCTTCCCCTGAATGACAATTAAAAGTATTGCTTGAGGACAAGCAAGCTTAAGTATGGGGTGTTTGTTGTGAGCCTAATTTGCCATGTTTTACACTTACTTTTATATCGATTTCTGCATACATTGCATGCATTTGGGCTAAGATAGTACAGAATCTATGTAGCTTATGTTTATTTGCCAAATTATGGAATCTACACCAGTTTCTGTTTAAATTCGCAGAATTCGAGACGTTTTACATCAATTCTAAAGAAGGTCAGAAAAGCTCGGAAAACAACTACAGAAGTCCAGTGTCCGAGCACAGGACTTGTCGACCAAGAGCAGTGTCGAGAGCCAGACCAACCCAACTCCGGAAGCCAACTCGATCTCGAGTACAGCTTGTCGGGATCGACAAAGCCTAGACGCCACACCCGGAGTCGATGAAGCTGTGCCATGCCGAGAAGCCGAGGACGAAGACGCCGAGCAGAACCCTACTCGATCTCGAGGAGGCCTTGTCGAGATCGAGGAGCCACCCTGCGCCAGTCCGAGTCCATGCCGAGGAGAAGTCCTCGACAACACCAGTCTGAGTCATCCTCGACCACACCTTACTCGATCTCGAGTTGCCTAGTCGAGATCGAGGAGCCAAGGAGCCCACAAGTCCGAGCCTTGTCGAGCAGATCTACCCGATAAGCCAGGCCACCATAGTCGACGAACCACGGTACTCGATATCGAGTACCCTTGTCGATATCGAGTAGCCCAGTTTCTGGAAACGCGTCGACGAGAGCAGTCCGAGTCGAGTTGGAGTTACTTGGGCACGAAGGAAGTCGAGTTGGCCAAGATTCTATTCATATTTATCAAGTCTATCTATGGAGGGAAGATCTATCAACATGAAGACGTCTTGCCTATTTAGATATAGTTTCCTTTACAGATTTATTTCCCTTAAGCAATTTATTTATCTTTAAGCTTTTAAGTAGATATAGATAGAAGATTCTATCCTTGAATAGCAAGGAATAGAAGGCTATAAATAAAGCCCTAGGGGCTGGTTTTTCATTCATTCAGAAACACCATCAATTCCATTCAAGTAAGTAGGAGTAGACAAAGAGAGTTTGTAGCAAGCAAGGTGGAAAGGCGAAAGCGGATTTGTCTAGTGGGTTGTAAGCTTTCTTTATTTAAATTTAATGCAAGTTAGTTTCTTTTGTTATTTGATGTCTTTCTTGATGATGAAGAGCGAGTAGTCCACCCACTTCTGGGGCTGGGGTGAGCCCGACGGTGGCCATGTGAGGTGATGCGGTAAAGGTCAGATCTTGTTATGCAATTCATCTTCTATCCCTATGAGCATGATTCTTTTGCGAGAGTTGAAGGTGATCCTTGTTTGTGTTATTGAAGCGAAAGTGATCTTAATGCAACTTGGATTAATTATGTGAAAAGGGTTAGTAACAATTAGGGTTTATGCGAAAGCCTCTATATGCCTATTTGTTAGTAACGAAAGTTATTTTGATGGAAAGCATGATCTTTTATGCCTTTATGTGTTACTTTGCATGGTTATCGTTGTGGTGTTGATACCCTAGCCTTGGAAGTCTTTTATTATATTGATTTATTTCGTCGGAATTCTGAGTTTTGGGTTCGAGAAACTGCAATTTACGTTTTCTGCATTCTTAGTCGATACAGAGTAAAGCCTCGTCGATCTCGAGTAGACACTGGTCGAGATCGAGTTGGCTTGTCTAGGTCGAGTTGTCTGTTTGCTTTGCTGAGTTTCTGTTGTCGACATCTGTAGTCGATATCGAGGACAGTTAGTCGATATCGACCAACTTCTGTGTCCTCGCTTTTGTTTCTGCTTTTGTTTGTTCTTTTCTGCTTTGTTTCTGTCTTTCTTTGTTTCTGTCTTTCTGTTGCTTTTCTGTGAGATTTACAGCTGCCTAGGATCCGCTGATACGCTTCCCCGTGGATTCGATCCTGACTTCCCATTACTGCATTGGAGGAGTCTTGTATTTATTTGCGTGGGCCTAAATCTGGTTTGATCTATTTTGTTATATTTCATACTTGATTTACTCCTCACAACAGTCCACTGTATAAAACTCCTGAAGAGATTTCATGAACATTGACAGTGTTAGAATTGATTATGAGTTGTCTTGAATTGACCGGATCACATTATCGTTGATGGCACATATCTAAGTTTGCACTTGAAGTGCTTGATAAGAATAATTAGAGCTTCTAAAAATATCTCGACCTGTAGTTCGAGTGTACAAAGAGAGATATATTACGATATGAAGACAAATGATCTTTTCATCTTTGATTAGATTGTGAAAGGATATTAAAGGTCCAAAAGTACCATGTCTTTAGAAAATTGGTGATTTATATGCTAAATTGAGGGGGAGAAAAGTTGTACTCTTTTCCTTAACTTTGGTTTTTGTCCCATTTGGGTTTTTCCAAAGCATGGTTTTTAACGAGGCAACTCCCCTCACAAGGATACATGGTATATCCCAAATTCTAGAAAGAAATGATTCATGTAAATATGGATTATTTAAGCATGAAGTTTTTGGACCTGTAGCTCCAACATTGAAAAGTGTAGTATCAATTTGTTTTAAGTGTGTGTTCGTACAAAGGAAAATATAAAGCCAAATTGATTGGACAAAAGCCTATTAAAGGTTACATTAAAATGTATTCACTAGGAGTGAATATAATTTTTGCTCCAAATGTAAATGACGAACATTGTAAGTGCATACCCATATAAATGGAAATGATCGATTAAAAATGCCTGAAGCATTATTAGAGAGTACATGAATTACCTATATTTGTGAAATTGGTGACATTTAATTAGGTCCCGAAGTACCATACAAAGTTGTACTCTTTTCCTTAATCTTGGTTTTTATCCCACTGGGTTTTTCCAAGGTAAGGTTTTTAACGAGACAACTTAAGCAACATTCAATACATCAAATCCCCCAGATCAACAATAAAAAGCACATTAGGTCCTGAAGTACCTTCTTCTTGTGCATCCAAAGCAGCTCAACACCAATAGATGGAAGTCGGGCGCGTCAAAGTCAATCACGAAAGCATTCCAGCTTATACACATCAAAGACAATGATGAGATTCGACCATAAGCTCATGAAGACGACGACATTAAGAAGAATGAGAAGACTTCGAGAAGGATGTTGAATTCGGGGGAGCATACATGCACTGCACTCTTTTTCCCTTCGATCAGGTTTTGTCCCACTGGGTTTTCCTGACAAGGTTTTTAATGAGGCAATACAACAAGAGCGTACGTGGAAGGCTGCACTCTTTTTCCCTAAGCTTTGGTTTTGTCCCATTGGGTTTTCCTAGCTAGGTTTTTAACGAGGCAGCCGGAGGAATAAGGGATGTACATCCAAAGGGGAAGTGTTATATTATTATTATTATTATTATTATTATGTGGATGTACAAAATATACACTTTACTTAGATAGAGTTTTGTCTATAGATAGATTTACTATTGCTTGGAGTCTAAGGAGTTTATCTCTATATATTGTACCGGTGTAACACCATGAGATATCAGTTGAATACAATCTTATATTCTCCCCTTTTCTTTTGACCTAAATTATAACATTAATAATCAAGAGGACTTTAATTTAAGCTCAAATAAGGAGTAGATTTGGTAAAAGGTTAAAGGTGGGCAATTTTTTGGCAATGTGGTGCTAATGATCCGGGGAAATGGAGTATTTCTAAACTTTCTCAACCACATTCCTTCTTCATAAGATTCATCACCTTTATATTGCTTTTATCAATAATAATGCTTTTACCTCTCTAACCTCAGCACTGCCTTCTCGCGAGTCGCAAACATGGGTGTCATGAATGGCCCCGGATACTTAGTGCTTTCGACTCCTCACCTGGTGTCCCATCTCGCCAAACTATTATCTCATCGAGCAGGGTCGATCTTTGATCGGATTTTCTTTCACTCATTAAATTTTCCATATATTTCAAACAATCCTTCCAAACTCCAATAATGATAACAACACAAAAACCATATAACAATCTCCATAATGTAACATCATTCTCAACATAATCACCGGATATGAAATAAGGTAAAGAATGGCAATATTTAGATCATGTGGAGCAATAATTGAAGAAAGGCATATTTTGGCTTTTGTGTAATGCATAAGCATAGGTAAGGCTAGGATATAAACAATGAGCATTATATGGAAATATAAAGTCCTCTATCCTTTTATCATGCAACATGTCAAAAGCAATTTCAAATTTTACCCCCTTTCATGGTTTTCAAGAAATAATGCACTTCATTGTGACTTCCCTTTACTAGGCAATTTCATGCTATATCTCTAATGAATCCAATTTTGCATCGTCGAGTTTAATAAAGCTTCCATGACATTTATTTCTTTAGACAATTTACAAGCAATGGGAGATATTTCATAGAATTTTGAGTTTTAGCCTTATGCACAAAAATTTAAAATTTACTCAAAATTCGCCATGTAATACCAAAAACAAGAATAAAACATATAATAATGATAATGGGTTTTTCCCCCACCCCATACTTAAGCTATACAGTGTCCCCACTTTATAAAATCAAATAAAACAAAGGTAAAGGAAGGAACTCACCAAATAACGCGTCGAGGAAGGCAATACAGGGCATGTCGAGGAACTTTTCTAGTCGATATCGAGTACCGTACTCGATATCGAGTAGGCTTTCAGCGTCTAGTGGAATGTTGAAGTCGAGGAGATTCTTGACTTGGTCGATATCGAGTTGGCCAACTCGATATCGAGTAGACTGTGCTCTACTCCTCTTGGTCGTTCTCGACTTGGCCTTCGTCGATTCCGACTGTTTTTCAGGGACTTCTTATTCTACCTTTCGCGATCCTTTTATGCTTGCCGACCTAAAAGTGTTAGATTGCACACAAAGACAAGACTTTCCACATGAAGTATTTTAAACTAAAAAACAAAATACAAAAACCAAAAAGTTCAAAAGTCCCAAAATTCAAAAAGTTTTATATACATGCTCTAGATTTTAGAGTCGCTAGGCCGACTTCTCCGTTTTGCGTTTCAAGGACTGTCAACGTGGGGCCCGCTTGTGCTTGGCCCTTCTCCTGGATCATCTAGGTCCTGATTGTAGTATGCAAGCTCAGCTGACAGTTGGTTGCTTGCATAATCTTCCTTTTCTTCCTTCTTTCTCTTTCCAGCTCTCAGTTCTGCAGATTCTCTCACCACGGGGCCTTACCTCCCCTTAAATTATTTATAAATTTCTTAATGGACTGAGGAGGAGTAGAACTCATACCTGAACTTACCTTTTCGGGCCCAAAACAGAAATCTTCGGGCTTAGGGTTAGTTGATATCGAGCAGAACTGGTCGACATCATGTACAGGGACCCCATACTTAGGCTCTTAGTAAGTCTGTAGCTCAGCAGAGGAAGTCGGTGTCGATGAAGCTTGGTCGATATCGAGGAGCACTCTTGTCGATATCGAGCAGGGTTTGTCGATATCGAGTAGCTGTGGGCTACCTTCCTTCGCTGCTTGCTTGGTCCCGTGGTTGCTGATGCTTTTCACCTCCAGCCATGAAATTTCCTCCTTTGCAGGGCCAAAGGAGAAATCTAAGACCTCGTCGCCTATGGTGAAGGTGAGTAATCGTTGTTTGACACTAAACTTGGCATCTGCAGTAGCTAAGAACAAGAATAATAGGACTAGTAGGATCTTCAGCACAATCTATAATAAGGAAATCTGCTGGAATAAAGAATTTACCAACCTGGACAGGGACATTCTCAACCATACCTGTAGGGATGACTACTGTATTGTTTGCCATGTATAGTTTGGCATCCACAGGCTCTATACATACTATCTTCACTTTCCACCAGATTGATAAGGGCATGATGCTCACACTAGCTCCTAAATCACACAAGGACTCATATTTATATTGTCCAAATCCCACAGTAACAGAAAACTTACCAGGGTCAGGTCTCTTTTCAGGGAAGTGGAGTACTTTGCATTCGCCGGCGATCTCTGAGATGGATCGCTTGTTGCTTAGGATTTCCTTCAGGAATTTGACATAAGCAGGCATATCTTGCAGAGCTTCTGTAAATGGAATAGAGAAATTCAATTCTTGCAGCATATTAACAAAACGTTTGAACCTACCTGCAGTGGGATCTTTTAGCGTTTTGCAAGGGAAAGGCAGTGTCTTTTTCTGCTTTGGAGCCAAAATAAACGTCGGGGGTGTTGCAGAGTCGTCGACATCAGCCAATCTTTGCTCGACATCGACCAGGGGTTGCTCGATATCGACAAGAGTTGTCGATCTCGAGTTGCTGGGCTGTGCAGTGGAGTCCGAGCTTGGCTTCTCCTTTGTGTCGAGTAGGTTTTTGTCGATATCAACCAAGGTGTGGTCGATTTCTCGTTGTCGAGTTGCTGCTCTGCTTTGCTTTGGTGCTTTCCGACATCTGGCTCGCGTAACTGGTGCCCGCTCCTGAGCTTTATGGCTGCGACGTGTCCGGTCTTCCCCTTAGGATTTGGTTCTGTTTGCCCAAGGAGTTGTCCGGTCGATCGTGGAATTTGTGCAGCGAATTAACCCATCTGGGTCTCTATGTTCCTCTTTCAGACGTCAAGCTCTCCAAATTTTGTAGTGATGCTCTGAAGCTGATTATTGATGGCGCTTGTAGACTGTTGGTTTTGTGCTTGATTTCTCCTCATTTCGTCGAGGATAAGTTGCAGATCGTCCTTCCGTTGATCCCTTTCTTGATGTCCAGGAGCTCTATATGGCGGGGGGTTCCTAGGGGCACCTTGGTTCCATTGTGGTTGCTGAATCCTTTGGTCCCCCATATAGCGATTGAGACCCCCTGCGTAAGCTACCTCCTCGTGAGTTTCTGCCATCCTGACCTGCTCTATGTGTGGGCACTCAGTAGTGGTGTGCCGCTGTGATCCGCATTCGATGAAGGGCTGGTTGACAGAGAGATACTTGACTTGCTTGAGGAGCTTGCGATTCTGATCTCTATAGTACTGCTCCCTAACATCTGGGTCTATCTCCTTAGAAGGCTCGTAGAGAGGCATGGATGGGGCTGGCCTGGCATAGGATTTTTCATCATAGTTTGCAGTAGCCCCATACTTGTTGTCATAGTTGGTGAGCTTGTCTAGTACACCCCATGCGTCAGCTGGTGGCATCGTCAGATACTCATAGCGAGTATACTGGTTGATCCTGTCCTTAGTGACTTGGTCAAGAGAATTGAAGAAGATCTCTTGAATGACGTAGGGTGGCTGTCCATGAGTAGGGCCAGATCGCAGCAGTTCCTTATATCGCTACCATGCTTTTGCCAATGGCTCCCTAGACTTCTGTTTGAAAGCTGTAATCTTCTGGCGGAGGAGTGCTGTCTTGGCAGGAGGGAAGAATTTGTTGAGAAACTCCTGCTCTACTTGAGCCCATGTCGTGAGGAATCGTGGTTTCAGCCCTTCTAGCCACTTCAATGCAGGACCAGCGAGAGACCAGCGGAAAGCCTTCATCTTGACATATTCCAGAGTAGTACCTTCAGCAAGAGTACGGCACATGTCAGTAAAATTGGTAATATGTTCAAGAGGGCATTCATTAAATCGTCCATGAAAAGCATTATTTTTAAGTTCAATAAGGAAGTGAGTGCGAATTTCAAAGTTATTTTGAGGGATTAGAATCGCCGATTCAGGCACGACGATTGTCGGGTGCATATAATCCTCTGCAGTGGTTGGGAATTGGGCATGCTCAGCTTCTGCTTGCCTCGCACGCTCAGCTTCGTGTTCCCTGGCTGCTCTCTCAGTGGCGAGAGCAGTATCTTTGGTGGCTATTTCCCTCCGAAGCCTCTCAATTAGCTGTTCTTGTGTTTCTGCGGCCGCCATGGCTCTTTTTAGTTTAGCGTGGATGTGTAAAAGGCGTTCCGGTTCGTCTAAGCCGTCAAACTCAGGTGGTTGACCAGAACGGCGCATACACCTGTAAAGTAACTCAAAGCAGACGTGAGATTTAACTACCTAAGGCGCGAATGATTGCTTCCCCGGAAATGGCGCCAATTTGTTGTAGGAGGAAAATCGAGACTTGAAATAAAATATAAATAAAGTACAGCAAACCAGATTCCGTCCCTTGCAAATGATTACAAGACTTCTTCCCGATGTAGTAGTGGGAAGTCAGGATCGATCCACGAGGAAGCGTGTCAGCGGATCCTAGGCAACGGATGAATCTCACAAGTGATCGACAGCAGATTACCCGATCTCGACTAGGGTTAGTCGATAGAAGACCAGGCAAGTCGAACAAAGCAGCAACAACTCTCGGGTTTTTATCGATATCGACCAGGCTCTACTCGATATCGAGTAAAGAAGTCGACGTCGAGGAAGGCTTTGTCGAGTACCTGCACAGGAGAAGCTACAGCGATCTGGGATCGGATATCAGTACTCGATATCGAACACAGTTAGTCGATATCGAGGAAGGCAGAAACTTTAAAACGAAAATAAATAAAGAACAAATCTTGTGGGATCGAAAATAAACTATATGTGTGAAAGCTTCCAAGATTGGGGTTTGCGACGACAATAACCAAGCATGCATAAGGCAAGAATAAAACAGATAATCATATAAATCGCATCGAAGGACCAAGCTCTCGCCTTTTCCAACAATTAGACAACTATTTCAAGAAACCCTAATTGTATCTATTGATTTTATGTTTACAATCCAAGTTTTTAGCATGGACCTCCATTAGATGGGTAATAAACATATAACAAGTAGTAGATGCTCAAAACATGATAAAAGTCGGATCTTTACCTCAAACATGCATGGCTATCGTTGGGCTCGCCCCAACCCTAGAAGTGGGTGGACTACTCGCGCTTCATTGCAATCGCAGACATTGATTTAAAAGAAAGAACTTGCATTGACTAAATTCAAAGACTTTACAATCTCGGCCCTCCAACTTTCGTTGAACGCCAAAACCCTAAAACCTTTGAACCCCCTAAAACGTCTCTGTGGAACTACTTCTCTAGCTTGTGAATTAAATGAATAAAAACTCAGCCCCCTAGGCTTTATTTATAGGGCTTAATCCTTGCTATTCAAGGAAAGCAATATCTATATCTATTTCTAAAGATAAAACTTAAATAAAAGAAACATTTATCTTGAAAGGGAAATATATCTAAAGGCTAAATATCTTCAATTGTGGATAAATCTTCTCTCCATGGATGGATCTTGATAGACTTGATAGAATTGGATAGATCTCGGACATCTCGTAACTCAACAGCCCAAATCATGATTGGACAGGCCCAGCAACGTCGCGGCCCAGAAAAGCGGTACTCGATATCGAGTAATTTCCTCGATATCGAGGAAAGGTGTGTGTCGACTGGGCTTCAGTGCTTGCTTGAGTTGCTGGTCCTCAACTTGGCTCGGGTGTGCACTTCTGGTGTTGTCGATATCGAGTAAGTAACTCGATATAGAGGGGTGGTGTCATCGACTTTGCTGGCCCGTCTTTATCGAGCAGTTCCTTCTCGACATTGCTCGGACATGTGCTCCGAGTTTACTCGACATCGAGGAATTTCCTCGATATCGAGGAAGGTGTCACTCAGCATCGGCTTGTCTGCTCAACTCGAGCAGCTCTCCTCGACTCCCCGATCAAGTGCTCCTCTTCGACTCCGGGTGTGACTTTCAGTGTTGTCGATATCGAGTAAAAGTACTCGATATCGAGTAAGGTTCCAGAGTCGGGTGGCTTTGTCTTCACCTTCTCGATATGGCTTGTCCTCGATACTGCTGTGCCCGGACATATTTTGTCGATATCGAGGAAAGGTAACTCGATATCGAGTAAGCTCATCTTCCGTCTTTGCTTCTTGGTTTTGTCCCGAAATAGCTCCAAATTCTATAATATTAAACCAAAACTTATGTAGATCTCCATTTCTTGCAAATAAGCACATATTACATAAATTCGACATATTTCCATCCCGAAATATGCAAAGTTTATAGAATATGGAGCTAAACTGTGCATTTCAAAACAAACAAAACCAAAACCAAAAGTTTCAAAGTCCCAAAATTCAAAAGTTGTATGTACATGCTCTAGATTTTAGAGTCGCTAGGCCGACTTTCTCCATTAAGCATTAGCCTGGCTCATCTTTGTCCGGAGGTATAGGTGGATCTGGTGGTTCCTCCGGTGGTGGGAAGCGTGGGATGTCATCCGGGGGCATCATGTGAAGAAGTTTGAACCTCCCTGAGTGAACGCTCCATGGCTTTGCCCATTCATCTTCCTGGGCTCTAGCTGGCATGCATAAAGGAATATATAAAGAAAATATACAGACCTCATCATCATATCTCTTCTGCTTCATTGGTTGATTTGTTTGCGCGTCTCCACCACAGCAAAACGGTGGAGTGGGAAGAGATATTTCCACCTCATCTTGTGGAGCTTCATGCCAATTTGCGAGGACCCCATACTTGAACACAAACATCGGTTGCCCAAAATCGTCGGGGATGGCCTTCACCTTGTAAGGTAAAAGTGACTTTGAAACACCATGGGCAACGACATCTGGATTTTGCATTGGTAGCTCTTCTTCTTGTTGGGATCCTTCAAAAGATTCTTCAAAGATAGATAGCAAAGTAGATATTGAAATAGAGGAAGGACATACCTGGATTTCTGTGGTACAGATGATTTCCGCTGGTGTTTCTGGATCAGTTCCTCCAAAATGTGTATGTGTCGAGTCCAGGTAGTCGATGTGGACTGGCTCATAGAAGGGGATGTTGTCGAACCAACTTGTCATTGTCGGTTTGGGTGATTCATGGTGATGTTCCTTTCTACGCCAGACATCCAATTGCTCCCTGATCCGGCGGGTTTCGGTGGCATCGGGATCCGCGTGGCGGGTTAATTCCGCCTTCTCTTGGTCTATCTCCGCTATCTGTTGGCGAAGCTCCGCTATCTTAGCCTCCATATCATATGCGCCTTGCATTCCAGAACATCGCATGCACCTGCAAAGTAACTCAAAAGAAACGTGAGATCTGACTACCTAAGGCGCGAATGATTGCTTCCCTGGCAACGACGCCAATTTGTTGTAGGGGGAAATCAAGTTCAAAATATAATAAAATAGATCAAACCAGATTCGTGCCCACGCAAATGATTACAAGACTTCCTCCCGATGTAACAGCGGGAAGTCAGGATCGATCCTCGAGGAAGCGAGTCAGCGGATCTCAGGCAGCGGAAGAATCTCACGGGTGGTGATCGACCACAGTGTACTCGACCTCGACTAGGTGGTAGTCGACAGGGGTCAATACAGTCGATCTTGAGCAACAGGAGACGCTGGGTGGTGGTCGACGTCGACTAGCCTTACTTGACGTTGAGTACGGTTGTCGTAGTCGAGTAAGCTCTGGTCGACTTCGGGTTCCTGCAGAGACAGAAGCAACAACGATCTTTCTCGTTCGAGAAATCAGTGGTCGACGTCGACCAAGGGGTGGTCGAAGTCGAGTAGGAACAGTAACGAAAATAAAAGACAAATCTTTTCGGACTCGGAATAAACTATGTGAAAGAAAACTTCCAAGATCGGGGTTTGCAACAACGATAACCAAACATGCATAAGGCAAGATAAATAACGATAACCATGCAATCAAAGGAAGCCAATTCCGCTCTCGCTTCACAAACTCCTCTTGGCCTCCACTCTCTCTCTCTACTCTCCACCTCCTCTTCTCCTCTAGAATTAAATGAATAAAAACTAGCCCCATGGGCTTTATTTATAGGCTTCCAATCCTTGTTAATCAAGGTAAGGAATATCTATCTATTTTCAAAAGATAAAACTTAATTAAAAGGGAACATTTATCTAAAAGGAAAACTATCTAAATATCTTCAAGTGGATAAAATCCTTCTCCCCAAAGATAGATGTTGATAGAACATGATGGATCCAGCCTTGCTTCGTGCCCAAGTTGTCCACATATGCTCGGAATGGCCCAACATTCTCGCGGCCCAAAACAGTGTAGTCGACGTCGACAAAGCCTGGTCAACTTCGAGTAGTGTATACTCGACTTCGAGTAATCCTCAACTTGTCGATCTGGTTCTCTTCGTCGAGCTCGGGTCAGGTTCAATTCTGGTCGACGTCGAGTAGGGTGTAGTCGACATCGATTACGGCTCGTGCTCGATCTCGTCCTCTGGAGCAAACGTCGAGCAAAAGTTGATCGACGTCGACCAGTTTGGTTGACTTCGAGTAACTCTACTGGCTTTCAGCATTCTGCTCAGTTCTTGAAACGTACTTTCCCGAGTCCTCGTTTGTCGGATTGACGCATATGAGCATGCGTTGGAAAGCTCTTTTCGAGGGACAACTTTCATGAAGACATCAAAGCTTGACTCAGAATGATGGATGTCGAAATATGGCCTTTTCTCCAGCGGTACCATTCTTAGCTTCTCCATGAGTTTCCTTTAAGCTCCAAAGTGCGTCCGATTTCTGCGCAATTAAACAGAAACTAGTGTAGAATCCATAATTTGGCAAATAAGTATAAACTACATAGATTCTGTACTATTCTACCCCAAATGCATGAAATGCATACTGAAATCGATATGAAAGTAGATATAGAACATGGCACAAAACATGGACATCACTACTCGCTCTTCATCATAAGGAAACACATCAATAATAAAAGTGAAACTAATTTGCATTGAATAAAATAAAAACTTACAACCGTTCGAAGCCAAATCCGCTCTCGTTTACTCTAACCCAAATCGGCTCCAAGCTCTCTAACTCTCTCTCCTACTCGCTCTCTATGGGAAACACAATTGCTTGTGGCTTGGATTGGATAATTCCTAAAATCAGCCCCTAAAGCCTTATTTATAGTAGTCAATCACCGCTATCCAAGGAAAGAATACTCTATCTCTATCTAAAACTATCTATCTAAAAGCTTTATGATAAAATTTGAAAATAAAACAAATAAATCTCTAAAGGAAATATATCTAAAGTGGATAATTCTTCTCTTCTCTTGATAGATCTTCACTTGAATAGATAAAATTCACATGACTTTACTTGCAAGTAACCCACATGCTCGGTTACGCGTCAAGGAGTACTCGACATCGAGTAAACTACTCGACGTCGAGTAACTTTTCTTCTGATCGGATTGCACTCGAGCTCGGCTACCTTCTGGACTCAACATGGGTACTCGACATCGAGTACACTACTCGACGTCAAGTAGTTCTTGCGCTCTTGAGTGACTTTGCTCTGCTCTCGTGCTCGACTGGGAAATTTCGACCAAAGTACTCGACATCGACCAAAGTGATCGATGTCGACTAGTCCCGTCAGCTTTTAGCATTCTGCTCCGTTCTTGAAACACACTTTCCTGATTCCTCGTTTGTCCGATTGACGCATATGAATATGCGTTGGAAAGCTGAGGGCTACAACTTTTATGAAGACAACAAAACTTGATTCAGAATGATAAATGGCGAAACGTGGACTTTCCTCCAGCTGCACCATCGTTAGCTTCTTCCTGACTTTCCTTTAAGCTCCAAAGTGCGTCCGATTTCTGTGATATTAAACAGAAACTAGTGTGGACCTCCATAATTGGCAAATAATCATAAACTACATAGATCCTATATAATTCTAACCCCAATGATATGAAATATATGCAGAAGATAGACTTTTGCTTAGTATCAATAAGCATAAACTCCGAAGTGCGTCCGACAAAATCGGATCTATCGAACTTCGGTAACTCTTCCACTTTATTAATGGTTGTTTTTTTGAATTTGATTGATTCAAACATGGTTCCTGTTATGGGTTGCTAGATTTCATTGTTCTAGGGTCGGGGTGATCCTGACGATTCAAAGATAGACTTGTGCTTAGTATTGTTTGAATGATATTTGATTCTATTTGGTAATTTAATCCTATCGCGCCAGCCCTAGTTGACGACAGGACAGTCGATTAGAACTTATTTAGGGGTTTGAAATCGAGAGACTAAGACCCCGAACTGGAACCTAGGTGGTAAATTTAGGTCGAGAGGCTATTGGAAACATTGAAACCATAGGATTAAGCCTGGAGTTTAGTTGATCGAAAGAGAAATTGAACTTCTTGTGGATCTCTAGATCATCATAGATATTTTAGGTGATAATTGTATCGACTGAGACCGAGATGGTTATATGTGCACGATTATTACCTAGAACTCTAAGCATGCAAAGGGTCTAAACCGGTTGGTTGAGACCGAGAGGCGATCATTAACCAATTTAGACACATTTACTTTGATTCCGAGAGGAGCTTTGCGATTACCTTGGACGATCTACCTGATAACTCCACTCCCTTGATGAAAATCGGAAATGGTTTCAAAGGCTTTGACACAAAGCTTGTGTCAAAGGTCTTGAAGCTAAAGCTGTAGCTAAAGCTGTATTGATGAAATTCAAAACCTATATTTTATTTATTATCTTATATATATATTATCTATTTATGGTTTCCGAATATTATTATACGTATTTTATACTAACCATACAACAAAGATTTCGAAGAAATCTCCTTCCTTAAAGCCGAAAGATGTAAAGATCAAATCTGGTGGATTGTGGCTTCGCAGTTTCCCGGAATAGAAGATTGCGAAGATCCTTCCTAAGCCATGATCTCAAGTAGCCGTTAGGTGAAGATTCTTTGGCACCGATTTGATCGAGTATAAAAGGAGATGAAGAAGAGAGAAGAAGAACAAGTGTTGAACACAAACGATCATTGAACTACAACGCACACTCAACCCTCAAGTCAATCTTTCTTCTTTGTGTACTCTCTGCTAGGTGTTAAGAGTCCTATCTTTTGTTTCAAAGCATTTGAGAGTTATACAGTGAGCTTATAGGATATATTCTGAGAGAGTGTTATACTCAAGAGTTTATAACTCAGGAAGTGTGCACTAGGCAATTGATTCGCGAGTGTAAGAGGATTGTGCTAGATAGCTGAGAGAGGCGGGGCTCTTCTAGATTGGTCTAGGACTCCAAGGAAACATGAGTTGACTAGATTGCAATTGTATAGGAGAGATGGTTCTCGATGAGCTATTAGGATCCTAAGTTTTGTGAATCAATAAAGCCTGTTGAATCCTAGGGTTGTGGAAGAACCCTAGGCGAGGACTAAGCCTTAAAGGAGCCGAACCTCGTTAACAATTCATCGTGTTCTTTACTTATTGCTTTACCAATATTTCCGCACTTGTTTCAAATTGTATAACTTCGTTGAGATTCAAGTTTCCCAATCGAAAGAATTGAGTTTACTCCCAAAGGGTTTTGCAAGCGTTTCAAAAGTCTTGAGATTGACAGCGAAAAGTTGACATACTCTATTCAACCCCCCCTTCTAGAGTATCTTTATTCTACTTTGTTATACATTATCAAACCTTCAATTGGTATCAGACCCTTACTCACTGCTTTTGATCTAACAATCTTGTGAGTTTTGATCATGTCTGGTGAAGCAAGCGGAGGATTTGCACAAGGGAGGTCTACCAGTAGACCACCGCTCTTTGTGGGAAACAACTTCATCCGCTGGACGTCCTTGATGAAAATGTTCATTATAGATCATGATCTGGAACTTTGGAACATTAGAGAGAATGGTCCAAAGATTCTTATGAAAGACGAACCTAATGGAAGCAAAGTCGCGAAGACTAAGGCTGAATATATCCAAGCGGATCTTGAACTCATTTCCAAGAACTATAAGGCATTAACTTACTATATTGTGGTCTTAGTACTGATGAGTTTAACCGTATTTCATCTTGCAGGTCGGCTAAAGAGATTTGGGACAAGTTAGTTGTCACCTACGAAGGAACTAGTCAAGTGCAGGACACCAAGATCAGTATCTTCCTTCAAAAGTATGAACTTTTCAAAATGAAGCCTGATAAGTCTATTAATGCCATGTTCACACGATTCACGAAAATCACGAACAACGTTGACTCTCTTGGCAAGACTTTTGAGAATGTTGAGAAAGTAAGGAAGATATTGAGGTACCTCCCAAAAGACAAATGGGGCCCTAAAGTGACAGCCATAGAAGAAGCCCAAAATCTCACCACTCTACCCATTGATGACTTGCTTGGGAAGTTGATCACACATGAGATGACTCTCAATGAAGACGATGGAGAAATCCAAACAAGCACTAAGAACTTGGCACTCAAGTCTAAGAAGGATGAACCCAAAGATGTGTCTGATTCTGAAGATGAGGATGATCCTTTTGCTCTCATTACAAGGGGTATTTCTCGAATCCTCAAGATGAAGAAGCAATTCAACAACAAAGATGGATCAGAGTGTTCTAAATTTCGAGGTAAGTCTCAATACAACAAATATGACAAGAAGACTAAACCTTTGTCTTGTTTTGAATGTGGTGAAACAGACCATCTAGTGAAAGATTGCCCTTAAAAGAAAAAGATTCAGTTCAAGAAAGGTGATAGATGGAAATAGAAAGCCATGGGGGCAACTTGGAGTGATTGTGACTCAGGTGACTCAGACTCTATATGATGAGAAGGCCAACATTTGTCTCATGGCCTCGGGAGATGAATCCCACAATGAGCAACTTGAGGTAACTGTAAGAGAACTTATACCAAGTCCAAAAGAGGTACTATCAGAATTCCTTTCTAATATGATTGCCAATTAAGAGAAACTTATTGCCCAAACCAACACTCTTATTAAGAAAATCGTGGACCAGGAAAGAACTATTGAGGAACTGTCAATGAGGGTCAAAAGTCTTGAAACCTCTTTTTCGGGTCTTGACATTAAAGTCAAGACTCTTGAGTCAGAGAAATATGAACTCAAGCAAGATCTCCCGTCTCTAGAAAGTGAACATCATGACTTAGAGAGCGAGAAGATCTCCCTGAATAAGAAGATTCAAGATCAACAGACAGCCCTTATAAGTTTTACCAAGTCTAAGGGCACTCTTGAGAGGATGTTAGGTGAGCAACCAAGTTCTCTAAACAAAAGTGGTATTGGCTACAACCCGAGGTCTTTAAAGAAGCAACACATTACCACTTTTGTGAAGGCAAAAGGAAGTAGAACCTCTCATATATGTCACCACTATGCAAGAAAGGGACATGTAAGAGAGACCTGCCCCTATAGAAGAAAGGATCCTCATATTATTCGCAATACATTTCCTTTTCACTTGAGAAAAGAACGGATAACGCAAGTTTGGGTCCCCAAATGCACTATTTTACCAAATATGGTTTATCCTAATAAAGGATCTAAATTTGCTTATTGGTCTAGTCACAAAGGTTGATTTTTGTCTTGCAGGAGATCACCAAGGTGAAAGAGCAAAAATGGATTATTGATAGTGGATGCTCTAGACATATGAGTGGGAAGAGGTCTCTCTTCCATGAACTAAAGAATCAATCCACTGGAACAATCACTCTTGGTGACAAAGGAAAGTGTGACATCGTTGGTATCGGTAGTGTTGGGAGTGATCCTAACCACAGTATTAAAAATGTTTATCTTGTTGATGGTTTGAAGTATAATTTTCTTAGTGTTTCTCAACTATGTGATAATGGTAATGATGTTGGATTTAACAAGAAAAGATGTTTAGTGCGCAGAGAAGATACATGTGAAATAGTTCTAATTGCCTATCGTTATAACAACATCTATGCCGTGAATGCTGAGCAAGTGGCACAAGGAAGCTTGATCATGGTAGGGAGTTTGATCAACTTCAATTTGATTTGTTGTGTGCTAAATATGACATCTCCCATAATTTTTCTGCTCCTAGGACACCTCAACAGAATGGGGTTATGAAACGAAAGAACCGCACCCTAGAGGACATGGCCATGACTATGCTTTTAGAAAATGCATTACCTAAAACCTATTGGGTTGAAGTTGTTAACACGGCTAACTATATTTTGAATCGCTGTCTTATTCGTTCCATCTTAAAGAAAACTCCTTATGAACTTTTCAAAAGCCGCAAACCCCTTATATCATATTTCAAACCCTTTGGCTGTACTTGTTTTTATCATAATAATGGAAAAGATAACATTGGGAAATTTGATGCGCGTAGTGATGAAGGTATATTTCTTGGCTACTCCACAAGTAGCAAAGCATATAGAATCTTCAACAAAAGGACCAAGATGGTTGAGGAAATTATTCATGTTATATTTGATGAATGCAATGACGGTTCTTTAAGTGAAACTGTTGCAGATTTAGATCTTAACAGCCGTACAGAGAATGAGGATGGTGATGATATTGATACTAAGAACACAGAGAAGAGGAACATGCAGGATCAGATTCTTAACACTGAGGAATTGGCCCAAGGTCTTGAAGCTCAGTCCAAAGCCCTTGACGACCAATCCAAAAGTGTTGAGACTTCAAAAACTGCTGTAACTGAGCCCAACATATCCATGGAGTCAGATGTACCACAAACCAATCTTGTTGATGTGACGAACCAGGGTGCTGAGACTAGCAAGAGAAAGTTCAAATACTCCTCATAACACTCATTAAAGGATATCATCTCTGACCCTACATCTAGTGTTCAAACTCGTTCTAAACTTAAAGATGTCTGTGCTTTTCACGCTTTTGTTTCACTTGTAGAACCTAAGAAGGTGCATGAGGCCCTTCAAGAGCCAGACTGGATCATTGCTATGCAAAGTGAGCTTAACGAATTTGAAAGGAACAAAGTCTGGACCTTGATGCCTAGGCCAAAGCATCAATCAGTCATTGGCACACGTTGGGTATTTCGGAACAAGCTAGATGAGAATGGTAACATCGTGAGGAACAAAGCAAGGCTTGTTGCTCAAGGCTATAATCACGAGGAAGGTATCGACTATGAGGAGACTTTTGCTCCCATAGCCATGCTTGAAGCCATTCGCATTTTATTAGCATTTGCATCTTTTATGGGCATAAAATTATATCAAATGGATGCCAAGTGTGCATTTCTTAATGGTTTCTTAGAAGAAGAAGTTTATGTGGCTCAACCCCCAGGTTTTGAAAGTTCGGAACTTCATAATCATTTTTACAAACTAGACAAAGCACTATATTGTTTGAAACAAGCCCCAAGAGCTTGGTATGAGCGCTTGTCAAAATATCTTTTAGAAAATGATTTTAAAAGGGGGTTGATCGACAAGACTCTTTTCATTAAGACCAAAGGAAATGACATATAGGTTATCCAAATATATGTTGATGATATATTGTTTGGTGCTACTAGCACATCTTTGTGCAAGGAATTTTCCGATATTATGTGCAGTGAATTTGAGATGAGCTTAATGGGAGAACTCAACTTCTTTTTGGGGTTGCAAGTTCATCAATCTAAGAGAGGGATTTTTGTCAACCAAAGCAAGTATACTAAGGATCTCTTGAAGAAGTTTAAGATGGATCAATCCAAAGCAGCCAAGACACCCATGAGCTCAACCTTGTCCTTAGATCAAAACAAGACCGGAAAGAGTGTCAATCAAAAGGAGTATCGAGGGATGATTGGATCTTTATTATATCATACTGCTAGTAGACCTGACATCATGTTCAGTGTTTGCATGTGTGCTAGGTTTCAAGTTGACCCTAAAGAATCTCACCTTGTGGTTGTGAAGAGGATCTTTCGATATCTCAATGGCACTAAGGAGCTTGGCTTGTGGTACCCGAAGCAAAGAGATTTAACACTAATTGGGTATTCTGATGCAGACTCTGCAGGCGATAAGGTGGATAGAAAGAGCACGTCAGGATGTTGCCACTTCTTAGGGGCATCCTTGATTAGTTGGCACTAAAAGAAATAAAACTCAGTTGCTCTTTCCACGGCCGAAGCCGAATACATAGCCGCTGGAGCATGTTGCTCCCAAATCCTTTGGATAGCTCAACAAATGAGAGATCTTGGCATCAACCTCAAAGACATTCCCATTAAGTGTGATAACACAAGTGCCATCTCCATTACAAAGAATCCCGTATAACATTCAAGGACCAAACATATTGATGTAAGGCATCATTTCATTAGAGACCATGTCGAAAAAGGTGATGTGTCCATATCCTTTATTTCAACTGGTTATCAATGGGCTGACATTTTTAATAAGCCATTGGCAGAGGACAGGTTCACCTTCATTAGACGTGAAATCGGAATGCTTAACAGGGATGCACTTTCGTAGGGGGAGCTTTCCCTATACGAAAGAAAACTTCTACTCAGTGTCAAGACCTTTGATCCTCATTTCAAAGGTTGTGAACTGAAAGTAGAGTACATATATAACGGATCATATATTTGGTTGGTATCTTTTTAGATATTTGATCAAATATTGTTTTAATGGATTTTAACCGTCTTTATATTTTACCTATTTTATTTTCGGGAAAATCTTTTTATGAAATTTTATCCGATTATATTTTATTTGTGAAAATTATTTTAAATCGGATAAATATCTTCTTGCCTGAAGCCTTTAAGATTTGATAGGATCTTTTTAAAATTTGAATTTTGGTAAGTCTGATTTTCAAATTTGGCAGTTGTGTTATGATGAGGATAGCGTTATTACCATTGGAACCACAAACTTGTCCCATCAACTTACCTCACTCGTCCCTTTTTAAACCACATAATCCTTACCCCCACTATTCACATCTTCAGAACCTAACAAATCTCTCAGACCTCTAACCATCTTGTTCAACCTTTCTCTGAAATTTTTACCGTTCGTATCCATGGCACCCAAACCCAAGAAAATCTCCACTCCCAAATGCCTTGGCACTACCTCCAAAGGTTGTCAGATCCCCCTCGTGATTTCCCCTCAACCCGAACCTACCCCTGAAACCACTGTCCCGAGCACCATCCCTGAGAGCACCATTGCTGAAATCAAACGGTCCATAAAGCGCCCGACAAAGACGCCCCTCAGTGGAAAGCTTAAGGGAAAGAAAAAGGGAATTGCTGAGGAAGAGGAGGAAGAAGAAGATCTTGAGGAGATTCTAGAGAGAGATGCTGAAAAAGAGGCCAAGGAAGAGGCCCAGAAAAAGAAAAAGGCTGAGGAAGAGGCTGAGAAAGAAAAGAAAAAGGCTGAGGAAAAGGCCAAGAGAGAAGCAGAGAAGGAGGTTCCTGCAGAAGAGGAACAAGAGGAAGAGGAAGGTGAGGAGGATAACGAGGTTGATGATGACGAGGAGGCCGAGGGAGATGAGGCTGAGGAGTCTGCTGTGGGCTCGGGGTCTGAGGAAGAAGAGGAAGAGGAGCCGGAACTTGTTCCCTCTCCTACTCCTCCTCCTCCTCCCCCGTCCCCGAAGAAGCGCAAGGCCGCTAAAGCCAAGACGTCTCCACCTCTCAAGCGCTCGAGGAAAGCCACTCTCAAAACATTTGAAGCTCCCGTCAAGTCGACATCTCCTACAAAAGCCCGAAGAAAGAACGCCGAGCCTGTCGTCGATCCCCCTACACTTATCCAGGTAAACCAATCCTTACCCTCCTCCTGGTTTGAGAATGCCGAGATGGCTGCCAAATGGGTAGACGAGTTTAAAACTCATACGATTTGTTGTTTTGACTTTATCGATTTTGACTTTTTAGAAGCTTTGAACCTACCCTGCATCTCCCTCCTCAAACAAACCTCGGTATGGACCCTGAACCTTGAATCTGAGTATTACCCCCAACTCACCCATCTCTTCTACATAAACCTCAAAGCCAAGCACAATGATGAAGGCTGGACTTTGGAGTCAGTCGCCAAAGGGGTTAGAATCATATTCAACACCCTTGACTTCGCTGAACTCCTTGGTCTTCCCAAACCAAGTCCACCCTCCCCTGAAACCCCCACAAAAGACCAGTGTGTTACTCTTGCCCTCTCCAAATACCTGCTCCCCGAAGCATCAAGCAGTACCACCAAACAACTCACCTACTCGTCCCAGCAAATAAAATACAAGAAACCCTGTCTTAGCAAATAAAATACAAGAAACTTTGTTCCAACAAATAAAATACAAGAAACCCTCCTGTTGTAGTAGTAGGATATTCAGGATCGTATCCACGAGGAAGCGTGTCAGCGCTCGCCTTTTCAGTCCCAGAATCCTCTCGAAATCGGCCAGTAGAGTCCTCGATATCGACCACTTAGTCGAATAAACCTGCAAAACTAAACAGCAGACGATGAAAACAAAGCAAGTCGAGTAGAACAGAGTACTCGACGTCGAGTAGATTTCATTCGAAATGGAGTAGTGCAGTGAACAAAAATGTAACTTTGCGAACGGAAATAAAGCAGAATCAGCACGAAATTTGTGGGAAATTTAAGAAACTAAAAGACTTCTAGAATCGTGGTATCAATACCATAACGATAACCATATAAGAATCATGCTAAAGGTATAATAGATCATGCATTTTCATCAAATAACTATCGTTATTAACAAGTAGGAAAATAGAGGCTTTCACATAAAACCTAATTGTTACTAACCCTTTTCACATAATTAATCCAATTTACATTAAGATCACTTTCGCTTCAATAACACAAACAGGGATCACCTTCGGATGTCGCAAAAGAATCATGCTCATAGGGATAGAAGACGAAATCGCATTAAAAGATTGTACCTTTATCGCATTTACCTTACATGGCTACCGTAGGGCTCACCCCGACCCTAGAAGTTGGGTGACTACTCGCTCTTCATCATAAGGAAACACATCAATAATAAAAGGAAACTAATTTGCATTGAATAAAATAAAAACTTACAACCGTTCGAAGCCAAATCCGCTCTCGTTTTCTCTAACCCAAATCGGCTCCAAGCTCTCTAACTCTCTCTCCTACTCGCTCTCTATAGGAAACACAATTGCTTGTGGCTTGGATTGGATGATTCCTAAAATCAGCCCCTAAAGCCTTATTTATAGTAGTCAATCCCCGCTATCCAAGGAAAGAATACTCTATCTTTATATAAAACTATCTATCTAAAAGCTTTATGATAAAATTTGAAAATAAAACAAATAAATATGTAAAGGAAATATATCTAAAGTGGATAATTCTTCTCTTCTCTTGATAGATCTTCACTTGAATGGATAAAATTCACGTGACTTTGCTTGCAAGTAACCCACATGCTCGGAACTCCACTCGATCTCAGTTCGGTTTTGCATCAGGGAGTACTATACATCGAGTAAACTACTCGACGTCGAGTAACTTTTCTTCTCATCGGATTGCACTTGAGCTCGGCTACCTTCTGGACTCAAGATGGGTACTCGACGTCGAGTAGTTCTTGCACTCTCGAGTGACTTTGCTCTGCTCTCGTGCTCGACTGGGAAATTTTGACCAAAGTACTCGACATCGACCAAAGTGATCGACGTCGACTAGTCCCGTCAGCTTTCAGCATTCCGCTCCGTTCTTTAAACGCACTTTCCTGATTCCTCGTTTGTCCGATTGACGCATATGCAAATATGCGTGGGAGAGCTATTTTCGAGGGCTACAACTTTCATGAAGACAACATAACTTGATTCAGAATGATGAATGACGAAAAGTGGGCTTTCCTCTAGCTGCACCATCGTTAGCTTCCTCATGACTTTCCTTTAAGCTCCAAACTGCGTCCGATTTCTGTGAAATTAAACAGAAACTAGCGTAGACCTCCATAATTGGCAAATAATCATAAACTACATAGATCTTGTATAATTCTAACCCAATGATATGAAATATGTGCAGAAGATAGACTTGTGCTTAGTATCAATAAGCATAAACTCCGAAGTGCGTCCGACGGGATCGGATCTATCGAACTTCAGTAACTCTTCCACTTTATCAATGGTTGTTTTGTTGAATTTGATTGATTCAAACATGGTTCCTGTTATGGGTTGGAGTGATCCCGACGATTCAAAGATAGACTTGTGCTTAGTATTGTTTGAATGATATTTGATTCTATTTGGTGATTTAATCCTATCGCGCCAGCCCTAGTTGACGACATGACAGTCGATTAGAACTTATTTTGGGGTTTCAAATCGAGAGACTAAGACCTCGAATTGGAACCAAGATGGTAAATTTAGGTCGAGAGGCTACTGAAACCATTGGAACCGTAGGATTAAGCCTGATGTTTAATTGATCGAAAGAGAAATTGAACTTCTTGTGGATCTCTATATCATCGTAGATATTTTAGGTGATAATTGTATCGACTGACACCGAGATGGTTATGTTTGCACGATTATTACCTAGAACTCTAAGCACGCAAAGGGTCTAAATCGGTTGGTTGAGACCGAGAGGCGATCATTAACCAATTTAGACACCTTGGACGAACTACCTGATAACTCCACTCCCTTGATGAAAATCGGAAATGGTTTCAAAGGCTTTGACACAAAGCTTGTGTCAATGGTCTTGATGCTAAAGCTGTATTGATGAAATTCAAAACCTGTATTTTATGTATTTTATTTATTATCTTATATATATTATCTATGTATGGTTTCGGAATATTATTATACATATTTTATTACTAACCATACAGCAAAGATTTCGAAGAAATCTCCTTCCTTAAAGCCGAAAGATGTGAAGATCAAATATGGTGGATTGTGGCTTCACAGTTTCCCGGAATAGAAGATTGCGAAGATCCTTCCTAAGCCATGATCTCAAGTAGCCGTTGGGTGAAGATTCTTTGGTTCCGATTTGATCGAGTATAAAAGGAGATGAAGAAGAGAGAAGAAGAACAAGTGTTGAACAGAAACGATCATTGAACTATAACGTACACTCAGCCCTCAAGTCAATCTTTTTTCTCCGTGTACTCTCTCCTAAGTGTTAAGAGTCCTATCTTTTATTTCAAAGCATTTGAGAGTTACACAGTGAGCACATAGGATATATTCTGAGAGAGTGTTATAGTCGAGAGTTTATAACTCAGGAAGTGTGCACTAGGCAATTGATTCGTGAGTGTAAGAGGATTGTACTAGATAGCTGAGAGAGGCGGGGCTCTTCTAGATTGGTCTAGGACTCCAAGGGAACGTGAGTTGACTAGATTGCAATTGTACAGGAGAGAGGCTTCTCGGTGAGCTATTAGGATCCTAAGTTTTGTGAATCAATAAAGCCTATTGAATTCTAGGGTTGTGAAAGAACCCTGGGCGGGGACTAAGCCTTAAAGGAGCCAAACCTCGTTAACAATTTATCGTGTTCTTTACTTATTGCTTTAACAATATTTCCGCACTTGTTTCGAATTGTATAACTTTGTTGTGATTCAGGTTTCCCAATCGAAAGAATTGAGTTTACTACTCAAAGGGTTTTGCAAGCGTTTCAAAAGTCTTGAGATTGACAGCGAAAAGTTGGCATACTCTATTCAACCCCCCCCCCCCCTTCTAGAGTATCTTTATTCTACTTTGTTATACATTATCGAACCTTCAATTGGTATCAGAGCCTTACTCACTGCTTTTGATCTAAATATCTTGTGAGTTTTGATCATGTCAGGTTGTGCTTTGAATGCAAAAAATGAAAGGCTCTAGCAATCTAGTGCCTTTTGATCCTGAACCTAAACACACATTCCACAAAAGAAGAGCTGAATAACAAGCTGCTAGAGCGGACACGATGGCTGATGCTATGGCCAGATTGGCAAAACTAGAGCTGCAAATGGCTCAAAGAGATCAAGAAAATGTTGTACTTCGACAACAACTAGCTAGCTGATCAACAATTACAGCTCGGCCAACCACATGGTCCGACAACCTTAGGAGAGCGGATGGATCCGGCTCAATTCCTACCACAACCAGGTGTTGTTCTTCCTGCTCTAACACCCACTAATTTTGAGCTGAAGCCTTGATTGTTGAATATGATAAGGCAAAATATATTCAATGGGCTTCCTGCTCAGAGCCCCCATCAACACATATCCACCTTCAAGGAATTGATGGATACGGTGAGATCGAGTTCAAGGTGTCGCTCCTGAAGAGTTTTTATTGCGATCATTCCATTTCTCTCCTATAGGGAAAGCTAGACACTCGATATACTATAACTCTATCCCTACTGGCACAGTCACCGCTTGGGAGGAACTTTCATCTGAATTCCTGAATCAGTTCTTTCCGCCAGCCAAGACTGCTAAGATGAGGCGGAAGATAAATTCTTTTGTGGTTGGCAATGGGGAGAACATCCATAATCGTGGGAGAGATTCAAGGATCTTTTGTTTGAGTGTCCTCACCATGGGATATCAAAGCTGAATCTGTTGGAGATTTTCTACAAAGCTGTCAGTGACAACACTAGAGTGCTTATTGACTCGTCGTCTGGAGGAGAATTTTTGGAAATAGGAGCTAACGATGCTTGGGCTTTTGTAGAGAAAACTGCTAAGAGATGTGGAAAGTACTCACAACCTAAGGCTCTCTCTAATGTTAAAAGAAGTGCGGGGATGTATGAAGTTGATGGTGAAACTTATATGGATGCTAGATATGACTCATTGGCTGCTGAAATTAAACGTCCAGCCTCGGTTATGTAGAAGTCATTGCCCACTAAGGAAGTGAGTGCGACAAATTCTAGGCTGGTGCCTTGTCAATTTTGTGGATCCCAAGACCACACCCTCTTGGCTTGTCAGATTTATGGTTCTCAAGGTATCGGGAGTCAGGATGAGGAAGTCAACTACATGGGAAATTTTAATAGAGGCCAGGGTTACAATATGAACTTCAACAACTACAATCCTCGAGCGAAGGATCACCCCGGTTTCTCTTATGCTAAAAAAAATGCTGCAGAAGGATCACCACCTGGATTTCCTTTGAAACCCCCACAACAGAAAAATAATATGGAGTTCATGATGGAACAACTCTTGGGTACTGTTCAAAACCTAGTAGGAGTGGTGTAGAATCTAAGCAGAGGTCAGAAGTTACTTGAAACACAAGTAGCGCAACAAGCTAGCAATGCTACTGGGCCTGTTGGTCAGTTTCCAGGGCGTACTAAAGAGAATACCAAGGTACAGATTTTTGCTATATCTTTGAGAAGTGGCAAGCAGCTGGAAGATCCGAGGCTTGTAGCACCGAAAGAGACTAAGAACAGAGTTGAAACTAAAATGGAAAAGGCTCTTGAATCGGTGAAAGAACCGCCATATGTGCCTCCTCCTCCTTACAAGCAGCCGCTTCCATTTCCACAAAGAAAGGCTCAATCTCAAACCGAGGTACAGTTCCAAAAGTTTTTGGAGGTGTTGAAGAAGCTCTACGTCAATATTCCGTTCACCGATGTTTTGACCCAAATGCCATCCTATATGAAGTTTCTGAAGGAGATCCTTTCTAACAAGAGGAAGCTCGATGAGTGCCAAGTAGTGTTTCTTACCAAGGAGTGCAGCGCCTTAATTGAGAACAAGCTACCACCTAAGCTGGAGGACCCAGGTAGTTTTGTTGTCCCTATTTCCTTTGTTCATCGTCCTGATTTTAAAGCTTTATGTGATTTGGGAGCTAGTGCTAGTTTGCTTCCTCTCTTAATTTGCAAGAAACTGGGTCTAGGAGAACCTAGACCGGTTAGGATGCAGTTGATCATGGCGAACACGTCCATTGCCAACCCAATTGTTGTTTTAGGTTCCTATTAAGGTGGGGAAGTTTTTCGTACCGGTAGACTTTGTTGTATTGGATATGGATGCCAGCACCCCCATTCCTATCATTCTTGGAAGGCCTTTCTTTGCCACTACAGGGGCTTTGATTGATGTACGAAAAGGGACTCTCTCTTTTGAGATAGGGGATGAGAAGGTCGAATTTAACCTCCCTAAACCTTTAGAACCACTTGTTGTTAAGTCTATGTGTTACAAGATTGATGTTGCAGGTAAAAGAGGCCATGATGTCATGAAAGAAGTTGTCAACCGAGGCCCTCTAGATTTTTCTCTGACAAGTAGTGTAGTCAGTGGTGCTAGAAAAGAGTTACTTGCTGATGTAGCACGAGATTTGACTGTCTTTGTGGACGATCCCAAATCTGTTTTGCAGGTGTATGACGGAGTCTCTACAAGTGAAGCTAAAGGAAGACCTCTTAAAAGAGTTCAAGAAGGTGATTTACTGCTACTTTTCCACTCAAGGCTGAAACTAGCTCTAGGGAAGTTGATATCAAGGTGGAGCGGCCCTTTCAAGGTCAATGGAATGCATCCCCATGGAGTTGTTGAGGTATGGAGAAAACAGACTGGCGAGTTCAAGGTGAATGGACAAAGACTAAAGAAATACTCCACCGTAGATCCGACCAAGGAGGTTGTTTCCATTCAACCACCTTGACATAAGCAATCGAAGGTAATGGAAGGTCGGCTTCAGACCTTAAACTAGCGCTTCTCGGGAGGCAACCCGAGGTATGTTTTCTTTATTTTTAGTTTTCAATTTTTTTTTGTCTTTTTGGGGGGTTGATTTGCAAAAGTGCAAGTATGGGGTGGAGAGTGCACTATACTAAGAATATTATTTGTGTTTTGAGCTAAATTGAAGGTGTTTGGCACCTATCTACTAACCCCCATCTTGCCGAGTTTGTTGCTTGTTTGTGTTGGTTATCTTGCCTAGGTTTGGACGCAAATGGCTCTAGCTTGGCTACCTTCTAGACACCTTCTAGACACATGCTCTACATGTTGAAATTGTGAGTATTCCCATCTCTTACTTGATTATTTTGCACATTGAGGACAATGCTTTGTCTAAGTATGGGGTGGGGGTGAATACTTCACAATTTTTTGCAGTTTTTGTGTCTATTTGGCCCGCGCTTATTGGAATGTTTGATGATTGCTTGAGCATTGAGTCATTTCCTTGTTTGACTAGCTAGATTGTATACCCTCTTGCTTGATCTTATGTGTATCTTGCCTCATATTTGGATACTCGAGCTTGACTTGATACCGCATTATTGGGTTTATGTGCACAATTGAAATATGATTAAGGCAGTTTTGTTAGCCCATTTATCCTTGCCTACCCTTGCATTTAACCATCTGCTTGAAGCCTTCTAACTCTTAGAAGCCTGTTTCTTTGGTAGCTCCATAAGATTTTCATAACCGCTACTTGCCTTTCCCCCATCCGGGATTTTGGGTTATGATAGTGTATTTTGTTGTGTGGATGTGCTTCAAGTATGGGATGATTTCTCTTGATTGTGATTGAAAAAAAAAGAGAAAAAAATCTTGGGATAAGAGGAGGATAAAATTCTCTCTTTGTGCAAAAGTCAAGAAAAGAAAAAAATACGGTTAGTAACCGATCCTGCTTTTGGAGAATAAAATTCACACAAGGAGGAAGAAGTGAGTGAGGAGGCCAAGACACTTAGTAACCGGGTACATTCATCACAATTGTTTGTATTCGTGCAAAACAGTGTCGAGGCTAGAGAGGTATGAAAAACAGTGAAAAAAGAAAAGAAAAAAAAGAAGAAATTTTTTAATGTGATTGACAAAAGTGAAGATGAAAAAGTTGTTGTGATGGAGTTTGTTTGTTGGATTGATATGAGTTTGATTATTTGAAGTGGGTGTTTTTCCAGTCGTTCTCGCATGATCTTTTTTCTCGGATTCTAGCACCACATGTCCTAAAGTTATCCATACCTTGCTCTTTCCACCTTTCCCCCATCATAACCCTATAAAGTCCTCATGATACTGTTCTGTGCATAATTCCAAGCGGTGGAGATTATCCAGGTTGTTCAAACTTTGTGGATAACGAATATTTAGATTGACATTTGAGGGAAGTGTATTAGAGGGTTTTTTTATTTTGAAGAGCTAGTCAAGCTTGTCTGTTAACTATGATATGCTAGGATGGGATTCGTCAAATATTACGATTTAGTAGACGCTATATTGTGGTTTATTTTCTAAGTCTTGCTTGGGGACAAGCAAGTTTAAGTATGGGGTATTTTGATAGCGTCTATTTAGTCATGTTTATAGGACACTCTTGGTTAGAGTTTAGGGCGTTTTACTCGAGCATTTGCCTATTTCTTAGCCCTTAGTGTCCCATTTCGAGGAATCGGTGTCTACCGCTAGTTTATTGTGATTTCAGGTGTTTTGGTGCGGTTTTGGAGCTGATTGAAGAGCTTAAGGAGAAAGGGGTGGTTCAATGATCTTTAGTACACTAAGGAGTCATCAAAGGTGAGCTAGGAGGCACGGGATCAAGGAAATGTGCCAAGAGATTCGAAGCAGAATCGAACAAAGTTGACAAGGCGGAGTACCATGTAGAAACTTTCTATCTTCTCCCTACAACACTTCTAATCAAGTCCTAATGTCTTCATTAGAGTTTTAGTCCTCGAAATGATCTTTTCAACTCATATTCATATGCGTTAATCGGACGAGCGAGGACTCCAGAAAATGCATTTCAAGGCGACCCTGCTGAACTCCAGTCGGCCGAGTGCTCTCAACACTCAACAAGGTTAATGCTCGAGTGGCCCTCAAAACTAGCCAAAGTTCAACACTCGGTCGAGATATGTTATGCCCGAGTGTCGATCCTGATTCCATTTAATGTCGTTTCGTTTTGCATTATTTTTGATTTTTTCTGGTTGGGTCTTTGAAGGACATCTTGGGGGGATAGAAAGAGGGGGAGGACCTGATAGTGTGGAGTGGATTTTGAGAAGGTTTTGAGATATGTAATCGAAGATGGGATCGGATCTATCGAACTTCGGTAACTCTTCCACTTTACCAATGGTTGTTTTGTTGAATTAGAATGATTCAAGCATGGTTCCTATTATGGGTTGCTAGATTTCATTGTTCTAGGGTCGGGGTGATCCTGATGATGCAAAGATAGACTTGTGCTTAGTATTTTTTGAATGATATTTGATTCTATTTGGTGATTTAATCCTATCGTGCCAGCCCTAGTTGGCGACAATCGATATGAACTGATTTTGGGGTTTGAAATCGAGAGACTAAGACCCCGAATCGGAACCTAGATGGTAAATTTAGGTCGAGAGGCTATTGGAACCATTGGAACCATATGATTAGGCCTGAAGTTTAGTTGATCCAAAGAGAAATTGAACTTCTTGTGGATCTCTAGATCGTCATAGATATTTTAGGTGATAATTGTATCGACTGAGACCGAGATGGTTATGTTTGCACGATTATTACCTAGAATTCTAAGCACGCAAAGGATCTAAATTGGTTGGTTGAGACTGAGAGGCGATCATTAACCAATTTAGACACATTCGTTTTGATTCCGAGAGGAGCTTTGCGATTACCTTGGACTATCTACTTTCATATTTGAATAAGATATCATTCAAGAAAGAAAATATTTTTGGTCTATCGATGATGCATTGTTGGTAATCCCTTGTCCTAGAATGCCTTCCCTATGTATATTTCTCAACACTTAATCGGTTTTCCTGCCTACTTTATACACAAACACTAAAAAATCTGTCGTTTATTCTAAACTTGGTTGAACTAGCCTGAAATTACAATCGATACACCTCTGGTCTTTGTGGATACGACACTCGATATACTATAACTGAACCCGTACACTTACGATGTAGGTTTTAAGACTATTACTTCCCCACATCAGAACGGCAGTGCTCAATCGGAAAGAGAAAACAAAAGGATGAGGAGATGGAATCTGGGCCTTGCCGACAATTTCTCAACCCAACCACACTCGGAGTGCCCGACGCCCTTACCCGACCCTAACAATACCAGAAGATATATCGAGAGCAAGAAGGGGGGAGGAATTTGAAGTATTACCGAAGGTCTTCGAAAAGCAACGCCGGAGTTGCTTGGAACTGATCTTGGCTCGTCGGAGATGGAGGAAGTGCCGAGGGGCCTGGGATGGACAGAAGAGCTCATCAAAGAGAACCTCTACGTGGATTCAAGTGACCAAATGAAGGTTTCGAGGGCTTACCCAAACGGAACGGGAACGCAGAGGAAACGGGGGTCTTGCGGCTCCGTCGGGGACTCTTGAGTCGCCTGGCTTCATCTTGGTCGGTCTCACAAATTTCCATGTGGATCAACCTCTTACTCATTGTTGAACTAGTTATAGGTTTGAGTTTTACTTTGACGGATCAACAACAGGTTTTCGTCCCGTTAAATTTGGCGTCGTTGCCGGGAAAAATTTATTGATTCTTGTGTGTTTTTACTGCTGATTTTTTGTGTGAACCGTCTTATATGGTCCATACCCGTGCTACTAATTCTTCTTTGTTGCCATTTGATTAAGAGATCAAAAGGACCCTTTATTCTTTAAGGCGAGAAACTCGTGATTGCTTTCGCAAGTTACCGTTTGATCAAGGAGAGAGCACTGCAGAGATGGCTAGCGAACAAAATCACACTTTGAAGGAGCTTTCTGCTCCTGATTTGACACAACAACCCTTGGCAATCCTATTCCCTGCGCTAGGGGAAGGAGTCAACTTTGAGCTGAAATCTGGGGTAGTTAATCTGCTACCCAAGTTCCATGGGTTGAGTGGGGAAGACCCCCACAAGCATTTGTCCGAGTTCTACACTGTGGTAGTTGGGATAAAACCTGAGAACGTCCCTTCTCTTTGAAGGATGAGGCAAATGAGTGATTCTTCTATCTACCTCATGGGACTTTAGCAACTTGGGCTGAGATGAAGACATTCTTTCTGGAGAAATGCTTTCCTGCCACTAAGTTTAATGTCTTGAAAAGGGCAATCAGCAGCATCGAGCTGTATGCTACGGAGTCCATTCATGAGTACTTTGAGCGATTTAAGAAACTCTGCACTAGCTGCCCGTGCCATGGCTTCTCATAGAAGGATTTGGTCTTATTCTTGTTCAATGGATTACTGATGAGGAACGCAAAACAGTGAATTCCTGTTGTGGGGGAAACATGCTGAATTAGACACCGGTTGCAGCTTGGGATGTGTTTAAGGAGCTCTCTTAGGGCTTTAGGTAGTTCAACAAGAGCACTCGTGCTAGGGGTGTACTTTCTGTTGATGCTCATGTGGGTGCACTACAAACTGTCCCAAAGGCTATCAGCAGGGCTATGAGAACTACCAAGTCCCTTTCAATCAGCAAGGGGGGCAACAGGCAAGGCCCCAACAACAATTTGAACCTCGACAAAGAGGCCAATCACAGGCGAATGTGGCTACTTCGGATCTTCAACAAACCTTGTCACGATTGGTCTTGAAGGTTGAGAAACAACAATCGGATCGGATCACAAACTTGGAAAATCATATGAGTCAACTCATTCAAGTCCTAAGCACAAAAGAGGCAAACGATTCAGGAAAGCTTCCATCGCAAATGATTAGCAATGTAACGCTTATGAGTGGCAAGGAACTGATTCCCACACCTCATAAGGATGCTGAAGGAGTTATGGACGAGGAGATTATGGACGAGGAGATATAAATCGTGGAAGAGAAGGACGGCCAATGAACGGTGCAGTGGGCGCAGCAACCAGGCAGCGGTCGCGGCACCATAGAGGAGCAGCGGTCGCCGCACCCATGCTGCGGCCGCAGCAAATCCCTAGCCACCCCCTCGGGTACGTTGTTTTATTCTTCTTCTTCCTTACCTCTGGAGACTCCAAATCCCGTTCCACCATTTCCAGAAGCCATGAAGGACACAAGAAGGTTTGAGAACGATAAGGAAATCTTCAAAATGTTTAGTAAGTGCGAGGTAAACATTCCTTTACTTAATTTGATTAAAAGAATTCCTAGATATGCTAAATTTTTTAAGGAACTTTGCACTATCAAGCGGAACCAGAAGCTGAAAGGTAAACAAAAGGTCAAGGTAAGTGAACATGTCCATGTTGTGTTTCAGAAGCGTTTGCCTGAGAAGCGTAGTGATCCTGGTATATTTGCAATTCCATGTCTCATAGGTGATACTAAATTTGACAAAGTCATGTTAGGTTTAGGAGCATCTATTAATGTCTTAACTTCACATGTTTATCATGCCTTGGGATTGGGACATCTGAATGATACTCGGGTAGTAATTCAACTTGTTGATCGCTCTACTATTTACCTGAAAGGGATTGTTGAGGATATCTTGGTTATGGTTGACAACTTGATATTCCCTGCTGATTTCTTTGTGATTGTTATGGGTCCTGGTAACAATGAAGGCCCTATTATGTTGGGCAGACCTTTTCTGAAAACTGCTAGGACCAAGATTGATGTCTATTCAGGGTCTCTTACTATGGAATTCGATGGTCGAAGAGTTGAGTATAATATCAATGATTCCATGAAATTTCCATCTGATGATCCCTCTTTGTACTTTATGGATGTCATTGATACTATGGAACAAGATTGCTTTGATTTGGAGTGTGTTGATGAGATGGAGGTCGCTTTACAGGCCCCTATATATGAACTTTCTAGAGATTATGCTTTGTCATGTAATCTGCAGGAGGCTATATAGGCTTTATACCATCGATCTCACACCTATGTGCTACCAAGGGGAGAACGCATTGAGCTGATCATGCCAAGCGAAAAGCTTCTCCCTTCCATTGTCCAGGCACCTGATATTGAACTCAAACAACTCCCTAGTCACATGTTTTTCTTAGTGAGAATGATACTTTGCCTGACATTATTTCCAACAAACTCACTTTTGAGCAGAAAGAGCTATTGGTGGTTGTCCTGAAGGAGAACAAGGAGGCGTTATGATGGACGATTGCAGACATTAAGGGCATCAGTCCTACCCTCTGCATGCACAAAATACTTCTGATGGATGATGCCAAGCCATCTAGGCAACCTCAGCAAAGACTCAACCCGCCGATGATGAAAGTGGTAAAGAAGGAGGTGCTGAAGCCCCTTCAAGCAGGTATGATATTTCTCATATCTGATAGTAAGTCAGTGAGTCCCACTCAGGTTGTTCCTAAGAAGGGGGGTATCACTTTCGTTGAGAATCAGGATGGTGAGTTGGTCCCTAGTAGGGTCCAAACTGGATGGAGGGTCTGCATTGATGATCGTAAGCTGAATGCGGTAACTCGTAAATACCACTTTCCTTTACCCTTTATTGATTAAATGCTTGAAAGCCTTGCCGGTCGCTCTTTCTATTGCTTCTTAGATGGCTACTCATGATATTTTCAGGTACCCATTGCACTGGAGGATCAAGAGAAGATGACATTTACATGCCTCTTTGGCACTTTTGCATATAGCAGAATCCCTTGTGGGTTATGTAACGCACCTGGGGCCTTCCAACGGTGTATGGTGAGCATATTTTCTGAGTATGTAGAACATTTTATAGAGGTATTCATGGACGACTTTACTGTGCATGGAGATGACTTTGATACTTGTTGCACCATTTGTCACTTGTACTTAGACGGTGTGTAGACATCAACTTAGTTCTTAATTCTGAAAAGTGTCATTTTATGGTTGAGCAAGACATTGTTTTGGGTCATATCATGTCTAGTAGGGGTCTTGAGTGTAACGGCCCAGAATTATGATTTCTGGGTTACGTTTCAAGGGATGAAACCCCTTTTTCGGATCTTGCAATCCAAGTACGGGTCGAGGTTTCAAACTCATTTTAAGATTAGTAGAAAGAGGGATTTCAAACCTTAAAAGCCTCGAAGGGCCATTGGGTACCCCTAACCTGTCCTAGGACTATGTCGCGATATTCAAACGAAAGTAAAGCGGAAGCAAAGTTATGATACAAAGTATCACGGCAGAGCCAGGTCAAAACCAAAACATAAGTGAATGATTACCATTTATATCAAGTTAGAGAATTAGCCAGGTTCTTCGATTCGTCAAAGGGTTCCTGTCACAGAAGCAAGGAACAGAAAAGAAGCAGTACCTAACACTATCCACGAAATCAGGCCCGGTAATCGCCTGCGGGTCCTCTGACCGCGCTGGGGCCACATAACATGCCTATACCTTAATAAAGGATGACTAATGCAATGCATGATTTAAATCACAAAAGCATGCTTTCAACAGATATATTAATATGCAAGAATACTATAAAGGGCCCAAGACAATGCCAAGTGGCATATCCCTCTCATACTCCACCCCATTTCATCGTGGTGGTGCACAGACCATGGAATAATAGCATGCTCAATAACACAACCAGACACAACATCATACACCGCTTGCCTGATGGTGCTGTAGTAACAAGCTCATATTGACTCGATTGACTCGGGGCACCCGGTGAGGCTAGGATACCCTACGACCCTAGCAAAGACTCTAGGACTATCACAGATAATGGTCGTTCTGTTTCAAACACACATAGTAACCACATGCTCAGTTCAATGCAATCCTAGCGTGATATTACATGGCATGCTTTAATATGCAACAAAACTACACATCGCATGACACATCAGGCAGGAGGTCCATGTTACTGAGTAAGTCCCGTAGGATACTTACCTGAAGATGCAGAACATCAAAATAACACAAGCAAGAGCTCAAATACAAGTCCAAAGCAATACACACCTATCATCAAACCATTGCCATAAGTCACCAGACCAACATTCATACATACGAAACCCAAGTTCTCCACATACTCAAAACCACTCGATGGTAGAGCCATTTTTCAAAACCTTTCCGATACTATCAACACCAGCAAAAATCATTTACTTCTAATCAACCTCATTGATAAAATCGTACCAACCATATTTTTCCAAACTCTTAAATCCCAAATTAAGTCAACTCAAAATCTTGTGTTATCAAAATATTCCGGCATTTTGGTTTTCCAACACAAATCCTAAAGACATTTCCGAAAACTTGAAAACTCCTTTTTAAATAATTTATCATCAATATATAATATCATAAACACCAACTATTTTTATTAATAATTCATTTCCAAAAAATTCCCAAAATCACATATTTAAAACATCATAAAGTACCTATTCCAACTAATATTACCTTTAAAATAATTTCATAATATATAATAATTTCATGAATCTATTTTCATAAAATCAGATTTATTATGATAATATTAATAATAATAACGATTAAATACCATATGTAACATAACACATATATAATTATCATATCACATTTTGTAATAATGGTAATAAAATGAAAAACACGCCCAGCAGGCCCAAACCCCTTACCCGAATCCAGTCCCCAAACCCGGCCCTAATAGAAAGGAAAGAAAGACAGGCCCGGGTTACCAATCACTAGTAGAAAAATGTGAATATAGCATGCTACATAAGAGGCCGGATGTGGAAAATCCGGGGTATGATATGCTTTAAATCTTTTATCTTTTTTAAAAAAAAAATTTATACAGTATATAGCCCGGATATATGGCACGCCCGGGTTAAAATGTCATAGGTGAATTTCCAAAACCTAAATCAAATAACCCGGAGCAGAAATATCCGGGGTATTATGATAATCTAATGACCCGGGCGTGTCCTCAATCCTTTAGGTCCGGGCTAATCTGTACCCAATGAATCAATCTTCAAAAAAAGCCCGTACCACCATCCGGGACATAAAACAGGGGCACGAAATTGAAAAAAAAAACGCAAAAACTGAAATTAATTGGCTTTGAATTCAATTCCCGTCTTCACCAACATCTTCCTCGCTTGCCACCGAAGGGAGCTCCGTCCTCGCCTGCTGCCGAAGGGAAATCACGAAGGGAGCTCTGTCCTTGGAGCCCTAACCCTCGCCGTCTTCACCAACTTCGCCATCTTCGCCGACCACCATTGTCCTCGCCCGCCACCAAAGCTCAGTTCCTCAGAGGAGGGAGCTTGCCCTAACTCTCGCCGTCTAGCCCGTTGTCTCGCCGTCTTCGCTGTTCACCCGCCAGAAACGTCGCCATCTTCGCCTCTGGTTGTGTTACCTAGGTAATTGCTCTCTCGCCTTCTCTTTTCCTCTCTCCTTCTCTCTTCCTAATTTGTTCGATTGTTGCCTCTTCCTCTCTTCCTAATCCGCCGCCAGAAACTCTGTTTTCCTCTCTTGCCTTCTCTCTTCGTAATTCGTCGATTGTTGTCTCCCTAATTCGTTCAATAACTTCAATTGCTGTATTATTTGAGATTTCTGGTTGCTGTATGCTTGCGTGTTTCTGAGATTTCTGTTCGATTTCTGTATGCTTGCATGTTTATGAGATTTCAGATTTCTAATTCGTTCGATTGTTCTCTCTCTAAATTGTGCTGCTGAGTGCCGATGCATGTAATTTTGCCCAATTTTCACATTTAATTTTGTATTTGTGCTGACTGCCTTCTGATTGCTTGCCCAATTTTCACAAGTAATTTTGTATTTGTGTTATTTTATACTAATGTTATTTGTGCTGCTAGCTGCTTTTTATTTATAATTTAGTTGAAACTAATGGCTTTACTTGTGCTATTTTTGCATTGTGTTATTTGTATAGCTACTACAATTGTTGTGCTATTTTTGCATTGTGTTATTTATATAGCTACTATAATTGTGGTGGTGTAATTTCATTGTATAGCTACTGTACGTAATTGTGCTTGCTTTAAATGATGCTTAATGACCTTTGACCCTCTAGTTGTTCTTCTTATAATAATTGAGCTGGTAAATATATACATCACTCATGGGATAGTTTCACGTCTGCAACTGAAGTTGTGTGAGTCTGGAGCAGCTTGTTAGAACCTAGGAATGAAGATAATCTGAATCCAAGCATCTTGCAAATCAACAGTTTTAAGGAATCCTTAATTTGTATACATAATCAATTTCATGTCTATGGTTACAAGATTTCAGCTAACCCTCCCTTTATTATAGAAAATTAATAACAGCTTGAAATTAATTAAAGAGTTAATCCTAAAATCAACAACTAAACTAAATATTTGGGAACATGGACAAATGGGGAAGTGCATATAACTAGGAAGTGGGAATATGGGAAATTAAAGGAACTAACTAGAAATTGGGGGGAAAGTGCCTATAACTAACTAGAAATTAAAGGAACTGACTAGAAATTAAAGTACCTATAACTAGGAAGTGGGAATATGGGAAATTTTATTAATTCAAGTTAATGAATTAGAAACTTGGGTTTGTATTGATGCATCTCCTCAAAAGTACAAATATTAGTGTGCAAGGAGATGGTACACTATCTGCTTGCTCCCCAAGGGAGATGAAATACAGTAAGCTACATATTTTTAGAGGGGACATCTCAAGATTTTAACTCTTGGATAAAGACCTTGATGGAATATGGTTATTTCATGCTGTTATTTGTGATTTTCAAGAATGAAATATCTAGGCTTGTTCAAATAGGCGGTTAGGGAGAGCCCAATAGCTGATTGGTGGCTTATCCATTTTCAGAGTATTGTTTGGCATTTGCCTTTGGCCTTTGATAGAGTTTTAGCTCTCCATTGTTAGGCATATACGTCCCTGGAATTACTTTCATTCTTTACTGCTCTTGCTGGATATTTAACTTCATTGGTTGGATAATTTATCACATCTTATATTTGTTCTGAATCTGGCTCATGTATAATGCAGATTTTTGGTTGGATCCTTTGATTCATTCTCTGGGGTATCATGCTGAGGCTATATCTTGTGAACTGAGAATGATATTTTCAGTTATTGAAGTAATCATAGTACTCTATGTGATTATTATACCGGGTAATTATTTTGATTTTGTCGTCAAAGCTAAACTTACACAGCTATTTTATTTCCCTGAATTAGATAAATCTTAACTAAACACGGCTATTTGTTTTCATAACTTAGAATCTTAGACCCTGTGTTTATGTGTCCATATGAACCATCTTATACTTTCTGATTGTTTGCTTTTCTCTCTGTTTTATAGCTATGGATATTAGTGCATTTTAGGATCTTGTGTCTCGTCTGATTTGAACACAATTATGAAAATACTCACTAACTTTTTTTACTTGTGCACAGGGCATAGCCACCGGCGAACGATTATCTGTCCATCTAAACAGTAGAGGGCAGCCTATTGGGAAAAATAAAGCGAAGTTGTCAACCTTCATTGGCACTACCGTGAAAAAGTGGGTGCCAATCACCGTAGATAATTGGGGAAATGTTTCTGAGGAGGAAAAGGATGCTATCTGGGAAGATATTGTGGTTAGTCCCTTATTTTTATCTTGTTGCTTTTATTTGATTGAGTAGATTTTACCGAAAGCAATTATACCTACTGATTTTTTGGATTGCTTTTATCTAAGGCATCCTCATTTCCCTCCCAATCTACATTTGCATATAAACAAATAGAGTTCTGGGCTTGGTAGAATATCTGATCTGAATGAATTCGCTGGTACTATCGCATTGCAAGATAGGAGCCAACCATAAAATTCTTCTGATGTATTCTGCTTCAAAGTGATTCGCTGGTAATAAGTAGACTTGGTGTTCACGTTTTACAGGGCTCAAAGTGATTCGGTTGTTAGTGTTTATACTGTCATTGCCATGAGTGTTTATACTGTCACATCAATGGGGACCTAAGGCTTCTAGTTCCCACTGCCACAAATGTTGGTTGGTTGGTTCTGAACTGGTTAAAAATCCACCTTTTGGTTCGGCTTTGTATTGTTTAACCCTTAGTATATAAGAGGAGTAAAATGTTCGACATATAAAGATAAATCTTTTAATCGTTATATTTAGAGTATCTATCTATTATATACATTTAGTACACATATTAGAAAATATATAGATTTGTAAAAGTTCATAGGTATACACCTACCTAGATGCATTATGGATCAGTTTAAAAGTTAAGTTAGCAAACATTTAGGACACATATCATGGGAAGCAAAAGCATCATATCAAGCAAAAATAATTTGGGGAAGAATTTTCCCCCAAATTATTTTTGTGCAAGTAAATAAAATAAAATTTATAGCTTCCTAAGAATATTTAATGCCAATGTACATAAACTGGGGTCTAGGGTTTTGGTTTTAGGATGTAGAGTTCTCATGGTTCAAATTTTAACATTCATCTAGGAAAAACTGAGAAAAATCTGTCAAACATTTTAGTTTGATAGAAAAAAACCAAAACTGTCAGATTTTATAAGAAAAATCAGTCAAAGTTTTTTAGGAAAATCAGCCAGAATCAACTACGAAATTAATGAAACTAAAGATTGATATTATACAAATTCATACAAGTAGAGATTCATCTATAAAAAAAAACTGAAAGAAATCTGTAAAAAAAAAATTAGAAAAAAAATGTCAGATTTTGTTAGGAAAATCCGTCTAAGTTTTATTGAAACTCAGCCAGAAGGATTGGTCAGGGAACTATAACAGGTCGGTTGTGTCGTATTCATGGTTGGGTAAGTGTGTTAGATTGTCTTATGGAACAACATATTTTTTAGAGATAACCTTTTAGTAGCTTTAACTCTTGTGTTTATCATTTTGGATTGGATGATGAAGAATAAGAATTGTTCCCAAATGTTACTTGTTTCTGATAACCATTTGTTAACACTTCTGTTTTTTAAGCTTTAAGCCGTGTTTGATTGTTTTAATACTTGCTGATTTTGGTCTTTTGATCTCCAACAAGCTGCGTTTGAAGTTCTTGGTAGGTGCATGCTTATATTAAGACTCATACGAAGTTCACACTAATATCCTTAGAAAATATTCATATTTGGAGGCTAAACTTCTCACCTTTATGCACTATATTGTCTTACATGATTTTCTTATTTGTCAGTGGTTCAGTGGCGAGGATGTTTATAAAACGCGAGATATTGTTGAAATCCAAAGAGAGTGGTTAGACAATTTATTTACTTTTATCATCATGTAAGTAAGAATTCCTTGTAACATTATTACCAATGTATTATTTTATTAATCATCATTGTGAGTGTTTCTTGATTGTTGGTAAAAAAAAATGCAGGAACTAAAGTGGGCCTATTTTATCGCAGATATAAGTATAAAATGGTATGTATTTTCAAAACACTTCATTTTCGAATTGATCTTTGTGCAATTTACCCAATGAGGTAACCCTAAGTTGCCTTTTATCCTGCTTATTGCTGCTGATTTTTGCAGGATGGAAGGGGATATTAGCTTCAGTAGGGTGCGCTTCATGTCAGATGAAGAACCCACCGAGATTGACGGTCAATTCTAAGTATATCATTTGTGTCTTTTGGCATCTGAACTCTCTAGTTATATATGTTTTGTTTTAGTTAATAGCATACTATTAGTTCTACTATGCAAGGGAGAGACAAGATGTTGTATTGACAGTGTTGATGTACTGACAGTGTTGGTGTTTCAAGCTTGACAGTGTTGGTTTTTTTTGTTATCTTAATGAGAACACATGTACTCTTTTTTTTATAATCAATCTTGCATTGTGTTGGTGTTTGCATGTGCTGAATATATTTGTAAAACAGGTGAATAAGAACAATATAAAAACCTAAAGGTGGAATAGGTAGGACCTACAAAAAATGGCCATTAAAAAAATATATACATATAAAAGAGCCCGGACCTATTAAATCCGGGAAATATAAACGAGGCAAATGCTATAAAAATGACATACCAAATAACCCGGATCTGCATATATCCGGGCTATATAACCTCCTTACATGGGCCTTTTGATAGGGAAAATAACCCGGAGTTACAAATATCCGGGATATTTGATATACCAAATAACCCGGACATTAAGATACAATCCGGGCTATAAAATCTGTGAGTTTTTTTTACCTAAATCTGATGGGGGTCTATTAGCCCGGGCGTGTACTTTTTGGGTCCGGGCTCTATACCTATTATCACATTAAGCTGATGCCCGGACCCCATTTCCTATATATCCGGGCTATATTATTCAAAACGTCCGGGCTAAAAAACAGGTTATCTCCTTTCTCAACTGACCCGGTTTCAATGTGATATAACCCAGAAGGAACTTTTGACCCTGCCCAACCCAGGAAGGAAAGAAACAGGTTATCTCCTTTCTCACGCAAAACAGAACTTCGACGGAAACGGAAGAGGAAGAAGAGATCCAGGCCCTGCCGGCGCTCCACTCTCGAATCGAACTATCCCAGTCTGATCGAAACCTCTCCCCGACCCCAATTCACACAGAATTAACGAAGCGAAAGCAAGGAGAAAGGAGGAGGAATCTCACCGAGTTTTGGAGTCTTCGCCGGAAAAAGGGGTTCGATGGGGTTGAGCTGAGCCTCGACGGAGGTTCAAGTGGCTTTGTCGGAGTTCGATATCAAGAGATCTTGGCCTAGGTCGGAGTTAGGAGTTATAAAGGTGATGCTTTAAGGCGTGGATTGATCGAAAAGAAGGGAAGGCTTACCAAGGTGCTCGGAGCAAACGGAGGAGAGGAGCTGGATGGCTCGGCTTCGTCTCGGGCGTCGGAGGAGCTGCTACTAGGCTCGACTCTATGGCTTCGAAACCGAGGCAATGAGGGTTTTTGATGGTGCCCGGCTTGCTCGGAAAATAGAGGTGTGGCACAGCGGGAGCTTGATGGGCGCTCGGGGCTGCTCAGCTCTCTCACCGAAGAACAGAGGTGGAGGGTGACTGGTGTTCAGGCCAAACAACGAAGGAGGGGTAAACCGAGTATTGGGATGCCCCAATCTCGAGCAGAACAGGGGTGCTCGATGGATGGTGGTGGCGGTGACAACCTCAACTAGGGCCACTAATGGTGCTTGATTGAAGGGCTGAGCTTTGTTTGTCTCTGTACACAGCGGAGAAAAGAAAGGGAAACAGAGAATGGAAATAGGGAAATATGGATGTGTGAGGAAGGTGAGATGTGATTTGGTATTTGAAGACAAAATGAGGAGGGTGTGGGTTTGGCTGAAATCTGTCTTTGAATTAATAGGGGAGATGGTCACTGCTACCACAATCGGACAAGAAGGTTGCAGGCAATGAGTTGGCATCTTTGCCCCAAATGGAATAGCAAGGTAAATAAATGAGGTATTGTTGTAAGACTATGTCGACAGATATAAGGGGGGAGAAGAGCTATTTGATTTGTAATGGGAGGAAAGGGAAGAAGAAAAGAGGGGTTGCGGTCCCCAAAACATAATTTGAATACCCGAACAAATATTCCGAAACCCGCTCTCTGACCTTATCCGACCCAACTCAAAAAAACTTTCAAATTCCGAATTTAATAAGAACTCCAAATAATTTTTTTTTATTTTCGCATATAGAAGCGGGATAAAGCATATTTTAAATTTTCAACTAAATAATGCCGGAACTTGTTTCGAAGGATATAGAGTAAACCAATAGCTCGGGGACGGAAATTTCAAACCTCCTGAATCTTAGAAATCGAGATGATTATACATCATTATTTTAATTATTTAATATTATAAAATTTTCCGGTCTTTACATTGAGGTGGACAAGGCTAAGATTGATGTCATTCAGTCTCTGCCTTACCCCACTAATGTGCACGAAATTCGTTCCTTTTTAGGCCATGCAGGGTTCTATCGCAGGTTTATCAATGATTTCTCTAAGATTTATGCACCTCTTTGTGATTTACTCAAGAAAGAAGTAGTTTTTCACTTTGATGATAGGTGTACAGTAGCGTTCGATGAGCTAAAAGGTCGCCTGACAAGCTCCCCTATAATTCAGGCGCCGATATGGTCTCAACCCTTTGAGATTATGTGTGATGCTAGTGAATATGCAGTGGGTGCTTGATTTCCATGTTTTGTACCATGTTTTATATTTACTTTTATATCGATTTCTGTATACATTTCATGCATTTGGGTTAGAATAGTACAGAATCTATTTAGTTTATGTTTATTTGCCCAATTATGGAGTCTACACTAGTTTCTGTTTAATTTCGCAGAAATCGGACGCACTTTGGAGCTTAAAAGGAAACTCATGAAGAAGCTAAGGATGGTACAACTGGAGAAAAGGCCATATTTCGACATCCATCATTTTGAATCAAGCTTGGATGTCTTCATGAGAGTTTAGCCCTCAAAAAGAGCTTTCCAACGAATGCTCATATACATCAATCCGACGAACGAGGAATCGGGAAAGTGCGTTTCAAGAACGGAGCAAAATGCTAAAAGCTGGCAGAGTTACTCGAAGTCGACCAAACTGGTCGACGTCGACCAACTTTTGCTTGACGTTTGCTCCGGAGGACGAGATCGAGCGCCAGCTGAGTATAGGACCACTCGAGACAACAAATTCTACTCGACGTCGAGGAATTCGGTCGACGTCGAGGAGAGTCCAGAAGTTGTCCGAGTCGAGATCGAGGAGAAATCCGAGCCTAAGAGATTACTTGCAAACCAAGATTCGAGATATTCTATCAAGTCAAGTCAAGTTCTATCAAGAGAAGGAAGTTCTATCCACTTTAGCTTTATTTCCTTTTAGATTTAATTCGCTTATTTCCAAATTTAATCTTGATGTTATTAGATAGGAAGTTTAGATATAGATAGATATTTCTTTCCTATATTACCTAGGGATGGAAGCCTATAAATAAAGCCCAAGGGGCTAGTTTTTATTCATTCAATTCTAGAGGGGAGAAGAGGTAGAAAGTAGAGAGAGAGAGAGAAAGTGGTGGCCGATTAGGAGCAAGAGAGCGAAAACAATTTGGCTTCGATCGGTTGTAAGCTTTATTTTATTATTAATGCAATTTAGTTTTCTTTTATTATTAATGTCTTTCCTTGCGATGAAGAGCGAGTAGTCCACCCACTTCTAGGGTTGGGGTGAGCTCGACGATAGCCAAGCGTGTTTGAGGTAAAGATTCGACCTTTATTATATTTTGATCATCCACTACCTTTAATATGTTTATTACCTATTTAATAGATATCCATGTTAACAACTTGGATTATAAACATAAAATTGGTAGATACACTTAGGGTTTCTTGAAAGAGTTGTCTAATTGTTGGAAAAGGCAAAAGCTTGTTCCTTTGTTGTGATTGCATGATTATCGTTATTTATCTTGCCTTATGCATTTTTGGTTATCGTTGTTGCAAACCCCGATCTTGGAAGTTTTTTTTCATACATAGTTTATTCCAAAATTCGCAAGCTTTGTCTTTAATTTACGTTTCTGTATCTGCTCGATTTCGACCAACCTCGGTCGACGTCGACTACTGATTTTCGATCGAGCAAGATCGTTGTTGTTTCTGTCTCTGCAAGTTACTCGACTTCGACAAAGCTTCTTCGACATCGACAACTTTCCTCGACGTCGAGTTGTTTCCTCGAGATCGACCAAAAGCAGTGACCTTTGCTTGCTCGGAATCGACTATGCCCGGCCCCTATCGACTACTTTAGTCGAGGTCGAGTACCCCTGAAGTCGTGTTCTGTCTGTGAGATCCCTCCGCTACCTGAGATCCGCTGACCAGCTTCCTCGAGGATCGAACCTCACTTCCTGCTACTACATCGGGAGGAAGTCTTGAACATTATTTGCTGAGAACTGAATCGGTTTGCCTATTTTATTTACATTATATTTGCAATCTCGATTTTCTCTGTCAACAAATTGGCGCCGTTTCCGAGGAAGCAATCATTCGCGCCTTAGGTAGTTAGATCTCACGTTTTCCTTTGAGTTTTTATTTTGCAGGTGTATGCGCCGTTCTGGTCAACCACAGAGTTTGATGCCTTAGACGACCCGGGACGTCTTATACACATCCACTCTAGACTAAAAAGGATCAACAGGCTTCAAAGGGATCTTGAAGCCAACAATGCTGCTCTCGCCGCTGAGAGGGCACGCACTGAGCATGAAGCAGAACTGAGGAGGCAGGCAGAGGCTGAGCTTGCGCAATACCCTACCACTACGGAGGATTACATGTACCCAACTCTTGTCATGCCTGAATCGGCTATTCTAATCCCTGAAAATAACTTTGAAATTTGCACTGCCTTCCTTATCGAAATTAAAAATAATGCTTTTTATGGAAGGTTTAATGAATTCCCTCTAAAACATATTACTACTTTTTCTGACATGTGCCATACTCTTACTGAAGGTACTACTCTGGAATATGTCGACAATACTTATGGGGCTCCTGCTAATTACGACAAAGACAGCAACAATTATGCAAGGCCAGCCCCATCCATGCCCCTCTATGAGCCTCATAGGGAAATTGATCCTGATGTTAAGGAGCAGTTCTACAGAGATCAGAATCGCAAGCTCCTCAAGAAAGTCAAGTTTCTATCTGTCAACCAACCCGGCATTGAATGTGTCTCACAGCGGCACACCACTCTAGAGTGCCCACATACAAACCAAGTCAGGATGGCAGAAACTCACGAGGAGGTAGCTTACGAAGGGGGGTCCCAATCGCTATATGGGGGACCAAAGGTTCCAACAACCACAGTGGAACCAAGGTCCCCTAGGAACCCCCCACCATAGAGAGCTCCAGGACATCCAGAAATGGACCAGCGGAATGATGATCTACAGATGATCCTCGACGAGATGAGGAGAAATCAGACACAGCGGCAGCAATCTACAAGCGCTATCCAGCCTCAACTTCATGGCCTCAATACACGACTTGGGGAGATGGATATTTGGAAGAAGAACATGGAGACCCAACTGGGTCAACTAGCGCAACAGATCCCTAGGCCAGCCGGAAAGCTCCCTAGACATACAGATCCAAATACTAAGGGGCAAACCGGACACATCGCTGCTGTAAAACTAAGGAGCGGGCATCAACTACGCAAGCCAAAGGTTGGATAGCAGCAAGACGAAGCAAAGAAACTACTCGACGTCGAGCAGAGCCAAGTCGACATCGACCAAACTACTCGACATCGAGCAGAGGTACCCGAAGTCGACCAACTCCACAACAACGAGAAAGCTTCTGCTCGACAACGGAACTCGACGTCGACCACTCAAGTCGATATCGAGGACACCCAAGTTGACGTCAAGGACTCTGCAACACCTCCGACATCTGTTCTGGCTCCGAAGCAGAAAAAGATACTTCCTTTCCCTTCCAAGGCGCTGAAAGATCCCACTGCAGATAGGTTTAAACGATTTGTTAAGATGATTCAGTAACTAAATCGCCGGCGGCTGCAAAAGGATGGACTTCCCTGAGAAGAGAACTGACCCTGGTAAGTTTTCTGTTACTGTGGGATTTGGACAATATAGATATGAGGCCTTGTGTGATTTAGGAGCAAGTGTGAGCATCATGCCCTTATCGATCTGGCAAAAGGTGAAGATATGATCCATAGAGCCTGTGGATGCCAAACTATACATGGCAAACAATACGGTCGTCATTCCTACAGGTATGGTCGATAATGTCCCTGTCCAGGTTGGTAAGTTCTATATCACCGATGATTTTCTTGTTATAGATTGTGCGGAAGATCCTACTTGTCCTATTATTCTTGGTAGACCTTTTCTAGCTACTGCAAATGCCAAGATCAGCGTCAGGAAGCGATTGCTCACTTTCACAATAGGTGATGAGGTCTTAGATTTCTCTTTTGGCCCTACAAAGTAGGAAATTTCATGGCTGGAGGTGAAGAGCATATGCAACCACGAGGGAAAGCAAACAACAACGGAGGGAAGCGCTAAAAAGCTGCTCGACATCGACCAAGTCAACTCGACGTCGACCACCTTCCTCGACTTCGACCAAGCACACTCAAAGTCGACTTCCTCTATTGAACACCAGACTTGCCAAAAACCTAAGTATGGGGTCCCTGTACTCGACGTCGACCAGATCTACTCGGCGTCGACCAACCCTCAGCCCAAAGATTTTTGTTTTGGGCACAAAAAGGTAAGTTCAGGTATGATTTTAACCTCTCCTCCGTCCATTAATAAATTTAATAAGAATTTGGAGGAGATAAGGCTCCGTGGCGAGCTAACCTGCGTAGAATTAGGACTGGAAAGAGGAAGAAGGAAGGCAGAGGATTATATGCGAACAACCACCTATCAGTGGAGCTTGCATACTACAATCAGGAGCTGAATGATCCAGAAGAAGGGCCAAGCACAAGAGGGCACCACATTGACGGTCTCTGAGCACAAGTTGAGAAGTCAGCTTAGCGACTCTAAAATCTAAAAAACGCCAAAGAAAGCAATTCATGGCGTTTTTCAACGCCATCCTATAACGCCGTCTAAGGTGACGCCGTGCTTTTGGGGCAAAATTCATGGCGTTTAACAAACGCCATAAAATCCATGGCATTTTTAAAACGCCATGGTATTGTGTGCAGATTTTCTTAAAATCCATTGCATTTATGGCATTTTTAAACGCCATGAAATGTTATTAAGTTTTCAAACAAACCATGGCGTTTAGAAAACGCCATGCAATTGTATACATATTTTAAAAAAAATAATACAAACAGAAAACGTTTTGACATCTAGCAATTGAAAATATGAATTCATCCCATTGTATGCCCGTCCTAATCCATTACAAATGACCTGTTTTCAAACAATGTAACTAAAATTGAGTTTATAAACATCTGCAACTTAAATTAAATTATAATCGATGCTCCACCTTGTAATCTCTAAGTAATATATGGCATCTGAGTGCTCCTTCTCCTGTAATTGAGATAATTAAGAATTCAGATTTAAAAAAATACAGCAGCACATAATGATTAAGAATTCAATCATAAAAACCATCAACACTACTTAAATATGAACATACTCAATTCCAAAACACTAGGCATCAAAACTTCAAATGATAACGAAGCTACAAATGCATACACGAATTAAATACTTAAATTGAAGAAATAAAATAAATAACAACACCCATAATCCAATACACAACACTACACATGATAACTATTTCAAAGTTCACACACACACACACACACACACATAAGCATTTACTGACCTTGTGCAGGTAGTTGAAGAAGAGGTGAAAACTCAGAAACCATTGAGAAGGTTGAAACTCTCATGAACCTTTAATTGGAGATTGAATTAATTTAGAAAAATAAAGAAAAAATCAGTCAAGTCAATTTCTAAGGAACATTCTTTTCTTTCCCCACCATAATTGCAGCTTTGAATGACATAATTCAACAAAAAGTACAACGGAGAGACAACCGGAGATTCAGAGAAGAGAGAGCAAGATACTTATAGTCACTTACCATCTGTCCAACATCCATTTCAGTTATACAACCTACTATAACAATCAATATTCTTACCCTTCAAATGTAACTACAGTAAATAAATCAGTGCAAGCTCTAATTCAGGAAAAAAAACAAGTTAAGACGAGAATAAATTTCATAAATTATTTTACTAGCTCTATCGAATCCGAACCTGTTTCATGTCATCTTGAAAACATTCTAGGCTGAAATTTATGTCTGTTTCTACTCCCCAAAATTTAATGACAACTCTGTCATATGCTCTATAGACTAATTACATAAAACCCACCTAAAAGTGAGAAAATAAATTAAAATTCAATTCGTGATTACTGGAATCCGATGAGAAATAGTATAGAGTATTTACCTAGCAGCTGCATGAGTCAGATCAATGTAATTTGCAACACCTGATCTCTAAGTTAAGATAAAGTAAAACTCTACATGAAGGAGTAAAAAAATACATACCCTTTCTGCAAAATTTGATTTTTGGTAGCCCGCCCCTCTGTGCTTACAACTATCGATAACATCTCCATCTCCGCCTCATAGATGCTCGAGCTCGGCATCCTAAAAGCAACCAGGAAAACATGAATTCAGTAATATGCTCACCATAAAACCTTTAAGCTTTTTGTGCAATTCACAAGCCGATGATACTTAACCTTATTGTCCCATTTTCTCTTTTTGGGACAGCACTCTTTAGACGGAGATGGGTCCACTTGAGAACCTTCACCTCCGAAATCCGATTCATCCAAATTCGCTAGCTTAGCTTCATCAACGTATCTAGTACTCTTAAGGACAACGTGTGGGCCATATGACATTGGTACAATGAGTTGATTGCAAGAACTAGCAGATTGATTCATGGCAATGTATGAATCCACAAAACCATTAAAATCAATCAAACTATGAATTAATTCCTAGAACTTAAACTAACACATTGTAACATTGAATTTAGACATACTCAAGTGAACTTGTTTCTAGTCCCTGAAAATTAAATTAAAATAGCTAAAAGAACTTGCTAATATCATATCAGCGTATAGAAAGTTTTTTTAAGGAAAAATAACCTACTTATATCATCCAAATTCAACTTCAAGATCGATCATAATCGCATTAGATATGTTTCATAGGACAAAATCCAAAATATTTACATTCAAAATTTTGTCTAATTACACAAAAACATCAAGGTGTTTTCATAAATTCAGCACTTACATTTTGCCTGCAATTCCAACCGCACACAAAAGCATCAAGATGAGACCTTGGCAGGTGAATACCTAAATAAGCCTTTCAAATATGGCCAATCTCATTGTTGAAATTGTTGAAGATTTTGAGCTGAGAAGCTGCCATTTTGCCTGCAATTCCAACCACACCCAAAATCAAAGTTCATTTTTTTTTAAAAGATCCCAACATTGGGACATCAAAATACAAAACACAATAAACATTAGAAGAGAACTCGAATCACCTGCTGCACGGGCAACAATGAGTTGCGTCCTCAAACCTTTGACCTCAACAATGAATCGAGCCCTACATCCAAAGAAGATGAAGCACCACCGAAAGCAATCAGAGAGAGAGAGAAAGATCTAACCGTTCATTGCGAAGAGTGAGGTTAAGGAAGGCATGGAGGGAGGCCTCGCGAGCTTCATAGCTGAAATAGGAGAGCGTAGAGACTAAAGTAGGAGTAACGCCGGCGGAAACAAGGCAGGAGTGAGCTTTGGCGGAGAAAGCAGGGGAAGAGCAAAATCTGACGAGATGATGGACGTTTCTGGCGGTTTGAGTTTGGGCGAGGAGATCCCCATTGAAGAGCTTGTTGGTGAAGGAGAGGCAAAAGATATCCATTGTCGCCATCGAAATAAAGAAACGGGGGGCGAATTTAGGGTTTTATTTTGTTTGCCGCTCTAGTTAGTGCCCAAAATTTTCGAACGAAGCTGATCAAAAAAAAAAAAAAAAATATTTCGAACGAAAATATTGCCCCAGTTTCATGACGTTTTATAAACGCCGTAATTTTTATGGCATTTTCAAAACGCCATAAAATACTTTGTAAATTTTACAATTGAAAAACATGGCATTTTATAAACGCCATAAATTTTACGACATTTGTAAAACGCCGGAAATAAATTGTATTCTGAAAAATTATAGCATTTTTTTATTTAAACGCCATAAAAAATGTTTTTAATGGCATTTTATGAAAAACGTCATCTTTTAAATGTCATCAATAACTATATGTGTAGTAGTGTTAGCAAGCTCCTAAAATATCTCCACAGCTTCCTCCGGTGTTTTGTTGAGGATGTTCCCTCCACTAGCCGAGTTAACCGTCCCACGATCATGATCAAGTTGCCCTTCATAAAGATATAGGACCAAATCGTCCTCCGAAAAGCCATGATAGGGGCAACTAGCTTTTAGGTTCTTGAATCTCTCCATATATTCATAGAGAGTCTATGTGGCCGATTGCTCAATGCTTGATATCTTCTTCTTCAAAATATTGTGTCTAGTGGCGAGGAAGTATTTGCACAAGAAGGCCTTTTTCATCTCCATCCATGTAATAATGCTCTCCGTGGGTAAATAATAGAGCCAATCTTTGGCCGCATCCTTCAAGGTGAATAGGAAGGCCCTTAGCATCATTTGATCCTCCATGATACCTTGAGGTTTCAAACGATCGCATATTCCATGAAACTCCGCAAGGTGCTTGTTTAGATCCTCTCCACTCATGCCATGGAACATTGGCAAAAGATGGACCTATGGTGACTTGAATTCAAACTAGGTTCCCTCCGGGAGTGGGGGGAGTCTAATAGCCAATGGTTGTGTTTGTAAATTTGGCTCTTTTAGCTCCTTCAAAGTGCGTCGTGGTGGGACCACGAGCGCATTGTCGTTTGGCGGTTGATTGTTGTCGTTTGGCGGTTGATTGTTGTCTTCGTTGTTGCCTTACATCTCTTCTTCGTGTCCCGGGTTAGACGAGTAGTCTCTTCGCAACCTAGAAGTTGTCCTTTCGATTTCTGGATCAAAAGGTAAAATATTGGAATTAGTAGAACGGGTGTGGACCATGCGAGTGGTCCACACAATAGTTGATTATTAAACTACACAAAGAAATCGAATTAAATCTCCCTGACAACAGCACCAAAAACTTGACGGGATGAAAATCGTTGATTCCCAATCCAATAATTCCCACTCTCACAAATTAGTATAATTGGCAAGAAAGGGGTCGAATACTCGGGAGATTTAAGATTTCACAAAACAATAAGAACAAGTAACAAAAGTGAGAAAAGATGCAACTTTTAAATAAGAACAAGTAAAATAAAGTAAAGACGGAATTTTGTTATAAAATCAAGAGTAGAGAACGGTTCCACCTACGAATTCTTTGACATTGGTTGGCTTATCGATCATTGAATCATTTTCAAGATATTGACTTTCCTACAAATTCTTCTCGTCTTGGTTTATATAGATTAAAAGTCCTACAAGTCCAATTAATCTCTTACACCTCGATGCAATCATAACACGGTTAAGATTTAACAAAGAGATAACAAAACATCCCAAGAACTTGAGTACATAAATAACACCAATTAAACACGATAAATCGATGTTTAAGATATATGTCAACTTTTTACATAATCATGTTTCAAACACGGAATTCACAATCTTATGCATGCTACTATGGAATTAACACAAATACGAAAGCATTAAATCCTAGCACGAAATCAATATTATTGTGTTGGCCAAGAAAGATAACATTAATAACATAATAATCAACACAAGGAAGTTGAAGGAATTATAATAGAGGAAAGATAACTTGAATTAAAAACTCACAATTTACCAACCAAGTCTCGAAAACGTAGGCGAAACACTAGGAAAATTAGCCGCTCATGGCTTACCTAAGCTCTCTTCTCTTCTATGGTGATTGCTCTACTTGAATTAATTAGAAAACCAACCCTAAACATCCTATTTATAAGTCTAAAGTCTTCCATAAACAATGTAAAAGATAGACAAATTACATAGAATATTCCTAAACAAACTAGATAGAAGATAGACTTTCCAAATTTAGTTCAACATCATATTCCGCTGGTAGCGAGAATTTCTGTTGTGAGCCGAATCTGCCATGTTTTATAGTTACTTTTATATCGTTTTCTGCATACATTTCATGCATTTGGGCTAGAATAGTACAGAACCTATGTAGTTTATGCTTATTTGCCAAATTATGGAATCTACACCAGTTTCTGTTTAAATTCGCAGAAATCGAAGCAATTTACAGCAGTTCTGAGAAAGGAAGAAAAGCTCGAAAGTGACGAAACCGTACAAGAAAAAGTATGTGCCCCCCCCCCCCCCCCCACATCCCTATGGGGGGGTATGCCTTAGATTTCCTTTTAAGGAAATTGGGTAATGCGGGCTTACCTGATGCCCTTTCTCCCCCAGTCGATGCGACAGAAACCGGGAAAAAGGGGCTTTACCTGAGCCGACTACCCAAAAGGAAATAAGGACGATCTTACCCATTGACCTCGGATCCCCACGAACTATGAAGATCCCACGATTGGAGCTGCCGAGTCTTTCTAGAAGACTCGCATCTCTGCTTATCCGGGTCCATCAAATGACCCATAGGTAAAGGAGATACGCTCGTCTAGTACAGTAGAAATTGAGGGTGAAACGATTCCACAAGGTCCCTGGTCCCTTTGGCTGATGTCCGACTACCTGTTCTGGCTGATTTGATGGTTCTTCTCCCTACAGGCGTCCGCGGACGTGTGATACAGGGATGAGTTAGGATGGGAACGTTAGCGTGACTGTTTCTCTCTCAACCCTTTCTGGATCTAGCGTCTCCTCCTTGTTTTTTCCAAAAGTCCTTCTTTTTTGCTCTCTTTCTGCCTTTTATAGTGCACTTCTTCGTCTGTCAAACAGGGGAGATGTTCCCCTCTTTTGGCCATTTGTCGATGTCGTATTGCCAGGTGTACAGGGAAGGGAACGCACCTGGATGGGGGGCATGGACGCCACCTGTCCCTGTGTGCGCCATCTGTCCCTTTTGTGCATGTGTTCCTCGTCCGCGGACCGACGGCCGTTATGTTTGTCATGTTTGTCCCTTGGAGTTTATCTTCATTACCCCTTTAAAACCTCTTTAACTGTTTCTTTAATTCCGTTATCTTTCGGGCGTCATCACAGCTCCTCGGGCCGTGTGGGAACCGAATGGGTTCGTCCGCGGTTCGAAAACCTCCTTCGTAGTGGGTAACTCTTTCAGGGCGAAAAGATAAGGAAGTTAGGAACGCTGGGCTTTTTTAAGGGCCCAAATGAGCTTTTATGGGCCGGTAACTTTCGGCCCATTATTTTGATTGATGGGGACCATACTTTCGACACGTGTCCCGAGATAGGAGGTGAAACGTCTCGGATCCTGGTGTCTATAAATAAGGGTTCTGATCCCTCTTTTATTTTTACCGTTCTCCATTTTTTACAGCTCTTCAACTGGGACATCTTCGAGGTAAATCTTTAATTTATTTTCTTTTCCTTCCGCGCCTTAGTTTTTGTTTTTGATTCTAGTATTCTTTTTTCCTTCCTTCTCTCGGACCATGGTTGGTGCGCGGGCAATCATTTGGGTTTATATTGGCCGCGGTGGGTCCTTAGGTCTCTTTCTCCTTCACTACTCTCTCAACCAGTTCGGCCATCCTCATCATGTCAACTTCTCCAAGTAGTTCGGGGAGTGTGCAGGCTCTGGTTAGGCCCCCATCTTCCCGACGCTCAGGGCGAAAACTCTTGATGGGTGAGATAGAGGTTCCTGAGAATGTCACCTTCATGCAACCCAAGGATCTCGAGGATCCTTCTTTTTATGCTTCCCCGAACCGCGAATGCGATGAAGATTCCTCCCCGGTCGATTCTGTGTCCTCGCGGTCGGGCGTCGGGTCCTCATCAACGGAATCTGACTCAATACTAAAGTCACCAGAGTCTCAGCACTCTTATAAAGAGTGGGACTCTCATACTGATCTGCCCTCCGGCCCGGTCTTCATGCCAAAAGAACGCCGTTCGTCGTCTATGTTAGGAGATTTTCGTCCGGTTCTGTACATCGAGAATGTGCTAGTGACTTGTCCTTTCAGGGGGGATTTTCAGCCTTCCGTCGCGGGCCCAATACCCGTAGTTTCGCCTCAGCGTATGATTCCTATAGCCCCCCCGAACGCCCAGAGCCGCGGTGGGGGGACATTCACAACCGTGGAGGATTTAAACGTAATCACTCACGTCTTTCCCTTGCCAGAGGGGGTTGTGCTGTGTCTGCCGGCCGAGGGGGGAGGAAGCCTGGATGCCTACCCCGTTTGTTTGGTGGTGTATATTGAAAGCTTGGTCCAAGGATTTCGGCTCCCTTTGCCTAATCTGTTTAAACGTTATCTGAAAGCCTGTGGCTTAAGCCCTGCTCAATTGGTACCGAATAGCTGGCTTTTCTTGACTTCGTTCGTGATGCGTTGCCTAGAAATCGGGGTCCAACCTTCTCTTGGATTTTGAGTAATATGCTTACGTTAGGCCATGGGGGCATTTTTAAAAGCCTTTATCAGGCTAAACTCAGCGTCCCTATTGTGGACCAGAACACCAGCAAGCCGGAATGGCGGCATAAATGGTTTCTGGTCAGAGATCCTTCGCGTCGGATTTTGAATTTTCATACCGAGTCGCGCTTGTATACGCGGATGAAAAGGAAAGCTGTTTCTGACCTTAAGGAGATCGAGCAGAAGTTTGCCGTAGAGACAAAACCATCATGGAAAGATATGGTTTCCCCCTTATGGCTGGAGATGGCTGGCTTAAGTCTTCCTCATCCGCGCATAGGTTGTAGCTCATCTCGGGGGGTGTCCTTGCTTTTGTCTTATCCGTAGTAGCTTCTTGATTCGGATATTAATCGTCTTCGTTTTTTGTGGTTTTTTCTAGGTGCCGCGGAGCTAAAAATCATGGTGGACGTGGCTAAAATGTCTTCGGCCCCCCCCCCCCCCTTCTTCTTCCAAGAGGAAAATTCCTACTGACGTGACGAGGGCTTTGAAATGCCCCAAAACCTCAGCTCCAAAAACTAAAGGAAAGGCGGTGGTGAAAGATAAAGCTGATGTTGCGACCCCCTCTCCTCCGGTTGCTCCAGTGGAGCCTGAGCCTCCTATCATACTGATTGATTCTTCCCCGGTCCCTGAGGCCAAGTCCCTATCCCTCGTCTCTTCTGCAGAGCGTCGAGTTATCCCCCCTGGTGATGCGAGAACTTCTAAACCACCGCCGAAGAAAAAGAAAACGCGATCATACCCAGCGTGGGAAGGTGTGAGCTGGGAGGTACCAGTTTTTCATATAGACGCCAATGGTCGGCCCGCGTACCGGATGCCCGGCTTCCACTCTGAAACTCTCGAACAGTTGGCCTTTCCCCCCGAGCTGAGGAAAGCGGAGCTGCGGTACCTGGACCATCTTACTGACGAGCAATTCACGCTAGAGCAAGAGCGCTGGTGCAACTGGGTAAGTGAATCGAGTATTATTCCTCTTATCCATTTGATTCTTTAACGTGTTCTTCGATTCTCATAATGCTTTCTGTGGCTAGGGTCACGTTTTTACTCATAGCGGCTCGGGCAGATATCTTCGCTTGGGCCAGCATGCTCAAGAGCTTGAAGGGAGATTGGAGCAGTTGGAAGAGAAACTCTCAAAAGCTGAGACGCCAAGGAAGGAAGTTGAATATCTTCGTTCGCGGGTGAAGGAAAAAGATGAGATCATATCCGCTGAGAAAGCGAAAAACAGCAAGCTGGTAGAGGAAATGGAGACGCTGCGCGCTCAACTTGAGTCTTCTCAACAAGCAATGGCTACCTTGCAAACTGACTCCGACGCCCAGAAGAAGGAGTTCGAGGCTCAGAAACAGGGATTTGAGGCCCAGAAAAAGGAGTTTGAGGAGAACCTGCTGGCGGCGAACGAGGCGAGGAGCAAAGCGGTCGTGGAGGCCAATCGTCGTACGATTGAGTTGGAACGATATCAGTCTCGTACGGACGGCGATATCGTTCTATCTTGGTTGGACGTTCCACACAACCGTACCAAGTTAGTGGATGACTGGCTGAAGACTCCGAATGGTTTGGACTTCATGAAAAGTGCGGTTCCCGAGTGGCTAAATGAAGAGGCTGGGCAAGAGTTCATCCAAGACCGGTACCAGGATTGCTTTTATATTGGGATGAAGGCCGGGATACATCAAAGCGTGAAAAGATCCGCGGAAAACCCTGGTGTTCCTCTTCAACCGTTCTCCCCCAGCGAGGATCGGGAAGAATGGGGACTGGTGGATGACGATAATGTGGATTTCTCCGGTGATGGATTGTAGACATTTGTTCCCCTCGTTTCGGATGGTTCTTTGTTTCAAACAACCCTTGGTATTTCGTTAGGCGTCTCTTTTTGGATTATGTACGTTTTGTTTTTCGCGGAAAGTCGGTGATGGCAAACTTGGTCCGCGGTTTGTCTTTTGAACTGGTTTTTGCCCCCAGGTTTCGAGGATGGTCCGCGCCAGGGAACTCAGTTTGCCACGCTCATTAATAGTATTTCCTTCAGTATCGTTTTTCGGTGACAAAAAAAGATTTGGAAACCTCGCCGCTCGGGCGTCTAACATTTTTCATTCAATATTCTTATTTATACAGGCTTCCTTTTTCTTGATAATCTAAACATTTAGTAAGGAGCTCTCCTTCCTTAAAGAGTGTCATCACTACTCTCATCTTCAGAGGTGTTTTCTCCTGAAGGCACATAGCTGGCTTTGAAGCGTGAGTTGCCTAGATACTTGAATATGACGGCCCCTCCCACATGTACATTCCTGGATCTGGTGAATGTACCCCATCCTTGGGTGAGCCAGAGCATCCCTGCTTCATCCCTCTCGACCAGGACGCGTATCCCCCTCCTTCCAGGCCCATTGGTTAGGATTATTCTTTCAACGCCGAATAACCCATACTCCTCTTCGAAGAACTCCGGCAGGGGCTATGGTCGTTGGAGGAAAAGATTAACCATGAACAGGAAACAAGAAAGTTTAACTGGAGAGGTTTTTGAAGGGGGATTACCGTTCTTTGCAAGAGAGAAGCATTCTGGATCCATCGGAGGAAATCCCTTGAGCAGCCTCCACCTGCTGCCATGTTATCTTTGTCTGATAGAAAATGTTTCTCAGGGACCTTCTGGTCCTTGGCTTTTATAGAGAGGTCGTTAGCCATTGTTCCCTTTTTTGTTTGATCTTTTATTTAATTCCCGCCCTGTTTGAGTATCTTTTCAGAATCGCTCCTTCCCCAGGTTTATCGGGAAGAAAAATCGGCCAGTAAAGGAAAAAACAGCTTTATTGATTTCTTCAAAAAACCGAGGAATAGAAAAGAAAAAACACCATTTATTCGTTCTCAAGTACATCATGACTCGCGTGCTCACTTTTTAGGCTTTGGCGCCTTAACGCGTTTAGGTGCTCTCGGGGGCTTCTGATGGGCCTTGGATTTGAGCGAGCCCGTGCTTGTTGGGCTGAGCTTCCTTTGGCGATCGTGGATTGGATCTGGGTAGAACACATGCACCTCAAAATGGGACGCCCCCTCATAGACAAAGAGGAGTGAGCATCCCAAGACTACTCGATTAGAGAAAACGAAGTCCGGCCACCCTTCGGTAAGCCAGTAGGCCCCGCTCGCGTCCTTCTCCACATCGACTTCGAAATCTTGACAGGTGGTTGACCAAAGGTAGACGAGCTGATGCGCTTCATCTCCGAGTTGCTCGTATATTTGGGGCAGTTGTAACGTCTGCAAGTGTTCCTCCTTGGTGACGAACCGGTAGAATGCTCGAGTGTTATCGGAGCCCATGCTGGAGTTCCTCCGAAGGGGGTGTTTCTCTTTGAAGAGTTCTTGGTTTTGCCATTTTCTTTCTTCCCTATTTATGATGCTTCACTTGTTAGGATTGTCTGCAGCCAAGTGGCTGCTGTGGGTGGTGGCTCACATTATACGTGGGCGTTTCTTGCAACCCACGTTCTCTTCTTTTAGTAGAATGGGATCCACGTGTTCAAGAAGGATTTGAAGCCTACTTCCCGTGTTTCTGAAAGAGAAAAGATCATTGCATGTGGGGCATAGAAAAGTGTTGCCTCTGCTTGTGACTGAGAATAATTTTTGATGTGATTCAAAGAGGTCGTGAAGGAAGAGTGCTTCTCTTAGAACAGTCGGGGGAAGACCCTTTCTTAAGTTGTTGAAAGTACGCGGAGAATGGTCTTTGTAGCTTGGGTCTTTTGGCGACCACGGAAACCTCGTATATAAATGTTCATTTTACTTTGGTGGTTTGGAGGGTGGCCTCGGGTCGCCCGTGTTGTCTTCAACAATCATGAGTTGCAAGTTTTCCTAGCTGTCTTTGGGTATGCAATCGTGTTTTTGTGACTTTCGTCCGTACTAAGAAACAAAGGTCTTTTATTATTCATCGAGGGTAACAGGAACAAAGATTTTTCTAAGATTCGATTCCCTCGGGCCTAGAACACTTAAACTTAAAGAGGGTACATGTTTCAGGGGACACGAATTTAAAATTTTTCCATCTCTACATTCCTCCGCTGTCGGGATTGATCACATCGACTTCGAAGATGGAATCCCCCATGTAGGCGAAAACCAAAGCTGATCCTACCGTGACTCGGTTCGCCTGAACGAAGTGGTGCCACCCCTGGGTCAACCAGAAAAGTCCATCGTTGTCCTTTTCAACTCTCACTTCATGTTCCTGATTGGAGCGGGACCAAAGCCTGGCTTGTGATTGTGTGTCCTCGTCTATTAAGACATACATGAGGTGGAGTCGGAGGGTTCGGAGCTGTTCCTCCCTTATGATGACGCGACAGAATGTCCTGGGTGGTGCCCCTGGATTCATTTTCGTCGACAAAGGGTGTCGGATTCCCTGAGCCGCTGAGGCTCATTTTATACTTAAAAGGTTGAGCCTTGCCCTCGATTTCGTCGCCCCCTAGGAGAAGAGCTAGGTTTTTCTCTTCTTATTCTTCAATTTTTTTTTTTGAATTTTGATAATTTAAAGGGGGTTCACGGGTCCTTTTCTTTTATCCCTTCCGTCACTTCTTCCCATGGTAGCAGGTTTTGATCAGCACGAAGCGTCCCATTTGACGTACATCTGTCTGCCATGCTCGGCCTGGGGCAGTGACGTCCTGACTTTTCTCGGGTTTCTCCCTGGTCACGTCTCAGTGTTTTAGGGTTATCGAGATGGTGCCTGTGCAGCCCGTGACTCTTGATGATCCCCTTTTAAAGTCGGGGTTCCCTGAACCTTTCATTCCCACGAAGAGGATCTATCTTAAGATGACATCCTCAAACCAAACAACCTGGCCCTTTTTCCGTTCTCTGGATTTCCCGGAACAGATGTATCGCCTGGTATGTTATAGTCGTGATTTCAATGTTTTCATTGGTTTTCTTGAGTTAACTGATTCTTCCTTGTCTGTATGGCGTGTCTGAGCAGCGGCTGCCTGCCCATTTTGAAATTGAGTATGGCCCGGATCTCCCCGAGCGCGTTCTGTTATCGTCGAGGATCCTCTGGGACTTTCCCATGACGGTGTACCGGGGTGATTACCGGGTGCCCTTCTTGGGGCAGGGGTGGAATCATTTTGCTTGTACTCATGGCGTCGATATAGGGTCCGCCATTACCTTCCTGCATAAGGGGGACGCTCGTTTCGAGGTTCACATTTTGTCCGCGGACGGCAACGAGGTTGATGTTGAGTGGCAGGAGCCTCACCCCGAGGGCCCTCCGCCCAACGGCACTCGCCTATGTGCGGACCGAACTCATTTGGCTTCGGATCGCCCCCGGGATACTCCTTAAGTTGATCTTGTATCTCTTTGAATTTCCTTGTCTATCTCGCTTGATTCGGCCTTTCTGGGCCTCCTGCGTGTGTTTCTGTTATCTCGGGGATATCCCTCTTTGAATTTCAACGACCCTACTTTGGGCGACGTTTTGTGGTATGGTTGAGGTCCAAAGTTTGAGTCCTTGGATCCAGTGCATCTGTCATATTACTGACGTGCCTCAGGCTCTAGCATTACGAGTTCAATAATTGATCTAGGTGCCCAATGCGTACACCAAATGTCCGACGCGGAGCAAGCTCCAGCGTCATAAGACCAAAGGTTAATCTGGGGGCCCAATGCGTCCACCAGATGTCCGACGCGGAGCAAGCTCCAGCGTCATAAGACTAAAGGTTAATCTGGGAGCCCAATGCGTCCACCAGATGTCCGACGCGGAGCAAGCTCCAGCGTCATAAGACCAAAGGTTAATCTGGGGGCCCAATGCGTCCACCAGATGTCCGACGCGGAGCAAGCTCCAGCGTCATAAGACTAAAGGTTAATCTGGGAGCCCAATGCGTCCACCAGATGTCAGACGCGGAGCAAGCTCCAGCGTCATAAGACCAAAGGTTAATCTGGGAGCCCAATGCGTCCACCAGATGTCCGACGCGGAGCAAGCTCCAGCGTCATAAGACTGAAAGCTGTAGGAAAGTACATAAAGCACCCACTAACCGCTTTGATTTATTTAAAGATAGCGGGGGTGACTAGATAAACTTTGAAAAAACTTAGAGATTACACATAGTACTTCTTCAGGTGTTCTGCATTCCACGTCTTCCGAAGAACAACACCTTCGGAGGTTTGTAACTTGTACGCTCCAACGTGGATGCATTCAACAACTAGATAAGGCCCTTCCCATTTGGCGTCCAGCTTTCCTCCCGCCAGGGCCAAACGGAAGACCAGGTCTCCCTTTTCGAATCGTCGCTCTTGGAGATGCTGGTCCCTGTACCTTTGGGTTTTCCTTTTGTACTCCCGAGCCTTAATTTCTGCAACCATCCGCCTTTCTTCTCGTAGGTGCATCTCGACTTCTAGAGCTTCATTATTGGCCTTGGATTCGTAGGCCAAGACTCGTGCAGAAGGAATCAGCCACTCGACCGGGATGACCGCGTCCGTTCCAAATACCAAGGAAAATGGCGACTCCCTTGTCGGAGTTTTCAGAGAGGTCCGATATGACCAGAGCACCAGCGGAAGGAGTTCCGCCCATCGGCCCTTTGAGGTTTTCCCCAGCTTCTTCTTGATACCTTCCAAGATTTGACAATTTGTAGTCTCTGCTTGTCCATTCGTTTACGGGTGAGCCACTGACAAGAATTTTAATTTTATTTCGAGACCCTCGCAGAAATCTCGGATGCTTTCACAATCGAACTGAGTTCCATGGTCCGTGATGATGGCTTCAGGGACCCCGAACCGGCACACTAGGTTTTCCACAAGAATTTTCTAACCTTCTCCGCGGTGATCAGACCCATCGCCTCCGCTTCTACCCATTTGGTGAAATAGTCCACCAAGACCAGGACGTATCTGAGCTGTCCGGGGGCCGTGGGAAAGGAGCCCAGAATGTCCATTCCCCACAAGGCGAAAGGGCAAGCACCATAGATGCTTTGAAGCGGCTCGGCGGGCACATTCCTCACGTTTCCATGTTTTTGGCATGCCTAACAACTGCGCACGAAACTCTGCACATCTGCTCTGATAGTGGGCCAGTAGTATCCCAACCTCAAAACTTTGGAGGACAAAGCCCTCCATCCTTGGTGATGAGCACAGACCCCTGCATGCAATTCTTTTGCAATGACCCGTCCTTCCCGGCTGGACACACACAATAAATCTGGGAAGTTGAAACCTTTCTTATATAGTCTTCCTTCGCAGATTACAAATCGAGCCGCTCTGCCTATCAACTTCTTAGCCTCCATTCTCTCTGGCGAAAGGGTCCCCTTCCCCAGATATTCAGTGATCGGTGTCCGCCAGTCTTCGGGTCCCTCAGTTTGGATAGAGTACACCTGTTGTAACAATCTTCGCCGGTCCCTCCTTTCGAAATCAAATTTTTCCTCCACGTTTGACGGCATGGCGGCCCCCACTCGGGCCAATAAATCAACCTGTTCATTTTCTTCTCTTGGAATGGATTTGATGGTAAAGTGTAAAAAGACCCTTCTCAGAGCGTTCACCTTTCGTAGGTAGTCTGGCAACAATCCTGTTTTGGCCTCATACTCTCCTTCCGCCTGTCTGGCGACAATCTCAGAATCAGTGTACACGGTGACAGCTCGAGCCCCGCGGGTCAGGGCTAGTTCCAGTCCTGCTATTAAAGCTTCATACTCTGCCTCGTTGTTGGTGGCTTGGAAATTTAGCTGATGAGCAAAGCAGAATTGGTCCCCCCCAGGGGTGGTTAGTACGATTCCTGCTCCGCATCCATCTGCGTTAACAGCCCCTTCAACTTTTATTAACCAACCCCCCTGTGAGTCGTTGTCTTCATCTTCAAAACTGGTTTCACAGATGAAATCGGCTAAAACCTGAGCTAATGCCGCCTTACGCGGGACGTATGCTATCTCGAACTCTGAGAGTTCAATGGACCATTTCGTCATCCGTCCTGAGAGGCCTGGGGAATGAAGAATCTGCCTCAATGGTAATTCTGTCAAAACTTCGATTCGATGATCCTGGAAATATGGACGTAGCCTCCTGGCCGCGAAAATCAAACTGATGATTACCTTCTCAACCGGCTCATATCTAGTTTCGGCGCCCTGTAATACCCTGCTCACATAATAAACCGGGTATCGCCCTTCTCTGGTGAGAACCGCGCTGATAGTGGTTGCTTTTACTGCGAGGTAAATCTGTAAGTTTTCAGATTTTTGTGGCTGCTGAAGAGTCGGCATATACTGAAGAAAAACTTTCAATTCATCGAAAGCTTGCTGGAGTTCAGGCGTCCACTGTATCGGTCCCTTTTTCTTTAGCAGCGCGAAGAAAGGCAAGGACCTATCTGCCAAGCAGGAACAAAAACGTCATAGGTAGTTGACTGCACCATTCAATGACTGCACCTCCTTGATAGTCCGTGGAGGTCGTAGTTCCTGTATTGCTGCTATCTTCGTCGGGTTTACATCTATTCCACTCTGGCTGACCATGAAACCCAGAAATTTTCCGGAATCGACCCCGAAGACGTACTTCTCGGCGTTCAAATTCAGTCCTCCTCGTCCCAGCGAATCAAAAGTTTCTTGTATGTCTGCTGCATGATTTTCTGCCTTCTTGCTTCTAACTACAATATCGTCCACATAGATGGACACATTCCTGGGCAGCTGATCGCGAAATATTTTGTCCACAGTCCTCTGAAATGTGGCTCCGGCATTCCTTAAACCAAAAGGCATGACCTTGTAACGGAAAATCCCCCGATTGGTGATGAAAGTGGTGGCTCTCTGGTCCAGTGGGTCCAGTTTAATCTGATTATACCCGGAGTACGCATCTAGGAAACTCAGAGCTTCGTTCCCGGCAGTGATGTCCACCAACTCGTCTATCGATGGCAGCGGGTAACTATCTTTAGGACAAGCCTTGTTTAAATCCGAGAAGTCAACACACATTCTCCATTTTCCGTTAGCTTTCTTAACCAGGACCACGTTCGAAAGCCAATCTGAGTCTTCCGCTTCTTCAATGAACCCGGCCTCAAGTAGCTTTTCTATTTCTTCTTTCGCCGCTCGGGACTTCTCCGGGGCCATCTTTCTCTTCTTTTGGGCCACCGGCCGCGCATCATGACGGGTTCTGAGGGTATGAATCGCGATGGAAGTGGGGACGCCCAAGAGATCTTTTGGGGACCATGCGAACACGTCCCGCGACTGCCGGATAATTTCCAGGACCCGTTCTTTTTCCTCTGTTCCGAGGGCTTGGCCCATGTAAATTCTTTCCTCAGTATTAGAAAAAGGCTGGTGGATGGTTCTCAAATCCGCGGTCGGAACCTCCCTCTTGGAAGGCCGGACCTCGAGTTCGGCTTCTGATGATACCTCATTAGTTACACTCGCTGCTTCAATCTCTGGTGAAGAGTTTCTCCCGGCGTTCTTTGCTTTGCTTTGAGCAATGTCCTCGAGACACATGACCTCCCTCTTCTTCTTCAGAGAGGTTACATAACAACTCCGACTCTCCGGTTGTTGACCGCAAACCTCCCCCGTTTCACCCCCGGGGACCGGGAACTTTGCTTTGAAGTGGTAGATCGAAACGACCATATGGAATTTGTAAAGTGAAACCCTCCCCAGGAGTGCGTTGTACGTGGTCGGAATTCGGACCACCGTAAAGGTGATGTTCTCCATCCTCCGGCGAGGAGCGGTGCCTAAAACCACCGTGAGCTCGATGGTGCCCGCTACCTGTTCTTCATCCCCTGAAAAGGTAATCAACGTGCCGTGATAAGGTCTCAATGTTGTCGCCGACACGCCTAACTGGGAGAAAGCTTCCCACGAGAGTATGTCTACTGACGACCCTGTGTCGATGAAGACCCTCTTCACCGTTTTCGTGGCAATCTGGGCATGGATCACCAGTGGATCCGCGTGGGGCATGCGGACCCCCTCCGCGTCGGTCGATGCGAAGATTATCTCTGGGTGCGGTTGTAAGGCGATATTTTGGCTTGCAGTTGATGGAGGCTGCCTGGCCTCCCTCTCATAATTCTTTCTCTCTTGACGGCTAACTCCTAAGATCGATGTTCCCCCTGCTAGAGTGTCAATGAAACCTTCTGGTTCCGGGATTCGGTTGACCCACGAGCCTTCCGGACGATCCTCGCGGCGTGGAGCCTGATTGACCGATACTTGTGCAGGGTGACCCTGCCCTCTTCGACCACCCCTCCACCAACGTCCCCTCCCTCTGCCCCTGTTCATTGGGGGGTAACGCTGTTGTTCATCCCTCCCCCGAGGGTTTTCGAATCGGGAAGTCTGGCGGTAACTCCTTCTATCATCCGCGTGCCCCCTATCGTTGCGACTCGGAGCTTGCTGGCGACATTGGGGGTGGTCGCAATGCTCATTCTTCGTGGCCGGAGAGACTGGCTCCCTCTTATGGCAGACTTCTTGGTCATAGCCTTCATATCTAGCATCTGGATTCCTTCTTTCATGGTTGAAGTGGACCTCGTCCTGTTGGGACACAGGTATTCCGCCCGCGGAGTAATTCCTCTTTGGTTTCGCCAATCCTTTGTCTTTCCGAAATTTTCCCGCTATCTTCCCCAGGAAACCTCGTGGGCCCTCATTAGCCCTCGAGCTAGAGGCCGCGGCTTCCTCTGCCTCAATCTGGGCTGACACCAAGTTCCTCAACGTGTCATAATCTTTTCGCTTTTTTCTGAAAAGCCGAGTCTTGAAACCACCCTCTGCGATGTTCCCCATCAGGATTATAACTGCAGACTTGTGATTAAAGTTGGGAATTTGAACTACCACAGAGGTAAAGCGGGCGAAGAATTATCCCAGAGTCTCGTTTTGCCCTTGCCTGATCGAGTTGAGGTCCAACATGGTCTTTTTTCTAGTCCGCGAGCTTCCAAAATGGGACTTGAAGACTTGGGAAAGTTGAATGAAACTAGCAATCGAGTTCTGTGGTAGGTTTATGAACCAAGTTAGGGCGATGCCGGTCAGAGTTGAGGGGAACGTTCGGCACAACATTGCATCATTGTACTCATTGATCCCCATAGCGGTCGTGAAATGGCACATGTGATCATCCGGGTTAGTGGTGCCATCATATTTCATCAGATTAGTGTCTCTCCATCGCTTGGGTACGGGCGCCAAGCAAACCTCGGGGGTGAACACTGAAGGAACGAAATCCACCTTCCTCTCATTCTCACGGGGCGACCCTGTCCGAGTGGATGTGGATATATTAGATGAATGCTCGCCCCTGTGATGCTTGGGTGCGCGTCTGTCTTCGCTTCGACGGTGCGTGCCAAAGTCATCAGAGAAGCTGGGCTGAAAATGATCTTGATAAGCGCTCCCATATATATTTTTGGGAAAGACGTTGAACGGGTTCCCTTGTTGGAATGGGGGGTACCCGTCATACCCGTAGAAAAAACCTTGTCCCGGGTTCGGAGGGGGGACATAATGTTCCTCTTGCATGAAATAGCCTTGAGCCATTTGTGGGGGAATGTACGGCGAGACGACAGGAATCTCCGGCGCGCCGTTCTGTCCCGAAGAATTTACATGCATCTCGGACCCCTGGGGTCCTCCGTAGTCATGACTCATCATCCCGTGAGAGTCTCCTCCCATGCTCTCACTCATTTTTCCACCTGCTCATACAAGAAGTATTAGCTAGCGATGATGTCTTAGATAATGTTTTGAAACTTTAAATCGGGAACCCCTCAGGGTGAGAGAGTTCCCACAGACGGCGCCAATGACGAAACCGTACAAGAAAAAGTATGTGGCCCCCCCCCCCCCCCCACATCCCTATGGGGGGTATGCCTTAGATTTCCTTTTAAGGAAATTGGGTAATGCGGGCTTACCTGATGCCCTTTCTCCCCCAGTCGATGCGATAGAAACCGGGAAAAAGGGGCTTTACCTGAGCCGACTACCCAAAAGGAACTATGAAGATCCCACGATTGGAGCCGCCGAGTCTTTCGAGAAGACTCGCATCTCTGCTTATCCGGGTCCATCAAATGACCCATGGGTAAAGGAGATACGCTCGTCTAGTACAGTAGAAATTGAGGGTGAAACGATTCCACAAGGTCCCTGGTCCCTTTGGCTGATGTCCGACTACCTGTTCTGGCTTATTCGGTGGTTCTTCTCCCTACAGGCTACAGGCGTCCGCGGACGTGTGATACAGAGATGAGTCAGGATGGGAACGTTAGCGTGACTGTTTCTCTCTCAACCCTTTCTGGATCTAGCGTCTCCTCCTTATTTTTTCCAAAAGTCCTTCTTTTTGGCTCTCTTTCTACCTTTTATAGTGCACTTCTTCGTCTGTCAAACAGGGGAGATGTTCCCCTCTTTTGGCCATTTGTCGATGTCGTATTGCCAGGTGTACAGGGAAGGGAACGCACCTGGATGGGGGGCATGGACGCCACCTGTCCCTGTGTGCGCCATCTGTCCCTTTTGTGCATGTGTTCCTCGTCCGCGGACCGACGGCCGTTATGTTTGTCATGTTTGTCCCTTGGAGTTTATCTTCATTACCCCTTTAAAACCTCTTTAACTGTTTCTTTAATTCCGTTATCTTTCGGACGTCATCAGAAAGTCAACTACAGAAGTCCAAGGTCAAGGAGCAGCGGAACCAGGGCAAATCGAGCTGGAAACAAGGAAATTTGCTCGACAACACTTTGGTCGATATCGACTATACCTTGTCGATATCGAGTAAATCCAAATCGATTTCCAGCAAGGATTGACCAGAATCGAGCAAGGCTAGGAGAGAAGGAGCACAGCTTACTCGATATCGAGGAAATTACTCGATATCGAAGAACACCCAAGTCGATTTCCATGTCTGGAGCCAAGATCGATGAAGCTGAGCTGAAACCGAGGATGGACCAAGCCTTTGTCGATGTCGAGGATTTCTACTCGATATCGAGGAAATCCCAAGAGCCGACGCCGAGCAGTCCGAGAATCTTGTTAAGTTTCTATCCCGAAGCCAATGGTGATATTTTCGAGATGAAATTCTATCCACATCTATCAAGAGCTATCAAGTCAAGGGAGAAGATATTTTATCCACATTAGATATAATCCTAGTTTTATTTATTTCCATGATTTATCTTTAAGTAAGTAGATATAGATAGACTTTCTTATCTTAATTAGAGAGGGAAGGAAGCCTATAAATAAGGCCTTAGGGGCTGATTTCCATTCATTCAATTTCAGTTACAATTAGTTACATAGAGAGAGAGTAGAGGAGAGAGCTTGTGGCGAGAGAAGTTGGAAAGGAGAAAGCGGATTTGGCTTCGATTGGTTATAAGTTCTCTTTAGTTTATTTAATGCAAAGTTATTTCCTTTTATTATTAATGTCTTTATTCATGATGAAGAGCGAGTAGTCCACCCACTTCTAGGGTCGGGGTGAGCCCGACGGTAGCCATGTGAGGTGATGCGATAAAGGTTTGATCTTTTTATGCAATTCGTCTTCTATCCCTGCGAGCATGATTCTTTTGCAAAAGTTGAAGATGATCCTTGTTTGTGTTATTGAAGCGAAAGTGATCTTAATACAACTTGGGTTAATTATGTGAAAAGGGTTAGTAATAATTAGGGTTTATGCGAAAGCCTCTATATTCCTATTTGTTAATAACGAAAGTTATTTGATGAAAAGCATGATCTTTTATGCTTTTATGTGTTACTTTGCATGATTATCGTTGTGGTGTTGATAACCTGACCTTGGAAGTATTTTAGTTTATTGAATTTATTTCGTTGAAATTCGTGTTCTGCGTGCGAAAAGTTGCAATTTTAAGTTTCTGTCCCTTGTCGATTTCGAGCAATTTTTGTTGACATCGAGTAGTTTTACTCGATATCGAGGAAGGTTTACTCGACTTCGGGTTACCTTGCTGAGTTTTGGTTTCTGATTGTCGAATTCGAGTTCTGTTCGTCGATATTGTACTCGATATCGAGAAAATGTTGTCGATATCGACCAAAGTTCTGTGCTTTGCTTTCTTTTCCGCTTTTCTTTGTTATTTCTGTCTTTTTGTTTGATTTTCTGTCTGTGAGATTTGCTGCTACCTAAGATCCGCTGACGTGCTTCCTCTAGGATCGATCCTGACTTCCCGCTGCTACATCAGGAGGAGGTCTTGTAATCATTTGCGTGGGCACGAATCTGGTTTGATCTATTTCATTATATTTTAAACTCGATTTCCTCCTGCAACAAATTGGCGACGTTGCCAGGGAAGCAATCATTCGCGCCTTAGGTAGTTAAATCTCACGTTTGCTTTGAGTTACTTCGCAGGTGTATGCGCCGTTCTGGTCAACCACTTGAGTTTGATGGCTTAGACGAACCGGAACGCCTTATACACGTCCACGCTAAACTAAAAAGAGCTATGGCGGCCGCAGAAACACAGGAACAGCTGATACAGAGGCTTCAGAGGGAACTAGCCGCCAAAGACACTGCTCTCACCGCTGACAGAGCACGCACTACGCAGGAAACGGAGCGAATGATGCAATTGGAAGATGAGCTTGCCCAATACCCTACCACTGCAGAGGATTACATGCACCCGACTCTCGTCGTGCCTGAATCGGCTATTCTAATCCTTGAAAATAACTATGAAATTCGCACTCCTTTCCTGATTGAAATTAAACATAATACTTTTCATGGTAGATTTAATGAATGCCCTCTTCAACATATTACCAACTTTACTGATATGTGCCGTACTCTTGCTGAAGGTACCATTTTGGAATATGTGTTGATGAAGGCTTTCTGTTGGTCTCTGGCTGGTCCGGCATTGAAGTGGCTTGAAGGTCTCCGTCCACGATCCCTCACTACATGGGCTCAAGTAAAGCAGAAATTTCTCAATAAATTCTTTCCTCCTGCCAAGACAGTGCTCCTCCGCCAGAAGATTACATCTTTCAAACAGTAGCCTGGAGAGCCACTAGCAAAGGCATGGGAACGATATAAGGATCTACTGTGATCCTGTCCTACACATGGACAACAACCTTGCGTCGTTCAGGAGATCTTCTTCAATTCTCTTGACCTGGATGCTAAGGATAGGATCAACACGTATACTCATTATGAGTATTTGACAATGCCATCAGCTGACGCATGGGCTGCCCTTGACAAGCTGACCAATTACGACAACAAATATGGGACTCCAATCAACTATGAGGAGAATGCCTACGCCAGGCCAGCCCCATCCATGCCTCTCTATGAGCCTTCTAAAGAGATTGACCCTGATGTCAAGAAGCAATACTACAGAGATCAGAATAGGAAGCTCCTCAAGCAAGTAAAGTATCTTTCTGTCAACCAGCCCTGCATCGAATGCGGATCACAGCGGCACACCACTACTGAGTGCCCACACACAGAGCAAGTCAGGATGGCAGAAAACCACGACGAGGTAGCTTACGCAGGGGGTCCCAATCACTATATGGGGGACCAAAGGTTTCAGCAACCACAATTGAACCAAGGTGCTCCTAGGAACCTCCCGCCATACAGAGCTCCAGGACATCCGGAGAGGGACCAGAAAAGGGATGACTTACAGACCATCCTAGAGGAAATGCGGAGGAACCATTCAAATACCAAGCAGTCCTTCAACTCCGTCTACACTCAGATACAAGGTGTCAACTCTAGGCTTGGGGAGATTGATATATGGCGGAAATCAATGAAGACACAGATTGACCAGCTAGCAGCAGGCGTCCCCAGACAGTCAGTTACGCTCCCTAGATCTTCTGAGCCCAATCCCAAGGGGAAGACAGGACACATCGCAGATGTAAAACTCAGGAGCGGGCACCAACTACGCGAGCCAGAAGTCGGAAATCAGCAGGACAAAGCAGAACAGCAACTCGATATCAACGAACATCTAGTCGATGTTGACCAAAACCTGCTCGATATCGAGGAAGGACAACTCGATGTCGAGGAAAAACTGGACCACCCTTCGTCTGCACAGCACAGCAACTCGACATTGAGAAATTTGGTCGATATCGAGAAGAATCTTGTCGATGTCGGGGAGAATCAAGTTGACGTCGAAAAAGCTACAACACCTCCGACATCTGTTCTGGCTCCGAACCAGAAAAAGAAGCTGTCTTTCCCAACAAAATCTCCAAAGGACCCAGCAGAGAAGAAATTTCAGCGCTTCATCAAGATGCTTCAAAGGCTCAATGTCACAATACCTTTCACAGAAGCTCTCAATGAAATGCCATCCTACGTCCAATTCCTCAAGGAGATTCTAAGCAAGAAGCGGTCAATGGCTGAGATTACAGAGGAGTGCAGCCATATGGACATACTTGAGAAAAGGCCATATCCAGGTAAGTTTGCTATAACCATTGGATTTGGTCAATATAAATTTAATGCATTATGTGATCTTGGAGCTAGTGTGAGTATAATGCCTTTAACAATATGGTCCAAGATTGGATGCCAAGCTTTATATGGCAAACAACACGGTGGTCATCCCAACAGGCATGGTGGACAATGTGTCAGTGCAAGTAGGTAAGTTCTTTATCCCTGCTGATTTTCTAGTTATTGATACGGCGAAGGACCCTGCTTGTCCAATTATTCTAGGAAGGCCCTTCTTGGCGACGGTGGATGCCAACATAAGCGTAAGGAAGGGAGTACTCACTTTCAACATCAGCGATGAGGTAATTGAGTATTCTTTTAATAAAACTGGAAGGCACACAGGTCCCATGGAAGAGGTAAAGTCTATATCAGCTGGTTACATTACATGCGGGGAGCCTAAGGTAAGAAATATGACTCCTGAAGAGCTGGAAAAGAGGGATATGGAAGCCCAGGTGGAGAAGATCATGGCCATCCTTAACAACGACACAGAGGATCTGCTCGACATCGACCAAGGTAAGTCGACGTCGACTAACTATTTTTTGGATGCCTTGACAGGATAAAAGTATGGGGTCGAAGTCACCCAGAATTCCTCGACTTCGAGGAATTTGGTCGACATCGACCAAAAGCAGAGCCCTCCACCAACAGCAGCTTCGTCAAGCAGCCAACCCGAAGCCGAGAATTCCTCGACATCGACCAACTTGGTCGACATCGAGCAAAAATCTCCATCCTCGACTTCTCCTCCCACGAAGAGCAACCCACTGGAAGCTGAGAATTGCTCGATGTCGAGGAGATTAGTCGATATCGACCAAAAATCTCTTCCCTCGACTTCGCCTTCCTCGACCCTGATTCCACCAGACGAGCTGAACTCCTCGATATCGACCAAATTGGTCGATGTCGACCAAGTACTGCTTTCCTCGACTTCGCCATCCTCGAGCAGCAGCCCACCAAAAGCAGAAAACTCCTCGATATCGAGTACACTTACCCGAAATCGACCAAAATCAGAAGTCCCCGAATCCGATTCTGCAAGGTATGGATCTTTCCTCTCCTATTTCCATTAAAGATTTATCTATACATGGGAGAAGGTTTGCCTTGGTATGTGTGATTATGTAGGATTTCCAATGATGAGCCTAAGGAGTATGAAGTTGGAGACAAGCTCTATGTTTCCAAATCAAAGGATCATTGGTTTCCTAACAAATTCACCAAGAAGAAGATGGGACCCTTCACTATGAACAAGATCCATTCCGGAGGATTGCAGCTGATGGACAAGAATGGAGTCCTATTTGAAGCCCAAGCTACATGAGCCCTGCAAATGCCACCTTGAGCTTAATGGAGAAAGTCGGCCTAGCGACTATAAAATCTAGAGCTTGTAAATAAACATTTGTTTTTTGTGACTTTTGGACATTGTTGCTTTTGTTTTTGGTTTTGAACTTTTAGTTTTTCTATTGTGGGTATATGTCTTCTACATTTTTCAGGTCCATGGGGATAGAAGCAAGCTAAATCGGACTCGGCCCAGGCATTTTCACTCGATATTATGAAGCCCTGCACACCTGTCTAGTAAGTTTCTTTCTTTACCCTTGTTTTTATACAGTGAGGACACTGTGGTATTTAAGTATGGGGTGGGGGAAGGGCTTACTTTATACATATTTGATATATTTGACATTATTTGTGCATTATTTCTTGAATTGATTATACATGGCTATTTTGGAATTCATTATTGATTTATGGGCTTATATGCATATTTTCCAAAATTTTGAAAAAAAAAATTACCCCCATTGAAATTTTTTGATAAATGTCATGGAAGCTTTATTGAACTTGACGATGCAAAATTAGATTCATTAGAGATATAGCATGAAATTGCCTAGTAAAGAGAAGTCACAATGAAGTGCATTATTTTATGAAAACCATGAAAGAAGGTAAAATTTGAAGTTGCTTTTGACATGTTGCATAATAAGAGGATGGAGGACTTTATATTTCCATATAATGCTCATTGTTTAAATTCCAAGCCTTACCTATGCTTATGCATCACAAAAGCCATATTATGCCTTATTTCATATATTGCTCCACATGATCTAAATATTGCCCATTCTTTACCTTATTTCCTATCCGAGGATTATGTTGAGAATGATATTACATTATGGAGATTTTTATATGGTGTGTGTGTTGTTGTTATCATTATTGGAGTTTGGCAAGAATGTTTGAAATATATGGAAAATTTAATGAGTGAAAGAAAATCCGATCACCTCAGGAGATAAAGGTAGATCGACCCTGCTCGCTAAGATAATAGTTTGGCGAGATGGGACACACAGGTGAGGAGTCCAAAGCACTAAGTATTCGGGGCCATTCATGACACCCATGTTTGCGACTCGCGAGAAGGCAGTGCTGAGGTTAGAGAGGTAAAAGCATTATTGTTGATAAAAGCATTATGAAAGGTGATGAATCTTATGGAGAAGGAATGTGGAAATTCAGTTTGGAAATACTCCATTTCCCCGGATTATTAGCACCACATTGCCAAAAATTGCCTACCTTTAGCCTTTTACCAATCTATTCCTTATTTGAGCTTTAATTAAAGTCCTCTTGATTATTAATGCTTTGTCACTTATGAATTGTTTTGCGTAACCCTCCTTTTGTGAGTAGATGTTGCTTTTTAAATTGCACGTGCAGGGATTTGTGACACTAGTACCTTTTCGAGGATGGTAATTGATTGCAGGGATATATAAGAATGAATCTATAATGTTGAGAGTTTTGATTTCTTCCCTTGAATGACAAATAAAAGTATTGCTTGAGGACAAGCAAGCTTTAGTATGGGGTGTTTGTTGTGAGCCGAATCTGCCATGTTTTATAGTTACTTTTATATCGTTTTCTGCATACATTTCATGCATTTGGGCTAGAATAGTACAGAATCTATGTAGTTTATGCTTATTTGCCAAATTATGGAATCTACACCAGTTTCTGTTTAAATTCGCACATATCGAAGCAATTTACAGCAGTTCTGAGAAAGGAAGAAAAGCTCTAAAGTCAACTACAGAAGTCCAAGGTCAAGGAGCAACAGAACCAAGGAAAATCGAGCTGGAAATAAGGAAATCTGCTCGACAACACTTTGGTCGATATCGACTACACCTTGTCGATATCGAGTAAATCCAAATCGATTTCCAGCAAGGATTGACCAGAATCGAGCAAGGCTAGGAGAGAAGGAGCACAGCTTACTCGATATCAAGGAAATTACTCGATATCGAGGAACACCCAAGTCGATTTCCATTTCTGGAGCCGAGATCGACGAAGCTGAGCTGAAACCGAGGATGGACCAAGCCTTTGTCGATGTCGAGGAATTCTACTCGATATCGAGGAAATCTCGGGAGTCGACGCCGAGCAGTCCGAGAATCTTGTTAAGTTTCTATCCCGAAGCCAATGGTGATATTTTCGAGATGAAATTCTATCCACATCTATCAAGAGCTATCAAGTCAAGGGAGAAGATATTTTATCCACATTAGATATAATCCTAGTTCTATTTATTTCCATGATTTATCTTTAAGTAAGTAGATATAGATAGACTTTCTTATCTTAATTAGAGAGGGAAGGAAGCCTATAAATAAGGCCTTAGGGGCTGATTTCCATTCATTCAATTTCAGTTACAATTAGTTACATAGAGAGAGAGTAGAGGAGAGAGCTTGTGGCGAGAGAAGTTGGAAAGGCGAAAGCGGATTTGGCTTCGATTGGTTGTAAGTTCTCTTTAGTTTATTTAATGCAAAGTTATTTCCTTTTATTATTAATGTCTTTATTTATGATGAAGAGCGAGTAGTCCACCCACTTCTAGGGTCGGGGTGAGCCCGACGGTAGCCATGTGAGGTGATGCGGTAAAGGTTTGATCTTTTTATGCAATTCGTCTTCTATCCCTACGAGCATGATTCTTTTGCGAAAGTTGAAAATGATCCTTTTTTGTGTTATTGAAGCGAAAGTGATCTTAATACAACTTGGGTTGATTAATTGAAAAGGGTTAGTAACAATTAGGGTTTATGTGAAAGCCTCTATATTCCTATTTGTTAATAACGAAAGTTATTTGATGAAAAGCATGATCTTTTATGCCTTTATGTGTTACTTTGCATGGTTATCGTTGTGGTGTTGATACCCTGGCCTTTGAAGTATTTTAGTTTATCGAATTTATTTCGTTGAAATTCGTGTTCTGCGTGCGAAAAGTTGCAATTTTATGTTTCTGTCCCTTGTCGATTTCGAGCATTTTTTGTCGACATCGAGTAGTTTTACTCGATATCGAGGAAGGTTTACTCGACTTCGGGTTACTTTGCTGAGTTTTTGTTTCTGATTGTCGAATTCGAGTTCGGTCGATATTGTACTCGATATCGAGGAAACGTTGTCGATATCGACCAAAGTTCTGTGCTTTGCTTTCTTTTCCTCTTTTCTTTGTTATTTCTGTCTTTCTGTTTAATTTTCTGTCTGTGAGATTTGCTGCTACTGATGTGAGCCTAATTCGCCATGTTTTACACTTACTTTTATATCGATTTCTGCATACATTGCATGCATTTGGGTTAGAATAATACATAATCTGTGTAGTTTACACTTATTTGCAATATATGGAGGTCTACACAAGTTTTGGTTATATTTCGCAGAAATCGGACGCACTTTGGAGCTTAAAGGAAACTCATGGAGAAGCTAAGAATGGTGCAGCTGGAGAAAAGGCCATTTTTCATCATTCTTCATTCTGAATCAAGCTTTGATGTCTTCATGAGAGTTGTAGCCCTCGAAAAGAGCTTTCCAACGCATGGTCATATGCGTCAATCCGACGAACGAGGACTCGGGAAAGTGCGTTTCAAGAACAGAGCAGAAAGCTGAGAGAACTCTACTCGATCTCGAGTACACCGTACTCGATCTCGACGAGGGCTGGTCGAGCACACCTGGTCGAGCAGAGCTGATCGAGGACACTGAGTCAGAGACAACCCGACTCCGGAACCTTACTTGATCTCGAGTACCATCTAGTCGAGATCGACGACACTTCGGAGCCATGTCCGGAGTCGACGAGTTGTGCCAAGCCGAGAAGCCGAGGACGAAGACGCAGACCACCTCTACTCGATACAGAGTAGCCGTGGTCGATATCGACCAGACCTCCGAGCCATGTCCGAGCCTTGTCGAGCAGAGTCACCCAGCCAGACCAAGTCGACGAACCCTGGTACTCGATATCGAGTAGCCGTGGTCGATATCGAGTAGACATGTCGAGCCGCGTTACTCGGTTTGAGCAGTCCGAGTAGAGCTAGGATTCCTTGGGCCCGAAGGAAGTCGATTTTTGCCGAGATCTATCATCATCTATCATGGAAGGAGATCTATCAACATGAAGAAGACTTGCCTAGTTTAGATTTATCTTTTCCCTTTTAGATTTATTTCCCTTAAGCTATTTATTTATCTTTTATGCTTTTAGATAATTAGAAGTAGATATAGATAGATGATTCTTTCCTTGATTAGCGGGGTTTGATCACTATAAATAAAGCCCTAGGGGCTGGTTTTTATTCATTCAATTTCAGTAAGAGAAGTAGTAGGAGAGAGAGAGAGAGAGTGAGTGGCCAAGAGGAGTTTTGTGAAGCGAGAGCGGAATTGACTTCCTTTGGTTGTAAGCTCTATTTTATTTTATTAATGCAAGTTTATTTCCTTTTATTATTGATGTCTTTAATTATGATGAAACGCGAGTAGTCAACCCACTTCTAGGGTTGGGGCGAGCCCGACGATAGCCATGCATAATTGAGGTAAAGATCCGACCTTTATCATGTTTTAAGCATCTCCTACTTATTTATGTGTTTATTGCCCATCTAATGGAGATCTATGTTAACCACTTGGATTATAAACATAAAATTAGTAGAGACAATTAGGGTTTTCTTGAAAGAGTTGTCTAATTGTTGGAAAAGGCGAAAGCTTGTCCTTTGATGCAATTCACATGATTATCTGTTTATCTCTGCCTTATGCATGCTTGGTTATCGTTGTTGCAAACCCCAATCTTGGAAGTCCTTTTTATACAGTTTTAGTTCGAATTCCAAAGCAATTGTTTTTACTTTCTTTCGTTTTTATCCTCTGTCTACTCGAGATCGAATAGCACTACTCGATCTCGACTACTGATTCTCGACCCATAGTCGCCGTAGCTTACTTGTGCAGGAAATCGACAAGAACAACCCGAGGTCGACAAGGACTGTACTCGATATCGAGTAGCCCCTCGTCGATATCGAGTAGCCTGTGCCGAGTTGCTGCTGCTGTGTTCGACTGTCCGATCTTCTGTCGACTACCCTAGTCGAGATCGAGGACCCTGTTGTCGACTTCTGACCGTGAGATTACTCCGCTGCCTAGGATCCGCTGAAACGCTTCCTCGTGGATCGATCCTGACTTCCCACTGCTACATCAGGAGGAGGTCTTGTAATTATTTGCAAGGGACGGAATCTGGTTTGCTGTGACTTTAGTTATATTTTATATTTGCATTCTCGATTTCCTCCTATCAACAGCTACCTGAGATCCGCTGACGTGCTTCCTCGAGGATCGATCCTGACTTCCCGCTGCTACATCAGGAGGAGGTCTTGTAATTATTTGCAAGGGACGGAATCTGGTTTGCTGTTACTTTTGTTATATTTTATATTTGCATTCTCGATTTCCTCTTATCAACAAATTGGCGCCGTTGCCGGGGAAGCTATCATTCGCGCCTTAGGTAGTCAGTTCTCACTTTTTCTTTGAGTTACTTTACAGGTGTATGCGCCGTTCTGATCAACCACCTGAGTTTGACGGATTAGACGAACCAGAGCGCCTTCTACACATCAGAGCTAAACTACAAAGAGCCATGGCAGCTGCAGAGACACAGGAACAGCTGATTGAGAGGCTTCGGAGGGAAATAGCCGCCAAAGAGGCTGCTATCGCCACTGAGAGAGCAGCCAGGGAACAGCAAGCTGAGCGTGCGAGGCAAGTAGAAGTTGAACTTGTGTTGCGTAGATGGGAACATTACACTAAATCTCCCAAACCAGCAATGATAAGTTGGTTCGACAATGTCCCCTTCTATGAGCCAGTCGACATCGACTACCTGGACTCGACATATACACATTCTGGAGGGACTGATCCAGAAACACCAGCCAAAATCGTCTGTACCACAGAAACCCAGGTATGTCCTTCCTCTATTTCGATATCTCCTTCGCTATCTATCTTTGAAGAATCTTTGGAAGGATCCCAAGAAGAAGAAAAGCCACCAACGCAAAATCCGGACGTCGTTGCCCATGATGCTTCAAGGTCGCTTTTACCTTACAAGGTGAAAGCTATCCCCGATGATTTTGAGCAACCGATGTTCATATTCAAGTATGGGGTCCTCGCAAAGTGGCATGAAGCTCCGCATGATGAGGTGGAAATATCTCTTCCCACTCCACCGTTTTGCTGTGGTGGAGACGCGCAACCAAGTCAACCTATGAATCGGAAGAGGTATGATGATGAGGTATGTATATTTTCTTTATATCTTCCTTTATGCATGCCAACTGGAGCCCAGGAAGATGAATGGGTGAAGCCATGGAGCGTTCACTCGGGGAGGTTTAAGCTTCTTCACATGATGCCTCCGGATGACATCCCACGCTTTCCACCACCGGAGGAACCACCAGATCCACCTATACCTCCGGACAAAGATGAGCCAGGCTAATGCTTAATGGAGAAGTCGGCCTAGCGACTATAAAATCTAGAGCTTGTACATAGACATTTATTTTTGGACTTTTGAGACTTTGTTGCTTTTGTTTGTTTTTGTTTTTGGAACTTTTAGTTTTTCTATTGTGGGTATATGTCTTCTACACTTTTCAGGTCCATGGATAGATGCAAGCTAAAAACGGACTCGGCTCAGGCATTTTAACTCGATATTATGAAGCCCTGCACATCTGTCTAGTGAGTTTCTTTCTTTACCTTTGTTTTTATACAGTGAGGACACTGTAATGTTTAAGTATGGGGTGGGGGAAGGGCTTACTTTATGCATATTTGCCATATTTGACATTATTTGTGCATATTTGGAGTTTATTTCTTTGAATTGCTACATGGCTATTTTGGAATGCATTATTGATTTGTGTGCTTATATGCATGTTTTCCAAAATTTGAGAAAAATGACCCCCATTGAAAATTTTGAAAAATGTCATGGAAGCTTATATTGAACTCGACGATGCAAAATTAGATTCATTAGAGATATAGCATGAAATTGCCTAGTAAAGGGAAGTCACAATGAAGTGCATTATTTCTTGAAAACCATGAAAGGAGGTAAAATTTGAAGTTGCTTTTGACATGTTGCATGATAAAATGATGGAGGACTTTATATTTCCATACAATGCTCATTGTTTATATTCCTAGCCATACCTATGCTTATGCATCACAAAAGCCATAATATGCCTTATTTCAAATATTGCTCCACATGATCTAAATATTGCCGTTCTTTACCTTATCCGGGGATTATGTTGAGAATGATGTTACATTATGGAGATGATATATGGTTGTTGTGTTTATCATTATTGGAGTTTGGAAGGAAATTGTTTGAAATATATGGAAAATTTAATGAGTGAAAGAAAATCCGATCAAAGATCGACCCTGCTCGCTGAGATAATAGTTTGGCGAGATGGGACACCAGGTGAGGAGTCCGACGCACTAAGTATCCGAGGCCATTCATGACACCCATGTTTGCGACTCACGAGAAGGCAGTGCTGAGGTTAGAGAGGTAAAAGCAATATTATTGATAAAAGCATTATGAAAGGGATGAATCTTATGAAGAAAGAATGTGGAAATTCAAGTTTGGAAATACTCCATTTCCCCGGATCATAAGCACCACATTGCCAGAAATTGCCCACCTTTAGCCTTTTACCAATCTATTCCTTTTTTGAGCTTAAATTAAAGTCCTCTTGATTATCAATGCTCTGTCACATATGAATTGTTTTTGCATAACCCTCCTTTTGTGAGTAGATTTTGCTTTGGTATAATTGCACATACATGGATCTGTGACATAAGTACCTTTTCGAGGATGGTAATTGATTGCAGGGTTATATGACAATGAATCTAATATGTTGAGAGTTTTGATTTCTTCCCCTGAATGACAAATAAAAGTATTGCTTGAGGACAAGCAAGCTTAAGTATGGGGTGTTTGATGTGAGCCTAATTCGCCATGTTTTACACTTACTTTTATATCGATTTCTGCATACATTGCATGCATTTGGGTTAGAATAATACATAATCTGTGTAGTTTACACTTATTTGCAATATATGGAGGTCTACACAAGTTTTGGTTATATTTCGCAGAAATCGGACGCACTTTGGAGCTTAAAGGAAACTCATGGAGAAGCTAAGAATGGTGCAGCTGGAGAAAAGGCCATTTTTCATCATTCTTCATTCTGAATCAAGCTTTGATGTCTTCATGAGAGTTGTAGCCCTCGAAAAGAGCTTTCCAACGCATGGTCATATGCGTCAATCCGACGAACGAGGACTCGGGAAAGTGCGTTTCAAGAACAGAGCAGAAAGCTGAGAGAACTCTACTCGATCTCGAGTACACCGTACTCGATCTCGACGAGGGCTGGTCGAGCACACCTGGTCGAGCAGAGCTGATCGAGGACACTGAGTCAGAGACAACCCAACTCCGGAACCTTACTCGATCTCGAGTACCATCTAGTCGAGATCGACGACACTTCGGAGCCATGTCCGGAGTCGACGAGCTGTGCCAAGCCGAGAAGCCGAGGACGAAGACGCAGACCACCTCTACTCGATACAGAGTAGCCGTGGTCGATATCGACCAGACCTCCGAGCCATGTCTGAGCCTTGTCGAGCAGAGTCACCCAGCCAGACCAAGTCGACGAACCCTGGTACTCGATATCGAGTAGCCGTGGTCGATATCGAGTAGACATGTCGAGCCGCGTTACTCGGTTTGAGCAGTCCGAGTAGAGCTAGGATTCCTTGGGCCCGAAGGAAGTCGATTTTTGCCGAGATCTATCATCATCTATCATGGAAGGAGATCTATCAACATGAAGAAGACTTGCCTAGTTTAGATTTATCTTTTCCCTTTTAGATTTATTTCCCTTAAGCTATTTATTTATCTTTTATACTTTTAGATAATTAGAAGTAGATATAGATAGATGATTCTTTCCTTGATTAGCGGGGTTTGATCACTATAAATAAAGCCCTAGGGGCTGGTTTTTATTCATTCAATTTCAGTAGGAGAAGTAGTAGGAGAGAGAGAGAGTGAGTGGCCAAGAGGAGTTTTGTGAAGCGAGAGCGGAATTGACTTCCTTTGGTTGTAAGCTCTATTTTATTTTATTAATCCAAGTTTATTTCCTTTTATTATTGATGTCTTTAATTATGATGAAGCGCGAGTAGTCAACCCACTTCTAGGGTTGGGGCGAGCCCGGCGATAGCCATGCATAATTGAGGTAAAGATCCGACCTTTATCATGTTTTAAGCATCTCCTACTTGTTTATGTGTTTATTGCCCATCTAATGGAGATCCATGTTAACCACTTGGATTATAAACATAAAATTAGTAGAGACAATTAGGGTTTCTTGAAAGAGTTGTCTAATTGTTGGAAAAGGCGAAAGCTTGTCCTTTGATGCAATTCACATGATTATCTGTTTATCTCTGCCTTATGCATGCTTGGTTATCGTTGTTGCAAACCCCAATCTTGGAAGTCCTTTTTATACAGTTTTAGTTCGAATTCCAAAGCAATTGTTTTTACTTTCTTTCGTTTTTATCCTCTGTCTACTCGAGATCGAATAGCACTACTCGATCTCGACTACTGATTCTCGACCCATAGTCGCCGTAGCTTACTTGTGCAGGAAATCGACAAGAACAACCCGAGGTCGACAAGGACTGTACTCGATATCGAGTAGCCCCTCGTCGATATCGAGTAGCCTGTGCCGAGTTGCTGCTGCTGTGTTCGACTGTCCGATCTTCTGTCGACTACCCTAGTCGAGATCGAGGACCCTGTTGTTGACTTCTGACCGTGAGATTACTCCGCTGCCTAGGATCCGCTGAAACGCTTCCTCGTGGATCGATCCTGACTTCCCACTGCTACATCAGGAGGAGGTCTTGTAATTATTTGCAAGGGACGGAATCTGGTTTGCTGTGACTTTAGTTATATTTTATATTTGCATTCTCGATTTCCTCCTATCAACAGCTACCTGAGATCCGCTGACGTGCTTCCTCGAGGATCGATCCTGACTTCCCGCTGCTACATCAGGAGGAGGTCTTGTAATCATTTGCGTGGGCACGAATCTGGTTTGATCTATTTCATTATATTTTAAACTCGATTTCCTCCTAGAACAATTTCCACTAGCAGCTAATTGTCTTGGTTGAGCTACTGTTTGATTTTCGCTAGCACCTCGCCCCTCGCTACCAGACTCGCTAGCAGCGATAGATCATGCCTTAGAATTTTTCAAGCCTCCTCGGACCTCCTGATTCCACTGCCGCGAGTTCACCCAGCCGCTACAGCGAGAGCTTCCTTCCGATGGTGCGAGTCTTGTCATCCGCTAAAGCGAGTGGCCGAGTCTTCGTCCTGGTGCACCCCATTGGCAGCGAAGCCTTTCCGCGGTAGCGAGTGGCTCGCTGCAGCGAGTCCAGTCGCTGGCAGCGGACCCTGCCTGCTCGCTTTGCTCTCTCGTTGGCTCTCCTTTGCTTGCTTGTCAGGCAGCTGGTCACTTTGGTTCCACTCGCTGGTCACGACTGGAGCACTCGCTAGCAGCGATAGTTGCCCAGGAACTTGTTTTCTCTTTTTTCTTCCCCTGGTCATTCTTTCCTCTTTTCTTTCTTTTATTAGCTTGATTTCTTGACTTCACTTGGCCATGTTGTTCACCTTTCCTTTGCTTTCCACCATGTCGGATCTACGATTATGCTCAATTTAACCGAAATAGCGTAGATTCCGAACTTTGCCACGAAAAGAGTTTAATCTAAATTAACACTAAAACATGCATATTCTATAATGCAAATTCAACTAAACTACCTTATAATGCCGATTAGAAATGTGCATTATCAAAGTCCTCAAAGCTTGTTACAGAGTAAAAAGAAATACTAACTAGGTGCTGAAACACAAAAAAAAAATCCATACAACCTTATACATGGTTTCACTTGGCCTAAAAAAAAAGAAAAAGTTATGATTTATGCTTACTAGCCAGTAACTACTGTTGCTTAGCCACTGATTGCGATCTCTTAGCCAATATAAGACTAACCCCTGTTGGATCTCGTCTACCTTAAGAACTTCCCACCTCAAGGATAGCTATGATAAATGACATTCTTTGAGTTGCCGAAGGTTGGTTTTTGTTATTTTGCCTATATGTACGTCAGTTACAGTATGTGGTTGTCCGTTTTTGTTGCATGAGATATGCGAACCCCGAATATATGCGATTTACGCTTACTAGCCAGTAACTACTGTTGTCTAGCCAATAAAACCGATGTCTCAGCCAATGGAAGACTAAGTCCTGTCAGATATTATTAATCTCAGAAACTTCCCACAACATTTACATAAACTGGAAATGAGTAAGTGTTCAAACAAAGATGCAATTAGAAGAAGATGAAAGAGTGCACATTCCCATAACAAGCAACCTAAATACTCAAACACAGCAGTCTCCTCTTCTATCTCCCTTCACCTCCACTTATCTCTCCTTCGTCGAATCCCTCCTCTCTCGATGCCTCTTCTTTCTTCCTTCGTCCCCACTAGTCTCACCGGAATCCTTCTTTTCTTTCTTCCTTAGCGCTGCATCTTTGTGACCTGTAGGCAAAACGACACGAAACAGATGGAGTTTTAGGGTTTCACACCGAAATCCCCATTCGAAAATCACACATTGCAGACCAATTTTTGTTGGGATTTAATTATGGTTTGTTACTTGTTTCGAAATGGTAGTTGGATTCTCGTGGGATCTTTCACCTCCGCATCTCGTCGGATCCTTCGACTCCGCCTCTCAATCGCCGCCTCCACCTCTCGTCGGATCCTTAGCCGGATTATGTGTTTGTCCTCCTCCTTCGCGGCTCATCTCTCTCTCTCTCTCTCTCTCTCTCTCTCTCTCTCTCTCTCTCTCTCTCTCTCTCTCTCTCTCTCCCATCCTCCCCGTCTGCAAATTTGATTTTGTGAAGAATGAACTCTCTCTCCTTTCTTAATCCCTTAAATCCCGCCCAAATTTTACAAAATTTCAAAAGCTCGCCCAAATTCATTAACCCATAATAGGTCACGTTGAACTGTTAGTTTTGCAAAAAAATTCACTTTTTGACATTTACCACATTTTATATGGGGGAGTGACATTTTTGGAAATGGTGGGATTTTTTGGTAATATCATTTTCTCTGGAGGTAATGTGAAAGAATATAATAAATATGAAGAAAAGTGAGGTAAAACTATACATTTTTTTTTACAAAATTAGCAATTAAAGTTAGTCATTAACCATTCTCTCTCTGTATATTTATAAAAAAAAAAAATTATCACCAATATAAATTGATAATAATTTAAAGCTATTTCAGAAAATTAAATATAAAATCAAGTAAAATGAATAAGTCAAATAAACAATTATAAAAAAAAATAAAGTCTTTTTATTAAAGGTTTATTGAGGTTTTATATAGTTAAAAAATTGACTCAAAACTTAGTACATCCAATTTTTTGCCTACTGAAAGAAAAAAAAATTGACTCAAAAGAAGAAAAAATCTCCTTTATTTGATGAAACAAAATAACCATTTAATTTAGTTATAATTAGATGAAATTTTTCGTTGAAATATTTCAAGGAACCTATTATAACCTTCACACTTTAATAAAAAAAATTAATATAAAAAATACATAGTATAATTATAAAGAAACCGCACAACGGGCGGGTAGTAAAACTAGTAAATTGTATATATGGTCAGCAAACGAAATAAGATTAAGGGGTAAGTGTCATTTCAGAATTCAGCACCAAACCATGATTCCAAACACACTGGGGAAAAAAAAGAAGAAAAAGAACAGAAAATTAAGATCTCAATCTTTTATCCAAATACAAGCTGCCAACACAAAGTCAAGCATACAATCCTTCATTCCCACAAACAAAAAAAAAAACAACAAAAGTGGGAAAACCATCCCAACAAAACAAGCCTTCCCCTGCAACACTAGCATTTGTCAGCAGAGAGCAGCTTCAAAAGAAGTTATACAATGACATTTGGTAATAATACATATAGACTGAGCACTCCAAGTAAAGCAACACGCGATCGATGTTTTCACCTCTCTCTTATCCTACACCAAAACAAGTTATGCTGATAAAAATCACACACTTCTGACATATGCAACATATATAAAACACATTCCTGTGGAAGGTAGTTTATATATTTAGTATCAATCATATAAGATGCAGTTCAGGTTGCTTAAACTGCTACCTAGCACGAAAATCTCTATGAGATTTTGGCTTGGCTTCTAGTTTTGCAAATGTTCCTGTTAGGGGAAGAAAATAAGTCAAGATGAGTGCACAAACGTCAGCCTGTCATGCTGTAATCTTCTCCAGGTTGGTAGAGATTATAGCTTCCCGGAACTTCCATCTTCCCAATGAAGTGATCCATCCCTGCATTCACCACCATCATTTCATGAGGCGATGTGGAGCAATTCTATCAAGAAGAAAAATGGTTAGCAGTATATCAAAAGAATTAATGGATACTATATATCTGCATTTGTACTGTTGGCAAACATATCAAGGTGAGAACAATGAGGAGATGGAAAAACAAGATGCAAAACCCAAGTTCACATGGGTTTTGCATATAAGATTGGAACCACTGATTTGTCAACAGTGAAGAACTATGGATTGTGGAATGACCATCAGTGATTGAAAACCCAAATTCTAAGTATCTAGTTACTCTGCCGAGGACTGAAGTATGCCCCCAAGCCTAGACAACTACTGAGGATCCACATATGCTTATAGAGGATGAGAATGCATAACAGGAGGATAAATTATCAAGTTCACCTGCATGGTAAGCCTGCTGATGCTAATTAAGAGAATATAATGGGGCAGGCAGCAAGAGAAGACTACAATTATTTAGTTCCAGCTGAGTCAGGGAAGGAAAAAGGAACAGCAATAGAAGATATGAATTTTTATGCATACTTGAATGCTCCAGCATGGTTTCATAGAAAGCCAAATGGCCTAAACTCTGAGAAGATTTAATACTTCCATCTGATGGAAACATGGGTTCCGCTTTATTGGACTGCAGATCAATTGAATTGATTTCAGAGCTGATCTCCTGGCCTTGGTAGCAGCAGAGGTCTTTAGCACCACCTGCTGAGTTGTGCTGAGGTTGGAAATTCTCCGGTTTTGTCTTCTTTTCCTTGGGGGACTCAGCATCATTCTCGACCTCTGATTCAGCATTGTTTGGCCCTCCATTTAACTGTTTCCGCTTTGACCTAGCGCGCCTGTTTTGGAACCAATTGTAGACATTTGTTTCAGAGATCTGTCCATGTTGAAGCAATTCAGCAGTTATGTCCTTTATCTTCTGTTTGCTTGGAGTTCCTGTTCCCTGGTCAAAGATTCGCTCGAGGATCTGAAGTTGCACAGGTGTGGGGGTCCATCTTTGTCTAGCTGTAATTTTGTGGCCAACAGATGTAACTAAGGGATCACAGTACAAATTTCCTAGTCTCGCACCTGAGGCAGCAATAATCTGTTTTAATCATCCTATCCTTCTTCCAATATTCAACATTTAGCACGCAGACATCTATATGAGATGAACACTTAACATATTCAGAAATGAATTGACAATGACAGCAGTGCACATTGATCCAGATGAAGATTTACAACAGACAACAGTACACAATAATCCACTGATGATATTATTTTTAATATAGGCACTCACATACTAAGATTAACACAAGAAAAGTTATTTGGCAAACTCTTTTTCTTTTACTGTGTCGGACTCTTCGACCAAATTTTCTATTGCATGTTAGAAACAAGACGGATTTGAAATAAAAGCATTTGTTTTACTTTTGACATAATAGTCTTTCACTAACTACTGCCACCAAAGCATTATCTCACCTTATTCCCAGGCCATTAAGCACTGCAATAAGAATATGTTTCCTTCAACATGATGAACAGATTCACATCCTCCGTAGTTCAAAATTGCTAACAGGTCATACAAAAACTAGACAACCTTTTTCTCATCTTCGATTTGCACAATCACTTCTTAGAAGGCCCCTTTCTCTCTGACATTCTTTTAACTAAGATATTAAATGAATGGTCAAGATTCCTTGAATAAAAATTGATCTACATGTGTAACCATTTAAAACCAAAAAATTTCAGCAAACAACCGAAACAATCATTTATTATGGAATATTGTTTTTGTTTAAATGGAGTGTGTAAATTCATCGAACAGGAACTCATTGAGAATTATAATACCGAAAGCAAGCACAGCCAAAGGACACGACACATGACGTATCTTCGAATTTGAACTCGAATTCCAAGATCCAGCAGTTACATAGAAATTGATCGAATATACCACATTAAATGCAGGAGATATCCGCAAGCAAATATCCAAGGCAAGTAAAACATCTAGACAGCTGGATCGGTAGATACGCACCACAGGAAACTAATAAAAATCCCGGCAAAGTCAACAGTGGGGAGTTGAAGTCGAAATCGAATTCAATTCTAAAAGAGAATTGAATCAGAGATAGAGTAGTTAACGATGGCATAAAAAGGGAATTAATGCGCAAGCAGTCACACATCAGAAGAAAAAAAAAAGCAAAAAAAGAGAGAGGGATACCGGCGAGATCTTGCTGGGCAGTAATGGCCTTGTGCATCTCAACGAGCTGCTCGCAAATGGAAGAGTACACGGCAATTTGAGTGCGGAGGACTTCAAGTTGCTCGTCGGTCATGACCTTGACGTACAGAGCACCGCCAACTCCACCGGAGGCGGCGGTGGTTCCGTTGCCTGCGCCGGCGTCACCGTCGTCGCCGATTTGGCTGGGCGGTTGGAGCGGTGGCTGCGCCGCTGGTGTCTGCGGTTGCAACTGCTTCTCCCACTCCATCATTTCTCTTCGAGTTTGCACTCTGTTGATCACAAACGATCTCTCTCTCTCTCTCTCTCTCTCTCTGTGGATAGAAAAGGAGGAAAATCGTGTCGGGAGACGCGCAATTAAAGACAAAAAGGAGGAACTGGAAGGAGGGTGAGGGTTTACCGTGGATACGCCCGCACTCTATCGCTCCCTGTATTAGCGAATGTTATTTACACCAAAAATTTTAGGCGAAAATGCATAAAATCACCCTTTATTCATCTTGGTTTGTAATTAACCACCTTTTATTCAAAAATTTTCACTTAACCACCCCTTATAACAAATTGATTGCAAGTAACCACTTATCCTTCCATTTTTCTTTAAATTAAACTTCTATTAAATTCAACTTAAAAGTAAAAGACGAAAATACACCCAAATTTGGTTTTACAGTTTTTATTTATTATTATTTATACAAAATTACCATTAATGTATGCAAGTTATGCCCACCTTTGCTAGTAGGTCAGATGTAGTCATACCTCTTTCGATCATTGACGCTTTATTTGCACCCTCCTCTGGCAATGCTTGATAGTAGACATGTCAGAACACGATGCGAACCGGTCGACCCGACCCGAACGACCCAAAATTTTTTGGTCAAGAGCCGAAAATTTTGACCCAAAATTTTTTTTCCTACCCGAACCCGAAAACCGGGTAATTTTCCGGGTCATCTGGGTTTAGACCCGATGACCCGATTAACCCAGTAATTTTGACCCGATTGACCCAATTGATCTAGTGAACCGATTAACCCAATTGATTTATAATTATACTAGCGTAGTGCCCGTGTGTAACGCACGGGTTTTGTAAAATATATTACATTTTATAGAAGATATTACCATAATTTATTTACATTATATATTAGATATATTATACTGTTATAATAATAGGAAAATGATATATCAAAATAATATAAATTTGGATAAAAAATAATGTTTATGTTATATCAATATATAATATATGTGGCAAACTGTCAATGTCTCCCCTTCCTCGCAGGGTCGGGTTTGAGATTTGAAATGCCCAAGGCAGGATATAAAAATGTGGTCCTCTACTATTATTTTTTGTTGTGTTAATGGATTGGAATGTAAAACCAAATAATTCGGTAGTTCGACTACATATTACACAAACTCTAGGTGAATGAAGCTTTAAGAACTTTTGGATAGAGAACGCATAAAAATGTCAGAGAAGAAATATTCTTGTAATAAACTTAAAAGTAAAAAAATTGCTTCATCTGTCCCAAAATATAGGTTGTTTTATTTTTTTTTGCATGTTTTTTAAAAAGCTAAAAACTCTATAAAATATTATATTTTATTTGATTTTTAAAAATAAATTATGCTTATTAATAATAAGTATAGTATTATTTTTAAAAACTAATAAAAAAGCTAATATTTTATAAAGTTTTTAGTGTAAAGGCCCGGATTTTTAATTAATAAATTTCAACAAATAATATAAAATGGATTTTAGTCGAAAAAAAATAATAATAATAATAATTCGGATATTTTAAGGAAAACTCGTCTTTAAATTACTAAATCGAAATTGAAACTCTTAAATCGTATTTTATCGAGTCGGGATAAGATCGAGAGAGTGGGTTCCGGGATTATTTTTGGTATTTTGAAATATCTTTTGGAATCACATGTCCATAACCCCTCTTGTCTTCTCTCCCATCACAAATCAAACAGCCCCTTCCTTTTTTTTGGATGGCCAGTAACATTTCAGAGCACACCTCTCACTTAGCTTGTGAGACAATTGAAGCAAAATGCCAAAAACTTTCTCTGCAGCCCTTGACCAGTTGTAAGAGTTGAAGGCACAGCTCTCACACCCACATCTATCTTCTCCTCCTTTCTACTGTGAATCTCACGCCCAAACTCCATTCCTCCTCCTTGTTCATCGGTTCAGCCGCCACCACCACCACACCTACACTCCCCAGCCACCGCCGCTACCAGAACCCGACCACCAGAAGCAGCCGGAGCCACCGCCGACGCCGAGCTCCCCCTGTTATCCTCAAGCGAGATCCGAGCCAAGCTGGGCATTCCAAGCCTCCATTTCCCCTTCCGTTACGAGCAGCAGCAACCCCGAACCTCCCATCCGACATTTGAAGGCGAATCCGAGTCCGAGCGAGCAGCCCCAGGGCCACCTGAGCACCATCGCCGACGCCAAACCCTTCTCGATTTTCCTGTTCTCCGTTCTGATTGGTAAGCCTTTGATTCTCTGTTTTCTAACTCCAAATTGCGTAAAGGTGAAGCTTTAACCTCCTCCCTCTCGTCCTAGGCCAAGATCTACTCATCTCCGACTCCACCGAAGCCGAATCAACTCCGACGACCCTCTTTCCGGCGGAAGCTCCAAATCTCGGTGAGCCTTCTCTTTCTCCTTCCTCTTTACTCTCGTTCGGTCTTTTCGGGTCTATGGTGGTCGGGAAAGGAAATCGATGAGATTCGGAATGGGTAAGGTCGAAAACGAATCCGGCAGAGCCCTCTGTCTCTCCTTCTTTGTTCCGTTGCCGAACAGCAGGTTGGGTTGGGGAAGAAGACCGGTTCGTTCTCTTTTCCTCTCTTTTCTTTGAACCGGTCTGGCCCTCCTTCTTTTAATTGACCCGGTTCATTATCACAAATCTGAGCATTGGGTTTTGGGCTTGGGCCGACGCCGGGTTTCGGATCCGGGTTGTGAGCTTGGGTTTGGGTTTTCTTTGTTTTGGGCCTTGCTGGGCTAAGTGTTGTGTTATATTGTTATGTTAGTTGTTTTATAAACTTTAGTTTAAATGTAAATTTGTTCATGTTAAGTGGTTATATATATAAGGTATTGTATATATATAAATCTAATTTTCATGGAAAATATTATTTCTGAAATTATTATTATATATTATAAAATAGTTTAAAAGAGACATTATTGGAATATGTTTTTAGTGATGTTTTAAATATGTTATTTTAGGAAATTTGAAATGAATTATGGGGTTTTGATTTATAAACATGATTGTGAAAATAGAATTATTTTTGGTGACTAAATGTCGGAATTTATTTATGTAATGATCTTGAAAATAAACATGTCGGGATTGTGTTAATAATATGATTTTGGGAAATTCTTAAGGATTTAAATGATAAATGTCGGAATTTGGCCAAGTATGAGTTGAGAAATTATTTTGAATATGAGTTGACTTAATTTGGGATTTAAGAGTTTGGAAGATGTGATTAGTACGATTTTATCAATTGATTTGATTGGAAGTAAATGGTTTTGGTTGAAGTTGATCGTATCGAAAAGATTTTGGAAAATGGTTTAGTATCGATTGGTTTTGGGAATGTTGAGAACTTGGGTTATGTGTGTATGGATGTTGGTCCGGTGGCTTATGGAAATGGCTTGATGATAGGTGTGTATTGCTTTTGGATTGCTTTGGACTTGCATTTGGGCCCTTGCTTGTGTTATCCTGCTGTTCTGCATCTTCAGGTAAGTTCCCTAGGGGCTTACTCAGGTTGGACATTCGTGCCTGTTGTTGCATTTTATGTTAGGTGTTGCATATGCATAAAAGCATGCCATGTAGTATCATGTTTAGGTTGCACTAATTGAATGAGCATCTTCTTACTTTATGCGTTTGAAACAGAACGGCCGTTATCTGTGATAGTCCTAGAGTCTTTGCTAGGGTCATAGGGTAGCCCAGCCTCATCGGGTACTCTGAGTCAATCGAGTCATGAACTTCCTTATATTATGAGATGCCTGCGGGCTTTATTGTGGAGCGGGTTAGGCATGCGTGCCGCCCGATTATGATGGAATGCATTCACGAGCTGGCCAGTCTCCGCCCTATCGGAAGGGGGTGGAGGTAGGAGAGGGATATGCCACTTGGCATTGACTTGGGCCCTTTACAGTATTTGTACACATTATTATAACTAGGAGCATGCTAGTGTGTTTGACTTTCGTACTGCATTAGAGCATCTTTATTAGGTATAGCACATACTATGTGGCCTCAGCGAGGACTTCCGGTCCCGCATGAGTGGCTCGATCTGACTCCTTTCCCCGTTCTTTTTTTAAGGTATTTTCTGCAGATTTTGAGTGCTCGATGTCTGTATGACGGGATTTCCTTTTGGCGAATTGAAGAACCTGGCTAATTCTCTAATTTGGTAAAATGGTAATTACCCACTCATGATTTGGTTTTGACCGGCTCTGCCGTGACACTTGTATCTTTACCTTGCTTCCGCTTTACTTCCATTTGAAATAGATTCCGCGACATAGTATTAGGACAGGTTAAGGGTACCCAACGGCCCTTCGAGGTTTTTAGGGTTTGAAATCCCTCTTTCTACTAATCTTAAAATGAGTTTGAAACTTCGACCCGTACCTGGATTGCAAGATCCGAACAAGGGGTTTTATCCCTTGAAACGTAACCCAGAAATCATAATTCTGGGCCGTTACAAAGATGGTATCAGAGCTGAGGTTGTGCAATTCGGGTACGCAAGGGTCGAGTGTATGTTTTGGAAAACCTCCCATGAATTTCAAAGGATTTGAAAGGATTTTAAGAAAAGGGCAAAATGAACTTAAGATGCCTAACCGAAATTGGACTAAGTAATGAACTTGACTTGTAATAAAAGGGGAAAACCGACCAAACGGGGATGCGAGTGGGTAGTAAAGGCGCTAGACCACCCCTATTGGGTGTAGTTGGGAACGGTAGGCAAAATATCAGCTTGTTCCTTACAGATAGGTTGGGAGACTTCAAAGAGATCATTATGAGTGTTATTAACTGATTCTGTGTTGAATGCTTTCTATGCTTGAGATCTGATTTGGATGCCCTAACTATGTAATGTGCATTGACTTACCTGTGGAAACGGGATAGTGGGAGTGCCATTATTTCTACATTGTCAAACACAGCTTGTGTGAAACAACCCCTTTCACTATGTTGGGTAACCCTTTGACGGTGCTATCGAGTCTTTCTCCCAGATGTCAGTGTCTTCCACGGGGAATTGGGTTGGTAACCAAATTGTGTCGGGAATCATGGTTGGATATTAAAGTTGTCTGAGTGAGTATTGGAAGTTCTTGATGTCACTTTGAGTCAGAAGTAAGATACTAAGGTGTTTCTGTGGCTGTCTTTCCTTATTCTTATGATAACCAACCAGTGTCTTCTTGCCATGAAGAGTCGTACCGGAGTCCCACGGGAAAGAGGGGTGATAAGTCGGTTGGGAAAAGTCAATGATTTCCCTTAGGAATCTCTGTCGGGTTGTCATAATTGCTCTGTCCATGATTGTGTGATACTATGTATGCTACTTCTTGACTTACGGATCGATCCTTAGTGTGAACATGTGCTTACGTGCTTTGATATTCATGATGACCATTGTATGGGTTCGAGCTACAATTGCTATATCCATATTATCCCGACATGATCTATTTAATATATTGCATTATCATACTAGGGCACGAATATATATGGCATATGCTATGAAGTTGTGTAATTGATGTTCTCTCTGTGAATAGGTTAATGATAGTGTGATCGTTAAATTTTGTTATCTTGATGAAGCAAGTTCCCTACTTGATATGTGTTACAACTTGATGTCAACATGCCCTATATGATACGTAATTCCCAATACATGTTATGATGATGATCTTTAATGTAAAATTCGTGGTTGTATGTCATTCTTTATCCATGTTGGTCACATTGCTTAGGTCTCATATTGCATCTCGCTTCTTATCATGATTATGTGTCGTCTTCGCATTTTTAATTGGACGGTTATAATGATCATACTACTGATTGATTAGAAGCATGAATGACATGATATGAGTCTATGTGATTATTGCTTCCTCCCGGATTAGGTCCATGGTAGTGTGATGGACTGCCTTTTGTATGAATGTCATAAGATGATCTCCTCAGCATGAATGGTTGATGTACCCATGGCTTGTTGGCTAAATTAGTAGTTTTGATTGTGATCCTGCTATTTGAAGCGATATTTGGGTAAATGCATCCCTTATCCGAGTGTTTGATGATTTGGAGCACATGCCCCGTATGCTAGTCATATTGCTTCGTTGCGCGGGCTTGTATTATGCATTGATGGATTCCTCTCATGCTTCTATATCGATGGACCATGTTAACGTGATTTCTTACACATCGTTGTGTTAGTCAATCAAGTGCATGTATGTATCAAATGTCATGTTATGCCATTAGCATCATGTAGGATCCTTGGTTATGATGTGTGCGGATTTATACCATGTCTACATTACTGCTGATTCTCTCTCGAGATAGGTCCCTGATAGTGTGACTCTCTCCTCCTGCTACTCTCTTAAAAGGTTGTGTTTATCCTGGTTAGATTAATGTTGAATTCGATAATTGACTTGCTTTTCGTGATGGTGAATCCTATATGCTTACCTATTATCGCTCGGTAGTGTTCCCCTATTAATCTAGGATATCCTCTTGTGTTGCATGAATGTATGAATTGGCACCTAGCATGATCACACACTACGCTATATCATGTCTTCACATACGTATGATGCATGAATGTTAGAATGAATCTAGTCGAATTACCTTGACTGTATTCATACTCGATATGTGTTACTAGTATCATGTAGGCCTCATGATTTCCAATATGACTCGCTAAATGATTACCTGTCGTACTTGTTCTATAATGTGATAGTTATTGTACCGTTTTCTGTGCCCTATGATTGCTCATTCCTAACATGATTATGATCTATCGCCCGTGATGTTCTCCTTGTTACTCTATGGTGATCTCTCTTGCTTTCATGAACACTAGGTTGAACTCATTAAATGGCTCTTGACTATGTCCCTGCCCTGTCATGTATCGCTAGTATTGTTCAGGACCTATACTTTCTAAATGTATCTCGTCGTATGATTACATGTCAGTCTTAACCTACTATATGATCATTGTTGTCAGATGTGATAGTTACTATGCTGCTTTTATGTGTTCTCGTATGATGCTTTGGCTGATTGTCGTGATGTACCTCGCCATGCTATGTTTGACCTCATTGTTGACGTGTATACCATGCTCGTTCACTTTTCATATACATGATACTTGCCATCCTCGTCAAACCCCGCATGACCATTACTGGCTTCGCATAATTTGCTTGAAATTAGTAGGCATATCTGCTTTCATGGAATAATGAACTGTTAGCTCAACTCACATGCCTTAATGTAGAACCTGATTGCGTCTTTTGGAATGAATACGCATGTTGTTCTCCTTGAGATAGGTACATGTTAGTGTGGGTTATTGTGATTGATATTCCCCATGATGAATTTGTATTACTTGTCGCAATTATAATCCAATAGACTTTCATAAGGGCATCGTTGCTATTCCCGGGTCGAAGTCTTGTCTTTAGTCTTGTCGTTCTTAGCCTTGGTCTATGTTTGGTTCCGAAAGGAACATTGGGTTGTCCGCTCTTGTCACTTCCCTATCTTTGCTAACTTGGAGTCGTACGCGATACATTGGATGAGCCACCACATGGAAGAGGGAGTGGGAAGTTAGATAGTGATAGAGCAGCGCAACAAAAGCGTGGGCCCATAACCCACGGGCCTCGGGATCAATGATGTCGGCGGAACGGGCACGCATCAAGAATTACGGTTACTGAGTAAGATATGACTTGCAAGCGAGAGTGTTCTCCATTCGAATTGCTAACCCTTTTTGAACTTGTTGACGATGATATTGCACTAACTTGGCGATGAGATTTACGTGTTGATGTGCTGACTTGATGATGACTGTTTCCTAATTGCCTGTCGTCTATGATGATATGATGTGATGCCTTATAGATCTCATGTATCATGATGTCTTGACGTGTTGCTACTCTAAGTTGCTAAGCATGATTTGAATTCCGTTGCCTGTAAAATGTGAACTACATATGCTAAGAGACATGAATTGTATCTGATGAGGTTATAATGTAACATGCTAACTTGACTTGATTACGTTCATATATGATGTTTGTAATGATTATTGAGCATGATGGTAAATTGAGACTTGTTGAACCCATGATGTTATGTTTAGACCTTATGTTTGATGATTTTCATAATTGCTTCTTCCTTAAACCTGTGGGTGAGGTCATTTGGTAGCGTGGTTGGAGAGTGGTGAAAGAATTTTGGGGCGGTGATCGAGAAATTTTCTAGAGAAAGTGTGACTAACGGGGCATGATACTTGTGATACCTTGGGAAGTGGGGGAAGAGTAAGAAATGACCTTAAGAGAATTGAGGATATAGTATGAGAGGGTGCTCGGGTGTGTTGTTAGAGACAGGATTTGGATTCTTAGAGGTGGATGGTATGTGTGAGAGTTTGGTGGAATGAGGGCGAGATTTGAGCATCGAGATGAATTGGGATTTCTTTGGGAAATTTTGTCTGAGATGACGTTGGCGGGTCTAGAAGAGGATTAGTCTTGGTTTGAGAGTGGAGATGGGCGAGTGGAGATTGTGTTTTATTTTGACTGGTATGATGTGAGGATTTTCTTGATTATGTGATTTATTTATATCTGCTGGCATGATGTTAGATAGTGACCATGATAAAACCTGATATGGAATAACATTACCTCTTGGAACGCAATGTTAAAATCTAATTGGTAGTGACTAGTGTTATCATGATATATTGATGTTTTGCTATCCTGTTATGTTGTTTTAGAAGCATGTTAGGATGTGTTGTGATATGATAATATATAAGATCATGATGTGTTATTATGTGGAAGCAAGATGTCTTATTATGAAATAGTAAGCATAATATTATATTATATGATCGGTAAGCATGATTAGGAATATGTAAATGATGAACATGGCTGGGGCATGAATATGATTGGTTTATATATGAAATAATAGTGTCTAATGGCTAAATGATCGTTATATGGGGTTGTGACGAGTTAAGGTGGTGTCTTTTAGGGCATATTGACATTTTGATTATTTATATACTGCTTGATCCTTCTTTTTTCTGAATCTTAATAGCATGCCCTTGTTGTATTGATATGTTAACGTGATGAATATGTTCTACTTGTGTTGCGATATCGATATGCGATTGTGAGATTTGATGTGTACTGACGAACTAACCCCATAACACCTAACCCGTTGATTTTTGGACATGTGTGCTTACGTGATGAGTAATGAACATTTGATTATTCACTTGTGATGCCTTCAGTATGATATAGATGTACCTTATGATTCTTAGTATGTCGAGGCTTGTTGTTTCTTTGGTACTTGTTGAATTGTGAATGATGTTGCATGATCTGGAAATTAGGAAGAGAATATGGGATTAGCCCTTAGAGGTGGATGATTCCACCTCCGAGCTTCTGAATTTGATTGATTTTTATGCGGGAAACTGATTTGGTTTTGGAGGATTTTAACGAAATTTGATCGAAAGGATTTTACTTGTTTTGGTGTAAAGCTGCTTGGTTAAACGTCTTATTTGAAGATTTGAGCGGTTTGAAAAGGAATTACTTTGAATTTTCAATAATAAACGTTACCGAGAGTTTCAACGATTTCGAAGCCAATCTTTTTCAATTGCGGAAACCCCTTTAAAACTTTTCAAACCCGGGCAACTCTATGATACTTCACGAAGTGGATATAAGCATTTTATGAGGGCGCTTGTAGGGTGCTTGCTAAGACCTAGTGATGACATTATAGAACTTTTAGAGTTGTGGTACTTCCGAAAAGTCGAAGCGAGGATGTGATAGGGGCGCTTATTGCATACTTGTCAAGGCCGATTGGAGATGTCACGATCGTGACTAGGATGTTGTGAAAATCTCGGAAGACGCAACCGAGATGATTACAAGATCCTTGGACATGGTCCTCGCACTCATCAATTTCAAACTTCATCCCCTACTTTATTTTGGTTTTAGTCTCGGGGACGAGACTTGTTTTTAGAGGTGGATGATGTAAAGGCCCGGATTTTTAATTAATAAATTTCAACAAATAATATAAAATGGATTTAAGTCGAAAAAAAATAATAATAATAATAATTCGGATATTTTAAGGAAAACTCGTCTTTAAATTACTAAATCGAAATTGAAACTCTTAAATCGTATTTTGATCGAGTCGGGATAAGATCGAGAGAGTGGGTTCCGGGATTATTTTTGGTATTTTGAAATATCTCTTGGAATCACATGTCCATAACCCCTCTTGTCTTCTCTCCCATCACAAATCAAACAGCCCCTTCCTTTTTTTTGGATAGCCAGTAACATTTCAGAGCACACCTCTCACTTAGCTTGTGAGACAATTGAAGCAAAATGCCAAAAACTTTCTCTGCAGCCCTTGACCAGTTGTAAGAGTTGAAGGCACAGCTCTCACACCCACATCTATCTTCTCCTCCTTTCTACTGTGAATCTCACGCCCAAACTCCATTCCTCCTCCTTGTTCATCGGTTCAGCCGCCACCACCACCACACCTACACTCCCCAGCCACCGCCGCTACCAGTACCCGGCCACCAGAAGCAGCCGGAGCCACCGCCGACGCCGAGCTCCCCCTGTTATCCTCAAGCGAGATCCGAGCCAAGCTGGGCATTCCAAGCCTCCATTTCCCCTTCAGTTACGAGCAGCAGCAACCCCGAACGTCCCATCCGACATTTGAAGGCGAATCCGAGTCCGAGCGAGCAGCCCCAGGGCCACCTGAGCACCATCGCCGATGCCAAACCCTTCTCGATTTTCCTGTTCTCCGTTCTGATTGGTAAGCCTTTGATTCTCTGTTTTCTAACTCCAAATCACGTAAAGGTGAAGCTTTAACCTCCTCCCTCTCGTCCTAGGCCAAGATCTACTCATCTCCGACTCCACCGAAGCCGAATCAACTCCGACGACCCTCTTTCCGGCGGAAGCTCAAAATCTCGGTGAGCCTTCTCTTTCTCCTTCCTCTTTACTCTCGTTCGGTCTTTTTGGGTCTATGGTGGTCGGGAAAGGAAATCGATGAGATTCGGAATGGGTAAGGTCGAAAACGACTCCGGCAGAGCCCTCTGTCTCTCCTTCTTTGTTCCGTTGCCGAAAAGCAGGTTGGGTTGGGGAAGAAGACCAGTTCATTCTCTTTTCCTCTCTTTTCTTTGAACCGGTCTGGCCCTCCTTCTTTTAATTGACCCGGTTCATTATCACAAATCTGAGCATTGGGTTTTGGGCTTGGGCCGGCGCCGGGTTTCGGATCCGGGTTGTGAGCTTGGGTTTGGGTTTTCTTTGTTTTGGGCCTTGCTGGGCTAAGTGTTGTGTTATATTGTTATGTTAGTTGTTTTATAAACTTTAGTTTAAATGTAAATTTGTTCATGTTAAGTGGTTATATATATAAGGTATTTTATATATATAAATCTAATTTTCATGGAAAATATTATTTCTGAAGTTATTATTATATATTATAAAATAGTTTAAAAGAGACATTATTGGAATATGTTTTTAGTGATGTTTTAAATATGTTATTTTAGGAAATTTGAAATGAATTATGGGGTTTTGATTTATAAACATGATTGTGAAAATAGAATTATTTTTGGTGACTAAATGTCGGAATTTATTTATGTAATGATCTTGAAAATAAACATGTCGGGATTGTGTTAATAATATGATTTTGGGAAATTCTTAAGGATTTAAATGATAAATGTCGGAATTTGGCCAAGTATGAGTTGAGAAATTATTTTGAATATGAGTTGACTTAATTTGGGATTTAAGAGTTTGGAAGATGTGATTAGTACGATTTTATCAATTGATTTGATTGGAAGTAAATGGTTTTGGTTGAAGTTGATCGTATCGAAAAGATTTTGGAAAATGGTTTAGTATCGATTGGTTTTGGGAATGTTGGGAACTTGGGTTATGTGTGTATGGATGTTGGTCCGGTGGCTTATGGAAATGGCTTGATGATAGGTGTGTATTGCTTTTGGATTGCTTTGGACTTGCATTTGGGCCCTTGCTTGTGTTATCCTGCTGTTCTGCATCTTCAGGTAAGTTCCCTAGGGGGCTTACTCAGGTTGGACATTCGTGCCTGTTGTTGCATTTTATGTTAGGTGTTGCATATGCATAAAAGCATGCCATGTATTATCATGTTTAGGTTGCACTAATTGAATGAGCATCTGTTTACTTTATGCGTTTGAAACAGAACGGCCGTTATCTGTGATAGTCCTAGAGTCTTTGCTAGGGTCATAGGGTAGCCCAGCCTCATCGGGTACTCTGAGTCAATCGAGTCATGAACTTCCTTATATTATGAGATGCCTGCGGGCTTTATTGTGGAGCGGGTTAGGCATGCGTGCCGCCCGATTATGATGGAATGCATTCACGAGCTGGCCAGTCTCCGCCCTATCGGAAGGGGGTGGAGGTAGGAGAGGGATATGCCACTTGGCATTGTCTTGGGCCCTTTACAGTATTTGTACACATTATTATAACTAGGAGCATGCTAGTGTGTTTGACTTTCGTACTGCATTAGAGCATCTTTATTAGGTATAACACATACTATGTGGCCTCAGCGAGGACTGCCGGTCCCGCATGAGTGGCTCGATCTGACTCCTTTCCCCGTTTTTTTTAAGGTATTTTCTGCAGATTTTGAGTGCTCGATGTCTGTATGACGGGATTTCCTTTTGGCGAATTGAAGAACCTGGCTAATTCTCTAATTTGGTAAAATGGTAATTACCCACTCATGATTTGGTTTTGACCGGCTTTGCCGTGACACTTGTATCTTTACCTTGCTTCCGCTTTGCTTCCATTTGAAATAGATTCCGCGACATAGTATTAGGACAGGTTAAGGGTACCCAACGGCCCTTCGAGGTTTTTAGGGTTTGAAATCCCTCTTTCTACTAATCTTAAAATGAGTTTGAAACTTCGACCCGTACCTGGATTGCAAGATCCGAACAAGGGGTTTTATCCCTTGAAACGTAACCCAGAAATCATAATTCTGGGCCGTTACATTTAGCTCCCTAAAAACGTGCTAAAGAGTAAAACGACCGATATTTTGAGACAGAGGTAGTATAAAGTTTAGAGTCACCACTGTTGTTTGAGAATGAGTTTTTTTTTAGCCTTCTAAGTTTTTTAGTAAGTTGATTGATTACTTTGATCATTAAACACACATTTGTTGTGGTAATGGGTTGGAAGGTGTCATTTTTATTTATTTAGGCAGCGATTTGGGAGGGATGAACTACTCGATAACATCTTTTCGAATTTTACATACCAATATGTATTCCTAGTACAGTATCCGTGCCTAAGGCATGGGCTTACCATTTCAAATGTACGTACCCACATCAATAATGAATATGTATTGGTATACAGAAAACTTTTAATTAAAAAAACTATGAAGATCTAATCTTGTTTTATTGGATAATCTACATACAATTTATCTGTTGCTCTAATAGAAAATAGTGAACCACAGAAAAAGCTAAAATAAAATGACTATTAAAATCTAAATCATTCAATATTTTTTAGCGCTTATAATTTTTTTTAACTCTACCCATAATTGTTACGCAGCTCTAACTTAGCCTATAAAAACATGCATGTCTATAATTTTTGAAGTATTTGTCACATCATTTTAGTGTCGATATGTTTGGGATTATAAAAAAGGTATAAAGACCAAGTTTATTCAAGTAAAACTTTCACAATTATCGTGCGAAAAACACCATTAAAAAAAAAATATTTTACAGCCATTCCTTTGAAAATAAAAATCAAGTATACAAAGTATCAAATCATAATCGTTAAATAAGAAGATTCTATCTGACCCAAAAAGAATTATTTTTTATCAACAACAATTTTTATGATATAAATTGATAAGTAATTATTGATTAAATCATTTTTTAGTTTTATTTGTTTATTAATTTATTCTTATCTACTTATGATTATAGCAACCAAACAAACTCATCATTTTAAGGGAAAATTGATTTCTTATCTACTCATGCAAAAGAACGAAACATGGCCAAAGAGATAAATTAAAAATGACACCGTAGTTGTAAATAGAGCTAAATAAAAAACCTAAAATTAGAGTTTATAGCTTGCAAAGTAGATTATCCATGAGTTAAAAATTAGAGTTTACTCATATGTGCACAAAAAACATAGAAAATAATTGTTTCAAATATATTTTCTAATCAAAACACATCAAAGTTGTTTAAAAATGGATAAAGACAAATAACAACTACTTCATTTATCAGGGAAACTGTTAAGAATTAAAGATTTGAACTTTAAATAAAATTCAAATAAATATTCTTGCTTTTTCTGTTCATATTTAATTAGGTTACACCCGAAAGATTTTTTAGTTTAATCTTGCCTTTTACGTTCAAATTTTATCTTGACATAAATGATTTGATTTGTTTTTTTAATTGGTTAATAAGATTTAATCGTGATTTTTTTATTTGGAGTATAAAGTTTTAGAAATTAGATAGATAGATGATTGATTAAATATCATTGATTAATCATTAATGAGAATTGGTTTATGCTAGATTGATGAAATGATTCATTTTAGATGGTTAGACCTTAATTTGTATCTATAAAAAATTGTTTTTTTTAAAAAAATTGATTAGTGAGAAAATTTTAAATCTAAGCCAAAAATTTACGGTAAGTTCCATCAATTATTATTTTTAATTAAAGATGGATATTATTTTTAATTAAAGATGGACGTACATGAGCGTGATTAGAAAATTAAATTAGGAATTAATTGAATTAGATTAGATATATTAAAATTAAGTAATTGATTAAAACTAAATTATGATTGGTTAGATTATCTATTTTTAAGGTGAGTTTTTAAAACATTTGGAGAAGAAAATGGGGATATATCTTAAATTTCTAACTTTAAATGTATGGCCGCCACGTGTCCCATTTTGCAAGTGTTTTAGTATTATATTAGATATTAGATATTAGATATTAGATATTAGATATGATTAATTTTTTTATGGAAATTCCAATTTATTACATTTTATAATTACAATCACATGATCTTTCATTTTCAAATCAACTTTTATATTTATTTGTATTGTATAATACTCTCTCCGATCGATAATATTTGATTTTTTATTTTTCATCACATTTTTAAGAAGATAAAAAAACGCTAAAAAAATAAAATATTAAAACAATTCTATGCTTAATACTAATTGCATGAAATTATTTATTTTAAAAAAATTATTTAAAAATTTGATATTCTAGATATTTTTAAATTTTATTAAAAATTACAAGAAATAGTAAAAATCAAATATTTTAGATCAAATATAGTATATAATTACAAGAGCTAGAACTTAAGAACCACGTCTTTAATTTTAGCATTTTAAAATTATCACAAAATTACCAAATCGTGATTTTTTTAATTAAAAAATAGAAATTGACAAACCCGAAATCGACCCGATTTGACCTGAAATCGACCCGATTTGACCTAAAATCGACCCGATTTGACCCGAAATCGGGCCAAACTCGAGTTCAAGTCAACTCGGATCTACACGGGTCCCGTTTTACGCGAAACCCGAAATGACCAAATTTGGGGGCATTTTCGTCTTTTACTTTTAAGTTGAATTCAAAGAAAAATGGGAGGATGGGTGGTTACTTGCAAACAATTTGTTATAAAAGGTGGTTAAGTGAAATTTTTTTAATAAGGGGTAGTTAATTGCAAACAAAGGTGAATAAAGGGTGGTTTTATGCATTTTCGTCAATTATCTTTTTTACTAAAAATGAAACATTAAAGAATAGGGCTATAATTGTCTTTTCATATTAAATTAAGTGAGGTTTAACAAGAAAAGGTGTATGAATGATTAGTTGCAAACAATCTATATTGAATGGGTGGTTATTTGACAATTTTTTAATAAGGGGTGGTTATTTGCAAACAACAATGAATAGTGGGTGATTATTTGACAATTTTTTAATAAGGGGTGGTTATTTGCAAACAAAATTGAATAGTGGGTAGTTTTATGCATTTTTGGCAAAATTTTAATATATACACCACATATCCCTTTTTTTTTAAATAGATCCTACCCCTCTTGAGTCACAGACGTGTGACTTAAGAAGCGCATGATATTTTATATATAAAGTACCTTACGCCTCTTGAGTCACATACGTGTGACTCAAGAGGGGGCAGAGTGTGGTGTATATAGTAAATTTTATGGGTGTATCACCCTTTATTATTCCATTTAGTTGTAAAAATACTTAGAAATATTTCTTTTAGAATTTAGATTTACCTATCCATCGTTACTCTTATGTTGCATGGAAATAGAAACAGAAACAGAAAGGGAAACAGGAACGAAAATGGAGAAACGGCAATCCAAATTTTGTAGGAAACGTAAACGTCGAGGAAACGACAACATGAATTATATATTCATTTAAGAATCTAAATAAGAGCAATAAACATATCATAAAGGCATATACAAAGAATGCAATATTATGCTACAAATTAAAATGTTCAATACCGTGATAAACAATGTACTTTGTCCTTAACAGAAATCAATACAGACGTGTCAAACATTTTAAATGTCCTTCATCCTCTTTGATTCCATGAGCTGCAAAGTCGGTTTTTTGGTTTTGTTCAACACTATGAGTTCCGCTAGAACTGCTACTTGCATTTGAGGGTGACATAGTGAGAGCCAAGAGGGAGAGGAGGGAAGACCCAAAATGGAGGAGAAGGATGCGACAAGGCTAGAGGGAAATGAAAGTTTTAGACATGAGGAAGGGGAAGCATGATTTAGAGTTTTTTTTTTTTTATTATATAATTATTGGAAACAACACCTACCAAGGCAGAAACATTTTTATAAAGCAGAAATGGTCAAAGTTTTCGACTTTTCTGGTCAACAAAACGATCAAAGTTGATGACCTTTGAGAAACGTTTCTGAGACATTTCCCTGGAGTTTCGGAGTTTATTCATATCCAGAAACGTGAAACCTCTATGAAATGGAGTTTCGGGGTATCATTCGACTAAGGCCTTGTTTGTTTGAGTAACGGGAAATAAAACTGAAAGAAATCAAATTTTATGTATAAAATGTATATGATCATCACTTTTTAATAAGTCTAGAGAAAGAAATAGTTAGAGCATCGAAACTATCACCTTGAAAGGTAAAATCATCCATAAAAACCTCAATGAAATGTTCTATATATTCAGACAAAATACTCATGATACACCTTTGGAATGTCGTAGAAGCGTTACACAAGCCGAAAGGTATCCTGCGATATGCAAAGGTGTCAAACAGACAAGTGAATGTTGTCTTTCTTGATCTTCTAGTGCAATGGCGATCTGAAACTAACCCGAATAGCCATCTAGAAAGCAATTATATGGATGACCAACAATTCGCTCAAGCATTTGATCAATAAATGGAAAGGAAAAATGTTCTTTTTGATTTATCACATTCAGCTTTGCAATAATCTATGCAAACTCTCCAGCCTGATTGTACACCCTGGTAGGAACCAACTCACCCTCTTGGTTCTCTACCATCGTTTTACCTCCCTTCTTTGGCACTACCCGTGTCAGACTAATCCATTGACTATAAGAGATGGGATAGACCATACATGTCTGAAAGAGTGTTAGCACCTTCTTCTTCACTACTTCCATCATAGGCGGATTGAGTCTTCGTTGGGGTTGCTTGGAAGGTTTGGTTTCCTCTTCTAACAAGATTTTGTGCATATATGTAGCCGAACTGATCCCCTTGATATCCACTATGGTTCATCCCATAGCAATCTTATATTCCTTGAGCATGACCACCAATCTATCTTCTTGTTCCCAAGTGAGTTTGTTAGAAATGACGACAGACAAGGTGTCACCTTTTGATCCCAAGAATGTATACTTTAGATCCTTAGGAAGTGGCCTCAAAAGGTAAGAGTCTCTCGCTTGGAATGGTTAGTGCCATTTGGGTACCCACATGTGGGTTAATAGGGAGGGTAGACATCTCCCTTATGGTCTCCTACATGTTAGTAAAAATAGCATAATCCAACGAAAACTCCTCAATAGAAGTTTCTAAAGCTACATGCAGGTTATCTACACAACTCATATCAAACATATCTTGCATACAAGTGTCAATATCCACAACTCATATCAAATGTCTAGGCGATTGCCTTGACCGCCTAGGCGCTAGACGACCCATCACCACCTAGGATCCACCTAGCGCGTTTTAGAACACTAGTCATAACTCACAACTACCTTAATTTTAGAATTTTCAACCAACCAAATTAATCTACAAAATTTGTTAACTATTCAAATTTTTACATATTTTTTAACTATCTATCTATATCTAAATATCAAATGATCGAGAAGTATTATAAACACCTGAATTATAAATTTTTTACACATTTTTTACTTTTTTTCGACCTATTTTTTCTTATTTTATATTAAATTTTATTAATATTTTATTTTATTTTTAATAATAATTTATTATATTATTAAAATTTTATTTAAAAAAATTATGCAATAGTACGAGAACTGTACTAATTAAATTTTAAAAGACACCTAATATTGATAATTGATATAGCTAAAATCAGCCCGTCAAGAACATGGGGGCACAATCGTCTTTTATCAGGTACATGTATTGAAACCCTAATTCCCGTTATATATATGAGGGAGGATTAGCTAGGGTTTTAGAGAGGTTTCTTTGACAGCCGACAAACTATGACTTAAGCATCGGATGCTCCTCTGGGGGAGCGAGCCTCACTTCTTCCTCTGCTTCTATGCAGAAAAGATCGATCGATCCTAGAAGAATTGAGGTGCAGATTTCTCCCAAAATATTTGGCGTCGTCTGTAGGAATTCGATCGAAAAGCAACATCGTCAAAATTTCCAATCAACCAAGCAATGTCCAATCGAAGGCGGAGGATGGATTTCGGTACATCATCCGGTCACCAACCTTCTTTGCCCGCTTCCTTGACTAATTTCTACCTTGGCCATGGTGATTGATTTCCTCATCACCGATCAAGACCCTCATCTACATCAACACAACACTCGCAAGCGCTTCGACGGGCCGCCGATCCTCCATTATGGCTTGAGGATTCACAAGCGTCGCCAAAGTCGCTCCCAACATACTACGCCACCTCGCAGTGCAGCCCCCTTCCATGGATGGTGACAACATGACCATCGCCTCTAGGCCTCCGTAGAGCCCTCTCTCCGGCATCACAATCCAACCCGACCATAGCCCTAAAGCGAGAGCCCTAGGGCTATACAAAAGTCTTCTACGGCCCTCCATCATCGGATTTGCAGTCGGAGGTGGAAACATCCGACGAAGATTCCGCCTAGAGTCGTGCGCGGTCGCTCTCTGAAAAAATCTAAGGCGAAGAAGGCGACTGTGTTCAAAATTTAGAATAATTACGAAACCAACCCGGAGTTCTTAAGAGTCACGGGTCGGCTCGTAATTTCTAAATAATTACAAAAAAGGCTCCAAACTTCTAGAGTTGCATATTTTTATCCCAAACATCCACAATTATTCTCGATGGATCCAGCCGGAGCAAGCGCTTGCCTAAGCATTCGTACAAGGCAGATTGGAATAACGCTAAGTATTATGACTCTTGTTAATTTTGATTTTTTAATTTTATTTTTCTTAAAAAAGGATATATATATATATATGGAACTTAGAATTTGAGATCGAATCAATAAATATGATAAGATTGACAACTGTATCAATTAGTGAATAGAAGTACGAGATCCTATTCAATTGAGGAGTAACTAATGACAATTCAAGAGAGATTAATTAAGGGAATCTAGAGGCAACCATAGAGTGAAGGGTGTGATGCGTTTATGTTCTGTATTTATATTCCATACATGGTCTTTTGACTTTTGATTCATGAGTCAGAGTTATATGAATTGTCATCTTCATTCAGTGATGCTTGCCGACCTTGCCTTCTAATTTCATCAAATGTTACCTTTTTCAATGGCGTAGGCATATAGTTCAGAAAGATAAAAACCTTTACATAAACGATAATGTCCAAGGAGCTGGCCAACAATAAGTTCGATTGTTCGTGATGAGCTGCCATAACAGTTGATCTGTTGAGGATTAAATATACAAAACATCGAGAATGAAAGGCGTTATTTCTTTGGATTCACATGGTATTTTTACCCTGTCCAAGAACGATAAACCATTGAGCACTTGACTAGCTATGTAAGGGGCAAAGAATTAAAGAAGTTTATCTTCAGATTTGGAACATGACAACAGATCATCATCTACTTGTCGAGGGGATACCCCTTGCATCTATCAACTCTTCAAGTGTAGGTCTAACTAAAAGATTCACCACTTATGGCCAAACATCTGCCAGTTAAGGCAGAGGATTCGCCACTTCAGGCCAAAAGAACACCAATTTCAGGCCATGAGTACGCCACATAAGGCCAAAAGAACGCTAATGTCAGGCCACGAGTACGCCACTTGAGGCCACAAGAACGCCAATTTCAGACCACAAGTACGCCACTTAAGGCTAAAAGAACGCCAATTTCAGGCCACGAGTACGCCACTTAAGGCCAAAAGATCGTCACTTATGGCCAACGAATTGCCACTTATGGCCATAAAATCGTCACTTACGACCAATTACAGCCAATGTTAAACCATAATAACCCCATTTAAGGCCAACAAAAGTCAAGTTCAAGCGATAAGATCCTCATTTAAGACGAAATGTTCAACGCTTAACCAGCAGAATTGTCACTCATGAATAAGAGTTAACCATGAATGTCGTCAACAAACACTTTCTCTCACTTTTGGCAACAAAATTATCTAATCATTTTGAGCAATAACTTTCAGTTGATTAGTTAACAATGTGCTAGTTACACAACATATTGTATTTATGGGTTGAGAATGCTGAGCGTGCAGGGCACAGTTAAGGCAAAAGAACAAGCATTAGTGGTTGTCGTCAATCATAGAAGGTGAAGAGCGTTGAATTATTCAACTTTCCTCATCACTAGATCTTGAAGTGGAAACCCGAGGGGCAATTGATATAGCTAAAATCAGCCCGTTAAGAACTTGGGGGCACAATCGTCTTTTATCAGGTACATTTATTGAAACTCTAATTCTCGATATAAGGGAGGATTAGCCAGGGTTTTAGAGACGCTTCTCTAACAACCGACAAACTCTGACTTGAGCGTCGGAGGCTCCTTTGGGGAGCGAGCCCTGCCTCTTGCTCTCCTTATATGCAGGAAAGATCGATCGACACCAAGAAGGATCGAGGTGCATATTTCTCCCAAAACAATAATCTTCTTTGCTTGAGTAAAGTTTTAATTAGATCGGTGGTAATTTGTACAATATTTTTGATATTTTTCATCGTTTATCATTGATTTATCAAGCAAAATAATTGTTTTACGTTTCATGTCGAATGAAGCTATTAAATATAAGAGTATTACTTAATATGGTATATATTTACTATAGATCTGAGCGTTCCTGACCTCACAAATCGGAGGATAAGATTCAAGATTGTGAGAGCGAAAACATAAACCAACAAAAATTAATAAAACACAACGAATTTTTACGTGGTTCGGGTTCCTTACATCCACAGAGCCTCAAAAGAGCACAGAGCCTCAAAAGAGGAGACTCGAGCTCAATCCACTACGTCAAATTAGGTTTATAGGGTTTTGAGATCGACAATCAAGATCTCGTACTTATATAGCTTATAAGAAAGGGAATCACACAAAACAAGCAAGAAACTATGGAGAAGTGGTAAAGCGTCAAAGAAACTCCCTAGATCTAGTGTTAGAGACCAGATTTAAGTCGGAGGTCGTCGGAGAAGAAAACCTTTGTCGGACGAAGGAAGCACACAACAGTGGTGATGATCTTCAAAGTCAGATCTAAGGTCTCTCGGAGAGATTCGCCTCTGATCTGAGCTAGACCATCGGGAAAGAGATGAATCGTCTTTGGAAACCCTAGCATTGCTCTATTATCTCTCTCTTGCTCCGAGTTAGATTACCTGATGAAGTCATCCAAGTGAGGAAACCCTAGCATCCCCTTGAGCTTATATAGACGAGCCTTTAGCTAAAACGAAGCATTTAGCTTTAAGACAAGTTAAACAAATTGAGAATGGGAACTGGGCTTCTGAGTATGGGCTTGTGTAGGCCCATTACTCTTATATCTGAAAATAGATATATAAAACACACTTAACTCTTCTACTATATATTACGTATTATACATGATCACAAGGTAAACATGCAATACTATTGCATAAAATATAATATATATGAGAGTATAGCATGTGTAAGTATAAAACCATAATTAGCCCTTAATCTAAACTAAGTCTAACTCAAAACCCCTAAAGTTTTAGAACCATGATTAAGAGGACATTACAATTTGCCCTCCTAATCTAGGTTCTAAGCTTTTATATTTCTAATTCAACTCTAGTGGATATATGCTCATGTCTTCGACTCTGGTTACATCATCGGCTCGGTACCCGTTCGTCATGGTGGATCTCCAAGATGGAGATAGTCCTTACAAAATAGAAATTTGCTAGGGAGAACAACCTTCGTCCCAATGTCAGCAGGGTTTACATCTCATTTGATCTTCACGTCGAGTTCATTGGTTGCTACCATGTTTCTTACAAAGTGGAACCGCACATCGATGTTCTTTGTACGTTCATGATACATCGGGTCTTTGCAGAGATATAAAGCACTTTGACTGTCCATGTGTAGAACGGGTTTTATAGTTCTTTTGAGAACTTCCTTCACAATCGCTTTTAGCCAGATAGCTTCCTTAGTAGCTTCTGTGGCTGCCATATACTCAGCTTCTACAGAAGACAAAGCTACTACTGACTGCTGCTGTGATTTCCATGAAATACAGTTCCCAGCCCAAGAATAATAATAGGCGGTTGTGGACTTTCGATTATCTTTGTTGCTAGCGTAATCAGAGTAAAAAAAATCCATGAAATTGATGAATAGAACTATGCAATCCATAATACACACACAAATATTTGGTGCCAGATAGATAACGAAACAAGTATTTCATAGCAGTCCAATGATCTCTATCAGAATTAGACATAAAACGACTTAAAGCACCGATATGGAAGGCCATGTCAGGGCGGGTACAAAGCATGGCATACATAACGGATCATACACCTACATCACAGGGGATCCTAGCCATTTCTTTTATATCTTCAGGTTTTGTTGGGCAACTTTTCTTGGTGAGCTCTAGGTGCCCTTTTAAGGGTATGTAGGTAGGTTTAGAAGGGGGGGGGGGGGGGGAACAGATGACTCCATAGAGAAGTCATTAGAGAGGCCATTTACATCACTTAAAATAGAAGAGGAGGGGGCAGAGGGAAGAATAAACTTAGGTGAGGAGGAGTTAGTATCCTCTTATGCTTGATCAGCACCTTCGTTTTTTTTCACATTCCTCCTCGACTGGTTCAACTAGGGAAGGAACAGCCCCAATTCTCCCTATAATGTAGAGTGTGCGTGCTTGGTTTCTAGTCTGAAGGCTCTACCATTGTTGTACACATCATCATCTGCTTCATGAGTGTTGGAAGAGTCTGGTATCCACCCATCTGCTTGGTCCTGAGTACTTGCGAACTCAACATGTGTAGTGAGTTTTTCTTTCATAGGAAACTCATTTTCGTTGAACTTAACACTTATAGTAGTGATCACCTTATAGGGTCCTTCTTGAAGCAAGAGGACTCTATATCCTTTGACCCCCTCAGGGTACCCTAAGAAGATACCCTTCACACCTTTGGACTGCAGCTTACCCTGAGATATGTGTGGGTAGGTTGCACACCCAAAAGGCTTAAGGTAGTCAAGGTTGGGTGGCTTTCCAGTCCATTTTTCTTGCGGGGTTAAGAAGTTTATCACACTATAAGGGGACCTATTAATCAAGTATGCAACTGTTATGACAACTTCTCCCTAGAGGGTTTTTTTCAACCCAGAGGATATACGCATACATTTTATTTTTTCTAGTAGGGTCATATTCATATATTTTACTGTCCCATTTTGCTGAGGGGTGCTAGGGATAGTTAGCCGTCTTTTAATACCTAAGGTTTGGAAAATGTGTCAAATTCTTTATTGCAAAATTCCAACCCATTATCAGTTTTTAGGAATTTAAGCTTATGATCAGATTGGCTTTCGACCATTGCCTTCCACCTTTTAAAGGTTTCAAAGACTTGGTCTTTAGTTTTTAGAAGACTTACCCATACCTTGCGTGAGAAGTGGTCTATAAAACTTATGAAATACCTCATTCCACCTGCAGTAGGAACATGTGCAAGTCCCCAAAGGTCACAGTGAACATATTCTAAAGGAACAGAAGCCACATAACATGATTTAAGAAATTTCAGATTAGAACATTTCAAAAAGATAATTTTCACAGAACTTTATCTCAGCAGGATGTTCAGCGAGCAAGCCATGTTTATGGAATTGAATAAGACCCTTATTGCCAATATGCCCCAACCTATTGTGCCAAGCAAGAGTCTCATCTAAAGTCATGTGCTCAGAAGTTATGGTTGGGTTTAATTCGGGTTTATTAGCAAGAATATGATAAAATATCTTCTTTCTAACAACCTTAATAATAAACCTATTGTTTCTAGTAACAGTTCTAACACCATTTTTAGAAATCATGTTACAACCATGTTCTTCTAGAGCCGACTCAGACATGAGGCTCTTCCTTAGGCTAGGCACCCATCTAACATTGGTAAAAACTCTAACAATACCATCACGCATGACATGAGGAACATCCCCAACCCCCATGATTTTTCGAGAAGTATCATCACCAAGCATAACGTCGCCACAAGCAGTTTTATCAAGTTTTCTAAAATAATGCTTAGAGGGGGTAGCATGCATAGTACACCCAGAGTCAAGAATCTAATTATTAGACATATCAACTGCAGAATGAGTACACGTGAATAGCTCAGCAGGACAATCACTCATACATTCCAAAACAGAAGCAAACAACTCAGTTTGGTTAGATTTAGCAAGTTGTTCAACTCTTTTTTCTTTCTACAGTCTTTAACCCAATGACCCAAATTTTCACAGTAGTTACACTTGGAATTAGGGTCATATTTCAAATTACTTTTGAATCAAACTTTCTTATAATTGCCATTGAAATGCTGAACTTCCATACTCCTACGAAATAACATGCCAATTTTTGTACTCCTCTTCAAGCTCTCCCCCTCTCTTCGTCGTATATAGGCTTCGAGAACATCTTCGACCTCTCACCTTTTATCGATTTTTGTTGCTTGGAGACGGTGAGATGAAGGTAGTGGAGTGGCAGATTTGTTTTGGGGGTTAGGAATAAAAGAGTTTAAAAAGTTTTAAATAATCATTAGTTTAGCTTAGTTAGTAAGGAAGGTATAAGGTATTTATTACCTTGAGGTATGCGTCTAACCCCCTTTAACCTAACTTTTTTTATATTTTTTGTTTACCATTTTAGCTTTTTTATATTAAAAATCAATTAATAATACTAAAAGAGAATCGCCTATGCCATGTGGCGGCTTCTCCTTTAATGTAGGTTTGTTTGTTAACTAATTAAATATTTTTCTATATTTAAATAAATTATTATTTATTATAAATCAAATTACTTATTTAAATAAGCAATTAAATAATTCTTTTCTTTTTCTAAATCTTAACCGATCGATTTTCTTTTTAAATTACTTTTTTTCAATAAAAACATATAATCTTTTGTAGTTTTTGTTCATGGGAAAATATATAAATAACGATTAGATCCAGGGCTGGCCCTGAAATTTTTAGGGCTCGAGGCGAGGTTAAAAGCGAGTCTTTTGATCAATAAATATATTCATAATTTTTTTTACCAAACAATGCAAAATTTTAATTTATTTAATCATTATTTAATTCTGATTTTATTTTTATCACTAAAAGAAAAATTTATAGATTTTAGTAGTATATAAGTATGATTAATGTGATAATATCTCGGTATAATACAACAAAAGACTACGAATTTTAGAAGGATTTTTTTTGCTAAGTGTCCATTTTTAATATGGCGCGCATTTTGCAAAATGTTCACTTTCATATTCCCTTTTGCAAAATGTCCATTATGACATTTTTGCCCTTCCTTTCCATTTTTTATTTGGCTTCATTTCTTCCCATTTTTATGTTGACAATTGACCGGTCAAGGTCAATGACTTTGGACACAAAACTTTAGTGACACATGTATGGTGATAAACAAATTTTTTGGTGACATTTTTTTACGAGATTAGTGTCACCACCTTTATTAGTGGTGACACATGCGGCTATAATTTTTTTTTGTGACATCTTAGTTTTTAGAGTTTTTTTTACGAGGTCACTATCACCACCCTTATCGCTGTCACCACCTATATCACTATCACCACCCTATCTCTGTTACCACCCATATCGTTGTCACCACCTTTATCGCTGTCATCGCCCTGTCGCTATCACCACCCTTATCGCTGTCACCACCCTATCGCTGTCACCACCCATATCGTTGTCACCACCCCTTCGTTGCCACCACCCCTACCCTTATCACTGTCACCACCCTTATCGATCAATGGTGACATTGTTATCGGTGTCACCAACACAAAGGGGCTAATGATAAGCAAAACTATTGTTGTCACCAAGGTCTTGAGGGTTAATGCTAAGTTAGTATCGTCTTAAATTAAAACTCGTCCACTTGATTACAAGTTGTTACTTGATTTTTCAGCCTGTAATAAGCTCAATCAAAATTATTCCGAAACTGTAAACATCAAGCTTATTAGTTATCCATCCCGTGACTGTAAAATAAAGCTATTAAAGACGAATAAAAACAACAAAAAGACGGAAAAAAGAAGTTATATTCATCATTCATTGCAATTTACAGAACACAAGAATGTCCTCATCAACAGTGAATGCACACCAAATTAGGATCACAAAATCTGGATGAAATTGCAGTGGAATCACACTTAATTTAACCATTGAAGAGTGAAATTGCAGATCACTACGATGATTGATGAACATCAATCTACACAATATCGATCTCTTCACGATGAACAAATTGGAATAATCAAACAAATAGCAGTACCTAGAGTTACTATGCACGCACCAATTGCCTGAACGCCTTCGAGATTCACACATCTCGATCTCTTCACGAACAGCAGAAAATTAGGATACAAAACAAGAACATCGAGATTCACACATCTTGATCCATCCGATTATGTCTGCACGCACCAATTGCCTAAACGCCCTTGAGTCCGGTGGTGCGAGAGTGAACATGGTGACAGACTTGTGGAGATCGAGTTCGACGAGGTGACCGAAGCTGCTGTTTAGCGACGGAGTTGAGGAGGATATCGGAGACAGCGTCAACGATGGCTGGGGAATTCCCAGCTGAGGGGGCTGATGGAGTAAAAGAAGTTATCTACGGTGAAGAAGAGGCAAACATCGATGAGAGCGGTGACGGAGCCGAGGTAGCTGGCGGCGAAGTGAGCAGAGCCTACGGGGAGGATGACGGAGGAGTAGAGGGAGAGGGAGGCGAGGAAGAAGCAGATCGGGGAGAAAGCCTTTGGTGGCGGTCTATTAGAGGCGGCTCGACGGGATCGTTGGTGGATCGACGGTCTGAATACAGGCGGTTCGACGGGATCATTGGTGGAGGCGGCTCGGTAGCCAGGTTTCTCTTTTAGTGAAGGCTTCCAGAGGAAGAAGAGGAGTAGCTATTCTCTGTTTCCAATTTTTTGGTTAAGCTACAAATCGAGAAAAGAAATTGAAAAACCAAAAAGGAATGGTAAAAGGGGGATTATGAAATTTTTTTTTGAACATTTAGCAAAATAGGGTTTTTTAGTGGACATTTAGCAAAAGAGGTTTACTAAAATGGACATTTTGCCAAATAGTTTCTTTTTAGAATTATCAATATACTTATTTACTAAATTTTATTATATTTCCTTACAAGTCCCATTAAAAAATTTTCTAGTGAAAAATAAAGGGAAAAAAATATTTTTTTAATGTTTTATTTTTCCCCATAAATGTAAAATACTATGGTTAAACACTTAAAAATATATCATTATTTTACAAATTTATCCAAATAAAATACTATAATCACTTCAATAAATTTATTAAAGTAGTAGATGTTGTTACTTAAAAATCACTTGTTTTTGCATTTATAACAAAAATTGAAAGACATAGACTTTTTACACTCTTTGTCGTTGATTCGAAATATTTAATAAATTAATAAGTCATATTACAAATGAGTTTTTTTGACGTATAAATTTTTAGTAAATCTTTTATTACATTTAACTATATTAATACAAAATACCTTAATTATATATATAACGTAATTTTTTCCGGGGCTCTACTCGGTAGGAGGCCCTAGACGACTGCCTCTTGAGCCTACCCCAAGGTCCGGCCCTGATTAGATCCATTTAATAAATTACTTTGTTATAACTTGATTAAATATTTACTTTAATAAGTTATTCTCATTTTAATGATAACTATCAAGGTTGTGTGTGTCTATAGTCATGTAATAATAAGTGAGTTAATAAATTACTTTATTACATTTATGAATGAAAATAATTAGTTTATTTTAGTTTAGGTGTGAAGGATAATATATTTTGGAATTTATAGTATATTATTGAATTAATGCAACTATAGTAAAGAAAAATCATTAGTTGAACGAGTGTTAATATGAAATTTATTTAAATTTTAAAAAGAATTTAGATAAAGTGATAAGAATCCTTGATAATTGTATTTTAAGTTATATAAATGTTTTACATATGTATAAAATATTAAAATTATTGAGTAAATTACACATAACCACCCTTAAATTATGCTAGTTTTCACATAACCACCCATAAAATTATAAATTACATAAAACCACCCATAAATTATATTTATTTTCAAAAGACCACCCATCCATTAAACCTTTATTTGTTTTGTTTGAAAAGACTAAAATACCCCTAATTCAAACTTATTTTTTAAAGAAAAGACTGAGGTGGCAATCGGGTGAGTCTGGTCGAATTCGGTTAGTCGGGTTTCGGGTAATGTCTAATAATTTGATCATTTGGTTGGGTCAGGTTCGAGTTTCGATTGTCTCGGGTTTCAGTTATTTCGGGTTTGGATTGTCTTAAGTTTTCATTATTTCAATATTCATTTTAAATTTTTTACTAGAGTCTATCTTAAAATTCGGGTTATATCGGGTTTCGGTTATGATGGGTTCGACTCTTAATGGTTTTCGGTTGAATCGGGTTCGGTTCATTCGGATTTGGTTGAGTTTTGGTTATCGGTTATTCGAATTTCCGGTCCAAAATGGATCGGGTTGGGTCGGTGTTCAGGACAATCGGTTTCGGGTCGACCGGGTCGAGTTTTCGGGTTCGGGTTGAGTTTTTCCAGCTCTAGGGTTATTGTATGTATTTTGGAACCGATTGTCCCGAACACTGACCCAACCCGGCCCATTTTGGACCCAAAATCCGAATAACTGATAACCGAAACTCACCCAAATCCGAATGAACCAAACCCGATTCAACCGAAACCCATTAAGATCGAACCCATTATAACCGAAACCCGATATAACCCGAATTTTAAGATAGATTCGAGTATAATTTTTAAAATGAATATTGAAATAATAAAAACTTGAGACAATCCAAACCCGAAATAATTGAAACCCGAGATAATCGAAACCTGATACAACCGAAACCCGAACCCGACCCAACCAAATGATCAAATTATTAGACATTACCCGAAACCCGAATGACTCAAAACCGACTAACTGAATCTGACCTGACTTGCCCAATTGCCACCTCAGTCTTTCCTTTAAAAAATAAATTTGAATTATGGGTATTTTAGTCTTTTCAAACAAAATAAAGAGAGGTTTAATTATAGATGGGTGGTCTTTTGAAAATAAATGTAATTTATGGATGGTTTTATGTAATTTATAATTTTATGGTTGATTTTCTGAAAACTAGCATAATTTAAGGGTGATTATGTGTAATTTACTCAAAATTATTATATAAAAAGCATTCGCACTAATCTAGTGTTAAATTAAGTACTAACAAATTTAAGGTTTTCTTAAATATATTAAAAAAAACTTTTCTTCTTAAAATATAAATATAAAAAAATCTTTTTTTATATAATTCTTATTTTTCTTAAATTTTTTTATATTAAAAATGACTATTTAAATAATAAATTTAACGGTTTTTTTTGTAATATTTTAAAAAAATATATTTTTCATATAAATGGAAAAAATCTCATAGAAAATAATAAGTCCCCCTATAATAGTTTCTAGATCCACCAATGAATGAACAATTACAAGCACACATAAATGGAGATAGTCCCTCAAAAATCTGAAAAACCATTGAAATTAATCTCCCTGATCTCATAATAATAATAAAAAAAACAAACCAAATTGATAATCATCAATTGTACAAAATTATGATTTGTACGGGTTTCATTTATCTTATTCTTCCTTCCGATTGTGATTTATGGGTTCTTCAAAATTGTCATTGCCATATATTTGGGGCTAGAAGATTGAAGGATGATCGAGATGGGTGTTGTTATTGCCATTGGGTTTTAAGTTTTAACCCTGGATGGGGCTACACGGGTTCTTTCTCTCATTCTTTCAATAGTAATTGTGCACAAAGGATTGGTTGACAAGGGATGGTGTTGCTCACTTGAGAATATGGTGCATATATTAACTTTGAGTGGTAGGTGGTTTTATGTAATTTTAAATTTAGCAAGTGATTATATGAAAAATAGGCTATTTAATGAATGCTTTTGTGTAATTTTTTTTTTCAAAAATGATAAAACTGAAATGGGACAAAAGGTATGCATGTGGATGCTCTTCCTCCACTATAGGATTCCATTTTTATGTTTGTTTCAGAAATTTGTCAAATATTGAGGCTAAAATGGGTCCTCTCCCTAGTCACTTCAACCTGCCTTTGCAAACTCCTTAATCTTTTGTGTGGCCCTATCTTTGGACTTTTACTGAGTATTAATTAGGGATTGTGAATTTGTGATACTTTTATCCTTTTAAATTAAAATCAAACCAAATCCCTCTAGCTAGGGTTTTGTGGGTTATTAAAGTTAAAGTAGAAGATCGGTAAAACAAATAAAGCATGCATGCAAATTAGCTCATGTTGAGAGAAAACTCTTTTATCTTTTTGAGAAAAACCTCCCTTGTGGAGCTGGTGAACAGGGACATTTCTTGTGAAATTCCATTTGAAATCAAATCACTCGTAGTAAATCCACAATCCCAACCCCCAATTTATCTTCGATCGCCTCCATCCTTCTTTGTTTGGCTCGATTCATCATCACCATCCTCAGCCGTTGTTGGCTAATTCCAAGTGGTGTAGTCCCTCTCTCCCTGGCTCTCCTCTCTCGTTTCAGGCCTCGTCGCCGGCTGATTCCGGTTCTCCGGGCTAGTGTCTATCACCACCATCCACCCAAATCAGGGCCCTCGGCTGCGCCACTGGTGCTCTTTGCTACCTCGGTTCCCCTGAGAATTTGGTCTTGTGCTCCGGCTTCCTTGCCGCCTTGGTCTCTCTCCTGGTGGATTGTGGTCTCCTCGTCTTTCCACTCCTTCGGTTTCGATCTCGGCTTGTCCGACGTTTCTGGAAGGAGCCGCCTCCACCCTCCGGTTTGTCCTCCTTCCTTATCATGGTCGGGCCGGTTAGATTGTGCTTCGGGCCCAAGATCTTGCCTTGGGCCCAGGGCAACTCGAAGATTCCCAAATAAAAAAAATGTTTTTATGTTATGGGTTATTTTTTGGTTCATAAATAACTACCCGGAGTATATATATTGTCCAAAATCTCGAAAGGGTTGACTTAAATCCCGAAAGGGTTGATCAAAATCCCGAAAGGGATTAGTAATTATTTTAATTATAATAGTATTAATAATTTCTCTCTGGACCTTTCAATTTGGTTCTAGGTAACACACAAATTTCCGTGTGATGATAGTTTTCCTCCTAGATTTGGCCTGTATTAGTCCCATATGTTGGCGTCGATTCGTTGCTTTGGCGTCGTTACGTTTAGTTCCGAGTTGGGTTGCAGCATCGAGCGTCCTGTATGATCGAGAGGATCGTGGTCTTCAAAGATCCATCATCTAGGTGGGGGCAACGTCGGTGATCCGCACTTCCGCAGGTTTCGCCCTTTCCGAAGGTGGGTTGTTGTTCTCCGCCTTCTCGGCGTTGAGGCGCAGTGTGAGTCGTTGCGGTCTCCCGTGTTCTCGGCATTCGTGGCTCGCCTCAGATCTTCTTCGTCTCCTCCACACGCTTATGGGTTATTTGGGGGTTTCTTTCATTTTGGTTGAATTGTGTTATTTAGTACATTGTATATTGACGGTTTCTCCGTCTGTCGATTCGTCGGCCTATTGAGTTACCCAGACAGCATGGTGTCCGGTTCTCAAATTCTTACCCAATCAAAAAAAAAACATGCATGCATGCATGCAAGCACTACTTGTACTGTTACCTAACGTTCTTAATAACTCTAGGTTTAGAGCATGAACAACCATGAGTTTTGTTCACCTTAAGGTTGTTAAAAGGTAACCCTATGGCTGTAGGCAAAACCTTAAGGTAAAGAGAGAAAAGTGGTTACTTTGGTGTGGAGAGGTAGGAAGTGTCTTGGATCATGTGCAAAAGCAGGATGCTTTATTTATTTTTATGTTTTTTATTTAATTAATAATTTTATAATTGGTGGAAATCATATAGTGGGTATAAATAAATGGGAAAAAGAGAAGAATGAGGTAAACTCATGGTTGTGGAGTAAAAATATGAAAACCTTAAAAAAGAGGTTGATAAAGTGAAAAATTATTTAAAAGAAAAAATAAATGAGGTGTCAAAGTATTATAGGGAGAGAGGAAAAAAATTAGATACCCTCTCAAAATAATTAATACTATTTGTTTAAAAAAAAGTTAATGTTTTGATGTCAGAAAGTTTTTTAAGAATAATAAAAACTATTTTAATTTGTTAATGGTTTATTATTTATAATTTCATATTTAATACTATTATTTACGAAATTATTTTAAAAATTAATATTTTGTAGAATTTTTAGTCTTTACAAAATGTGATAAAAAAAATTAAACATCAATTTTTTTTTCATATACAGATGGAGTAGTTGTTGTGCCTTTCATCTCTCTCTCTCTCTCTCTCTCTCTCTGAAATGAAAACCCTCTTTCCCAACCAACAACGCGCATCTACGCGCCCCCATCCTCTCCTACCCGAGACGTTCAACCGCCGCCATGGTTCTTCTCCGCCCTCCATCCGGGCCAACTCGCACCAGCTCCCGGCTCCTCTTACTTCCTACCCAACCGCCTTGGGTCTCTCCTGCGCCCTGCTTGTGGGTCCTTGAAGTGGCTACGCCTCTCTCTACCAAATCCCTCCTTCGGGAATAAACCCTAGCCCGGTACTCAATCGGGAGGCTCAGTCCTCCGATTGGACTCGGCCTGTCACTTTGGGCTCCACTTGCAGAGCCTACTCGACCTTCTATCGGGCATTTATGCGGCTTGAGGGGAGTGTGTGGTGGCCGGACGGCGCAGGTCACTTCCTATTGTGGCGTGCTTGGTTGTTCGCTTGGTTGTCTTCTCCTCCGTTTTGCTTTCCGCTCTGTGGCTCGCCTCTGTGCTTTGTAAGTGTCTCTTTCTCTACTCATCTACAAACCCTCGGCTCTTTTGCTTACCAGCAAAAACTCTATTTAAGCACCTTTACAAGGTGCAATGGGGCACATCACCCCCTCTGCTTACAATCTGCTCTTTTGGTTTCTCATTGCAACTCTGTTTTTTGCTTCGGTACTGGTCGATTTTCTTGCGTCCTTCTGCTCGTCTTGGTCCCTGATTTTCATGGTTTTTACTATCTGTGCAGCCCCAGGGTGCTGGGGTTCTCTTCTTTGGGCTTGTTTCTTTTTTGTCCTCTACGGTAGTTGAGCTAACCATGTGCCCTCCTGTATATGTCGTGCTTGTGCACTTTATAAGTTTTTTTTATCAATTTACCTCTCCTTATCAGGCTTTCTTGCTTTTCTTTTGCAATCTTACCATTCTATTTGACTGTCGGTTTTCTATACACTTGATGTCTTGTAGCTGCCGTTCTCTCCACTGCTTCCTTTCTTGTGAGTGCAGGAGTTGCTTTGGTTGTACTCCCGAATGCTGGTGTGATTGGGCTGTCTTGGTGCTGCCTTGCTGCTCAGCTATTTCAGTGCGCACCCGGTTTTGGTTTTGCCATCTTCACTCTCGACCAACAACTGTGTCTTCTAATACTAATGGCTCACAAGCCTCCTATGATGATTTTTGTAGATCTCCTAAGCCCCACAAGGCCTTTGTAACACATCAAACTAGGTGCATTCATTGTTATGTACACAAGGCCCCCATTCTCTTATTATCTTTTAATGTTTTGGGTGCTGTTACTTCTTGCTGCAGCTGCTGGTGTTCGACGGGACGGATGCTGCTTCTTGGGTCTGGAACGCGATGCTTCCACCCCTTTCTGGGACTACTCGACTACACCAAGTCAAAAAAAACAAAACCGTCACTCGATCTTATGAGATCGACAAAGCCTTACAAGGCCTTAATAAATAATTGGTCACAAATCACACTTTTACGGGTGTTTGCCACCAGCGTTGTTCAAACAAATATAAACGGTTCCTCTCTTTTGAATTGTTTGTATGTACCAAACTATTGGTTTAATGCCTATCACAACTTCCAATTCTATTACACTACTTATACATGGATGAATGGACGTTACTTTGAAATGCTATCTATTTCCACCACTCAAGTGTACTCCCGTGTTTATGATTCACACAATCATTATAGATTTAAGCTTAGTCTTGATCTCAAAACTTATGTTTGCTTATCTTATGGTTACAGAAGAAAAAATCAATACCCATACAAAGTTCACACAAGAACTTCGTGGCGACTAAACCATCTTTTAGTTTCAATTTTCATACGATTACGGATCAAAATTAGTTTTCTATGAATATCTGCTCTTGGAATTGCCGTGGTTTAAAAAGACGAAACTTTTGGACTAATACCGAGCTTTTTTGCAGAAACAACTACATTAATGTCTTGGTTCTGCTAAAGACAAAATCAAATAAACCTCCCCCGAACAACGTTTGGAAAAAATGTGGTTTCAATAATATAGCTTTTGACCCGGCTGTGGGTTTCTCGGGTGGTATTTGCCTTCTTTGGAGAGACATTTTGACTTCTGAAGGCGAAATTACGCTAGTGGCGGTGCACAAAAGACTAATTAATGTCAATTATCATGATAATAATATAAACCAAACAATGGCTTTCCTTCTGGTTTACGCTCCTCCGGACTACAAGTCTAAAAATCCTTTCTGGGAATTTGTAAAACAATACTCTTCGCAACTTCTCATTCCGTTCTGTATTCTTGGCAAGCTAAACAAAATCGTTATTCCAGACGACAAGCTGGGGGGGATTATTCCTTCCCAGAATCGTTTTAGGCGATTATAACAGATTAAAAATGATCTTTTACTTCACGACGTTCCCCCACATGGAGGAAGCTATACCCGACAGAGGAAAAAAACTGGTTTACCAAACAACAGCTTCGCTAAACTAGATCGTCTTTTAGCATAGAACGAGATTATCGCTGTCTATGGTGGTCTACGTGTTAGAATCCACCCATTTACATTCTCGAATCATGCACCAATCTCACTTGATCTGCGCTCACCTACGCATTGTAACAAACGACCATTCAGATTCGAGTTAGCTTGGACCACAAAACCTGAAATTAAAAATATTGTCAGACAAGCATGGCGTATTAACCCAGTGGGGTCAAACCTATTTAAACTTGTAAAGAAAACAACTTTGCTTAAAGTCCTAGCAAAAAAAATGGCACAAGAAAACTTTCAACAACATCCATAAACAGGTTTATCAAACTGACGAATAGTTACTACGGTTACAACAAAGCTTGATTAACAATCCTAACTCGTTCGATTTTGAGCTTCAGAGGAGACTTTTGAGTAAGAGAGAAAGAATGCTAGATTTCCAAAGGCGCTATTGGAGTCAAGGAGCTAAAATTAAGCACAGCAAGCTAAACGATACTAACTCTGCATATTTTCACCGTATAGCTATGTCTAGGCGGGGGAAAAAAACTATTAAATTCCTTACAACGGAATCAGGACTGCTGCTAACTGACCACAATATGATTAGAGAAGAGTTCACCTCAACATTCTCCGACCGTTTCAAGTTATCATACCACCATAACCTTTCACTCAGTGATGATCTGGATGTTATCGGTACAGAAATATCAGACAGTGAGAACAGGGCGCTGACGGCACCAGTAATAAATTCAGAGATAAAGGAAGCTCTATTTTCTATTTAAGCTGATAAGGCTCCGGGGCCCGATGGCATGCCCGCTGGTTTCTACCAGTCATATTGGGATATAATGGGACCATCCGTCATTAAGGCCGTTAAGGCCTTCTTCCTGTCGGGGAGAATGTTATGTCAGATAAACCATACATTTATTACATTGATACAAAAAAGAGACAACCCGGATTGCGTCAATCATTTTAGACCAATCAGTCTATGCTCTACGGTCTATAAGATCATATCAAAAAATTTGTCTACGAGACTATCAATCGTATTTGACAAACTGATTCACCCATTACAAAGTGCCTTTACTAAAGGTAGATCCATACATGACAATATACTAATTGCCCATGAAATCTTCCACTCCTTCAGAACAACTAAAGCTAGATGTGGATATATGGCTATTAAGCTAGATATGGAAAAGGCATATGACAGGGTAGAATGGCCTTTTCTGTTTACTGTACTTGAAAAATTCGGCTTTGACAACAAGTTCATCCATTGGATTCAAGAGTGTGTCCAAACTGTTTCTTATTCGGTTCTCATTAATGACGAACCTTCTACACCATTTATCCCAACTCGGGGCCTGAGGTAGGGTGATCCTCTATCACCCTTCCTATTCATTCTTACGACTGAAGTACTTGCAAGAACGCTTCATCGGTAGGCGTCTGTGTCAAAAGACATGGGTTTCTGCTTGGGAAGGGGAGGGGTTAAAATCCCTTTCCTCGCCTTCGTAGACGATATAATGCTATTCGGTAAAACAAACCAGTCAACTTGTATCAATCTAAATGATGCAATTCAGTGTTTCTGCCATATCTCAGGCCAAAGGGTCAATTTACACCAATCGAGCTTCCAAGTTTCAAAAAACTCGTCAAACTCGGCTATCCAAATGATTGCATTGACACTTGGGATCCATCAGACAAACAATCTTGAGAAATACCTGGGTTACCCAATCATAAATGGTAGGGTCAATCGCGATACGTTCGCGAATGTGGTTCTTAAAGCAAAACAACAGCTAACTAAATGGAAAGCTGCTTCTCTGTCTGCAGAGGGCAGAAAGGTCCTCATCAAAGCAAACTTGAGCGCACAACCGCTATTTATAATGCAGGCTTTTATCCTCCCTTCGACGATTCTGCATGAGCTTGACAGAGTTTATAGACAATTATTTTGGAACAAAGGTCCTGAGTCAACTCCCCTGATTAGTTGGGATAAGATCTGCTCAGATACTTTGTCTGGTGGACTTGACATTTACAAAGCAGAAACTATGAACCTTGCTTTACAAATGAAGCTGCTTTGGAAAATCATCGCTCAACCAGATAACATCTGGGTTAAAGTAATCACGACAAAATATCTTAAAAGTACAACTCTCATGAACTACACAAAAAAAGGAAACAACTCCTGGCAGTGGTCAAAGCTTACCTCTATCAGACATTTATTTAGACCGGGGCTTCGATGGTCTATCGGTAATGGTCAATCAGTTAACTTCCGGGGGGACAAATGGGTTTACCAGAAACCCTAAGCGGATCTCGCACTCGGACCAATTGGGGAAGAATCTTCCAAATGGTCTGTTAACCGTTTTATTGATACCAATATTAAGGATTGGAATGTATCGGCACTCTACATGGATTTACACGGTCTACTAGAAACTGCTATCATTGACAACATCACCCAAATTAAACTACCAGATAACATTTTCCAAGATAGACTATATTGGGGGCCTAGTAAGGATGGCTGTTTCTCTACTTGCTCTAGGGCTGGGCAAAATATGGATCGGACCGGGACCAGACCGGAATTTACGGTCTTATCGGACTGGGACATTACGGTCTGGTCCACGGTCCAAGATATTTTAAATTCCGGGTTCCGGTCCAAACCTGGGACCAGACTGGAATTTCTGGTCCGGACCGGAATGGACCGGAACCCATGTTACTTTAAAAAAAAAAAAAGAAAAGAAAGACCTAAAGGGAGCTACATCGTGCCGCCTACGCGTTTCACTCTTTATGCGTTTCATTTCTTTCTTCTATCGACTTCACCTTCACCACCGTCCAGGTCTAGGCATCCAGCAACCATAGTCCCTCCTCGGCGGCTCGGTTCGCGACACCAGGCACCAGCGTCCAGCCCGACCCTCTGTTCTCGGCTCTCGGTTCTTATCAGGTGTCCTATCTCGGCAAGTCGTCTCGACCCCTTGAATTTCAATTATAGATCTAGGTTTTTATGTATATTTTGACCTATTAATGTTGATTTTAGTATACGTTTGGAGAAATTATACATATTCTAGCCTAAGATTGAAGAATTTTCTCCCAATTTTAAATCTAGGGTTAAGAAATTTCAATTTGTATTTTGTAATATTTAGATCTAGATGCGATTTTAAAGGTAAGGGTTAAAGAAATGTCAATGTTGATTACTTGATTTTAGCCTAAGATTGAAGAATCTGGTTGCTTCTGTAGTGTAAAATCCTGAATTTCAAGCAAGATGTGTGTTTGATGATTTTCTGTCAGCATGTTGGCTTTCAAAATTGGATATTTAGGGCTATAGCTTATAAGCACACATGCCTTTAAAGATTGTAAAAACTAGACTGTATCATTTTGAGTATCTTGAGTTCTGACTACTGTATATTGTGTAAAAAATAGGAATTTGTTCGGCTGTTGTCATGATGTTCGAGGGGGAAAATTATTTTTTTTTTTAAAAGAAAGTTGCGGTCCAAACGGTCTTTATGGTCTGCGGACCGGAAAACCTGGGACCATATTTATCGGTCCCGGTCTGATCCGCGGTCCAAATTTCCCAAAATTCCGGTCCATCGGATCGGACCGGGACCGGAATGTTCGGTCCGGTCTAGACCGGATGCCCAGCCCTAACTTGCTCTGCCTCGAGTATCATCCTGCTTCATGATGGGGACCCAAATTACGACTGTAACTGGCTTTGGAAACTGAATGTCCCGCACAAAATTAGACATTTTTTGTGGAAAATTTTGCGCGATGGGTTACCCACTTCCGATAGACTACAATGATCTCATGTATCGGTTCCATCCGGTTGCAACTTCTGTGGATGCTCGGAATCTACCTTCCACTTACTTTTAGATTGCCCCATGACAAATGATCTATTTTCGGCTCTTAGGATTCGTAAACCTATTACTAGTGGAATAACGGTAGACTCAAAACCAACTGCAATCCTAAACTTTATTTATTCTAACATGGGCAAGCACAAAACTGGGGATATGGCCTATGCGTGGGGGGGTTTATGGTTTTTTAGAAACCAGCTGGATTTCAACCACATTACATCTATCACGACTCATGAGATTGCACTTTTCTGCAATTCGTCAAACCAAACATGGTATGCAAGTACAAAAACAACTGACAAGCATCAGACTTTGGCCAATATTAGTGCCTACCCTACCCGAAAATACAACTCATCCTCGACTGACGGTACACCTAAGAAAGTAAAAGTTTGGGAGAAACTGCCTTCTGGGTATTATAAGCTAAACTTTGATGGTTCATACTGCCAGTCGGAGGCAGGGTCCTACGGCTTTGTCATCCGTGATCACAATGGTAATATTTGCTCGTTAGGGTCTAGGCGTTGTAATAATAGCTCAGTTGTTTACGCGGAGGCTATGGGCCTTCACATGGGTGTTACAAAGGCAAAACAATTGGGGATTCAATTCCTTCCGATAGAAGGGGATTGTCTGGTCATTATAAAGGCTCTTCTAGGGGTCTAGTCATGCCCTTAGAACATTGAGATGTTAATGGCTGACACGGTTATTCATCTTAACTCTTTGTCTCATGTTGCTATTTGTCATATTTTCAGGGACTCGAATGTGGTGGCTGACAGGATTGCACGTCTGGCCCACAACATCCCTGCCGATGATAGCATGGTGACAGATCCAGAACTTTGTGTTCTCGTCCGCTCGGACGCGCTAGGAAAGAAGCCCGGTCGTCGGCGGCTCTCCTAATCTTTATCATGCTTCCAAAAAAAAAGATGGAGTAGTTGTTGTATGTTGCCTTTCATGCGGATTCTTGTAACCCTAGTTAGACTTGATCAAACACGAGTATGGGTACATCCGATCCAAAAATGTAGCACTCTTTCGATCTGCGCACACTCCATAGTTTGTTAGTTGGATACTTCTTTATGAGAGCTATATATACAGCGACACGATAAATTTCAAAATGCTTATGCTAATTAACGTTCTGTAATGCTATACTTCATCATGGTTCTAGACTTTAGGGGCTTTGGTTAAACTAGAATATTGTCTAGGGGCTGATTATGATTCATACTTGCATATATTATACTCTCCCAATAACATATACATATTATACATTAGTATTGCAAGGGTAAACTTGTGATCATGTATAATATGACTATGCTATGGTAGAAGAGTTAAATATATGTTATAACATATTGTCTCTATTCGGACATTATGGAAATGGGCCTAATCCGAGATAAGCCCAACTCACTAGAAGCCCAGCTCACCTCTTAAGCTTAGATGGTTGCCCTAAGCCGGAACGCTTCGTTTTAAGCTTCTGATGCGCGCCTATATAAGTGGAAAGAGGGGCTAGGGTTTCTCAACTTGTTCACTCGGCTTCAGGTAATCCAACTCAGAGAAAGAGAGAGAATAGAGCGGCGGCTAGGGTTTGTGAGGCGATCTCCGTTCTCCAGCCGATCAACTCAGATCTCAGGCGCATCTCCGAGCGAGACCTCTAGATCTGACTCCGAAGATCGACACTGCACCTGTGTCCGGCACCGGTTGTCTTCTCCGATGACCTCCGACTTAGATCTGGTTTCCGAAAACCAGATCCAGGAAGTTTCTTCGGAGCGCTTTGCTATTTCTCCTTGTTTCTTGCTTACTTACTTGCGATTACTTGTGTATGAGTCGTAATAAGCCCTAGATCTGTGTTGTAGTTAACTGAGTCCTGTAAACCTTCTTTGACCTAGTGGATTGAGCTCGAGTCTCCTCTTCTGAGGCTCTGTGGACGTAGGGATCTTATCCCGAACCACGTAAAAATCTTGATGTGTCGTCTCTGGTTTACTTGTTCTTATTGTCACTAGTTTGATCTAGATCTCGGGGTTTCCGATCTGTGAAATCGTGCGAAGTCAGATCTACAACGTGGTATCAGAGCTCTTGGCTTTCTGTTTACTGCTAGATCCGGTTTTTTGTCACCTGTTCTTGACCTTCTGGTTTCTTGAGATTTGAGTGCTTAGGGTTTTCCGTTTGTTGTTTGCCTTGTGCTCTTTTCTTTGTACAAGATCCGTAAACGTTTCTGCTGACTACTTTCCAAACTAATTTGGCTGTCTTGAATTCTCAGGTACCAAAACTATGGAAAACGCTCTCAAAATCAAACCCTTCGACGGGGTCATTGACTTTGCCATGTGGCAAGTCAAGATGAGAGCCGTGCTGATCAAGGAGGGGTGCTGGAAAGCCGTCAAGGCAACCGCATCCACAGTTGCAACTTTCACTCCAGGCGCCAAGGATGGGGATCAGGACTCAATGTCCTCTACATCTATCGAGATAGATCCGAAGGGCAAAGGAGTGAAGATAGACCCTACTCCACCCACTGAGGACGAACTGGAGTTGGATCTGAGGGCACTCTCCGAGATCATGCTACGGCTCACTGACGACATAGCCCGTCAGGTGGTAAGGCACTCATCCGCTTCCTCTCTATGGCATGCCTGGAGGAGCTTTTTCTATCTAAATCTCTGCCCTCCAATATGTCTTTGCCGTGTCGCTTGTTTACTTTCAAGATGAATACCCAACTTACTTTAGATGACAACTTGGACAAATTCTTAAAAATGTCCCAAGAACTTGAAAGATGTAATGATGAGATTAAAGACTCACACCAGGCCATTCTTTTGCTTGATTCCTTGCCCTCTCACTTTGACAATTTTAAAGATGTTATCCAGTTTAGCCGAGATGAATTATCTAAGGACAAACTCATTGAAGCTATCATTGAAAAAAATGAGATAATGAAAGTCTTTAAAATAAAAGGTCTCAAAACTGACAGAAATGATAAATCTGATAAACCTGAGGTTATGTTCACCAAAGGTAAGGAAAAGAAGGGTAACAAAAATAAGAAAAATAAAAAGGATAAAAAGGAGAATGGTAAAAGTGACAAGCATGACAAATCTGATCCTAATTCTAAGTGTAACTACTATTGTAATTTGGGTCACTGGGTTAAGGATTGTAGAAAGAAAAAATGTACTGATCGAACAACTTGCCAAATCAAACCAAACTGAAGTTTCTGCCTCTGTTCTTGAATGTATGAAAGATTGTCCTGCTGAATTGTTTATGTGTACTGAAATTGCTGATCATATGCCTGATAGTTGGATTTTAGACTCTGGGTGTACCATGCATGCTACTCCTTGTGAACATTATTTTAAGCATCTTGATAAATCTGCTTTTGGTGATGTTATGCTTGGTGATGATACTTCTTTGACAATCATGGGAACTGGAGATGTTCCACTTCTTATGCATGATGGTTGCATTAGAGTCTTTACCAATGTTAGATGGGTCCCAAGCCTTAGGAGAAGCTTAATGTCTGAATCTGCTAAGTGGGTGCGCCGGGTAGCAGAAGAAGCAAGTCAAAGGCTGGCGCGCCCGCGCTGCTACATGGCGCGCCCGCGTCGGTCCCTGGAGTCGGATTCCTATCCGAGTTTCCCCTATCTTATTAGTTTTAATATTATATTTTTATATATTTTTACGGGATGTTAAACCCGATTTAATTAGTTTATATAGGCCGAGAAGGCAGCAGTAGAGGGAGGAGGTTATTTTCGAGAGACATATTTTCCCTTTGGTTCATCTCACAAACCCTATGGAGAACTAACTCTCCTTTGTTACACTTGGTTCTTTGAAGCCTTCAATTGATTTGGTTGTGAGTATTCTACTCTTGTTTGTCCTTTGTTAATTGTTTCGATCTCCTGAGCTTATTGCTTGATTGCTTATTATTGGTTAATCTGGATTGATCACCTAGGTTTATCGATACTAGTCATATTGCTAGGGTTTCCAATTCCAGGTTTGGGGTTGTAGATTCATTGTAGCAAACACAATCACCATACGCGGGTTGCTTGTGGTAGATTGTGAAGGAGATTCGATTACAGGCTATTTTAACGGGTTGTTAGAATCGCTTGTATCTCATTATAATTCATGTTTGAATGCTATTGCTTTATTATTTGGTGAAGGTTTTCCCTTGTAATTTAGTGATAAGTGCTTTTAGGACTGGTAGGACTAAAAGCTATTACACGATCTGAATTGAGAACAATTACTGGACGTTAGAACTTGAGATTCATAGAATGCGATGATGAACCATCTCAATTGTTGTGCGGATAATTACCTGGTGTGATACTTTTCCATCATATATTCGCAACCTCTTTTTGCAACTTGTTTTGTCACCATTGATTACACACAAAACTCCCCCTTGAATCGGTTACTTTTGGGTAATAATACTTGCTCTTACAATTGATTCTGTTTCCCTGTGGGTTCGACCCTAACTTACCTACTATACTTGTTATAGTTTGCATCTTAGGAATTTACTTTGATTTGGCATAACGACCTTAGGCCTGTCAAATTTGGCGGTTGTGATGTGTCTTCTAAAGATGGTATTAGAAATGTCACTAAAAATGGTAGGATTATAATCAAAGCTGTTAGGAGAAAAAGGTTATTTCATATCCTTGCTTCTAAACCTGAGATTAATGCTGATGTGAGTTCTGAGCATATGACATTGCATGATACTCTGACATGGCATAATAGGCTTGGGCATATAGGCAATAAGGTTCTCATGCATCTGCATAAACATGGTTTGTTGCCTAAGAAACATGCTGAGATTAAGTTTTGTGAAAATTGTATCTTTGGTAAAGCTGCGAAACTGAAATTTCCTAAGTCATCTTATGTTGCTAATATTCATTTAGAGTATATACATAGTGACCTTTGGGGACCTTCACCAGTCCTCACTGCAGGTGGCATGCGATATTTTATCAGTTTTATAGACCACTTCTCAAGAAAGGTATGGGTTAGTTTACTTAAAACAAAAGACCAGGCCTTTGAAGCCTTTAAAAGGTGGAAGGTCATGGTTGAATCCCAATCCAACCATAAAGTCAAATGTCTTAAGACAGAAAATGGTTTGGAATTCTGCAATAAAGAATTTGATTCCTATTGTACAGAAGAGGGCATTAAACGACATCTCATTGTCCCTGGCACACCACAGCAAAATAGGACAGCTGAGAGAATGAATAGGACCTTATTAGAAAAGACAAGGTGTATGCTTATCTCCTCTGGGTTGAAAAATACCCTATGGGGAGAAGCTGTCATAACAGCTGCTTACCTTATCAACAGGTCCCCTTCTAGTGTCATTGACGTCAATACACCCCAACAGAAATGGACTGGAAAAACTCCAACCCTCCATTATCTAAAACCTTTTGGGTGTGCAGCATATCCCTTCATCTCACAGGGTAAGCTGCAACCCAGAGCCCTTAAGGGTATACTGTTAGGATACCCTGAAGGTGTAAAGGGGTATAGGGTTCTCTTGCTTCAAGCAGGACCTTATAAAGTCATAACAACTAGATGTGTCAAATTTAATGAAACTGAATTTCCTTTGAACAATAAACTAACTACCTTCTCTGAGCTTTCAGGTACTAATGAACAAACTACCAACTGGACAAATCATGAAAATAATTCAGAACTATCTGATGAGGATGAGTACGACACTGGTAGGGTGCCCACATATGCCTGGAAAAAGACAAACTCGACATTACAAGGGGCAACAACAATACTTCCTACACCAGAACACCATGAAGAAGATGAGTATGAAGATCAGGATGAGGAAACATCTTTACCTTCCTCCTCTTCTTCTCTTCCCTCTACTTCTATTTCTGGTGATGTAAATGGCCTGTCTAAAGACTCTCATGCAGAGTCCTCTGTTTTCTTCTCAACCCCTTCTGATTCTCATGCATCTGCATCTACTACATCTACTGCATCTATTGCATCTGATAATGCTGCATCTGATAGTGTTAGCTTGCCTAATCTACATGACTATCAGCTTACTAGGGATAGAGAACCTAGGACCATTATACCTAATAGGAAGTATAGCTATATTGTTGAGCATGCTTTTTTATCTGCTGAGCATGTTAGGCACCCCACTACTCCAAACTCTTACGAGTTAGCCATAAAAAGTGACCATGCAAAGCAATGGTTGGAGGCTATGAAAGAGGAAATGGGATCAATGTACACCAACCAGACTTGGTCATTGGTCCCTCGTCCCTCGAAAACCCGTCTTATAGATTCTAAATGGATCTATAGGATAAAAGAAGGTCTCAAGCCCTCTGATCCACCAAGGTTCAAAGCAAGGCTTGTAGCCAAAGTGTTTTCAAAGATAGAGGGGATAGACTATAATGATATCTTTGCTCCCGTAGTTAAGTATAAAACCATGAGACTTATGCTTTCTATGTGTGTTGTATTTGATTGGGAATTGGAACAAATGGATGTAAAAACTGCTTTCTTACATGGTACTTTAGATGAAACCATATACATGAAACAACCCAAAGGCTTTATTAACAAAAGCCGACCTGGTCACGTATGCTTACTAAAAAGGTCCATCTACAGATTAAAACAATCCCAAGGCAATGGAACCTTAAGTTTGATACTGTGATCAGGAAACTTGGGTTTCATAGGAGTAGTTATGATACATGCCTTTACTTTAAGTATATTGCTTCTAAATCTCCTTTATATGTTTTACTATATGTCGATGATATCCTGCTTATAAGTAGCTTTATCTTGCTCATTAGTAATACTAAAAAGGACTTGAAGAAATACTTTGATATGAAAGATCTAGGTAGCGCTAAGAAGATTCTTGGCGTCAACATAATTAGAGACCGACCTAATAAACAGTTATGGTTATCTCAAGATAACTATACCCTTAAAGTGTTGAAGAGATTCAACATGGTCAACTCTAAACCAACCTCCATACCCTTAGGAGGGCACCTAGAGCTCACCAAACAATCTTGTCCAACCAAACCCGAAGATATCAAGGAAATGGCTAGAATCCCCTATGATGTAGTTGTAGGATCCATTATGAATGCTATGTTGTGTACCCGCCCTGACCTAGCTTTCGCTATCAGTGCTTTAAGCCGTTTTATGTCTAACCCAGGAAATGATCACTGGATTGCTATGAAATACTTACTTCGTTATCTGTCTGGCACCAAAGATAATCGAAAATCAGTTACATGGATTTGTAGATTACTTGTGTATGAGTCGTAATAAGCCCTAGATCCGTGTTGTAGTTAACTGAGTCTTGTAAACCTTCTTTGACCTAGCGGATTGAGCTCGAGTCTCCTCTTCTGAGGCTCCATGGACGTAGGGATCTTATCCCGAACCACGTAAAAATCTTGCTGTGTCGTCTCTGGTTTACTTGTTCTTATTGTCACTACTTTCGATCTAGATCTCGGGGTTTTCGATCTGTGAAATCTTGAGAAGTCAGATCTACACGTTCTTTCTAGAAATATTTATTTGGTTTATATTTTAAGATTGATTATTGTTGGGTTTGGCATTATGTTGGACGACAGGCAACCCATATTTTAGCTAATATTATTGAAGGAAGGGATGAATGTCGTTATCTGACCAATGCTTACAAGGTACGTGGAACCCACTTCTCAACAACTCCCACTCCAAGGTAGGGTTGTGAGCTCGGCTCGGGATCGGCTCGAAAAAATCTCGGCTCACGCTCGTTCACTGACTTAAACAAGTCGAGCCTGAACATAATAGGCTCGAATCGTTTGAATTCTATTGAATTTCTAAAATTTTCTTTAAGTTAATATGTTATAACCAAGTAAAACTACTTAAACCTCGAAAAAAGCTCGGCTCGAGCTCGTTGATTTACTAAAACAAGCCGAGCTTGAACAAAAAAGAAAGCTCGTTTAAAAATTGGGCTCGGCTCGGCTCGAACTCGTTTAACAAATGAACAAGCTTGAACATGTCAAGCTCGGCTCATTCGACTCGAATAACACCCCTACTCCAAGGGCGTGTTTGTGAGTGAATTTTTTTTTTTTAAGATGTGGAAATACTCTTTGGGGATGGAGATACTTTTTGGGTGCAAAAGATGAAGATTATTTGTAGAAAATAATACCCTGCGTGTTTGGTTGAATGAGAATAGATTTTTTATGGAAAAAATGAAAATACATATATACCCTTAATTAAACGGGTGATGATATCTTCACCGTTAATTTTTACTATTTTCACCGCTAATCACCGCATCCTGGGACGGTAGGTTTAATGACGTATATCCGAATCCACCATTGTATGATAGGGGGTGGTACCGTATTCAAGTAACCGCAACTTGTTACGGTGGCCTAATTAAATTAAATTATTTTAAAAAATATTAATTAATTTTTTTAAATATACCCACCACAATTTGTTAAGGTGGGTGAAATGATATCCCTCCCAGCGCGTATTGTGTTTCGGTGTTTGTTGGATAGCATTCAAGTTTGGCCGCTTCGGATCATTATGGTGTGTGGATCAGTTGGGATTTGTAGCTTAATTGGTGATTAGTGTCTGTCTCGGAGGCCAAAAGTCGATCTAAATTCATAATTAGGTCTGTTTTAGAATGCAAAGTTAGCTCTTTTAATTTGCTTCTTTATGCACCCATTGTATTTGGATAGGAAGATTATTTTTGGTGATTGCTTCTTCGTGATGCGAAGATCGATTTGAAGCTTCATTTACTGGTTTATACGGACTTTCAATTCCTGTAGACTCGTTCCCTTGAAGAAATATGAAAGCGGGTAGGGCTTTCAAATTTCTTCCTCCACTAGGCTCAATTTGTGCTGAAATTTGTTGGTGCTAATACATTACATAGGCTTTATATTGTATAGTGGGTCAAAAGACCCATATCCATTGTAACATATATATATATATATATATATATATATATATATATATATATATATATATATATATATATATATATATATATATATAATCAATGAATGAAACTCTCAAGGAGGACATTACAATCAATCTCGTAATCTTACATGGTATCACAGCATAAGATCCCTAAACCCTAATTTTTTTTCCAACCCTAGCCGCCGGCCTCCTCTCCCTCCTCGTCCTAGCCGCCGGCCGCCCATCCCCCTCTCGGCCAACCTCCCTTGCCGCTGACCTTCTCCCCATCCTTCTCGGCCACCCTCCCTTGCGCCGCCCCTCCTCCCCTCTCGGCCTCCCCTTGCCGCCGACCCCCCCCCCCCTCCTCGCATCTCCTCTCTCCCTCTCGTCCCCATGGCCGACACAACCACCACCAAACCGCCCTTCCACTCCGCCCTCACGATCTCCAATATCAAAAACTGCATCCCCATCATCCTTAATCACGAATCCACTTCCTACACCATGTGGTTTCACCTCTTCACGACCAATGCTAAGGCTCATAAGGTCCTCCACATCGATTCCTCTACCGCTCGTCCTACCACTGAGGACGACGACCTCTTCGCTCAACTCGACACCATCCTCCTTCAATGGATCTTCAACACCATCTCTAAAGCTCTATTGACAACCATCCTTGACCCCAAACATAACGCCTTGGATGCCTGGACCAAGCTTAAAAATCTTTTTCAAGACAATAAGTCCACCCGTGCCGTCTACCTTGAGCACGGATTCTCAAGTTGCAAGCTTTCTTCTTTCCCGTCGATTTCCGCCTACTATCATCATATCAAAACTCTGTCTGATCAATTAGACGACGTCGACTCCAAACCCAGCGCTACTCGCCTTGTCCTCAAGGTACTTCGGGCCTTCCCTCTGAATACAATGCGGCTGCTACTCATATTCAGCATACGGAACCTCTTCCCACCTTCGAAAAGACCCGATCTCAACTGATCCTAGAAGAGACTCACCTTCAACGTCAGACCATCGATGCCGCCAAGGACAAAACGACACTTGTCTCGTCAAGCGACAATGACGAGACCTTTGTCCCGCAGCGCCGCCACACCAACGACCAACCTGCACAGAGAGGCGGCGGCCGTGGCCGTAGCACCCATGGACTCCCCTCGCCCCTCCTAGTATCCCTCCCCCGGCTATCCGCCTTGGATGACCTTTGGCTACCCACCTTTGACATATCGCCCGCCATCCCCGTATCCCAACAGTCAACAGGGACCGGGCTTGTTGGGTTCAACTCCGCGACCCACCGGTCACCAGGCCTACCCGTCTTCGTCTGATCTGGCCTACGCTTCGACTGATGTGCATCACGCCTTTTTCTCTATGTAGCTGGCACCTCCTGACTCCTCCTGGTACATGGACACTGGCGCCACGTCTCATACAACGAACTCCTCAGGTACTCTCTCTTCTCTTTCTTTTAAGGGTCCTGCACATTCTATTATAGTCGGCAACGGTGGTCGCCTTGCTACTTCGGGCATTGGTCACGCCACATTACCAACCCCAACCAACACTTTACACCTAAACAACGTCCTCATTGCCCCCAAACTTGTCAAAAACCTTATCTCTGTCCGTCGGTTCACCACTGACAATAATGTTTCTCTTGTGTTTGATCCGTTTGGTTTCTATGTGAAAGATCTTACTACGGGGGTTACTCGCCTGAGATGTAATAGCACCGAGGAGCTCTATCCTGTGTCGTTGCCCTCACCATCCAGCCCGTCAAGTCCATTCGCCCTCTCAACATCGTCATCCAGTCTATGGCATGCACGCCTTGGTCATCCCAGTCCCGTAGTTTTAGATTTGCTTCGTTCTAAGAGTCTTGTTAAATGTAATAAAGAGCATCGCTCTAGTTTATGTTCTTCTTGTCAGTTAGACAAGCATGTCAAGCTTCTTTTTCAGCGGTCTTTAAACACTACTTTTGCCCCATTTGATATAATTCATACTGACATTTGGACATCTCCTATGCCTATCAAGGAGGGTCATAAGTATTACCTTTTGTTTTTTGATGATTATAGTCACTTCTGATCTTATGGGTTTTCCCGTTGCATTTTAAGTCTCAAGTGTTTCCTGTCTTTGCCAAATTCCATGCTTACATCAAAACACAATTTCACACCTCTATCAAGTGTTTCCAATGTGACAATGGCCGCGAATTTGATAACAAAGACTTTCACTCTTTCTTCAACACAAATGGGATCTTCTATCGATTGTCTTGCCCTTATACCTCCCAACAGAATGGCAAGGCCGAACGAATCATCCGAACCATTACCAATATGATGCGCTCTCTCCTCTTCCATGCATCCATTCCTCTTCTCTATTGGCCTTACGCCTTAGCCACCACTTGCTACCTCCTATACATTCTCCCATCTACTACGCTCCACCATCGCTCTCCCACTCAAGCACTATATTGCACCTTGCCTAGGTATGATCACCTTCGTACCTTTGGGTACTTGTGCTTCCCGAATCAGTCATCCACCGCCCCTCACAAGCTTCACCCACGCTCCACTCCTTGTGTCTTTCTTGGCTATCCGTCTGATCATCGTGGTTACCTCTGCCTCGATATCAAGACCCATAAACTCCTTTTGTCCCGTCATGTCACCTTTGATGAGTCTCGCTTCCCCTTTGCTTCTCATCCACCTCCTGTGTCTCAGCCTGAGTCAGAGTCTTCGTTCCCTTACTTTCTTCTTCCCCAGAGCTCTCGCGGTGCTCCTGCCTCTCCCCCTCCACCACCACCACCACCTCCTACCACCATACCACACCCGTAGCGTCTCCGGTGTCTTCCGACCCCGTCAGATCGTCTCCATGACCACCACACATCGCCCCGCCTCCTCTTACCCTACACCTTCCCCGTCATCCATCCCACAAAACCTGTTGCCGCGCCCGGAGCAAGATGCTGCGGCCGCAGCCAATCAATTTCCCCAAAAACTCCCCCCACCCTCGCCACTGGCGGCGGCCGCAACAACATGTCGCGACCGCAGCCAATCAACCCGCTGCGGGCTAGCCGCGATCGCAGCCTCCCCCGCCACATCCCCTTCTGTCCTTCCCGACTCCCAATCCCCCCGGCCTCAAAACCGACGTCCCTTTCCCCCATCCCCACCTCCCACAAAACAACCCTCCTCGACCCGAATTGGCAGGCGGCTATGCTCGACGAATACAGGGCCCTTACAAGGAATGGTACTTGGGTTCTGGTCCCTCGCGCTCTTGACGCGAATGTCATTCGTTGTGTGTGGCTCTTTCATCACAAGTTCCGCTCTGATGGGACGTTGGAGCGCTACAAAGCCCGTCTTGTCGTCAACGGTCGATCTCAGCAGGCAGGTATTGATTGTGATGAGATCTTCAGCCCTGTGGTCAAGCCTGCCACTATCCGAGTGGTGTTGAGCTTAGCATTGTCGCGCAACTGGGCCATTCATCAGCTGCATGTCAAGAACGCCTTTCTGCAAGGCCATTTGAATGAGACAATTTACATGTTTCAGCCGCCGGGGTTTGCTGATGCTGATCGTCCCAAGAACGTCTACCTCCTGAAGCGCTATCTGTATGGTCTGAAACAGGCTCCGCGAGCTTGGTTCCGGCGCTTTGCTTCTCATCTGCTATGCTTGGGCTTCATTGGCAGCTGCTCGGATACGTCTATGTTCATCTATCCCAGAGGCTCGGACATGGCCTTTTTGTTACTGTATGTCGACGACATCATTCTCACCGCCTCTTCTGATGCTCTTCGGACGTCTATTATTTCACAGTTGAGTGTTGAGTTCGCCATGTCAGATCTGGGTCCGTTGTCTTACTTCTTGGGAGTTGCTGTTCAGCGTCATGCGTTTGGGCTGTTTCTCTCTCAGAGTAAGTATCCTGCTAAAATTGTTGCTCGGGCCAAGATGAGTAATTGTAAGCCAGTCGTCACCCCTGTGGATACATCCAACAAGCTCAGTGCTCATTCTGGTCCGTTGTTTGATGATCCGACGTTGTACAGGAGCCTCGCCGGTGCACTGCAGTATCTTACGTTCACCAAGCCAGATATCAGTTACGCTGTTCAGCAGATCTGCTTGTTCATGCATGCGCCTAGGGAACCCCACTTTCAGGCCTTGAAGCGGATCATCCGATACATCAGCGGCACCTTCGAACTAGGCACCACAATCACTCCTTCCGCTAAGCATGACCTCATTGCTTACACTGATGCGGATTGGGATGGTTGTCCTAACACACGTCGCTCCACGTCTGGATACTGTGTTTTCCTCAACGACACCCTCGTGTCATGGTCCGCGAAATGACAGTCTGTAGTGTCTCGCTCCAGCGCAGAGGCAGAGTACAGGGGTGTTGCCAACGTTGTCTCCGAGTGCTCTTGGCTTCGCAATCTCCTTCTTGAGCTCCGATGCCCTCTTCAGAAGGCCACCCTGGTCTACACCGACAACGTCTCCGCCGTCGATCTGGCTAGAAATCCAGTCCAGCATCAACGCACGAAGCACATTGAGCTCGATCCCCACTTCATCCGGGACAAGGTTGCCATTGGACATGTTCGCGTTCTACATGTCCCGTCCTCCTATCAGTACGCTGATATATTCACCAAGGGTTTACCTCGCTAGTTGTTCCTTGATTTTCGGTCCAGTCTCACTGTACGGGACCCTCCACTTTCGACTGCGGGGGTTTGATAGATTAATTGGCATGTATATTGTATAGTGGGCCAAAAGGCCCATATTCATTGTAACCTATATATATGTTTAATCAATGAATGAAACCCTCAAGGAGGACATTACAATCAATCTCGTGATCTTACAGGTGCAGCCACACCCAATCCTCCGTTGATCTGTTTGTTGTTTTGATTTGGACATGAAAGTGTACTTGTAGAAGATGAATCTGGAAGACGGTGACGAGTCCATTAATTAAAGCCACTGTCACAAGTGGCGGTGACTTTTTTTTCAATTTTAAATTAAATTTCATTTACATTATTTATTTATTTTTTGGCCATCGTAGACATTGACGGTGGCTTGAAATGGTTCTCATACCGGATCATATACCGGATGATATCCACCGTTATACGTTGCGGTGGCCAGTGATATGCGTCATTAAGGTCACCGCCAACATATGCGGTGATTAGCGGTGGATATAGTAAAAATTAGCGGTAAAGATATCCGTGTCGTAATTAAATACCATACTTCAACCCAATGTCACCCTTCTTCCTCATTTTCGTTCGGCATAATTTGGAAGCACTAGAGCACCTTCAACTGTTGCTTCCACCACCTCCCTCTTCACCCTTTCTGACGCAAACCTTGTCGCAACGTATTGTCGCCTCCCTCCTGAACAAGATGTCGCATTGAGGGCGTCGGAGGAATCGAGAGCTCCAGGGGTTAGGGACACCCCTCTCTTCGAACTAACACACCCCATTTCTCAGCAAATTCGATTTGGGGAGTGTTAATAAAGGCGAATTCGATTCGACGAAGCTTTGGTAGTGAGTTTTAATGGCGAATTTTGGAATTTAGGGTTACGTGATGGATCATTTAGGGTGTAAATTGGGGGTTTATTGATTCAGTTTAGGGCCAAGGGGATGGGTGGTCGAGGACGATGAAGGAGGAGGGTCGCCTGGGATGGTTGCCGGAGAGAGGTCGGGGGATGCCAGGTAAGGGACGAGGAAGATGATGAATTGGTGGAGGGCAAAAAAGGTCATACAGGGTGAAAAAATTTCCCCACCCCCTCTCACCCCCAATTTGAAGGTGGAAGAATCACCCCAACTCAAAACCCATCCCTGCTACCCCATCCACGTCCACCTCCACCACCCCTTCCACCCCCTCCCAAAGATCCCGACCAGGCCCGCGCCCTAGGGTGGTTTAGGTGGATCGGCTGAACAGGGCCCCTAAATTTTAAGGGGCCCAATAACCTTTTAGTTTTAGGTTAAATAAAAAAAAAGTATGTCAATGAAACACATTACTAATGTGGTCTATTGGCAATCTGCGCTACAACCCTTCTCAACAGTTGCCAACCCTCCCGCGTTTGATTTCCAACAGCTACATGACTTGGATTTTTTTTTGGTTGTTGTATAATTTGCTCTTATTTTTCTTTCATAAAATCATAAACAATAATATTTTCTTTCATAAAATAAACAATAATATTATTGTTATATTAAGTATATAAATATCTGTTTCTTTTTCATTTTTAACTTATTAATCGGCCCTTTTTAAAAAAAAATCATCTTTAATTAATTTTTTTAATCATTAAAAAATTTATTTTCTTTTTTCTTTTTAAAAAAAAACATACAAAGCCCATTTCTTAGAGAAATTAGTGGACTTTCCCCCAAAATAATTAAAAATTTAATGAACTTATTATGAAAGTCAAATAAATATTTTAACAAAATCATATTTATCATTTTTAAAGAATCATTCACAACCATTTTATGTTAAAAAGAATGTTCAAAGGCTTCAAATTTTTAACTTATTTCTATTTTGATTAATTTAATGTACATAAAGTTGACTTTGAATTACAATATTCCTTACGGTCCTTGCCATTTTGATTTCTTTTTATGCATGTTGTAAATGTAAATTAAATAGAGTCATTGTTGATTTTCTTAAAAATAAAACATAATTATATATTTTTTTATAATAGCAAAACAATTTTCTCCCAAATTAACGGAATGTCCCCCAAGTCCGGCAAATTGGGGTTTTGTCCACCTAAAATTTTATGGACAAAATTGCCCTCATGATCTAAACCTGATCTCAAATCCCTTCTTCCAGGCCCCCTCCTCTCTCATTTATTTTCCCCAATCCAGCGGTGTCGCTCGTCGGGCTTTGTAGATCCAATTCCTCTCCCATGGTTGACGATGGATCTCAGATCTCATGGCTCCTCTCCCATGACTGACGATGGATCTCAGATCTCATGGCTCCTCTCCCATGGCCGCTCCCATGGCTGTTCCTGTAACGGCCCGAGATTATGATTCCCGGGTTACGTTTCGAGGGATGAAACCCCTCGTTAGGATCTTGCACCCCGAGTACAGGTTGAAGGTTTGAAATCAACAATTTTGCTTTGAAAGTGGGATTTCATACCCAAAATTCGAAGGGATCGTTGGAATCCCCGGGGAAGTCCCCTGTACCAGTCGTAAGTCTAAGTGTGGAAAACTCATGGTCATACAAAAAGCGAAAGTAAAGTATAATACAAAAGGGGCGCCACGGCAGAGCCGGGTCAAAACATGAGCAACATTCAAATCCGAACCGTAATTAAATTGGTGAAGTTAGAGTCTCAACTCTCTCTTTCCGCCATGTTAGACCCCGCGGTCATGGAGCCAAATCAGCATCACTAGTAGTAAGCATAACGGATACCTAAAAAAATTGATTGTGGGCGGGATCAGATCGATGCCCACTTGGGCTCTGCATCCCGGTCCTAAGCACACATATACGCTATACCTAATGAAGATGCTTCTAAATGCAAGGCGGAATATTAACACACTAACATGCTCCTACGATCAAGTGCATAAATGTAATAACGCCTTAGCACCGAATACCAAGTGGTATATCCCTCTCCTACCTCCACCCCCTTCCGATAGGGCGGAGACTGGCCAGCTCGTGAATGCATTCCATAATAATCGAGCGGCACGCATGCTCAACCCATCCCACAAGAAAAATAGAGCCCGCAGGCAACTTTCACAATCATGCTCATAATATAAGTAAAGGAAGTTCCATATGACTCGATTGGCTTAGGACGGGACCCGATGGGACTGGTCCGTCCTAGGACCCTAGCAAAGACTCTAGTTACTTCACAGATAACGGTCGTTCTGTTTACATATGCATAAAGAAATAGAATGCTCAACGGTCGATGCAACCTAGCATGGTACTACATGGCATGCTGATCATGGATGCGAGCACCTAGTATATCATGCACCTAAAGCAGGGAATATCTCTATTTCAATCTGAGTAAGGTCCGAAGAGACTTACCTGGCTATGCAGAACAGCATAATAGAAGATCCAGCATGCATCGCTCATAATCACAAAGTATCACCTAATTAAACAACGAGAATATATATAAGTCTATGTCTAACTATCAAGCACTCAAGCACACACACCAATCAATAGAACAAGTAACATATCGTAAATGTCAACGTATCGCATGTTCCATAAAGTCACATCGTTCACCATAAATCATCAACCAAATCTGCATGCTCATACTCATCATATCCGCATATATCCCAACAGTTCATCACAATCATAAAGCATAATTTGTTCGATAATATCCTACTAACTCGTCACAATTATATAACCTTTTAACTTCTTATAATAAATCACCACAAGTCATACTATTAGTCACACATATCATGCCGTTAGTCAATTGATCATATCATCATGCTAGTTAGTCATGAAATAAGTCATATCCCTAAGTTAGTCCCAAGCCGTTTCAAAATTCGAGTCAAACGGTTATAAACCCCAATTCTTAAAAATGTTAGCAAAACCTTTTTTTTAATTATTTAATACATCATTTCCTAACTTGAAATTCATTTTCCCAACTTCCCTTTTTAAATCGATAAATCCAAATATTTTATTTAAATCCTCAAATATTATATAATAATTTAAATACCGCTAATTAATAAATAATAAACGGACCAACCCAAACCGAACCGAACCAAGTTAGTTAATCCCCAAACCGATTTAAATAAATAACAATTATATATATGTTAGTTAAAAGGGGGCCCACACATCATGTCAACTTCATCTCCTTCCGATTCAAATGAAGAAGCCGCTCTCGCCTGCGCTTCCTCGCTCGTGACCACGGCGCCCGACGGAGCTCGACCCACCTCCGGCTTCCTCCGCCTGCTTGTCGGCACCTTGGAATCCAGCACACCTCCCCATGGCTTCCTCGACTTCCCCTCCTCGAATTCGATCACCTCCCGCCTCGCCGGACAAGAGCTCGCTCGCTCCCACGCGCTTGCGCTGCTCACTGCTCACGACCTCGCCCGCTCTCGAGCTCGCTTGACTACCCTCACTCAGCTCTCGCTCACCCCCGATTAGTCTATGCATCGAAAAGACTAAAAGAACGAATCAAAACGAGGATAAATTCGGAGCTCACCGAGATGGATTTTTCGCGACTTTGGAGCTCTCGATCAGAGTTTTGAGCTTCGTCAATGGCTCACGATGGCTCATCGGACATGGATGAGTTTGTTGGTGAAGACCTAAGGTGATTTCGACCGGAAACGAAGGATAATGGCTTACCGGAATGAGGCTTCGCGAAACAGAGCAAGGAGGTTGTTCGGTGGCTCATCGACGGCTTCGGTGGCTTCTGGGTGGCGTCGAGGTGTCAGAGGGCTACTGATGGTGCCATGCCCTCGAGGAAACAGGAGGACGGGGCTGGTGGCGTTGGTTCTAACCTCAGGAAAACAGGGAACGTGGAATGGAGGTTGCGGTGGTGCTGGTGAAGATGGTGATGCCGAGAGCAGTGACAGTGGTGGCGTCTGGAGCTCGAATGATGAGGATAATGGTGATGGAGTGAAGGAGGAATGGTGGTGTTGATGATGAAGAAGTGAGGGTGATAGAGAAGGTGATGGTCAAAGGTAATGGTGATGGTGAAGTCGGATGAAGAGGGTGACGATGACGTGAAGATGAGGTGAAGATGGGCAGGTGAACCGAACAGGGATGGGTCCGGGTTGCAGGGTATGGGGAGGGAGTGGGTGTGAGATTGAGTGTGAAATTAGTTAACCAATATCCGAAAATAAATCCCGAATACGCGAATTCAAATTCCGAAATTAGTTTTCGAATGTTAGTTTCCCTGACTCTCGCTTTCTCGATCAATTAAATTCTTAAAACGAAAAGGATATCGCCATCCGATAATTATTTTGAATTTTCGAGGTAAAACGACGCACATTATTCGCTAAATTTTATATTTTGGTCGGAATCCGCTAAATGAGTTTTAAATTCAGTTTAAATTCATTTTCAATTTCCTTTTTCCAGAAATTTAGGATTTGAAATTCTGAGCCTTTATGATTTCTCGATGGCTCGATCAATTGTTTGCTCTCTGCTTTTCGTCGACTCGCTCCACCTACGCCGACGTCGTCTTCCTCCTCCGACTCTGTCCTCCTCTCATCCACCACAGATCCGTCGCCCTCCCTCCTCCGACTCTGTCCTCCTCTCATCCACCACAGGTCTTCAAATCAGTCCGGCGTTGAATCGGACTCCAGATCTGGCATATCAGCTCTCACCTCCTGCCGTCTCTCCGGCATTCGAAGACTCTAGATCTGGCAGCTAGGGCGCGCTGCCTTCATTCCTCGTCGCCCTCACTCGCTTGCTACCTCCGGTCATATGTTATGTGATGTGAATTTGATGGAATGCACAAGGAAATTAGCTAAGCCTACTCAAGTTGCTCTACCAAATGATTCAGTTATTATGGTAGAAACTGTTGGGACAGTGAGGTTTAATGATACATTTTATTTGCACAATGTCTTGCTTATTCCGTCATTCAAGCATAACCTGTTGTCTTTGGGGAAATTAGTTGAAGAGAGAGGTTTGCTTGCTATGTTCAGTGCTGACGGTTGTTTTTTCCAGGACCTTACTACTAAGGAGTATGTGGTTCAAGGCAAAAGGATGAATGGCTTATACATCATCAGAGGTGGTCAAGCTAAGCTGAGCAAGGACAAGAAGACGTGTAGCTTTGAACAAAGTCTTTCTTGTGATGTTGCTTGTAATAAGACCAACAGTGTTGGTTCAGTAGATTTGATTCAAGCTAGGTTAGGACATAGCTCCTTAACCAAACTTCAGCACTTAAGGGATTCAAAGGTTTGAATTGCAATGAATTTTTTTGTGAAAGTTGTGTGTTGGCTAAGCATCATCGATTTCCATTTGAAAGAAGTTTACCTCTAGCTAGCAGATCTTTTGAGATTGTTCATCTTGATTTGTGGGGGCCATATAGAAAGCCTACTACTGATGGGGCTCGGTTCTTTCTAACTGTCCTAGATGACTTCTCCAGATACACTTGGGTTTATTTATTAACGATTAAAACCCAGGTATTGCAGACCATACAGAATTTCTTGGCTTATGCTAAGACACAGTTTGGAGCAGATATTAGAGTATTCAGAAGTGACAATGGGATGGAGTTCATACAGCATGATTGCAAGGTTTTGCTTGACAGTAAAGGGATAACTCATCAGATGATCACTCCAGGGGTTCCTCAGCAAAATGGTCGGGTTGAACGCAAGCACGGACACTTGTTGGAGACAGCTATGGCAATGAGGCCTCATGCTGGTATGCCTTTACAGTACTGGGATGATTGTATCACTGCTGCAACTCACATCATCAATTTATTGCCTAGTTCAGTGTTACATTGGCAAGTGCCTTATGAAATTTTGTTTCAAACTCAAGCAGTGTATGATGATTTGAGAGTCCTAGGATGTCTGTACTATGGGGAAATAAGACAATTTCATAGGGATAAATTTGAACCTCAAGCAAAGAAGTGTGCTTTCTTGGGATATCCTGCTGGGATGAAAGCATATAAATTGCTTCAATTGGACTCTCACAAAGTGGTGTACAGTCGGGATGTTGTATTTGTTGAACATATGTTTCCTTTTAAGAAACTGGCACACAAGCATAGTGAGCAGTCCATGCCTGCACTTCCTATGGTCAACCCTGCTTTGGATGATGTATTTGTTTCAAATCATGTTGACAACAGTTTGGGTGTCACAGTTGATCATGATCAGAATCCTGCAGGTTCTAGCAACAGTCTTGTAGGTTCCAATGATAGTCCTCCAAGGGGTTCAGGTGAAGGATCTTCAGGCTCCATTCCCTCCATACTTGCTCCAGAACCTATGGTGCTTAAGAAATCCACCAGACAAAGACATCCACCTGCAAGGTTATCAGGTTTTCAGTGTCCTACAATACCTGCTCAGTCATTGTCTCCTTCATTTTGTGCACAACAGTTATTCAGGCTAGAAGATTACTCTACTAAATACATAGCCTCTTTGAACAATGTAATTGTTGTCAAAGAACTGAGAAGTTATAAGGAGGCTACTAAGGATCCTAGATGGGTCGAAGCAATGGAGAAAGAAATTTCTGCTCTTGAACATAACAATACATGGGTTTTCACTGATTTGCCTGAAGGAAAGAAAGCAGTTGGGAGCAAATGGATTTTTAAAGTAAAATTCAAACCGGATGGCTCGGTTGAGAGGTTCAAAGAAAGATTGGTTGCTAGAGGATTTACACAGGAGAAGGATAAAGATTATAAGCTCACATTCTCTCCTGTGGCTAAGCTTACAACAGTCAGGCTTGTCATTGCTATAGCCACTTCTAGACATTGGCATATTCACCAACTCGACATTAATAATGCCTTCCTCCATGGATTCATTGATGAAGAAATCTATATGAAGCCTCCTGATGGGTTTCATAGAGGGTTACCTAGTCAAGTTTGCAAGCTTCAGAGGTCACTGTATAGGTTGAAATAGGCATCTCGGCAATGGAATCTTGAGTTGTCTCGATTTTTGGCATCACTTGGGTTCAAACGATCATTCCATCATTACTCATTATTCATCAGGGATTCTGGTGGTCTTCAGACCATTGTTGTGGTCTATGTGCATGATCTATTGATCACAGGTTCGGATTCTAAATACATTCAATTCACTAAAGCTCAACTGCACAGGCGATTCACCATCAAATATCTGGGGTATGTGCGCTATTTTTTGGGCATTGAGGTTGCAAGATCAGAGAAAGGAACTATGTTGAATCAATGAAAGTATATTTTGGATATTCTCACTGATACAAAGATGTTGAACTGCAAGCCATGTGGTTTCCCTTTGCCTAAGGTTTGAAGCTATCTGTTGATGAGGGTGACCTGTTGTAGGACCCGGAGGAGCACAGACGGCTTGTTGGACGCTTGCTATACTTGAATCTCACTCGCCCTGATGTGTCTTATTCAGTTCAACATCTAAGCCAATTCGTATGCAGTCCTAGAGTTCCTCACATGAGTGCTGCTCTTCATGTTGTTCGGTACCTCAAGGGTACTATGGATTGGGGTTTATTTTACCCATCAACTACAGATTTAGGTGTTCATGCTTATAGTGATGCAGACTGGGGGTCATGCCAGTTCTCTGCTCGATCACTAACCGGTTATTGTGTGTTCCTAGGCAATTGTATCATCTCTTGGAAGACGAAGAAACAAAGGACAATCTCTAAATCTTCTGCTGAATCAGAGTACAGAAGCATGAGCACAGCTAGCGGTGAAATTGTATGGGTAGATGCTTTGCTCCGAGACTTGTCGATCAGAGTTCCTCGACCTATCACATTGTATTGTGATAATAAGGCAGCTCAGCATATAGCTGCTCATCCGGTTTATCACAAGCGCACAAAGCACCTTCATATCAATTGTCATTATATTCGAGAACGAATTGATGAAGGGTTGATTGCCACTGCCCATGTTTCTTCAAATCGAAAATTAGCTGATGTTCTTACTAAGCCCTTGGGAGAACTTCATCATCGATTTCTTTCTTTCAAGTTAGGCATGGTCGAAATTCCTCCAAGCCCAACTTGAAGGGGGGAGGGGGGTATGAGCACATCTAGCACAGAAGTGTTACACAACACAGCAGCTCCGGACTCTACACAGGTTCAGATTGAGCGGGAAAGTATTTGAGGATCAAGCCTAGCCATACACGTGTAGGGTCAGGATGCAATCGGTGGTTAGAGTTATTTGTTTTGTTAGAGAGTACACATACTGTATTTTGGAGGTTGTAATGTTTATTAGTTCCTGATGAATAATCAAACACATTTTGTTCTTCAATTTTCTTCCCGAATTCATCCAATCTAGCTAGATCTCCTAGCTTCTCCATTACAATCGATGGCAAAGTCACTAGTGCACATGTGAACAACATAACAAGTATTGTAATATTTCCAATCAATCCATCTTCCTCGCGTTGAAAATTGGGGATACCCTCTGTATTAAATAAACTTCTTGGTGAAAGAAAATCTTTCCAAACAATCGAATTGCCAGCAATGAACACGAGCTGCAATTTGCCAGACCCCTTTATTGTACAGATGCTGATATAAAATGCTCAGAGCATCAAAATTTTGTCCTGCTTCAATAAAATGAACTTGTGCACTTCTTCATCACTTAATATCTACCAGCTACTCCCAGGATCCTTCTTGACACCGACATACTCCATTTGCTTCCTCACCCTAAAAGCTTCCTGCCATTTCTCTCCTCATGAAAGCAGACTGGACAGAAGAACGTATGACGCATGGTCTCTGGGATCAATCTCAATCGACTTCGCTGCTAATAGTTCTGCAAAGCCTATGTTGTCATGATTCTTACAAGCACTGAGTAGAGTTCTCCATGCGGAAGGACCACTGTTGAGTTCAATGATCCGAAGAGCTTCCTTAAGCCTCCCAGTGCGACCAAATACGTCAACTAAGCAAGAGTAATGCTCAGTTTCTGGGTTGATGTTGTCTCTTTGAACCATCATGTGAAAGAAGTGTAAACTATCTTCTAAATGACCTCTGTGGCTGCAGAACATCAAAAGAGCCAAGAAGGTTACTTGATTTGGAGTTGTTCTCTTCTTTTCCATTTCATGGGATGCTAAAATGGCTTCTTGTGCATTGCCATGCTGCGCGAATCCATAGATCAATGCATTGAATGCCACTTCATTTTGATGTTGTTGTTCAATAAAAAATATTCCGAGCATCCTCCATGTCTCCACATGTTGCATACATATCTACGAAAGAGCTTCCAACATAAACATCTCCATTAAGACCAGATTTAACAAGTAGGGAATGAAGCTGTCTACCCCTATGAACAGCTGCAAGTCCGGAACAAGCGGCAACAGTTGACGGTAGACTGTAAGTAGTTAAACGGATTCGTTGTTCCAATATTCCTTTATACAAACTTAGTACCTCCCACTCAAACCCATGTTGCTGGTAACTCGAAATCATAGAACTTTAGGAAATATCATCCTTTTTCATCTATCTCATCAAAAGCTTTATATGCATCATCAAAGCCAGTGCACTCACTGTACATGTGGATTATTGCATTGCCTATGGCAGTATTACACTTATGGCTCAACTTAACTATTCTTGCATGAATCTGAGTACCCGCTATAAGGTATTGATCACTTCAACAAGATTTGAGAAGAGCAATAAAGGTAGCTCTATCGAGTTTCAATATAGCTGTTTGGCACAACTCTCGGAAGAAAATAATGGAAGCAGAATGCATAGAGTGTCAAGATAAAACTATCCGAGATTATTGGGCTTTAGATAACATGTCTTGCCTGCACATGTCTTTGAACAACATAATAGCTTCTTCAACTAGACTATTCCGGGCATAACCCGAGATTATTGAGCTCCAGATAAAACTATCCTTCTTCTGTGTCAAATGTAAATGCTTTCTGCCTGAATCCAAATGGCCATGCTTATAGTAGGTATCTGCCAATGCACCAGCAACAACATTGTCGAATTCAATCCCGTTTTTTACTGCATGACCGTGAATTTGTTCTACTTGCTTGAGTGAACCACAACACTTGAGCAAACTTGTAATGGGAAAATCATTAGGATTCAGCCCAATGGCATTTCTCATCTCAAAAAGCAGCTCAGGGACATTAGAACAATCACCCACTTGAGCAAATGTGGATATTATAACATTCCATACAACAATGCCCCTGAAATAAAATCCGCTAAAAACACGGCAAGCATCATTCAGACAGTCCCTTGATTTGAAGTAAATATCCACAAGAGAGCTCCCAACATATTTATCATTTTCAAACCCCAAATGGACAATCAACCCATGAATTTGCAAACCCAACTCAAAAACTCCAAAATTAGAACACGCCTTAAAGGCAACTGAGAGTGTGAACACATTGGGTATCTCATGGGTCCCTAGCATCTCCTTGAACAACCCAAGTGCAAGCCCACAGTACCCGTGATGGACGTATGCTGAAATTAGAATAGTTCAACATTTAAACGATCAAATTAGAATAGTTCAACATTTCGGCTAGGCATTTCATCGAACACTGGGCGAGCACCATCTAAACGATCAAATCTTGAATAAAAATTCAAAAGGGTGTTTGCCAAATAGGTCTGGTAAATGAACCCAAAGGTTAACAAATTTGAATGGAACTGTTTGCACTGTTTAATACATCTTAACCTTGAAGTTTCCTGCAATAAGAGGGAAATGGGTTCGGGGCAACTAATGTGGTAACATCAGGAGAAAAGCCGAATCATAGATCGGTGCAACATGTCAATTAAAATCCTTGGGCTTCATGCCATGAAACTATAGCGAGTTTTCATCAAAACTCACGATTATGAGGTGGCAGAAGTGAAAAGCGAAAAGCCAAGGAAGCATAAAAGATCACAAACCATGAAATTCAAGCACAGGTGCTGCGCTGCAAATCAAGAAGATATATACTCACTCCGTTGAAATTATTTGTCATTTGTCTTCTACTACGCGTTTTTTAAAGAGATAAAAATTATATAAAATATATTTTTTAATTAAATTATATATATATATATATATATATATATATTGATTAGGTAAAAATTTGAAGGTCAGACAGGTCTGACTCATCGAGAGGCCGACAAAGTCGGCAGACGGCATACCGTCAAACGTACAACCTAAAAACAGAAATACAGATAACAAGCGAAATGAAACAAGCAGAAATAAACACTACAACAGGACGATCCAAGAAGACCAACTCCAAAAAGGTTGAGGAAGCCGCCGAAGAACGAAGCCAAGCACCACTAACAGTGGCACCGCGGGCCAGCGGTACAGCAGGACTCTATCTCCTGTGGGTAGTGCAGACGAACTCCAAGGAAACACTCCCGGATACGGAGTCGCCCTGAGCGCACCACCTCGACCCCAGCCAGACCCGACTCCAGTCTCCACACCCCCCAGCCAAGCGGAAGACCTCCTAGAAACATCGGAAGTAGAGCCGCACACTGCTCGAACAAAACGCCAACAAGGTTTCACCTACAAGAATATCGTCAAGCCCTTATGGAATTTAGTCAAACCCTTTTGGGTGTGTTTACTCAAACCCTTTCGGGATTTAAAAGAGCTCTTTCGGGATTTAAAAGAGCCTTTTTTTTTATGTTTGGGCTGCCTCGGGCCCAAGGCATAACCTTGGGCCCGAAGCACAAGTTAGTGGGTCGCTTCGGGCCCAAGGAATGACCTTGGGCGAAGCACTAAATTTCGCAGGAGGGATGGAAACGCCGACAATAGGCCGACAACACACACATCGACCGAGAGCCAAATGCCAAGAGACGGGCGAGGAGGAGCCCCCATGGCCAGAACGAGCAGAAGGAACCCTAAAACGCCAAGTTACACCCAAATCCGGACACGGAAGGAGACAAGAGCCCCAACGAGGCATATGAGCGAAACAAATCGCAACACATCGGAGGAGAAGGGTTACACAGGGAAGGGAGGACAAGCTCCGGCAGCGCTAGAGGCCGGAGAAGGAGGCGAAGTGGAGAATACAAGGGAAAGAGAGGAGGGAGACGGAAGCAAAGCCGCCCGACATCGCACAACCACCACGTTCAGATGAAGGCCGGTTGAGAACGAACCTGCTCACAAACCCACACAAACAACCCAAATTCTCAAAACTCAGGATACCCACACAAAGAAAGGGGGGGAAGAGCAAAGCCCCACAACAATTTCAACAGATTTTACTCAAGGATGGAGATGGAAGGAGGATTAGGAAGGAAAAAGCCTTAGATTACACAAATCAATTGATAGAAGGAGGGTAGCAACCCTAGTTTCAAAATCCAGTAAAACCATTTAACCCTACTCCAGACGGATCAAATGGATATATTAAATTTTTTATATAATTTCACACATATAAGTAGTAAGTATAAGATTATGAAAAAAATTTAATTTAAAAAATTATATTTTATTGATTTTTTAGCTCATTAAAAAGCGTGTCGAAAAGTCAAACGACAAATAACTTCAAACGGAGAGAGTAATAAAAAGGTGTCAGAAGAAGGCAAAGAAAACAAGCGAGAAAGAGAAAGGATCAATGAGGAAATGAATGGATTCATTGGGTGTGTGAGTGAGTGATTGATATCACATATCATGTTTCAGTATGAACTACAAAGAAAGGTTAAATTTTTTTTTGAGCAAGATAAGAATTCGGTTCCCTAGAGAAACCGAGAGACCGGACAAGCCGGTAGATGGACTAATCATCATGTACAACTGGAAGCAAATTACAAAAGCAAATAACTGGAAGCAAATTACAGAAGAAAATAACTGAAGCAAATGACAGAAAGGAAATTACATAATCAAATGGCAGAAATAAAATTATAAAGAAAACGTGCAAACCATCCTACATTGAAAATCACAAGCCAAAGAGAAACGAAACGACTGTTCAAAGGGATGACGCATACGGAGAACTATGGGAAACATCAGCGGGCACCTTAGATTATGGGCTCAAAAGAGTCATCAGATGTCAACACACATCCATCACGTCATCGAATATGACAAATCAAACACCGCTCAAAGAAGCCTACAACACAACAAGAATTACACTGCACATCAACCCGAAAACCCGACTCCAAGCCAAACCATTGTCCATTAAAAACACTCAAACCCATCCCAAACCCTCAAGGACGATAACAAGATCGCAAGCGACTACTAGGTAGTAAAAAAAAGGAGAATGAAAATGGGCCAAAGTAGAGAAAAGGAACAAAAATAAAAAAGGCACCGAGGTGGAAAAGCGGATTGAGACTGGTTTGCCAAAACGTGGTAAAACAGCGTAAACCCAAAGCTAAAAAGATGTCGGCAACAGAAATCACAGATGGAGCACACCGGTGCCTCAAAGAAGAAGCACACCTCTAGAATGAAAAACGATGACTAGGGGAACCGAAGGGCTCGAAATGGCGGACGTGGGGGAGCGGCGATCGAGGTGGGAACTAGCGGAGGAGGGCCAAGATAGAGGTGGAGCGGCGATCGGATCGAAGGGCACTATAGGCAAAGGAGCAGATGGCGGCGTGGCTGGTGAAGCTTTGAAGGGGGAGGCCGGGTTGTGGCTTTGGACCAGGTGGTGGCTGGTGAGCCTGGTGGAGGCTATGGAGTTGATGAAGAGAGGCATGGCTGGTGAAGCTTGGAAGCGGGAGGTCGGGTCGTGGATGTGGACCAGGTGGTGGCCGGTGAGCCTGGTGTAGGCTTAGAGGTGGACCAGCGGAGGAGGGCTGTGGAGGTGGGTTGTGGAGGCGTGGCTGGTGTAGCCTGGTGAGTGGCGGTAGAGCTGGCAATACCCGACCCGACCCGAGAAAACCGATCTGATTGATCCGACCCGAACCCGTCCGACACCCGAATAATTGGGAAAAAAGTTTGGATCCGAGATCGACCGACCCGATTCGAGTTAAGCCCGAATCCGAAAGCAATCCGAACCCAGTAAGAACCCGAAACCGATTATATCCGAATGGACCGACCCGAAATCAACCCGAAACCCAAAATTGCCCGACCCGAGCATATCCGAAACCCGAAATTACCCGAACCCGATTATACCCGACACCCGAAATAACCCAAACCCGATTATATCTGAAATCAACAAAAATCTTAGCATTTTCCCTAAAATACTCAAAACAACCTAAGTATTTGATTACTTAATAATGAATGGTAATATTATCATGCATACAGTATAATTAAATATAATTTTGTACTCCCTCCATTAAAAAAAGTAACTCTTTAGCATTTTTTAAGACGCCCAAACTATATAAATATCAATTTTTTGTTATTTTTATAATTTCGTAGTTATGAATAATAAGTATGAAATTAATATTAAAAAATAATATTTTATAGGATTTTAACTTTTTTTTTAAATATTATAAAAAGTGGGAAGACTTACATTTTTTAAAGGGTTATTTGCACAAATATACACTTTTTTTGCCGGGTTTGCACAAATACCACTTTTTTAGAAAATTTGCAAGAATACCATATGTGGTATTAGTGCAAATAGGAGGGGCAAATTGTTTAGCCGGTTGCAGGTTGTCCCAAGGGGGGAGAGAGAGAGAGAGAGAGAGAGAGAGATGGGACATTGGATTGGGTGGGGGATTTTGGCGCCAAAATTTGAGAGAGAGGAGGTGAGGTGATGGGAAAGGGTTTCCCTCCATTTTTAAAGGGTAATAAGAGAGGAGGAGAGAGGCCATCATTTTCGGTGTTCCCGTGGAAAAGAGAGCTGGAGAAGAAGGCCACCATTGGAGAAGAACCCATCCGCATTAAGGTCCAGTTGGTGAGCACGTGTCGGGCTCTTAATTCGTTCGTGTCAGTGTTCGTAAACTTCCGTGTCACAGAGATATCTGAGAAACCCTAATTCTCAGTTGCAATGGGTAGGCTTCTCTTCTATTTCTCCTCATGCTTCGTGAAGAGTAGATACCCATTACCAATGGTGCTGATCCGAGTTTTCAATTGCATGGCAAAACGCCAAAGTATGTGTGACTCTCAACTTCAACGGGCGTTGGTTGTTCGATGGTGCGGGGTGGGTGTATTATGGTGAAACAGAGCGGAAGAATGTGATAATTGAAGAGGGCATCGACTTCGCCTCTCTGACTCAACTGTTGAGGGGGAAGGTCGGCCATGATTGTTCATGTGAAGATTGGCGGTTGTCTTACATGCCAAAGGGGGAAGAAGCGGGTCATCCGATAACGATAGGTGATGACGACGACCTTGAGGCTTATAAGTTTCTCAACTCGATGTCTGGGGAACATCCATGGCCCATGGCGATATATATTGGTCCAGTGGTGAAAGAGAGGCTTCAAGTACCACAACCCTGCGTCGAGGAAGAATGCTTGAGTGGGCCTCGTAACTCTCAAAAGGTGGACGAGCTGGAGGCAGAAGGTAAGCCACAACCAAACCCTATGGTTGTAGATGTGGGGTTATTTGGTGGAGGAGGGGTTAGCCAGTAAATAGGGATGACTAGCGATATAAGGGTGAAAAACAATGTGGAAACGGGGTTGGGAAGGGCTGACAAAGATAAATGTGAGGGTGACAAAGGTAAGGGTCCGGAGGTGATCCTCTTGGATGAGGTCATAGGGAAGAGGCAGGATGACGTTACTGAAAAGGGTTTTGGAACTGGTGACAGACGTATTTTTGAAGGTGACAAGGGTAAATGTCCATAGTCGAACCACATGGATGAGGTGATAGGGAAGAGACAAGAGGACGCTACAGAGAGTGGGTTTGGAACTGGTGAAAAGCTTAAGAGTGTAGGTGACAAGGGTAAAGGTCCGGAAATGATCCAGTTGGGTGGGGTGATAGGGAAGAGCCAAGAGCACGTAGGTGACATAGGGTCTGGAACTGGTGACATGGATATTCTTGAGGGTGACAGGTGTGATGGTCTAGATGTTATCCACTTGGGTGACACGGACTCCTCTTCAGATGACACGGAAAAATATGAAGGTGACAAGTATAAGGGGGTGGATCTCATAGCCATTAGCAGTGAGGAGGAGGACGAGGAGGAGGACTTCGATTCCGGAGTGAAGAGGGAAGAAGATTGTTCATATTATTATGACTGGGAGGATTATGAGGAAGACCAGGGTATGAGGGTGTCGTCGGAGGAGGACGAAGTTGAGGAGGAGGTGATTAGGGAACTAGAAGATCGGGTTCCTAGGTCCAGCACATCCCCACCGTCGATGGAGAACGTAGAAGCTATGTTGGACAAAGCAACGCCTCGGACCCAGGAACCACGACGGAATCTGACAGAAATTTCGGAGGGACAAATGTTCGGCTCGAAGGTAGAATTGCAGACTTGCCTGAAGTGGATTGCAGTGCAGAAGTGCTTCGAGTTTGTAGTGAAGAGGTCGTGTAAGAAAACCTATTTAGTTGGTTGTTTGGACAGCAAGTGCACGTGGATGTTAAGGGCGTCGACTTACCGGCGGACGACAATGTGGTGCATCCGACAGTATGTCCAGGAGCATACATGTGACCTGAGCATGATGCACAACCATAGCCAATATGCTACGTCGAACATGATTGGACGCAACCTCGTGACCACGTAAGTGTTAATTTAGTTGCGAACAGCTATTTGTGTCACACAACATTATTCCCCATGTCACATGACGTAACTCACCATGACACCATTATATGCAGGTTCACCAGGACTCGAAAGGACCTCGTTCCCGAGCAAGTCCAGAAAATGACGAAGGCCGACTATGGAGTATAGTGTAGCTACTGGAAGGCACGAAGGGCACGGCTGACAGCGAGGAAGGTGAAGCATGGGACCTACGAAGACAGCTACCGAGATATTATTCCATACTTGCACATGTTGGAGCAGACGAACCCTGGGACATATACTAAGTTAGAGCTGGACGCATCCCAAAGATTCAAGTACGCCTTTATTAGCTTCGAGGTATGGCGCAAGGCGATTACCTACCTTCAAAAGGTAATACCCCGTGTCGGTACTATAATATTGCATGTCACCTAACATACATAACCATGTCACCTAACCAACTGGTGTCGATATCCATGTCCAGGTGATTTCAGTTGATGGGAGTTTCCTGAAAGGGAAGTTCAGGGGCACACTTCTATTTGCCACAACCCAAGATGCAGACCACAGTATATACCCGATCGCTTTTGCGATTGTCGATGATGAGAATCACGGGTCATGGGGCTTCTTCTTCAAGAACATGCTACATGTCGTCGAGGATACACCGGACTTAATGTTTGTCTCTGATCGGCATCTTAGTATCGTCAAAGGTTTGAGGGACAATTATGTGTTTGCTAAGCAAGGGGTCTGCCAATGGCATCTATTTCAGAATGCCAAGGTTAAGTACAGGGGGGTGAAGGCCCTGCACACATTTTACTTAAAGGTGGCGAAGGCGTACACGAGGGCAGAGTTCGAGAAGCACTTTGCTGATTTTTGCGCTCAGGCACCCGCTGCGGGCCAATACCTAAGAGAGGCTGGATTCCAGAACTGGGCCCGGGCATACTTCTTGGGGATGCGCTACAACATATTGACGATGAACAACTCCGAGTGTCTGAATTCGGTGTCCAAGGAGGCCCGCGACCTACCCATCACAGCCATGATTGATGCTGTCATCGAAGCAATATCCAAGTGGTTTTACGATCGACGGGAAAAAAGCACCAAATCGACGTCGATGGTCAGCGATTACGTTCAAGGTGAGCTGCAAACGAGCTATTCGTAAGGTGACAAAATTCAACACAATTCACCCTTCATATCACCATGAGTAATGAACACCAAACAATTCCTGATTCACACTTCATATCAGACTAAGGTCACCTAATTCAGTTCTATTTCATACCACATTCGTTCATTATCTACACTACGTGTCACTTGTCCAATTTCACGTGTCAGGAGTCCATTTACCCTAGTTCACAGTTATCCAGAGTCTCCACAAAACGAATAATTGGGAAGTTATTGCGTACCTTTTCATCCATCTTCTCCATCCCTCTTGACATTGTTTGAAGCTTGTCCATGACTTGTTCCAAAGTCTTGGCCACGTCCCCCACCCAGCCATCCTTGTCATTGCCTCCTCTTCCCGTCCTTGGGGACCTCCCACCAGAGGCTTCGAAATATGTCACGAAGGGTGCAACTAGGTCGTCGAAGAAGGGGTCGGACTTCTCATCATCGTAGACACAGCCATCCATCAGCTCCAGCTCAGCCTCCTCTGGTATGAGTATTGGGTTATCATCAATCTCTATGGCCTCCTCTCCCTCAGCTTCGGTGCGGCTGGCTATATCCGTATAAGCGAGGTTCTCGTCCTTGAGGGCCCATCTCATGCAACGAGGGAATGTCGTCGTCGACACCTTCGTCGCAAACCGGACCCCCCATTTCGGCATGGATTCCAACAACCAAATCTGCACCGCATCCCCACTCAAATTAATACATTTTCAGCATATGAATTACAAAATGATCGTGGGTGTGGTCGAGAAGGTTACCTGAAAGGATAGCGGATAACCCATCAGGCCATAACCATTGCGCTTCTTTCGATCTTCTGCCTTTATCTCAGCCTCCCGGCGCTTTACGGCGCCGTTCAGCGACACGTGTGTTGCAGCATAGATGACCCTCCCCCATGGGAATGCCAAAAACCGATCGACATTCTCCACCAACCGGACGATAACACCCCCTTTTAAGTCCCAAGGGAGTGTTACAGCGCCAGTGAATCCGCAGACTTTAATGTCTTTGAATTCACCTGAGGCTTATAGGGACATGCAACCATGCTCCCATAAACAAGATGATAATTTAAACAAATAAAATAAAATAGGCGGAAGTCAAATAAATATCCTAGTTTAAAATATCCGATCAAAATAACATAAAAATACAAAAACCATAAAGTATAAATAACTCTAAAATAGCTAAAACTAAAGTAGCAACACGGAAACTTTACAGGTTCAAAACTTGTAGTGTAAAGACTCAATAAATGATAGCCCACTCTTCAACTCTCTCCTGCTCCGCCGCTTGCACTAGACTTGTGGAATATGGTCTGGTGTTTCGTGAGAACGAAGGACACCAGCCATCCAATAAATAGGATGGTTAGTACAATTAAGACTAGCAAATGATAGGGAAAATGTTCAGACTTTAACCTTATAGTGACCATAAAACGGTATGTCATAGGTTAAGGGAAAGACACGAATATTTAAAGTGGAAACTGGATAAGAAGGTAAAAATTCACACATGACTCGGATGATCATAATGATCGATTACCAGATAAGAAAAGGAATTATACCTCGAATAAGAGTGAAGTATAATATAACGAAATTGATCACTTATCAATAATCTCGACAATAACAATAATGTAGATATGTAAATAACACAATATAAAACGTAGTGACACGGGTCCAGACTCAATTAGGACTGCGCCCTGAGACTTTGAAGTCTAATAGGGACACGGGTCCAGACTCAACTAGGCCTACGACCTGAGACTTTGAAGTCTAATAGGGACACGGGTCCAGACTCAACTAGGCCTACGACCTGAGACTTTGAAGTCTAATAGGGACACGGGTCCAGACTCAACTAGGCCTGCGACCTAAGACTGTTTGAAGTCTAGATATTCCATGGAACCTTTTAGATTGGACTTTACACTATTCCC